>CM062288.1:211508597-212722252 GCA_031216915.1 Pictodentalium vernedei
TACACAATAGTTCAAAATGAACATAGAAACTTACTTCTACGGAAATGATGACGACGAGTTTTTGGACTTCTTTGACCCCCTTGATTTCATTGAAGATTTGGGATCTCCCTGTTCAATCGAATCTGACCAAGAAAACCAAGAGAATTCACCGTCGGATGAACAACCGAAAGCCGTCAAGAAAATACAACAGAGACGAGCAGCAAATATGCGAGAACGCAGGCGTATGAGGTCTATCAACCAGGCTTTTGAAACATTGAGACAGTGCATTCCACTCAGCGTGAATATCGAACGAAGACTATCCAAAGTTGACACTTTGAAACTCGCAATACGTTACATTTCTTACCTATCGGAGCTTCTTGAAACTTCAGACGAGCTTCAATACAACAACCACTTCATGAAGAGAGCTGGAAGTCAAGAAAAGGTGACACTAAAGTGTCGATTGTACGGTGAGTCCTTTTCATATATTTTCAAGTCCACACAGTATGAAATGCAACACACGTGGAAGTGGCCAGATTAGTAAAAGCAATTCGCATTAAGTACCCGGAAGCATCCGAGGCAGGGGCGGCGGAACGATTTTCAAAGTGTGTGTGTTGGGGGGGGGGGGGGGGGGCTGGATCGGGCAATGGATGGTCGTCGGTATGAAAATTTTAAATTCCAGGGTCCCAAAACCCCCATTTTCATGCATCTGAGTGGATATTTTGAGATTTTTCAGGAGTTGTATTTGAAAGATTTCACACTTTGAGAGCCGTTAAAAAAACGTCGGTAAAGCATACAGGTGTGGTTTGTTTATCAGCTTTGGTCGTGCCGACCAAAGCTGATAAATAGACCTCACCTGTATGCTTTAAGAGACGTTAACAGCAATTATACTGTCTGTGGATTACCTTGTCTGGGGGTGGATTTGGTACTTGTTTGTCTATAAGCTTATGCTCTATTTCAGTTAACCGATTTTTTAACAGACTGTATACATTTTAGCGATTGCTGCCACTTACTGCAAAAAATGATCCGAAATCCATCGAAACTGAACCAGTACGAGAGAAACATAGCTGGCGAAAATATGGGGGAGGCTCTGGATCCGTACCTTGTTTCACCAGTCATTGGTTGTGTTAAAATATATGCATAAAAAACATGGCGTGGCAAAAAAGTGTGTGTGTGTGGGGGGGGGGGGGGGGCTGATTGATGCCCCCAGCCCCCTCGATTCCGCCGCCCCTGCGAGGGGGGGGGGGGGGGCAGGGATATCAAAAAAGGTACTCGACTTATACAACGTATCATAAATGGTGATGCGACACTCATAGTAGGCCCTATTGACATTATGAATATATCGCCCATTGAGTGGAACAAGGTGCCATCTATAATGTTTTAGCAGTGCAGATGACACCTTGTTCCACTCAAGGGGCGATATATATACAGTTCGGCTGCCGTGGACGGTCCCGTTCCCATTGGGTGGGCAATATTTCCACGGACGCAATAATATTAGATTCCAAACACTAATTACAGGAATAATCATCAAAAATTTAATTAATGAAGCACCGGGTATAAGCCGGTGCTTCAGTAATTAAAATTTTTGCTGATGATGATTTTTATTGCCTGGCAAACGCATGTGTGGACAACACTACCCACGCGTGGATTACGACCAGTCCATGACGGCTGTCCTGTAGCATTGGAACTCCCCTCCCTCCGATGATTGTAGGCCTTTAGCTTATTTGATGATTATCGACCAGCCTCCGTCACCATATCTGCTACCCACACTGTCATTGTCACGCTTAAAGTGCGTTATAGAAACGAATACTCGAGAGTTTCTCAGCTACGGTCGTCGTTTCCAAAAGTGCAGTTCTCGTGAAAACGTGCACGCATGCACCCCAAGTCTGAGAGCAGGGGGGAGGGGGGGGGGGGGGAGCTGCCCAGCCTCCGGCACCCTTGATTCTCATTCATACGGATATAACTATACTGGGGCAATATATGACGCAAACATTAATAATGATACGGATCAGACCGCAAAAAACCCAATAGAAGTCGTTCCAGACAGAAGACGGCTGCCCATCTAGATTGAACATAAGTAGTATAGCATGTAACCGAACGGCCCCTATCAGCCGGATCTCATATGTGACGTCATAGTCACGTGACCTGGTGGCGCCATGTTTTGTTGTCATGGTAACCCGCGTGAGCGGCCATCCTGTGACGTCATCTGCATAGTGATGCGTGGTGTTAGTGCGCATGCGCGGCGCGTGTTATTAGGGTGATACGTGTTTCCGTCGTCCATTTTGTATACTGGAGGCCGCCATCCAGTTGCTATGTCCATTTTGTATACTGGAGGCCGCCATAGTGGTTGCTATGTTTCCTAAATCCTTCTTATAGGACAGGGGTATGTTCGGAGGGTATGTTCTTTTTCAGAATTCTCTGCTTCTATCTATATATGCAATAGTTTTCGTTTACCTAGACATGTTCCTTTGTCCTGGAGTATACTCCAGTAGAGTAGAAGAGCCTATCAGCTGGAACAGCTTTGTTTATTATTACTATATTTAGCTGTTCTGGTCTCTTCTTGTTAGTTCTGACCCTATTCCGAGTACTCTTGTTGTTTCATTTATACAGATCACCCAATCACTTCACTTTCCTGACGCTAACTAACCAATCAGACAGCCTCATCTCCCGTGATCTCTATGCAGAGTTATCTCCCCTTATTACAATGAAGTCCTATCCGAGTCTCACCACCTCTATATCCAATGGCCACGTCCCATGGAATCCCTTTTTGTGAAATGTCTCTGGTTATGGAATTCCTTTTTAGTCGTATGAGGCTATGAGGGCCATGAGAAATCCCTCAATGAGGCCTCATTTACTATCCCTCTTAACCTCATTTTCTTTTGAGGCCATGAGGGCCTTGAAAAAATCCCTTCATTGAGGCCTCATTTACTGTCCCTCTTAGCCTCATTTCAGTATTTGAGGATACCTATGGCCTGGTATTGTATTATTTCAGGATGAGTGTATCAGCAAGTGATCAGCAGCAAGGGCAATTGTTTTGATTTGCTATGACACAACCAAAGGCAACTTTTTGGCCAATCATTTCTGCTGATCCTAGGAAAGCCTCCTACCAAACTCTGTTCTGTGAAGTATTAAAAAAAAACAACCGAACAACATTTTTGTTTTGTTTTAAACTACTGTGGTTCTCTCTAGCGCCCCCACCCCCCCCCCCCCCCCCCCCCAAAAAAAAAAAACAATAAAAGAAACCAAGAAAAAACAAGCGAATCGATTTGAACAAACTTGAATTTGACACCCCTAGAGATGTTACATACCAAATATGAAAGGACTCTCACTGGTGGAGCTGAAGAAGAAGAATTTTCAAGAAATTTTCTCATATTGCTCTAAGTTAATCTTTGGGCTTCAATAAAAAGTCCAAATATGAACCCAGGGACCTGATTTGAACAACCTTCAATCTAACCCTCCCAGAGGTGTTGTACATTAAATATCAAAAGAAACTGACTGCTGGATCTGAAGGAGATGATTTTAAACGATAATTCCCCATATTGCACTAAGTAAACATTTGGGCTCCCTTGGGGAACCCAAATATTAACCCAGGAACTCGATTTGAACAAATGTGAACCTTTCACCCTTAGAGATGTCACATACTAAATATGAAAGGATTCTCATTAGTGGGTCTGAAAAAGAAGATTTTTTAAGAAATTTCTCATATTGCACTAAGTTAAAATTTGGACTCCAATAAAAAGCCCAAATATTCATCCAGGGATCCCATTTGAACAAACTTGAATCTAACCCCCCAGAGATGCTGCATATCAAATATCAAAAGAATCTGACTCGTGGATCTGAAGAAGATTTTTAAAGATTATTCCCCATATTGCACAAAGATTATATTCAGGCTCCCGCCGGAAGCCCAAATATTAACCCAGGGACTCGATTTGAACAAATTCGAATCTTACGCCTCTAGAGATGTCACATACCAAATATGAAAGGATTCTCAATACCAGGTCTGAAAAAGAAGACTTTTAAAAAAGCTTTCTCATATTGCACTAAGTTCAAATTTAGGCTCTAATAAAGAGCCCAAATATTCATCCAGACTTGAATCTAACCCCCTAAAGATGCTGCATACCAAAAATTCAAATCTCACACCTCTAGAAATGTCACATACTAAATATGAAAGGATTCTCGCTAGTGGGTCTGAAAAAAGAAGATTTTTAAGAAATCTTCTCATATTCCACCAAGTTAAAATTTGAGCTCCAATAAAGAGCCCAAATATTCATCCAGGCATCCCATTTGCACAAATTTGAATCTAACCCCTCTAGAGATGCTGCATACCAAATATTAAAAGTATGTGACTGGTGGATCTGAAGAAGAAGATTTTTAATGATTATTCCCCATATTGCACCAAGTTAATATTCGGGCTTTCATAGGAAGCCCAAATATTAACCCAGGAGCTGAATTTGAACTAACTTCAATCTGACCCCCTGTAGAGATGTTGTTTACCAAGTATCCAAAGAATCTGACTGTTTGATCTAAGAAGAAGATTTTTAAAGCTTATTCCCCATAGCGCCCTAAGTTAACCCTTTACCCAACGTAACGGCCAAAACCGGCCAGCGCTATTCTCAAAAATCGCCAATTAATTTTCAAAATATTTTCATTTTTTGTCTCAAAAACATAGGTTATGACCCCTCGTTGGAACGAGCTCGTCGAGCTCGTTCCAACGAGGGGTCATAACCTATGTTTTTGAGACAAAAAATGAAAAAATTTAGTTATTCAAGAATTTTTTTTGCAAGTGTCGTCTGCTTTTCATGTTAGGTAAAGGGTTAATTATTTGGGCTCTTCTGTTGAGCTGAAATATGAACCGAGGGGGTCGATTTGAACACCCTTGTATTTGACCATCCTATGGATGCTGTATACCAAATATCAAAAGATTCTGATCAGCGGTTCTGAAGAAATTTTTTTTTTCAATTTTTGCAAATATGCTGACTCAGCATTTTTCCAAACGCCCTTGCAGAACACCCTGACACAACCGATGGCTTTTTTCTTAACCCATTCTACCGGTCAAAAGAAGGATGATTCATACCAAATAACAGTTCTCTGTTCAGTGTAGTTTGGAAAATAGGGGCATTTGAATATTTTTCTATTTTTAGCCCCTGGGGTATCAATTAAGTACTTTGGACCCACTTATGCTACATGCCAAATCGGCCCATCAGTTCTTGAAATAGAAATTTTGGGCGGAGCCCAAAATGGGTATGTGCCCACAGAGAACCCAAATATGGATCTACCAACTTCTCTTGAACAAACTTTAATCTTCAACACCAAAGAGTGTTACATGCCATATATCAAGGCAATCTCTCTGGTGGTTCATGAGAAGAAGATTTTTTTTAAATTTTAGGCTTGGGCATCATTGCCCAGAGCTCGAATAAGACAGCAGCTCCATTTGAACAAAATAGAAAGGGTATACCCCAGGGATGGTTTGTGCAATATATGTTTGAATTTGGCTGAATGGCTGTTGAGAAGAAGCCAGGTTTGCAAAAGTTAACGGACGACGACGTACGACGGACGACGAACACCAAGTGATGGCAATACCTCACCTTGACTTGCAGTCAGGTGAGCTAAAAAAAAGATGAACTGGTTGGACAATGCATTACGAACGACTAGAACACAACCAACACAACTACGGTTGAACTGTTTGAATGAAGTGAATGTAGTGAACGAAGATCAAACACAACTAAGATCGAAGTGAACAGAACATATGAAAGTGAATGAAAATCGAACTGATCTGATTGAACACAACCAAGTTCGAAGTGAACTGACCTAATGAAGTTGGCGAAGTGAAATGAACATAGCAAAGTGAACAAGGATCGAACTTGTTGGATTTATCGAACACAACCAAGATCAAAGAGAACAGATACAATGAAGTTGGCGAAGTGCATTGAACATAAAGTGAACAAAGATCCAACATAACCAAGATCGAAGTGAACATAACAAACATAACGAAGTTTGACTTAATCTTAACGCCCAATAAATTCAATAAAGTTTTCACCTGAATGAACTATAATCCTAATGAAACTATAACACAGTGCTAACACCCTTTGAACTAATTTTTTCCAATAGGGAAGGGGAATACCCTTAAAATGTTAAAACACGGAATCCAACTTTAAGGAATCGGATCATGACAATTCCTAAAAAAGCCTGTCTATAGATGTTTTACATTGAACGCTGTATAAAATGGTACATGTTGAGGGATGAATCAAACAGATTGAACATTTTGAAGGCCAGAGCGAAGGTACAGCTAGGAAGTAGTGTTGCAAGTCAGTAGTAATGGTTCAAAGCTGCAACAGTGGTAGAAGACTATAGTATTGGGTAGTTGCTGTAGAAGCTAATGACAGGACAGGTACTTGTAAACAAGTAGTGGCATTGGAGCTTTGGAGATAAGATGGAAGCTGTTAGTAAGACTACATGTACGGGAGCTGTATAGAAGCCATGTATGAGCTGTATAGGAGTTTGGTCATAGGTATCCTCAAATACTGAAATGAGGCTAAGAGTCGTATGTGCGAGTCACTCGAACGAGCATTTGCTATATAGCTCATTTGCACGATGTGATTCGAGTCGTTGGATCAGTATGTGGAGTCAATCGATCGAGCAATTACTCTAAAGCTCATTTTGCTCGATGGGCTTCGAGTCGTCCGAGCAGTGATTTTCCAGTAACTGATCGATAGCTTATAAGGGGAATTTGGGGTGGGTATGTCCTGGGGTGGCCTAGAAGGCTGGGCCAAACAAGTAATTGTATCCTTAGATAAGTATCCTATAAAAAAAGTATCCTCAAATAATACAATACCGGGCATAGGTATCCTCAAACACCGAAATGAGGCTAAGAGTGGTATGTGCGAGTCACTCGATGGGGTCGATGGGGTTCGAGTCGTTCGAGCAATATGTGGAGTCACTCGATCGAGCAATTACTCTAAAGCTCAGTTGCTCGATGGGCTTCGAGTCGTTCGAGCAATTACCTTTCAGTAACTGCTCGATAGCTTATAGGGGGGATTTGGGATAGGCATGTCTTGGGGTGGCCTAGAAGGCTGGACCAAATAGGTAATAATATCCCCAAATACTGAAATGAGGCTAAGAGTCGTATGTGCGAGTCACTCGAAAGAGCAATTGTTCGATAACACATTTACTCGATGGACTTCGAGCCGTTCGAGCAGTATGTGGAGTCACTCGATCGAGCAATTGGTCTAAAGCTCATTTGCTCGATGGGCTTCGAGTCGTTCGAGGAATTACTTTTCAGTAACTGCTCGATAGCTTATAAGGTGAATTTGGAATAGGTATGTCGTGGTGTGGTCTAGAAGGCCGGGCCAAATAGGTAATAGTGTCCTTAGATAAGTCTCCTGTAAAAAAGTATCCTCCAATAATACAATACCAGGCCATAGGTATCCTCAAATACCGAAATGAGTCGAAGAGCAGTATGTGCGAGTCACTCGAACGAGCAATTGCTCTACAGCTCATTTGCTCGATGGGCTTCGAGTAGTTCGAGGAATTACTTTTCAGTAACTCTCGATAGCTTATAAGGCGAATTTGGGATAGGTATGTCGTGGTGTGGTCTAGAAGGCCGGGTCAAATAGGTAATAGTGTCTTTAGATAAGTATCCTGTAAAAAAGTATCCTCGAATAATACAATATCAGGCCATAGGTATCCTCAAATACCGAAATGAGTCGAAGAGCAGTATGTGCGAGTCACTCGAACGACCAATTGCTCTAAAACTCATTTACTCGATGGGCTTCGAGTCGTTCGAGCAATGATTTTTGTAACTGCTCGATAACGTATTGGCTTTGGGGATGATACAGGCTTTTGTTATACACAAGGGAGATAACTTTTCATACAGATTATGGGAAATCAAACAATCTGATCGGTTAGTTATCTGTAGTAATGTTTACTGATTGGATTATCTGAAAAACAAGAACAAGAGTACTCGGAAAAGGGTCAGAACTAACAAGAACAGACCAAAAAATCTAAATATAGTAACAATAAGCAAAGCTGTTCCACACGATAGGCTCTTCTACTCTACTGGAGTATACCCCGATTCTTTTCGAACGCGCCCTCTAGCACTACATGCTACTATTACATACCCAATCTGGAGTTTCATATCAAATAAAGTCGTTTTTTGGTGATTTGGCGGGATTGTCGGGTTGTTTCTGGTAATTCTGCGAATCTGGAAATTACTCTTGTACAAAGGAACATATCCTCCGAACATACCCCTGTCCGATAAGAAGCTTTTGGGCAACATAGCAACCACGTGCTACCATGTAAACCAAGATGGCGGTCTCCGGTATACAAAAAGCCGACGGAAATAATATCATCCTAATGTTGTATAATTTTCTCAGTGGACACAAAGTATCAACAATGGCCCAGTGAGCTGTGTTCACGATAATGCTCCATTGATTACTGTGTGTAACTGAGATGTGAGATTGGGTCCTAATTCTGTTGCTGATTTGAATGTTCAGGTGTTCAGACTTATTTGTTGACTGTGTGTCTTGTGTTTCTACACAACTGTGTGTTGTTTTGTTGTATTTACTGCTGTGTGTGGTAAGATTGTTCTTGTGTTGTCTTCTCATGTCATGTCTATCTCTGTTTGTATGTTCGTCTGTTTGACCTGTGATTTTATCCACTAGAATTTACTACATTGGCGTCGCCGCCAAAAATCTCAACTCACCCTATTTCGGCAATAACAATTTTTCAGAAATTCACTTTTTTTCGTATCAAATTTGGAGTTTTTTGAAATGGGGGAAAAAGAAGATGGTTTTGATCAATTAGCTCCCCAAGAGAAAAATGTGTACTTGAGTGTTTTGCAAAAAGAACTGACAAAAATTTCTCAAAATCAAACTCTATTAATTTCAATAATAGGCAATGAACACTGGAGAAGAGTTAAGAAATCGAGAAATGGCATTAGTTCGAAGTAAAATGGCAGATTTGGACATAAAAATTAATAATCTGTTGATTATAAAACAGCTGGAAACGGATACAGAAGCATGTTCTGAAAATGACAAGTCTTCAGATTTACATGCTTTTAAAACAGAAACATTGCCTTGTAGCAACCTTGATTCTTTAACACAAGCATGTGCCACAAATCCACACATGCGTACAACATCTGTACATGCACATTCACTTCCAACGGCCGTAATAGAATCACAACCTACTTCTGCATGGGGCATGGCACCGCAGCATTCAACAGATTTTCATATGTTCAAACCAGGCCCATATCCACCACCTTTTTCAGGTATATCACATTTTATGGTTCCTCCACATTTACAGTCTACCCCATTACTTGTGAACTCGAATCAGCCTGTACAGTTAACTCATCAACCAATGATGCGGTCATCTGCTGCATCGGTTGCTAATGAGCGCTGTGGTAATAATTTAGTCAACCGACTTAGCTCATCACCTGTGAAACCCATTATTCATAGAAAGCACATGTCAGATAGAACATCACAACCGTCAGTTAGACGGAAATTAATCCATAAACATCGGGACAGCTCTTCTGAGTCGTCTGCTCCAACATGGTATAGGTCAAACACGATGCATTCACCATCTTCAAGTTATTCTCGTTCAAGCTCGAGTTCATGTGAACGCAAAAGTAGTAGATATCGGTTACGTTCCATGAAAAGTCCTCGCACGAAACATTCACCATCTTCAAGTACTTCTCGTTCTAGCTCAAGTTCATGTGAACTGAAATGCAGTTGCTATCAGTCACGTTCCATGAAAAGTACACCTAATGCTAGTATGGCTACATAGTGGGGGAGGCAATTGGGATTCCTTCATATTCAAACATGAGCGACAGGTTGTTAGGCAAAAATGGAATAACCGACGAGCTGAAAAAGAATTGTTCGATGTTTTGCGGGGCAACATAAGTTGTTTTTGAGACAAAAAGTGAAAAAATAATGAAAATTGGATGGTGATTTTTGTGAATAGCGCTGGCGGGTTTGGCCGTTACGTTTTTTCTGGTGAATTATTATAACTATTGGAAGAAACTGTTTTCAAAACTCGATTTTATGCATGAAGCACAAACTTTGGAGTGTTCGTGCACTGGTGTCCTTTTGTTCTCGGAACACAATCATTTCGGGTCCTCCATGTGTTCGGGGCCTCCTTTTTGTTCTGTGTAGTGAAAGAAGTTATGCCACAATGGAATGGCTGAATTGATGGAGTTGCAATGTTTTGTGGTCTGTGCGGATAAGCTATAATAACCTCACAGTTGTATTTTACTGTGATGAGCCAACTGAATTGAAAATCATGTATCCATGGCAACTGAATTTGAAGCTCATTTCACGATAATCCTCCAGGATCCATCTCCAAAATCCTTAATTATATTACTGGAAGCTTTATCAGTCTATCCAGGTCTATTCCTAACCATATTAAAAATATAAAATTATGTGCTGGAGAGGATTCAATATTTCACAATTTGAACAGAAGAGAGCATGTTATAGCTGTGTGATATGAACTATAACTTTCCCAGCATATTACTCCAATAGAATCGGTTGTCTCTAGATTGGAGTTAGTTACTTTATTAGTTCATCAATATAAATAAGAATCTTCAAGCTATTAGCCCTTTGAACCCGAGCAGCCGCTTTTCTGGCCCAGAAACAAGATATGTCATACTTTCATTTAGTAGGATGGCTGCTGAGTTAAAGTGTGGGGTAGACCAATCAATATTTTCAACCTGCAGCCTTGGGCTGCACGTTGAAAATATTAATTGGCCTATCCACAAGTAATAAATATTAGATTAGATTAAACATATTTTATTTGTTTATAATCAACAAAAAGGATTGGATAACAAGTGCCCAGCACTTAGATTATATCCTTTCCTTGAAATACGTTTACAATTACAAATTATGACATGTTTACAAGTAGTTACATGAATTTATATATAATGGCGAAACAAAACGTATGTATATATTGAAATAATTTTGTGTATGTACAAAGTTAGAGAAGAAAGTTGATGGGTACTCAACTTTGCAAGAGACAGAACAAAGAAGTTGGGGGGGGGGGGGGGGGGGAAGGGGAGAAGAAAAATGAAATTCTACACTACAACACTGCTGGTTTGGCTCAACAAGCCTATGGGACACATTGCGGCACTACCGCTACTCCGACGGAGTCCACACCACTACTTTTGCCAGGACAGACAGGACAAGCAAGCGAATAGAAATGAGCCATGTGTGAGATAAACAGAGATGACCACTGACTTTGAAGATCAACAGAATAGGAAAAGGATGCTTTTAGACACCTGTACTCATCTAGCGGTCTGGTCCTAAAACCGCTTCGTGGTTTTTATGAAATTTTGTACACTGCGAAAAAGGTGAATATTGACGGAAGTAATAAATATGGAATCTTCCAATTGCTCCCATTTCACTGACATGCAATATACCAAAAGTGTTCAAAGGGTTAAGCTTTTTGTTCATAATGATACATCTGAGCCGTGTCAGAATCTGTTTTGAGAATTTTCAAGCTTCTTAGTAAATCCGCTGGTCGTTTAGTATTCCTGGTCACTAAACGTGACCGGGGGCTGACACCCCCACCCCCACCCGCCTGCTATTCTAGGGGTTTCAGGTTAATTATAGACCATAGAAGTGCTTTATAAGAAATATGTTTCATTGGGGACAGTCAAAAACCTCGTCAATCTTATTTCACGATAATCCTCCAGGATCCAACTGCAACGTCCTTAATTATATTACTGGAAGCTTTATCAGTCTATCCATGTCTATTCCTGACCATATTAAGAATATAAAATTATGCCCGGAACAGGATTCAGTATCTCACAATTTGAACAGAAGAGAGCATGTATGTCTGTATAGTATGAACTATTATTTTCTCAGTATATTACACGAATAACATTAGCTACCTCCAGATTGGAGACAGGCGTTATTTCTTTCTTATTTTATGAATTCTTCATTTATCCATCAATAAATGTATTTATTCATAAATCGTCAAGTTAAGCGTTTTGTTCATAATGATACATCTGAACCATGTCGGAGTCTGCTTTGAGATTTTTTTAGTAAAATCCGGTCAATATTCCATGTCACTAAATTAGTTTGAGGTGTGACCTACCCCTCCCCCCCCCGATAAGATATAAGATAAGATCACATAAGATAAGATAAAAGATAAAAGATAAGATAAGATTCATTAAGCAAATACACCAGAACAAAGGCAGATTGCTTTGTACATACAAAATCAACATAAATAGAAACATAAAATAATACTAATTCCAAATGACAGCAGATAACAGACGTAAATATTAAGGCTTTAAGTGGTTGTAATGTAATATTATTAATGTTACCTCTTGGTGTCAGATTGACAAAACTTGTTCTCGTTATTTTAAGAATTGCTGGATCGTATTACAGATGATACCGCAGAGCTGTGGCACATTGTTTCTCAACGGGAATATGAATCTCTCGGATGAGTCTATCTCAACAAACTCTTGGTATGCAAGTTAAAATTTGTAAAATGCATGTTCACTTCACTCCATAACGAAGTGCCATTCTGTTTCCACTGCACCTGAGCCGCGCACAAGCGTACACTTACGGGGATTGGTGGTTGCATATGCCACCTCTTTTCTATCATTAGTTGGTGGTTACTTACGCACAAACGAGTAAATATGTTTCTCGCCTCGGGGATGTTGTATAAATCAAATAAGGCTCCGGGTGATATCTGTTCTTAACCTCTCGATAAGTTCCCAGTTCATTTTTCCAGCTTTCCTGTTGTCATCAAATATAGCCTTATAAAAATTATTTAAATGGGTCTCTTTCAGATTTTCTCTTAGTGTTACGGATTTCACAGGTTGAAACGGAATTTTCAGTTCAGATTTATCTTGAGGATTATAATTGGCAAAAGCCTGTGCTGATATTTAATCAACATTGAGTCCGGCACAGTGTAATTCTCGGATTCAGTTCTAACCTCTGATACCAAGGAATGGGTTTGGAGATCATATAATTTTGATACAAACTCAGTCATCTGGATTTTGGCATCTATGTACAGTGGGCACTGTCCAAGTTCAGCTCTCACTGCATGGTTCGATGATTTATTGCTCACACCCAGGACTAACTTGCAGAACTGAACATGAACGGTTTCACGTGGCGATTTATCACTATTAGCATAGCTGATTTCCGGAGCCCATAATTCCCTTCCGTATAAGAGGATGGGTTTTATCAGGATGTTGAATAGTTTTAAGAAAACCGAAACAGGCGGAAGGCACTTTCTTTTAAAGTTGTTGTTTTGGCAGAAGAGGGCTTTTAAACCTTTCAATTTGAGATTTTGTTGCGCATTCTGTAGTTTACAGTTGGATGTAAACGAAAGTCCAAGATATGTGTACTGGTGGGCGTGCATAAGCTCATTGTTTCCAATATGGAAACCACGGAGTTCCTTATTCTTTCGCGATTGAAAAATCCTAACTTTAATTTGGTCTACATTTACGCCAAGTGTGTTTTTAGTGCAGTAGGTATTCAGTTTATCCAATGCTCCATGTTGTTCCCCAGATGAGTTTGAGATGATCGCTAAATCGTCGGCAAATAGCAAGTGATTTAGATTCATGGTATATGTAGACGGATAGGATCACATTTTTCAGCAAAGACCGAGCCAATGTCGTCGATAAAAAATTTGATGAGCATCGGCGAGATCACACAACCTTGTCTGACACCAACCGTTGACATTAAGGGTGGGTTTAATACTCGCGAAGTTTTTATTTGATAGTAGATTGAGTTATATATGGATTTTAAAATTTCAAAATACATTTTCCTGTATACCGAGGCGGTGTAGTTTATCAAAAAGAATGTTTCTATCAACAATATAAATTTTTTTCTCTCTAAAATCCACAAAAACAGCATACAACGGTTGTTTAAGTTTTTTATATTTGTTTATAGCTGCCTTAAGAATAAAGGCGTTGTCAGTCGTACAACGCTGTTTTCTAAACCCGAACTGATTATCATTAATCAAGGAATTATCTTCAAGATAGACATTAATCATCTTGATAACTCTGTTGAATAGCTTACCTAGAGCACCGCTTACGGCAACAGCTCTATAATTATTGGGATCGTTTCGATCACCCTTCTTATATAATGTGGTGAGAACAGATTTACTCCATGATGGGGATAATGATATTATTCAAATACCCGATTAAATAATTTAGTTACATGATCAATCATATGCGGGACTATTATTTTTGAGATCCAACCTAACATGAAAAGCAGACGGCACCTGCAAACAAAATTCTTGAATAACTGAACATTATCATATTTTGTCTCAAAAACATAGCTTATGACCCCTCGTTGGAGCGAGCTCATCGAGCTCGTTCCAATGAGGTGTCATAAGTTATGTTTTTGAGACGAAAAATAAAAAAAATAATTAAAAATTAATTGGCGATTTTTGAGAATAGGGCTGGCCGGTTTGGGCCGATACGTTGGGTAAAGAGTTAAATCTTCGCAGTGTCGCGTTTTCTGAATTTTTTTTAGCATTAAAGCTTTTTAATTACAGATTTAATTACTTTTGCGTTGCTTCTAGTGTCTTTCACCTTGCGGGTTTTGTTTTGTTTTTTTGTTTTTTTTGTAATGCTCTTTCACATGCAGTGCTTTTTGTACAAACTCCTTCACATATAAGCAGAATCTGAAGGTCGTCATTTTTCAGATTAGAGGCTTATTTTCCTTTTAATACCAGAAGTTGCTTTGTCGAAAAATTCGCCACCAGAATTGAATAAAAACGACCGAACATCCTTTCTGTCGAGACTGTTTCCCTAATATCTTAATTGGCTGTTTCAGATAAACTGGTCGAGAATGATGACGACGATGAATGTGTAATGGAGCATTCCCTTTCTTGGACTGACTCGAAAGAACCGCAACCCACTGGAAACAATAAATTAAGTGCACGAATCTGGGTACCTCAACTTCCCACTGATTCCGATTTGATGCATTTGATGACATTCAACGCCCAGCAAGTTGATCTACTAGACCAGTAAATCATGATGGAAAATGGATTCAAACTTCACTTACTTTCATAAACTCTGAGCTCATTGATGTCAAAATACCGAAATCGGAAGAAGATTTCTCCCACAATGCAACTAGGAATTTAACCGCATCAATCTTGTTTGACCGAACTCAATGGGCTCTGTCAAACAAGACTGAATTGGTTAAATTCCTACTTGACACACATGCAGATGGCACCTTGTTTCACTCAAGGGACGATATTGTTTCGCTTCTGTGTTGCTGATCCCACCCCCGCCCTCGCCCATTCCCAATGACACAGGTAAAATATGTTAGAAACGAATACTCGAGAGTTTCTCCGTTACAGTTATCGGAAAGTCAAGTTTTTTCCACTACTGCACTTCTTGCAGGAAAGGCCACGAGCTGCCCCCTTGCTCCCAGCCTCAAGCCGGCCTCCTGCTTCCGGTGCCCTTGTATACGACGTTTCTGTAATCATTTAATCGGACAGTTCAATATGGTTTCACGATTAAATCCTTACTGACCAATTTAACATAACAATTTGTCGTTTGTTAACCCTTTACCCAACGTACCGGCCAAAACCGGCAGCGTTAGTCACAAATATCACCATTCAATTTTCATTATTTTTTCATTTTTTGTTTCAAAAACATAGCTTATGACTCCTCATTGGAACGAGCTCCTTGAGCTCGTTCCAATGAGGAGTCATAAGCTTTGATTTGACGCAAAAATGAAAAGATTTAGTTATTCGAGAATTTTATTTGTAAGTGTCGTCTGCCTTTCGCGTTAGGTAAAGGGTTAAATCGTTTCTTCCCGATTGTCAGGTTTTCTTTAACGCAAATGGCCTTGGTTACCGGGAGTGCGATGGCTCATCGATCAGAGTCTTGGACTTCAAACCGAAAGGTCTACGGTTCGATCCTGAGCTGATCCACTCCATCTGCGCGGTGTCCCCGGGCAAGACACTGAATCTTAGTTGCCCACTAAGGCGTACAGCTCGTTGATGGTGCTCTTGCCTTCAAAACCGCCGATGACTCTGTTTGTGTCGCGTTAGTAAGAATCTGAATCTGATTCTCTTCAGATACTCTGACTTCCTCCACGCGTGAAACTGTCTGACAGGATGTGATCCTGGCTGTTGAAACTGTCGTTAAACCAAAATAAAAAACAAACAATGTATGCTTACCTGATTGAAAGTATATATCGCTTTTTGCTACATAATTAGCAAAGTTTCTCACCAGACCGAAACAAGTCCGGACCGATGGGGAAATTTGTTAAATGTGAAGCCCAAAATGTGAGTAGTATGTCAGGGATTGGACGTGCCCGATTTAGATGATTTGAAAGCCGTGGGGTGCTCTAAAATGCCGGGGGGGGGGGGGGCAAATGGGTATTAAGAACCATAACTATCCTTTAAGAGGTATCATCCAAAAGGTATCCTCTAAAAAGTATTCTCCGTCAGTCCCCATCAGTCTCCATTAGTCCACAAATCACCATTGTCTTCAGTGCCCAAATACCGATATGAGGATATGAGGAATGCAGATTATACCTCACTGGGGGATTTCCTCATGGCACTCGTGGCCTCGTACTATGAAATGGGATTCTACAACCAAAGACAATGATTAGAAGGGATTTTAAAGTCGGATTCCACTGAATGTGAAAGTTCAATACCCAGATGAAGATATGAGAAATGATAGATTATACCTGACTGAGAGATTCTGTTATGCCCCCATGGCAGCATACGATAAAAAGTGGGTGCCGAAGGCCAGTCGTTTGTTAGTCATGGGTGCTGGAAGTGGGGTGCCACAGAACCGTTCAATGTGGCTGTTCAATGCCCAGATGAGGATATGAGCAAATTCAAGATAACACATCATTGGGGGATTTTCTCATACGATGAAAATGGGATTCCGAAGGTCAGAGGTTGTTAGGATGGGGTGGCTGAAGTGGGGTGCTTCGGAACGTTGTCTTTCCACACCCAGACGAAATTTAGAGGGACAATAGATTATACCTCATATTGGGGATTTCCTCTTGGCCTTAATTATCTCATATGGTGAAAGACGAACGTCTCGGCCCAAATACAGTATGTGGTGAAAATGGGTTAGGCTAAGCAAAATGGAGCACACTGTTTGCTTAGTTTGTTGCACAAAAGTGATCTGATTGCGTAATCTGGATAAACGAAACATGACCTATGCAGTTCGCAACAAGAACAGGAGTACCTGGAATAGGGTTAAAATAGTCAGACAATTCAAAAAAGATAACAATAGTGACAATAGGCTAAAACTGTTGCAACTGGGGAGACCTTCTACGCTACTTGAGTATATTCCGGAACAATCTGGGCAGACAGAAGCCTTAACATAGCTCATAGATAAAGGCAGAGAATTCCGAAGAAATCTGAACTAGTGAAAATAGTTGTTGAAGTGTTTATGGTAATTTGTCAAGTCCGTTTCGTTGATTGTAGACCATTTTGGTGGTTTTCTGGACATTGCCGGTTTGTTTGCGGTAATTAGATATACTCCCATTCAATAGCACATACCCTCCGAACATACCATCGTCCTATTAGAGGGTTTGGGGTTATATAGAAACCCAGATGGAAACCTCACCTATACAAAATGGACGACGGAAACACGTGTCACCCTGACAACACGCCTTGCGTATGCACACTAATACCACCTATCTCAATGGTATTAGCACCACAAGAACCAAATATGGCGTAACTGAGTCACGTGACTATGGCGTCACATGAGATCACCCCTGAGATCATGCAAATCGGGCACGTCCAACCCCTGACATACTACTATAAATGTCCATTTTTCTCGACTTTGAAGGCCATAGAAGAGACAAATTAAACGAGGGAATCATCGGTCATATTTTAACCCTTTACCTAACACGAAAATCAGACATTTGCCAACAAAATTCTTGAATAACTACTTTATTCAGTTTTTGCGTCAAAAACATAACTTATAACCCCTCATTGGAACGAGCTCAACGAGCTTGTTCCAATGAGGGGTCATAATCTATGTTTTTAAGACCAAAAAAATTAAAAAAAAGAAAATTGAATGGTATTTTTTGTGAATAGCGCTGGGAGGTTTTGGCTGTTATGGTGGGTAAAGGGTTAAGAGTAAAGAGAAACTCTGTGGAGCATCTTCTTGCCAGTTCCATTAAGACTGAAATAACGACGTGTTGGTATGGTAAAGATAACGTTGAGATAACGTTGGCCTAATCTCTCTCTCTCTCTCTCTCTCTCTCTCTCTCTCTCTCTCTCTCTCTCCTATTTCTAAAAAAAAGTTGGGGAGGGGCACCTGTCCCCTATGTCCCCGGGTCCTACGTCCCTGGCTCCGAATGTGTTCATGCAAGTACCATGCGATGTAGTTTATTTATCTTTTATGTATATATATTAGGAGTTTACAGGGTTAATTAGCTTTTCAAATCATTCCATGCAAATATCTTATTTATTCGTTTCTTGCCCCCTATTTACTCAAGGGAAAACTCGTGGACCTACCTGGGGAAATTACTTTTGAATCAATATGGAAAATTATTTCTTTGTTTCTGTTTTTATAAATGTTTCTTTGTTGTTTTCGTCTCTGTTTACGGTGTGTTGTCTGAGTTTAACCATTCAGCCAACGTGGATAAACCTCAATATATGAGCCCATTCCAATAATGAATCACCGATAAGCCATGTTTTTGAGGCAACAGTTCAAAAATAATAAAATTTGTATGTTTATTTATCTGATTAGCGTTGGTTGGTTTTTGTTGTTACGTTTGGTAAAGGCTTAATAGGAACACTGAATAAGTTTAACCCTCTACCTAACGTAACGGTCAAAACCGTCCAGCGCTATTCTAAAAAATCGCCAATTAATTTTCATTATTTTTTTCATTTTTTGTCTCAAAAACATAGGTTATGACCCCTCGTTGGAAGGAGCTCGTCGAGCTCGTTCCAACGAGGGGTCATAACCTATGTTTTTGAGACAAAAAATGAAAAAAAATAGTTATTCGAGAATTATTTTTGCAAGTGTCGTCTGCTTTTCAGGTTAGGTAAAGGGTTAAAAAAGGAAAACTTTGTTTATGTTAACCAACCTTTTGGAGTTTTTTTTACCAACTTATTATTGGTAGGAATAATCAATTTTACCGCAAAGTATAATGTGACACGAAAACAAAAGAAACACAATGTTATAAACTTCTGTTCAATTTTCCCAAACTTTTGTGAAGTTTTCACAGAAAACACGATAAAATATTCAATATTGCTCGATTTGAGAGTGCACAATGATACATGTCTTATAAACTGGATGTAGGCCCAGTGTATTCTGATGTTCAACAAAACGTTGAAAGTATTTTCTGGTGCCATAGGGTTAATATGGGTTGGCATTTAACCAATGTGCATGCAATATGCAGTACTTTGGAACAAGCGGATTGAAATATATCGGTGAAACCCGAATTCACGATGGCGGCATATAAATAAATATATCTTAGTTAGGCAATATTAACCTAATTAATCCCATCAAGGACATTGCTAGAGGGTCTGTGTGTATTTTTCAAATGACGCAATCATGTTTTAGAGGAATTCCTGATGTTGGTGACGGGATTTGAACCCTCGGCAACTTCGCCTGGCAATCAGGAGTCCAACACCCGAACCACTAGACTATATTGCACACCGTTAAAAACGATGGCTGGAATCCAGGTTTTAGATGAAGTTCTCATGATGACTAAGTTCATCTTCCTTTCGGCAGCAGCGTGAAAGTGTGGAACGCGCTGGCTACAGTACGACGGAAGTGCTGTGGATGGCCTCAGACGAAGACTGGCACGAGCTTGTGTGTGCTTTTCAAATGACACAATCATGTTTTGGAGAAATTTAGAATGTTAGTTTCTGATCCCTCGCCGAGATTCGAACCCTCGGCAACTCCGCCTGGCAATCAGGAATCCAACACCCAAACCACTAGACCATAGCATACCGTCAAAAGCGATGGCTGGTATCTAACTTTTTAGATGAAGTTCCCTCTCGATGGCGGGGGTCCGGGTGCCTCCATCCCGGGAAAGGTTTTAATTTTTGAACCCCTGAGATGGATTCGGAGTCCTCTCTCTGGCTTAAATCTGGTCATTTTATCCACAAGAAAATGCATTTCCCCAGGTAGGTCCACGAGTTTTCCCTTACATTGACCAGGCAACACGAATAAAGACTGGCAGCTATTCAGCCAATACCTACCCCTTCCAACTGACCGGCAGTCAGTTGGAAGGAGTAGATATTGGCCGAATAGCCGTCAGTCTATAGCCCCTGTGTAGCCTAGTCATTGTAAGGAAACGGAACGATGAATTCGAAAAACTGGACCTGTCACAGAGTCGAGTCAGAATTTCGGAAAATTTTGTCAGCTGATTGGAAAAGTCGGAGAATTTGATCGAAACTAACAAAAATTAGAAAATCTCTGCTTCTGACCGAAAAAATATGACAAGAGCAAACTGAATTGATATTACTGAATTTCCAACTTTTTGAATGTATACCAACGAATTTTTCAACTTTTGAAATTTTAGACAATGACCGAGGGGAGAGCATCCCCTCCACACCCCTACTCTAGCTACTTCCTCTGCACACCCACTGTATACAACAAACATACGTTTATAACAGCTATATGTGATATTGCATGATATGTGATATAATATGCTTTGCTATTTTTTTAGTTCTAACCACTGACAGGGACGTCATGGTGGCCTTTAAACATTCAAAATAACTTGAACTATGAAAACTGGTGGCACTGGCCTTTACCTCAGTAAAACAAAATCACAAAATTACGAAACTAATAAGAATTAAAAATGGTTATGAAAAATAGCCTTAAAGTCAAACGGTGCCAAATCTCCGAGTTTTACTTGACTTGTTTACTAAAGGTGGCACTATTATATTTCATGGTCGACTTTTGAAGAAGAATAATCGATTAACCCTTTACCTAACGCATTCGATATCAAAATTTATTATTTTAAATATCATTTTTCTTAATTTTTCCAAAAAATTTCAGCAAAACCATATCATGTGACCCCTCATTGGAACGAGCTCAATGAGTTTGTTCCAATGAGGGGTCGTCACATGATATGGTTTTGTTGAAATATTTTGAAGAATTTAATTTTTTCAACTGCTCAATTTGCATCAATGATTACGCGGACGTTGCGGGCGATTCGCTAGGTGATGGGTTAAAGTCGACTGTAATCATATTCATGCAGCATGCTGCACGCCTACTACTCTCCGAGGAAAATTCACACGCCTGACCACCTCAGGCCCACATCTGAGTCTATGCGCAGATTTGGACCTGAGGTGGTCAAAAGTCTAATAATAGCAGCATTGAGATTTAAGAAGACAACTGAACTCCTTCACAAACCGAGAAGGGCAATTATTTGTTCTCCCATACATTCGCCAGACCTGGTACCATGTCGTCCCCTGAGTTCCAATGTGTTCTATGTGCCAGTAGGCACATAGAACACATTGGAACTCAGGGGACGATGTGTTGTATCTTTATACTTCTTTCTCATATCAATTACAATATATTTTGATATCCTAGTTTCCGACATTTAGTTTAAACAATATTTATTTCCAACCTCAGCGAGTACAGGATACAACATGAAGATGTTTGTGGATTCGACAGTAAGCCGTTGTGTTGAACAAGGTCGTTTCCACACCATTAATTAATTACCTCTAATATCTTCGAGAAACATCTATAAAATATGTTAAATCCAAACCGGTAAATAATTTACTGAGTAATAATACGGTTTGATATAGGTTGGAAACACATTTCTGAAATTCTGAAATTATTGAAAGAAGAAGAAGAAAAAAAAAAAAAAAATAAAAGAGAAAACCAGAAATAGTAATCATTTAAGTACTGATGGGCTACAAGTTGTAAAACGCCACACTCCACAGAACGGACATTTGTTACGAGCATGATGAGGAGGAGTAATAACTAATAATTCATCCGTAAAGGATTGATGAAAACCCATAATTGCCGACTTTGAAATTGTAGTAGATTATGGGTGTGTCCGACGATTAGTCGACTTCACAATTAATCATGACAGATGACAGGCCTATTGTTTACCGGAGACGGAAGAGATAAAAAAAAAAAACTTTTCATAGATCTTCTTCGGACTGACAGCTTCGGTCGCGTGTAACAACTCAAAGTCGAGACAGTCAGGGTGTAGGAGAAAACAGTCAATTAGACATCAGTTGTCAGTCAATTGAATTGTTGGAATCCGGAAATTGAACGGAATCCGGAGTCAGAGCACAGCGAATGACAAGCTGGTAACCGCAACCGATCGCCAATCGCAGTCGGAAAAACTATGAATACGGGTTGAAAATTCAAATCGACTGGTCGGAAAAGTCTGAAAAGTTGAAAACATGAAGGAAATTTATTTCTTTGAACTTCCAACTACTGGAATTTATACCTTCGAATTTCCACTCTTGAAAATTGGTGGTTATTGGGTGGGGAGGGGGAGAGGGGACATCCCACGTGTCGCTACGTGCCTGATTCCCATATCGTGCATTAAATCGATATTGCAGTGTGGCGACGCGGCGTATCGAGTGAATCAACAAAGTAGAGTTTCTTCCCTTTAGCCAGATATCACAGAAGTCTGCGGAATGCTTGTAATTTGCGTCCTGCGTTGATTGAAAAAGATATAGTATTTTATTTTCCTGCTTTTATCGAAAAAGTATTCAGGAACGCTTCCCTTGTCCACAAACAATCTCAGTCGCCAAGAACACCCAAGCCCCTTCCCTCACAATCTCAGGTGAAATGAGCCACTCTTTCTAACTTCAACTCCGTGTTAAGATAATCCTGAAGGGTTAGGACTAATGCCCGAACTGCTATCACGGGTTAGGGTCAGCCGAAAGTTGACCAAAGGCAAAGACACAGGCGTCTATACAATGATTTATTAATGGCTATTGCAATCAAAATTAAATGAGATACATGGTACGGACATTGGAGTAGCCTAGTTCTTTTACGGCAAAGTTGTGGCTCTTTTGTAACAAAGATGCTCAAGCCAGAGAAAATAGCAGGTTTTATACCAGCGCTGACGTCACTGCCATTCCAAAGTCCGCAAACTGAATGACGCGTGGCTTCTTGTCCAGGAATTAGAGGAAACATATTTGTATCATGGCCCTTGTATGGCTCTCTATAACTACATTTCCCTGCATTAAATGGCGAGGGGTCTTTCTACAATCTTGACTCTTTTTGTGGAGCTGTGAAGTCCATGTGTCTCAAAGTGCTGAAGAGCTCCTAATCTGTTCATCCGAGGTTTTTTCTATGCTGTACCCAGTACCATGATCTGAAGTCCTGCGTGTCATGTACACATCCCTGCCACCTGTCTGCCCACGTTGTGCCTCTTTATCCAGGATGCTCCGGCCAAAAACGGTTTCTCGACTCTCTTTCTGGAGCCCATTTATACTACTCAAAGTTTGCTAAGCACCAAGTATATCCAACTACCTGTTTGACGTTTTAGTTGAAACATTGTAATGAAAAGTGTATATATCTTTTTATTTAATTATATCTTTAATGATTTAAGTACAGAAATTAAGATTTTATTTGCGTTCGACATTATTTTTATTGGTAAAAGCGGAAATGTTTCAATTTGCCAAAAAGTTGACGGAGCGAACTGGTATGGGTTTAATATCGAGTATGAGACCCATTACTGTTAATTACAGCTTGACAACGCCTTCTCATGCTCCCAATCAGGTTCCTGGTGGTCCTTTTGTGGGATGTTGTTCCATTCTTGGACCAGCATGGCGCCAAGCTCCTGGACACTTCTTGGCTGGACTGGACGGGCTGAAATTGCAAGCTGCAACTCATTCAAGACATGTTCGATTGGATTGAGGTCAGGGGATCTTGTTGGCCCGTCCATAGGCTCAATCCCCTCCCACTGGCGGTACTCCCCGACAGCATGGGCAACATGAGGACGGGCATTACCGTCCATCAGAATGAATCTATCACTCATTGTGCACCAGCATACAATCTGACGTGGACATCCAGGATCTCATCAATATGCCGCTGTGCAGTCATTGTACCACGTTCAAGGACACAGGGCTCTGTACGTCCATCCCTGCTGATGCCGCCCAGACCATGATTGACCCTCCACCATAGCGGTCATGCTCAGCAATGTTGGCTGCATGAAATAGCTCTCCCGGTCTTCTCCATGCCCTAGAACGCCTATCTGTGTGGTCTAGGCAGTACCTTGACTCATCTGTAAAAAGGACAAGTCGCCAATCTTCTCTGGTTCATCCAACGTGGTCCATGGCCCATTCATATCGTGCCTGGTGGTCGTTCTGGGACAGCGGAATGCAAACAAATGGTCTTCTCGGTCGGAGACCACCTTCGTGCAACCTTTCCCCGATAGTCTGGGTAGAAACATTTACCCCGGATGCATTCTGAAGGCCACTGCGAAGCTGGGTTGCTGTGGCAAAACGGTTCCTACAGGCCTGAATGATCAAAAACCGATCTTCAGCTGCAGATGTTGCCCTGTCTCTGCAGGGTTTCCGCTATGCAGACATGGGATCCCATCAACGGCCCTATTCCCCTCGCTGACTTTCCACTACCCAAAAGGTACTCGTAAGGCGCTCATCAAAGACACTCGTAAAGAATTATAGTGAACAAGGAACAGCAAAAAATCAACCAGGCTCAATTTTTTTTACCAAGTTGCAATAACCTTGACTATAGAACGACAGGATCTGGTGATGGGTTAGATGGCATACGCGCACGATTTGGGTTAAGTTCTACGGGCCCACATTGGTAAGTTTTGTGTACACTCTGAGGACAGCCATTTTAACATGCACAAGGCATAGTTCCCCCACTTGGGCGTCTTGGGTGTGCATTTCAGACAGATGAAATGTTGAGGCCGGTAATGGTGAACCCAAGGATCCGACGGGGCGACCATGGTCGCCCCGTCGGATCCTTGGATGCGCCATTACCGGCCTCAACATTTTTTTCCTGGCGGAAAGCCTGGTCTCTGCCACCACTATGCCGTCTTACTGGTGTGCCATACTGCTGAAATCTTGCCCAGGCCCTGGTGATCACCGTATGGTGCACACCAAGGGCTTCACAAACCTGACGATGGGTAGCCCCTTGCTCCACCATCCCTACAGCCCGCCACATTTCTGCTTCAGACAAATGTCTTCTTACATTTGCATTTGCCATACTCACTCATTAAATCACAACGGTTTGTGCTGAAATGAAGACTGAATACCCCACACATGTCATATACATGTAGACAGTACACACATCATGAAAATCAAGGGGTACATGCTTTCCATAACTGTCACGAAAAGTCTGCCTGTCAAGAGAGCTAATGTAAACAGGAATGTATTGGACCATTTCAATACATTCCTCAATTATATCCACCAAAAATATCGCAAATATGTCACAAGCAAATTTCACAATGATGTGTCAAATATTTGGTGCTTAACAAACTTTGAGTAGTATATTTCTTTATACTAGTAACTCTTGTATTCCTACTCTACAGGTCTGTATTCTTAATCCATACACACTTCTGTGAAATTATCTTCGGCCATTATCCTCGTCGAATCCCACCACACTGCCACCAATGTTATGCGCTACTCTTTCTAACTTCAACTTTTGATAAAGATAATTCTGAAGGGTTAGGACTAATGCTCGAACTGCCATCACGGGTTAGGATCAGACGAAAGGTGACCGAAGACGAAGACCCGACCATCTATAAAATTATTTGTCAATGATTATCACAAGCATAGTTAAATGAAATACCTGGTGTGGACATTGGAGTTGACTGGCTCTTTTACGGCGAATCTGTCTCTTTTGTAACAAAGATGCGCATTTCGTGGAGCTTATTGCCTCGCTGCACACGCTCTTCTCTCTTGCTCGGTGGAACTGTTCTCCAAGACAAATAAAAAAATATTTTAAAAATATTTCAATTTATTTTTCAACTCATGTCTGAAAAATTGAAAGAATCCGACCCCACTTTTAAAACTTATTCATTACATTCATGATTCAATTATTCATGGTTCAAGCATTTTCTCCATATTTAGTTCTACACTAATTAGAGAAAGGCAATATACCGAAAAACCGATATCACGAGGATACCGAAAAACCGAACCGACAATTGAATACCGAAATCATCTAAATTTTCAAACTCTTCCTACATTTGCTATTTAATAAAGACGTGTCGCGGGTTGTTAGTAGTGTAAGTATTCATTTCCATGAAAGAAGTGACTGATATTCTTACCCCTGGGTAGTTGTTTTGAATTGCCACTAGACTACAACCTGTACATGTCCAGTTGCTCAGTAGTGATTCCTAGTCAAGTCTTGGCTGCCTGTTAAGGCAGCCAAGACTTGACTAGAAATCACATCCCAGGTGATTTGTCTATTGTTAGTAGGACCCCCTATTGATGGTGTGTTAATTGCACATGTTCCGAGATCGCAAAAAGCTGAAAGAGGTCTTTAAAGGCAAAAGAATCTTTGGAACAAGTCACAAAATTACTATAGGCATGATTTGTATTGGCAAAAGAATGCCAATGTTGAGCTCATTAGTTGTGGTATTTGTGACGCTGTGGTATTATGAAATAAGAACAATTTATTCTGTATTTTCCTTGTGTGAATATCCATTTGGTTCTTAGCAAATTTCAGTCAAATTAGATACCGAATATCGAACCGATACCGTGTATACTCCTTTTAAAAATACCGAAACCAATACCGAACTCAAAATTCCAGTACCACCCATCTCTAACACTAACAACGAAAAATGTTCTCAAAAGTACAAATTTGATTGTAATAGTCTGCTAAAAGTCGAGGAGGTTGTGATATTTCTCTGGGAGTGTGATGCCGCCATACATTACTCAGCATCTTCATCAACTTTCCGTGGTGAAAATCAAGTCTGCAGTTGACACGATAATTGCTTATTGCTGTGTTTAAATGATTTCCATTTAATGAACAAATTGCATGCATGTTACGCATTAAAAATAGCATTATTTTTTGCAAATATTTGCGTTTATAAGTTTAAACATTTTGTCAACCAAATTATCCCACTTTATGTTTAGTTCACAAACACGCGTCGTAAACTCTCTGTTGAAATCCGTTCGTCGCAACTCGGAGATTTCGCCCCCCCCCCACCCCCCCCCCCCCCCCCGTCATAACTCCCTCTCTGCCATCGGTTCCCGTCGGTTTATTCTCTTTCTCGTCATAAACCTGTTTCCTTCACACATGACTTTCCGCATGTTTGTCCTGCATGTCCTGGTTATAACATTGGTATGGGGCTCCGCTGGATTCGTGGTTGTGTTGAAATATGACCCGTTGGTATGTAATTTAAAACCAACAGTGTTGTAGAGTGGCAGCTCACTTCTCTTCTCTTCTCCCTCTCATCTCTCTGCTCTGACTCTTGTGAAGTTGAATACCCGTTAGGTTTTATTTCGAACTATGTAAATACACAATATGTATCAATATATACACATGTTTCTCTTGCCATTATATGCACATTATAACTTCTTATAAATATTTGTAAACATAATTTGTAATTTTCAGATGTATATTACGGAAAGGATATAATCTAAGTGCTAGGCACTTGTTATCCAATCCCTTTTGTTATAACAAATAAAATATGTTTAATCTAATCTAACCTTCGGGTAGGTGCAAGAGGTGATATAAACACAAAACAATACATTGTTCGTCGGAAAGATCTGACCACTCAGTTTGAAACGTGAATATGTTCCTTAAAAATAAATACTTTCCTTAAAGGGACAATAAGCCGGCATTTTGGTAAAACATCGACTCTCAGATGTTCCCGTGGAATCGATTCTTGTGAAAAAAATGAGTTGGAAAAATTAGGAAAGGCGCCCGCGTCATAGAATATTTTGGCTGGAAAACATGGCAGTCATGTGCAAAGAAACCAGCGGAGGGTCACACCGATCTACCATTTTGCAATATTTTCACAGGAAAGGCCACATACCCCGCCTACAAGAGTGAGACCCCTCTATTGCTCGTCTCCAACTCGCAACTACGTGCAACGGGTGGTGTCTCTGCATCATGACCCGCGATTAGAATGTGCAACCTCCCCACCTTAACCCAGAATCCTGGATCGGCCAATAATTTTTATTTATTTATTAGTGTTTAAGGTCACATACGTCTGCACAATGGCTAATCACGACCGCAACATAGATATAAAGTCACGTTTAGCCAATCGATTATACCAATACTGCCCATTTTAGAGGACTTGCACCCAAGCAGTGGTTACTGCGTCCTATTTTACCATTACAACAAGCACTGCTTCACTTCACGGGGTCCGCCACTGGAAGAAATGTTTCTTCAGAGTATTCAGCACAAAGGCTCTCGAAGAGTTTGTGGGTTTGTAAAATTGCCGCCTCGAAATTCTGAACAGGTCATCTGAGCCTCGGCTGAGGCAGTCATGATATGAATTTGTAAAATACGAAACTCCAGATTTCCGGCGAGGCAGAATTGATGGACAAACTGAGGCGGTATTGAGGAGCTCATTTTTGTCGTCATAACAAAAATATACACCTGGAACATAATTAAACACCCCCCCCCCCCCCCCTCCCCGAAATGTTTCATGACAGTGAAGCTGCTGTGACTGATTATTATGTTTAATGATTGCTATGACTTGCAATACATTTTATCTGGTGCAACGTGATGTGTCTGGTTGATAGCGTACCCCAAAAACGTTCTCTCATCCACGTGAAGCATGCTTCCCACGAATGTCACAAAAAACACTCTCATCCACATGCGATATCTGGGTATAAAACAAGAAAATTTGTCACTACTTTTATCAATAAATGTTGAAATGGCAAGGAGGAGACTGTCAGAGGCATAAAGGTGGCAAATCGTTGGCATGCATACAACAGGCATGTCAATCAAAGCTATTGGAAGGCAACTTTTCTATAGTCATTCTGTCATCAGCAGACTTGTCCAAAAACCCCAACAAACCAACGATGTTAAGGACAGACCTGGGCCTGGACAACCCCAAAAGACCTCTCTTCGAGAAGCTCGGAGTCTGGCACGCCTAGTTAGGCGTGAACCCTTTGCTGCAAGTGAGGTTTTGAAACGCCTTTGGCTCCTCAACAGGAGTTTGTGCAACAAAATTGTCCGAAACCGTCTCAAAGCACTGGGTATGAGGTCCAGAAGAGTCATCAAGCGTCCAGCATGAAAGAGAGTAATGACAGTTTCTATTAATACTATTGCGAAAAAACAGGGGGTGCTTAATTAAGTTCCAGGTCTATAGTTTTATATTATTTAAGAAATCACCACCCCTCTTCTGTTGTGGCCGAGAGAGCGCAGTGGCTCGGTGGTTACGGCTTGGACTTCAAACCGAAAGGTCCACGGTTCGATCCCCTCCAAGGGTTACTGTGTTGTGTTCTTGGGCAGGGCACTTCATCCCGATTGCCCATGTGGGGGCGCGGTGGCGCTGTGTACTAAGGCGTAAAGCACGTCGACGATGGGGTACTTGTCTTCCACCAATGCTAACCCTGCTTGTGAGGTGTTAGTCCGTTTGGGAGTCTGGCAGGTGCTCGCCGCTGCTCAGTGGTTCTCTCCGGGTACTCCGTCTTCCTCCACCCGTAAAACTGTCCGACACAAGGAGGCCCAGGCTATCGAAAATGTTGTTAATCCCCAATAAATAGAGAAATAAATTCTGACCAACTGGAATATTCCAAACGAGTGAATGTCAACAAATGTAATGAACTATTTAATGGTTAGACGGGTTCCATGCCATAACAGCGCTGAATTATGTACATAATTAGACGGGCAGTTTAAGAGCCTGGACCCATATGACACGAACCCATGATTCGATTTTCCGACCAACTGATGTATTTCAGAAGACTGCATATAAAAAGTACTATAAATATTCATTTTCTGTAAATCGATGCTAGAAATGTTGTTGCTAAATCGAGACACGATTTGTTCAAACTTTTGATGACATTACCACGAGGAATGAACACTCACCACAGCCATATTTATTTATTTATTAGGGTTTAACGACACATTAACAGGCAAGGCCATATTGTGTCGGTGACAGTTGTACTGGTGGAGGAAGCCGGAGTGCCCGGAGAGAACCACCGAGCAACGACGAGCAGCTGCCAGCTCCCCAACATCGTAACTCCGCACTGCACTACATGCAGAGTTAGATTGGTTGAAGACATGCGCACCATCGACGTGCAGTACGCCTTCATACATGGCGTCATCGTGCCCCCATGTGGACAATCGGGGTGAAGTGCCTTCCCCAAGGACACAACGCAGGAGTACGAATCGATCGCTCAGACGGCCAACCCGTCCAAGGACTAACCGGGCTCGACGTTGCTTAACTTCGGTGATCTGACGGGAACCGGTTACCGCAACCCCACCCCCCACCCCCCATCCCACCAGAGCTATAGTTTTATGATTACACCGCGTACTAGGTCCACTAATTGTGTTGATATCTTGATGTTTTGAAGGTAATTTAAATACTTACCGATTGGAATATCTATTTCTCGAGTTGGAAGAATATTTGTATATCTTAATTAGTAAAGGGAAATCGCATTCTGTCGACTGTCCTCTAAGCGCGATCACCACGAACAGAGGGTAAACAAACAGTCCATATTTATTTATTTATATGTATGTATTTAAGCACACATACTTCAATCGTGACCGCAACATGGATATAAAATTAAGTCCAGCCATGTTGCTCATTTTAGGGGATCTCCACCCCCGACATTGGTTACGGGGTCTTATTTTACCAGTAAAACAGAGCTTCTTGGAGTTTCCACGGGGAAACAACATACAACATGCAGCGTCGAATTCCTCACTGAATTAATGACTGGTGGCTTGAAAGCTTGGCCTCCAATGACACGTGGAATAGTCATCTCTCACACTTTGATACTCGAACAGTCAATATCGATTTTGTTACATTATTTATGAGTTGATGCTAAATTCTCAGATCTCAGAGAAAGCACACTCCTGTAAACGAGATAAAAATGGAATCGTTAGGTCACGATTCGCGTGTCCAAATGCATCAATAATCATCTCGATTAATAGAGAAAGTATAAAATGAGTTATTGTTCTTTTGATAGAACATGTTTGCCTCAACCCTCTCATCCTGGACGTACTTAGACAAAACTTGTATGGACCCAAAGCCGTTACATAATTTTTTGTGGGATACGTCTTATGAGCCCAACATCATGATGTCACATTGGTGTAAGTATCGACGAACAGTGTTTACAGGGACGTGGCGACAGGGGTAGGTGTGGAGGGTGTCCCCCAATCCTCACCAAAATTTCCTATAGTTGGAAATTCGGAGGGCAAGTCATATTTTGCTCAATAGGAATGCCATAAGCAGCTTAGTGAACACTTTACTAGTTGAAACACCTAAATTTTGAGTTCTTTTTTTTATCTTCTTGGTTCTATTTTTGTTACTTCAATTTTGTGTTTTACTTCTGATGATTGAAAGTATTTGTCAGTCCTCAGTTCAGTTTTGTACTTTTCCATTGAAATTTCCGCTTGATACTGAGTTTTTTATTATCAACAGTACCTCACATAGTGGCAATCAGGTTTAATGCTCTAATTTACTCAGAACCTCAAATCCCTATATAAATGAGTTGACCAATTTTTGGGCTAGTACAGGTTCAGTACCAGTAACAGTTACACAAATGTATGTGTATTTCTCAATGAGTGAACTACTCTAAACTAGTTCAAACAAGCCATTGTTATGGAATATTATTTGGAACATTTCCTGATAGTCCCACTGTGTGAATTGCTCAAAGTTCTCAGCTTGAGAATTTGTTTAGCACATGTTCATTTCCCAGAATGATACCAAATAATTATAACCTGATAATTCTATCATAAATGTGTTGGTATTTAAATTACTAGAATCAATTTTTATGCCCCCTTTCATGGCTTCATTTTCAAAAAAAAAATTCCCTCCCCCTGTTGGAAATTCACTACCCTACCCCCCCCCCCCTCCCAATCGGAAACCTTTACCCACGTCCCTGAGTGAAAACTAAGGCAGACTGGAGTAGGGGGGGGGTGGGGGTGGAGTCAACGACCCGAGTTGGGAGTTTTTGATGTATATCACGTGCGCCAAAGGCGCGCGTGATATACAGGAAAATCTCCAAACAAGGGTCGTTGATTCTTGCCCCCATGTACACCACCAGAATTCTGTTCTGTCTTACCAAGATAAAATTGAATTAAGTGGATGAAGCTGACATTTTTAATGAAAAATATCACCTTTGGCGGTCTAGTTTTACATTCTTGCTTGACGCTGTTTTGTATTGAATCGTTTCATTCACGTGGGGGCGCGGTGGCTCAGTAGGTAGAGGTGCAGGCTGCAAGCCGAGAGGTCCTCGGTTCGAATCCCACCTGCGGCAACCGCGTTGTGTCCTTGGGCAAGACACTTCACCCCCATTGCCCATGTGGGGGCACGATGACGCCGTGTACTAAGGCGTACTGCACGTCGATGGTCCGCATGTCTTCAACCAATCTAACCCTGCCTGTGCTGCAGTGCGGAGTTACGATGTTGGGGAGCTGGCAGCTGCTCGTCGTTGCTCGGTGGTTCTCTCCGGGTACTCCGGCTTCCTCCACCCGTAAAACTGTCACGGTCATGATTAGCCATTGTGCATAAATATGTGACCTTAAACATCAATAAATAATAAATAAATAAATTTCATTCACGTCATAACGTGAATAGAAGAATAGGAAAAAAACAAACTTAGGACTTATCGACTATTCAAAGTAGATTATCAAATGGAACCCTATCTCATTCACACTTCTTCCATTGAAGCTAGAAACAATTTCATGCGATTACGCACCAGCAACCATAAACCGTGGATCGAATGTGGAGGCATTTACAACCCCCTCGTCCGATGGAACACAGAATATGCGAAGCTTGTACAATGGGGGAGGTGGAATCGGAATGGCATTTCGTAATGGAATGTCCGCTTTATGCACCATTGAGAGAAAAATTATTTCGCTCAATTTCTGACGAAAAAATTGACTTCCCTCTGATGGATAAAATGGACAAATTTAAAGCAATAATGACTAATGATAGTCCAGTGCTATGCAATGTTATTTGTAACATGGTCCAGCTCTTCCTACACAAGAGGCACTTATCTGTAATATGATTTATGTATGTCTTATGAATTAGTGTGTTTTATGATTCTGTTTATGTTGATTTTGTGTGTACATAGCAATCTGCCTTTGTTCTAGTGCATTTGCTGAATAAATCTTATCTTATCTTAACGTCAGCAAAATGCGTAACGACCAATCAGATGCTTTCTTACATGGCGTTTTTACACGTTGGCCGGATTTCAGTCGTGGTGTATGCATAATATTTCTTAATGTCTGCATTGTATCGAGTAACAAAGAATAAACACAGCAACCGTGGTAATCATATATGTGTGATCAAAAAAGATATGTACTTCTTGAACTGTTCTATGATATATAAACCCGACGGTCGCTTGATAGACCCAAGAATGTGATAGTTCTTTTTTTCGCGAAGCGATTTCCAGAGAAGACGAATGGCTTCCTGGGCGTAAAGGTATAACAGTACTAAATATTTAATTTAGAGTTATCCGTCTTGAAAAGTTGCGCTGGGATATGATGCAATCTCCGAAACAACACACTCTGGAGAAGAAAATAATTATTGTAAAAAACCATTGAAGCATTGTACTGAAATCTTACATCATTACTGAATATTCCAGAGAAACAAAAAGAGGAAGATTTGACGAATTTTGGGTACTAAAATAGCGGTTATTTGGGGGTGTCTACAGTGGCCGAATATGGGACCCTTTCCCAATGGCATTTTGGCATGATTTTTCCCAATTTAAATCAAACATTTCCCAATTTCAGTCCTTATTCAAATAAAAATTCAATTCTTCTTTAATTCTTGAAGATCTAATTTTGACTTCTTCAGCACTTTTACTGCAACAAAAATAGATGCCCCAACAGGCAGTTTTAGATACGTTTGCAAGTTACATCTGAGGAACCTTGTCAGTTGTTTCTAGGCAAGTCCTGGCTGCCTACATCGATTAGTTAAAAATGAATACAAGCTTGAACCTTATCTGGAAATCACCAGATCTCGACGTGAACTGTTTACTAGACTTCGGGTTTGTAACCATAATTTAGAAATAGAAAAGGGTAGACATAAACAATCCCCAACGCCCCTAAATGATAGGAGATTCCAGATGTGCGATACCGGTGAAACTGAGAGCGAAAAACATTTTGTTATGGATTGTGAGGCACATGTCGAAATTATGGAAACGGGGTTCGAAGAAATTATAAAAGAAAACAAAGAATTTGAACAATTAAATGATTTGGATAAATACTATTATATATTGAAAAAACTGTGATAGCAAATCGATTAATATTATTTCTAACATGATCTGATCATTCTCCTGTAAGCGAAATCACCTTGTTAACCCTTTACCCAACGAATCGCCCGCATCCGCCCGCGTAATATGCAAATTCAGCAGTTGAAAAAATATTATTTTTCAAAAAATTTCAACTACACCATATCATGTGACCCCTCGTTGGAACGAGCTCGTCGAGCTCGTTCCAACGAGGGGTCACATGATATGGTTTTGTTGAAATTTTTCGAAAAATTAAAAAAAATGATATTTAAAATAATAAATTTTGCTATCGTCTGCGTTGGGTAAAGGGTTAAAGAAAAAAGTCATTAGTACTTTATATTATACATCATGTTTATTATATCTTCTTATTTGTTATGTTTGTATTGTGCAACTGCCATTATTGTGTAATGCATTAAACTATTAAACTAGGCAGCCAAGACTTCCCTAGGCACAACTGCAAAGCTACAGAATGTAGACTGTTGCATAAATATCTTCATCGTTTATAGTATAAGAACACTTTATTTGATAGAGATTATGTAGAGACTGATCAATATTTCATGCGACTGTTCGTTATAAAACATATACTACTCAAAGTTTGCTAAGCACCACATATTTGACACATCATTGTGACATTTTCTTGTGACACATTTGCGATATTTTTGGTGGATATGATTGAGGAATGTATTGAGATGGTCCCCAGTGTTTAAATTAGCTCTCTTGACAGGCAGACTTTTCGGGACAGTCATGGAAAGCACGTACCCCTTGATTTTCATGATGTTTTCGTGCACTGTCGACATGTACATGAGATGTGTAGGGCATTCAGTCTTCATTTCAACACAAACCCTTGTGATTTAATGATTGAATATGGCGAATGCAAATGTAAGAAGACATTTGTCTGAAGCAGAATTGTGGCGGGCTGTAGGGATGGGGGAACAAGGGCTACTCATCGTCAGGTTGGTGAAGTCCTTGGTGTGCACCATACGGTGATCACCAGAGCCTGGGCAAGATCTCAGCAGTATGGCACACCAGTCAGGCGACATGGTGGTGGCAGAGACAGGGCAAGATCTGCAGCTGAAGACCGGATTTTGATCATTCTGGCCCGTAGGAACCACTTTGACACAGCAACACAGCTTCGCAGTGACCTTCAGAATGCATCCGGGGTAAATGTTTCGACTCAGACTATCGGGGCAAGGTTGCACGAAGGTGGTCTCCGACCGAGAAGACCATGTATTCGCTTTCAGCTGTCCTAGAACCACCACCAGGCACGGTATGAATGAGCCATGGATCACGTTGGATGGACCAGAAAAGATTAACGACCTGTCCTTTTTACAGATGAGTCAAGCTACTGCCTAGACAACACAGACATGCGTTCTATGGTATGGTGAAGACCAGGAGAGCGATTCCATGCAGCCAACATTGCTGAGCATGACCGCTATGGTGGAGGGTCAATAGTGGTCTGTGGCGGCATCAGCTGGGATGGACGTATAGAGCTCTGTGTCCTTGACCGTGGTACATTGACTGCACAGCGGTATATTATGAGATTTTGGATGCCCACGTCAGATTGTATGCAGGTGCAGTGGGCGATATATTCATCCTGATGGACGATAGTGCCCGTCGGGAGTACCGGCAGAGGGAGGGGATTGAGCGTATGGACTGGCCAGCAAGATCCCCAGACCTCAATCCAATCGAACATGTCTGGAATGAGTTGCAGCTTGCAATTTCAGTCCGTCCAGTCCAACCAAGAAGTGTCCAGGAGCTTGGTGCCATGCTGGTCCAAGAATGGAACAACATCCCACAAAGGACCATCTGGAACCTGATTGGGAGCATGAGAAGGCGTTGTCAAGCTGTAATTAACAATAATGGTTCTGCTACTCGAAATTGAACCCATATCAGTTCGATCCGTCAACTTTCTGGCAAATTTGAAAAATTTCCTCTTTTACCAATAATTTCCATTTTCCATGATTATCGTATTCAAAAGTTAAAAAATAATGTCAAACACAAACAAAATCTTACTTTCTGTGCTTAAATCATTAAAGATGTAATTAAATAAAAAATATATACACTTTTCATAACAATATTTCAACTTAAACAGGGAGTTGGATATACTTGGTGCTCAGCAAACTTTGAGTGGTATATTACACGTACTATACATGTAGTAGCTTCTGCATTTATGTTCTCAGTTCAATATGAAGGTAACATTTCTTATTCATTGTGTGTTTCTTCTCCCAAACAAATTCCCAATTGGAGCTTTCTTGACGGAAATTTCCCAATTGCATGGACCCCGGACCCATTCCCAGAGAGGGCAGAAGAATCCCTGTAAAAAATACAATGGACTATCGTGTGTTTTTGATGAGTGATGGGAATGTCCCGAAAAAAATGTGCCCTTGGACGGAAGTTTCCTTCCTGTCAATTTTGCTCTCTTATTTGTTGCATGACCCCCAGTTCTGAGGACGGAAAAAGTTGTCAGAATGGCTATATTTGGCAAAGGTATTTGAATGTTCAAATTAAAATGATGCGATCATACTTTTTCACACAAACGTTGCAATGGTTGCATAGAGGAAAATATTCAGTACTGTTATACTTAAAGCGAGTGATTAACGGAATACCGGATATAAAAACAAAATGCATGGCTTCAAGACGGAAACTTTATATCTCACTGGTTCAGAGTTCTGCCTTTAGGATTAAAACGCACTTATTAACATATAATTAACCCTTCGAACCCTGGTGGTATCTTCCATATTAGTTCAATGACAGCAACTGGAAGAGTTCATGTTCATTATTTAGGGGTAGACCAATTAATATTTTCAACGTGCAGCCTTGGGGCTGCACGTTGAAAATATTGATTGGTCTACCACACACATGCACTTATCATCCATCCTATTTAATGAACTTATGACGTATCATGTTCCTGGCCGGAAAAACGGCCGCTACGGTTCAAAGGGTTAAATGCGTTGCATGTATTTCTCAGTGTAAGAACAAAATATTATTGATTTAAAGTACAGCTCATCTCTGTTCGTTTCATTTCGTATACCCTACATTCCCTGAATCACGCGCTTTTCGAAAATCCATTTAAATATGGCAGCTATCCGTCTTTTCTGGCAATCGCTTCGCGAGAAAAAAACCCATTAAGTTCGTGGGTTTATCAAGCGACCGTCAGGTTTGAATATCACAGAAGAGTTCTATAAGTATATCTTTTTCGATCAAATAGCGCCAGGATATGGTATATTGTTCAGGTAAGGCGAGGTGTGGATTTTGAACTATAGACACTTCTCATCGACACTGACAACAATATGGCGTATGTTGAGACCACAAAAGTTATGTTACGGTCTTTGGGTGCAAGTTTGGACTTGGTCGTACTCAGATTTAAATTTTTGGTCTTGGTACATTACCAGACGGGCTAGTTATTATACGGCCTATGGGGGTGGGGGTAGTAGGCCTACAAACTTGGACTACAAGGCCACAATATATTGTTTTCTATGGTCCGTAATTTCTGCACCAAAAAGCAACTTACGGCAATACCGAACTCTGGGGAGCAACTTCCTGCATTTTCGGAGATGTCAGGCAATACCAGCTCGTTCCAGTGACAGGTCAAGGCTATGTAAGCAACTGGAGGGGAAAATGACAAAATAATAGAATTTGGACCGGACAGTTTTTGTGAACGGCGCTGACCTATAGAATTATGTACGTTATAGATAAAGTGTTACTCAAAGGACCGTATATTCCGATAAAGCGACAGATAATTCAATTCAGTTCTTATAATTTAATTCAGAGTAGTTCATTACTGTGTTTAATTATTTATATTTCGCAAATAGTGGGTAGAGAAATATACAGCCGAACCTCTGATGTAATGCGTAAAGTTTTCACACATTTTTCAATGAGCACCAGCACAAATGCTCACCCTGTTCCAATTACTCAAGTTATCAAGCCTTCTATCTAATTATGTAAGGAATTCTACGTAGTTATGGCCTGAAACCGGTCTAGCCCTTAAATAGTCCATGTTCAGATTAAATCCTATAGAATATCGACCAACTGATATATTCCGGACGACTGAATCTAAAAAATACCATAAACTTTCATTTTCGTTCAACCAACGCAAGAAATGTTTCTTAATCGAGACGTAACATATCCCAATTCTGATGACATCATCATTATGAATGACGACTTCCTGCAACTGAAGTTTTATGATTACGCTGTGTAGTTCCACAAATTGTGTTAATATATTGACGTCTTCAGGGTACATTAAATACTCATTGGTTGGAATTAAAAACTCATTGTTGGAATATCAATAACTGGACCATGAAAGAATATATGTATATCTTTGTGAGTGAAGAGACATCACACTGTATCAACGGTCGTCCGCGCGCAAATTCCCCAAAAATGGGTAAACAAACAGTCCGTAACAGCGTCGAATTTCGAACATAATTAGACTGGTGAGCCGGAAGCTTACACATTACTTAGTATATGTTTATCGCCAAAACAGGTAACCATAGCTTCCGGTACACGGGGTCATACTAACGACGGGGATGGAAATATTCGTTATCACTCGAAGTTTACATTGTATACAGTCAAAATAGAGAACTTTTCGACTGCCTCAAGGTTATGTTTCGTTAATTACTGTAGATTTTTAAATAATTCATATGTCTTATTAACTGGTTGAGTGTTAGATTATTTTGGGAGGTTTGAAAATGTTATTCAAAGTTTGTTTTATTACAAAGCATTGAAGATTGCCCACAGGCACTCTCCAATCATTTGTAATAGAACAAATTCATATAAACAAAATATTATTTACATTTCACAGAATTTGAAACATGAGCGGGGAAAACATAGACTTTTGCTCAGGTACCCTCATTTTTTTTCAAAGCCCTGATAGTCTTCTAGCACTCAACCAGTTAAAACTCGATCAAATAAAAGAAGTCTCAAATCCTCGAACTTTAAAACAAAGATTCCGTGACGTCTGTGATCGACGAGTTAAAGGTTTTCGATGAGATTTCAGAAAGAAACAGAAGTGTTGATTGATCACCGACAGCCAGGGGTGGGCTTCCAGGGGTGTTGCCTATAATAGAGAAGATCTGCATCTTCCATATCATGACGTCTGCCCTCCTCACGTGACCTTTGATTTCAAAACAAATCACACGCGGGACATTAGCAGTGTACATGACATGTCAGAAAATGGCTGACGTGGACTCGACTCAAAGTTAAATAAATAGATGCTGGTATATTAATCGCTTGGCCGTTTGCGTTAAAATTAACTTTTACAGTAGTATCATTTGTAATATAAGTAATATGGCAAATCTGAGTTAAAAGCGAAACTTTTGGTAAAGACCACATTGAAATGTGTCCTGTACAGTCTGAATTAAGTTTCGTATTTTCGTTTCTTTACAAAGCGAAACTATGAACTGTGAAATGTCACTGACGTCTAACATTTTACACTCATTGGTATAAATAAAAATTATTACTTTCCAAAGTGTGATTTACTGGGATTTCCGGGTTTGATTATAAACGATAACTTCACAAGTGAATTATGCAATCAACAAATGGGTCATGTATCCGTGCGTGCAAACGAAGACGCTTTGCCGTGGGTATAATGGGAACTTCATTGTTTTGGGGTTTTTTTTTAACCCTTTACCTAACATGAAAAGCAGACGACACTTGCAAAAAAATATTCTTGAATAACTATTATTTTCATTTTTTGTCTCAAAAACATAGGTTATGACCCCTCATTGGAACCAATGAGGGGTCATAACCCATGTTTTAGAGACAAAAAATTAAAAAATAATGAAAATTAATTGGCGAATTTTGAGAATAGCTCTGGCCGGTTTTGGCCGTTACGTTAGGTAAAGAGTTAAATAATATAATTATCGTTAATAATGAAAAGTAATAAACAGAGTAATCGTTTGTCTGGACTGCTTGCGTGAAATAATTCATTCGAGGCGAGGGACTATATTGTAAAACACTCGTGCGCATTCGCGCACTCGTGTTTGTACAACGTCCCTCGCCTCTCGTGAATTATTTCACGTAACCAGTCCAGTCAAGCGATTACTCTCTATATATTGCCAATGCCAGTCATTTAGGGGTGTGCAGAGATGAAGTATGCCTAAGGAAATGAGTGAAATATGAAGCGATCTCTGGTAGCCGTCATCGCTGTCTCTCCATTCAGCGTAACACGTGTTTATGGTTTTGTAAATAAAGGTCACGCGGGGATGGGGTGGCATACGTCACCAACATGGTAAGTGCTGATCAAATCTATTCGACAAGTATAGGATACCGTGTCTTTCTTCCTCGATGATACAACACAACTAACTCTCGTAAGCTTGAACGCGCGACGTGCAGAGGTGGACTGGCCATACTGTCCACCGGGGAAATTCCCGGTGCCCACCACACCCCGATTCGGGGTCCCCCTGGGGCCCCCAAATTGATGCAGCCCAACACGTATCGGTGCATAAAATTTTGTTAACCCTTTACCTAACGAAACGGCCAAAACCGGCCTGCGCTATTCTCAAAAATCGCCAATTAATTTTCATTATTTTTTCATTTTTTGTCTCTAAAACATAGGTTATGACCCCTCATTGGAACGAGCTCGACGAGATCGTTCCAATGAGGGGTCATAACCCATGTTTTTGAGACAAAAAATGAAAATAATTGTTATTCAAGAATTTTTTTTTGCAAGTGTAGTCTGCTTTTCACGTTAGGTAAAGGGTTAAAATGACCAACAGGTTAAATGTATCTGATTGCATAGACTGCTGGTATACCGAAATGTTCTCGATATGGGCTGCCGTTGACAGTCCACATAGAGACAGTTCGATATACCGGAAGTCTAGTCCGCATTTGATCGCTCAGATATAAGAAAATAGCGTTCTGTCAGTTTGAAAAATCAAAGGTTTCTTCCATTGAATCCAAGACTCCCCCTCCCCCCCCCCTCCCCATTTTTTCACAATTAGTGATGAATATATGAGATAAAGATGCCATCGAAATAATGGCATCTATGTGGACTGCAAATTATCGCTGATATGTAGGGCGGCAGCGTTCTTTCAGTTCGAAAAATCAAAAGTTTTCTTCCCCCCCCCCCCCCCCCCCCGCCCGTGGTGCATGCTTATTGTGTTGTAAATAAAGGTCACGCGGACGATGGGATGGCATACGTCACCAACATGGTAAGTGCTGATAAAATCTATTCGACAAGTAGGGTACAGTGTCTTTCTTCCTCGATGATAAAACACAACTAACTCTAGTTAGGAGGGCCCGGTAGCTCAGTTGGTAGAGGTGCAGACTGTAAGCCGAGGGGTCCTCGGTTCGAATCCCAACCTGCGGCAACCGCGTTGTGTCCTTAGGCAAGACACTTCACCCCCCTCCCCCCCCCCCCCCCCATTGCTCACGTGGGGACACGGTGATGTTGTGTACAAAGGCGTACTGCATGTCGATGGTGCACCTGTCTTCAACCAATGCTAACCCTGCTTGTGTGGAGTTGGTATGTTGGGGAGCTGACAGTTGCTCGCCGTTGCTAGGTGGTTCTCTCCGGGTACTCCGGCTTCCTCCACCCGTAAAACTGTCACGGTCATGGTTAGCCATTGTGCAGAAATATGGGACCTTAAACACCAATAAATAAATAAATAAATAAATAAATAAATAAATAAATAAATAAATAAATAAATATAAATAAATAAATAAATAACTCTAGTTAGCTTGAACGTGCGGCCGAGATCAACCATGATACAGAAACTGTCCCAGTATCGAATCAGTCTTGAGTATTCTGCTTCACGGCACGATGTAAGCACAGTACTGTGGTCGAGAAAGCTGTATGTTTCTCCATCAGATTGCGATCTGATCGCGACACACTTGCATCAGTGGGTCTTGACTTCACCCCTTGAACGATGGTGGTATCATCCATGTCAGTTCAATGGCAACAATTGGAAGAGTCCATTTTCATTATTTGGGGGTAGACCAATTAATATGATCAACGTGCAGTCTTGGGTCTGCACGTTGAAAATATTGATTGGTCTACCCCACAAATGCACTTGGCACCCACCCTACTTAATGGAATTATGGCATATCATGTTCCTGAACCGGAAAAGCGCCCTCTCGGCTTCAAAGAGTTAATAAAGAAAATATTGAGAAATCAAGACTGAATAAAGAAAAAACGAAAATAGCATCCAAGATGCAATGTTTTGGCGTTTTTTTATAAAAGATAAGACTCGATTGTGTTGTTGACGGGAAAACGAACATAGAATTTCGACCGGATCGCATCCCAGTATCCAGTGTGCAAAATTTGACGAGAACGCTCGTTTCGTTCGCGTGGTGGTTACGCAAATTTAAATCTACGCGAACGGACGACCGGTTAGGCAAAAGTTACGTCTTGAATGGTAAAGTCTGAGTAACTTAACTGGAAGAGTTCTAAATTTTTTCTCAGCCTTAAGATTTCTTCACTCATTTCTGACTTGTTACAATTAATTGGAGAGTGCCTATAGGCATTCTCCCATTAATTGTAACAATGCAAATCGATGGAGATGAAGTAATTTTACTTCCAAGATAATATGAAGGACATCCACAGAATATGAAGCCTTGAACTTTATAGGTACCTGCAGTCCAGAATAAAAACCAAATATGGGCTTCTAGCACCCTACCAGTTAACCAGCCTTTCTTGTGTCTTGATAGATTTTTAGACTTTTGCCTTGAGAGGCTACAGATATTTCAGTTCCACGCAATAAATGAATACTTGTTAACCCTTTACCCAACGTAACAGTCAAAACCGTCCAGCGCTATTCTCAAAAATCTCCAATTAATTTTTATTATTTTTTCATTTTTTGTCTCAAAAACATAGGTTATGACCCCTCGTTGGAACGAGCTCGTCGAGCCCGTTCCAATGAGGGGGTCATAACCTATGTTTTTGAGACAAAAAATGAAAAAAAAATAGTTATTCAAGAATTTTTTTGCAAGTGTCGTCTGCTTTTCATGTTAGTTAAAGGGTTAATGATAAAAAGGCAGTCTCCCAAGAATTGTTATGTACCCGAGCGTTCGGTTCGCCATATCCGAATCACGTGAACGGTCTGTCGGTTAAAGTCATTTTTGAAATTTTGCTCACTGGTATCAGTCTAGTCGAAATTCTCTGTCCACTTTTGTATGTTTGTTTGTTAATTGTGATTTAACGACACTTCTTTCAACAGCCGGGGTGGCACCGTGTCGAGGGGCGCGGTGGCTCGGTGGCTCGGTTGTTACGGAATGAGACTTCAAACTGAAGGTCCACGGTTCGATCCCTGCCATGGGTAACTGCGTTGTATCCTTGGGCAAGGCACTTGATCTGCCCACGTGGAGGCATGGTGACGCTGTATACTACGATGTACTGCACGTTGATGGTGCACATGTCTTCAACCAGTGCTAACCCTGCTTGCTTGGAGTTAGTACGTTGGGGAGTCTCGCAGTTGCTCGCCTTTCTCCACCTGTAAAAATGTCTGGCACGAGGTGACGCTGGCTGTTGAAAGTTTCGTTAAATCCCAATAAATAAATAAATAAACACCGTGTCGAACAGTTTTACGAGTGGAGGTACCAGAGAAGAACCACCGAATAAAGGCAAGCAACTGTCAGAATCTCCAACTTACCTCTCTGCATACGCAGAGTTAGCAGCGATTGAAGAAAAGTGCACTATCAACGTGTTGTATACCTTAGTATACAGCGCCACCGTGTCCCCCACATGGGCAGTCGGGATTAAGTGTCTTGCCCATTGACGAGGGTCCTGCGAAGCTTCGAGATTTGATTCAATTTCGAACTTAAGTTGATATTTGTTTCGATTTGAAATCAGCTGCCCGATTTGTTTCCTTTCGAATCTTTACACGGGAATATAGCTTGGTATTAGTCATTGTCGTCGTCTCACAAAACGTTTAGTTCAGATGGAATTTGTATGTTCATAATGCTGAAAATAAAGATAGAGCGTAATTTCATCTATATTAACGTAAATAGCATCTGACCCATGCCACCTCCCATGATAATTCCAGTCTCACTAGTCTCTACCACCATTGAAAACAAAGTTAATGTTTCCAAACAATGTTGACAATGAGCTGTTGCTATCGGCTAGTTGTCTGCAGTGCTTAGTGCTGGTAAGTCTCGCCCCCGTTCCCGGGTATTATTCCAACTACATCATAAAGGCATGCCTTCCATGAAGGCATGCCTTGATGTTATAACTGGAATATTTTATCAGTCGGGGCTTCAGCTGTCACAGTCGAGACAATCAGGTTTACAGTCCCCCTTCCCCTTCTCGGTCATCTTCAAGACGCCCAAAATGAATTTGATTCGAGATTCGATTCGATTTCGAATAATATACCCGATTCGATTCGAGATTCGATTCGAATCGAAAATGTGTGATTCGTAGGGCCCTGCCAATGACACAACGCAGTTATCTCTGGTCAGGATCGAACCATCGACCTTTCGGTTTGAGATCCATTGCTCTAACAACTGGGCCACCGCCTTACCGCCACAGTGCTACGACTTGAGAAAAATTCAGCCTCACCACAATGTTACGACATTTCTCCTCCCACTTCCCATGCAAGATATGCGTGTCTCGTCAGAAGACCATGTGAGATAGATATTATTAGCATATTTAATGAGCGCGGGACTAATCAATCAACGCAGGTTCTTCTGTAAACAAATAACATGGTGTCACGTTTCGGAAATATTAGCAGACGAACGTTTGTCGAAGAAAATAGAAATAAAAACACAGACCGCAAAACCAAAGGACACTTGACTCTTTTGTGTGAATGCCATTATGAGTGGAGAGACTTGCACGAAATTCCCGTCGAAAAGTTATGCGAATACATTGCAGAAGTCATAATATGACGTCATCGGAATGTGTCAATGTTCATTTCGCTACATATCTTTAACCCCTGTCTCGCCGGCGTTGGAATTTAATTTCGTGGTATATACCTGCGGTATATATACAGAACTTTTGTGCACTCTTTTCGATAAGCAAATCAGTTTTTTTCAGAAATGGATAACCAAATTGTTCTGCAATGCACCCCTGAATTACTTTTGATGACATCCGAGTGTTTTGATGGGGGGAGAAAAATTATTCCTGATGGGGCGGATGTGAGATGAGAAAATCTCCCCCTCGGGACAAGATATTTGGCCCAGACACCCGGCAAGTCTCGTGTCTGGCCCAAATATCTTGCCCTCGGGTGAGATTTCTCCATCTCACACCCTCACCCAACAGGGATAATAATATTCTCTCAATATAAGCGTGAAAACCATACGAGGAATCTCTCAAATACAACTTCAGAGGGAGGCTGGTATAACAAAATATTTACACAAACTTTCTTATAATTCAGTTTACTTTAATTTAGACTGCGAAATGATACAAAACAACTTATTTCAAATAAAATTTTACAAAAAGCGAGTTTTTCTGTAACAATAACAAACATATAGAAAATATAAAAAGAAAACTATGATTAGTCAACGAGTGAAGAAATTACTAAACTGTTTATAAACAAAGCAACAAAAACGACTAACTGTGACAAAACTTCTTCTCGTATTCATAACAGTCCATTGCATCGTTTATCCAGACACTCCTAATATTAAAAATGAAGACGAATGGCGTACGGTCGTTTATAAAACCCAAAAGAAGATATCTCGTCAACAGACAATTCGTCTTTAGAAGTTTATATCTCGTATTTGCTAGATAATGACTTGTTGAGACGAATTAAATACCAACAGCTAAAAAATACCCCCCCCCCCCCCCCGGGTCGTTAGGAATGATTGAGATGACGAATAAAGAATTCTTTATGTCAATGTTGTCAAGAAATCAGGAAGCAAATTTTATTTATTAACCAAAAGCACACTAGTGTCACAAACATGCTTTCAAACAAAATGGTAGTTGTTTTTTGAATTTATTTTTCTTTCACTTTTTTTTCTTCCTGTCGAAGAGCTGAGAACTTTGGGAGGTACAAAAACTGAACACAGAGATGGGTTAACCCTTTATCCAACGTGACGGCCAAAACCGGCCAGCGCTATTCACAAAAATCACTAATTAATTTCGATTATTTTTTTTCATTTTTACTCAAAAACATAGCTTATGACCCCTTATTGGAACGAGCTCGTTCCAATGAGGGTCATAAGCTATGTTTTTGACGCAAAAAAGTGAAAAATTTAGTAATTCAAGAATTTTATTTTCAAGTGTCGTCTACTTTTCGTTTTAGGTAAAGGGTTAACCCTTTACCCAACGCAGACGATATCAAAATTTATTATTTTAAATAGCATTTTTTCAAATTTTTCAAAAAATTTCAACAAAACCATATCATGTGACCCCTCGTTGGAACGAGCTCGACGAGCTCGTTCCAACGAGGGGTCACATGATATGGTTTTGTTGAAATTTTTTGAAAAATAATATTTTTTCAACTGCTGAATTTGCATATTACGCGAGCGGATGCGGGCGATTCGTTGGGTAAAGGGTTAATAGGGCAAATTTATCGTTCTGTGAAACTGACAGTCGGCGAACGTCAATGGAATGCGGAACGTCAAGCTACCTTTAGGCTAATCTCAAACGAATGTCCAAGGCTCAACGTCAGACTGACAAAATATAAATGTCAAACTTACGTCCAACATGTCAAGTTAACTCCACGGGCCTCTCTCTCTCTTCCACTTTTAATTTCTGTGTGAGGTCACTCGAAAGAAGGGTACCAAAGAGCTGAGTTCACAGAAATATATACCTTTCGTAAAATAAAAAGAGTCGGATCAGTTTTTATTTTAACCATCAACATAATTGTGTCAAAATTTAAATATTTTCGGTCAAAGTATTCCATTAATGCATATGGGAATTTAATTATTCATATCACCCTTGACTGAGCCCAAAGAGGTCTGTCAAAGAAGATATAATTTGGTATTAAGAAACATTGATTCCGTTGTTCCAAATTGCTGAATTTAGAACATTTATCTTATCGAAGTATTGGTTCTCTGAGAAAACATGACTTCATTTGCTAATAAATTCAAGAAAAACTTACTTTTTATGCATTTTCTATATGAAAAATTGTCTTCTATGTTTTTTTTTTTTCTATTTCGAGTCGTGCTGCTAATTTGCAAACCGCATTGACAGAGTGCCCATGCGATTCTCTAAATCGCGGTGTCATATTCAGGAGAAGAGAGACTTTGTCTCAAGGTTGCAGAAAACGACTGACGCCACATGAGGCCTTTAGGCTAGGGTCCTGCGAAGCTTCGAGATTCGATTCGATTTCGAATCTTAAGTAGATATTCGGTTCTATTCGAAATGGGATGCCCGATTCGTTTCCTCTCCAATCCTTTTCGTAGGAATGTAGCTTGGTATCAGTCATCTTCATCACGTCACTAAACGTATTTTTCACATGGAAATAGTACATAAATAATGTGAGTGTAACTTCCGCTACATTAACATAAATAACATCTGCACTTATGACACCAGCCATGATAATTCCAATATAACTAGTCCCAACCACTGTTCAATGCAAATTTAAGGTTTCCAAGCAATGTCGATGATGAACTATAATCATTACAGGGTAATATTCCAACTACATCATCAAGGCATGCCTTCGACGAAGGCATGCCCTGCATGCCTTCGACGAAGGCATGCCCTGATGATGTAGTTAGATTATTTTATCAGTCGGGACGAGAGCCATCACAGTCAGACCAAATCAGGTTTATAGCACCTCAACCCCTATCGGTCATCTTCAAGACGCCACCGATTCGAGGTTCGATTCGATTTCGAATAATAGACATGATTCGATTCGAGATTCATGCCTCTTTTAACTGATAATCACCATTTGCTCAAATTACAAGTATAAACAGAACAGTCTGAATGAACAGAGTCGATGTATCGGAGGATAGCGAAGAGGACGATTTGAATGCTGAGAAGTCACAGATACGTCACGAACGACAACCTTACTGATGTTAATCTTTCAAACTAGTGTGCATAAGCTTTTGCGTGACGAAAAAAATGATAGTGGACGAGCAGACGATATGAAGAGCAAACAATCTGAAGCGAGGCTCGGTAATAATTTAATCCAACAGTTCGACAGTGCTGTTGGATTAATTTTTTTCTGAACCTCCCAACAATCCAGGATGGTTTCTCCCATTTCGCCGTTGACGGCATTCACTGAAATGATACCTTCCGGGACGCTAGTGTTTAAGTCATTATCGCTTATCCCTTGCTGGTTGCACCAGACTGAATTCCAATTCGCCAATGAAACAGAATATAATCGCATTAAATAATGTTTGTTCTTCGCAGAGCTCACGGTACCTCAGAGATCGTCTTGTGAACTGTTCACAAGATCCTAGCTTGATTAACATAGCTGATATGTATGCGTTGGAATGTTTGTTTTCGTCCTTAACACAAATGAGGATAAATGTTTTGGAAAACGTAAAATTGAATATTGCGCTAAACGATATCAAAATTTGTTATTTTAATCATTTCTTTTTTAATGTAGTTTAATAAAAATTCAACAAAACCATATGTGGGCCTTAATTGGAGTTCGACGAGCTCAATTGCTCAATTTGTAAATTACCTTTACGGATGCTTCCAATCCGCCAGGTGAAGGTCTAATTAGCTTTCAACACTTTCATCTCAAAATGGTTTGTTTGATTTCTTGGCAAATCGAAGTTTGAAAGGACATTCAATAGAAAACTTTGATTTTGCGCTAATGTACATAACAATAAGTTTTTTTTCTAAGTCATTTCACTTTTACGCACTTAATGAATGGAACGGACTCAGACTACCTTCTCTTGATATTCCGGAAAACGGACATGAATTTCCAAGTGCCCTTTATTTATGAACATCAGAAAAAATCGAAAAAAAAATGGATAGATATTTTCCGGTCAGATCCGTAAAGAGCTGCCAAACATCTATTTTTTTAACCTTATTGGGGACAGACCCCAAAATCAATTAACCCTGATAACGTTACTTGAACAAGCCTGGAAATAAGCAATCTGTCATTTGCAGAAAGAGGTTCCCAGAGGGTGAAGTTTGCTGACACTATCTCATACAATGGGCCAATTTATCCTCTGAGTACCACTTTCTGTTTAGGCTTGAGACCTTGATTCATATTGAGGTTCACAAAGGGTAAATGTTGTGATGTTACCCTGCTGTGTGCAGGGAAGCATCGCCAAATTCAACCTCTGGTGACCTCATTTTGCAGATGACAGTCTGCTCTTTTCCTGGCTTGTTCTTAAATTCAAAAAGGGTGCGCTTTTCATGAATTCTGTCCTCTCTGTTCGCTTGGAAGATGATGGATGATTTCCTCCGAATCCGTTCCATAGCTGAAGCACTTCATACTTCAAACTTCTGATGGTAATTATATACAATTACAAAAATAATTATTTTTTTCATCATAAAATTATTACACCGATATTACTTGTTACACAGCTGTCAAACATTTGAACACTGACACACACAGATTTCAAATAGGACAAACAGAAATATCACAATGATAAATTTACAATAAAACAAAGCTTTTTGAGACCCGAGAAAAAAGTTGGGCGGTTACTCTTGTTAGTAAGATAGCCAAACTCATACAGTAAGATGAAGTAGTTTCCAACTATAGGAAATATCTCTCAAAGCCAGGGTCCCCAATAATTTTCCAGACGGGACATTTTCATTAGAGCTGAAACGGTTAAGGGTTTTTCTTGATCGATTAATCACGTGGATTAACCTTGGTTAACCGATTAATCACTTGTCCAAATAGATATCTGAATAACTGCCATACCGTTGATGATTTGCAGCATGGATCCTTTACCCAACGTAACAAACAAACCCGACCAGGCCAAAATACAAAAATCTCCATTCAAATTTATTATGTTTTCAATTTTTGTCTCAAAAACATAGCTTATGACCCCTCATTGGAACGAGCTCGTTCCAATGAGGAGTCATAAGCTATGTTTTTGAGACAAAAATTGAAAAGTTTTAGTAATTCATGAATTTATTTTGCAAGTATCGTCCGCTACCCTCAATGGGTAAAGGCTTAAAAATGACCATTGATACAGTATGATGATCATGCAAGTAAACAAGTATGTCAGCAAGTAACTTGCATGCTTTACTCTGTCTCATATAATTGATGTGAGTCAGTGTGACAATGTTTGCCTATTTTGGAGCAAGTCTGTTTCTTTGTTAACCCATATAATACAGTAGTTCAAAAGTAACTATTAATCGATCAATTGTTGATCATGATTAAACGATTAATCGATTAATCGTTTCAGATTTAATTTTCATACGAATTGGATATCAATTCGCTTTTGCTCGTTGTCATGTACTTTCTTACAGTACTAAATTTGCTACTTGGACTTATCACCCACTCAGTCGTCTAATGCAAATAAAAGTCTGTGTCTGATTGGGGATGTTGGGGTCCAAGCACCATCAATTGTCAGTCCGATGGACGCTAATTAAACAAGACGTTGGGAAGCCCATGCACAACGACTACTGCACGAATCAAAGAGTTTTTTCACATCATAATCCCCATTGACAACTATTTCAACTACATCATCAAGGCATGCCTTGATGATATAGTCGGAATATTTCTTGAATCAGGACTTGAGTCATGACACTCGGGACAAATAGGGTTTTCAACCCCAATCGGTTATCTTCGCGACGCCCCGACTGAACTCTATAGGAAAACACGTAGACCTATATACACTGCGCAGACGTTTGTTTCGTTCGCTTATTGTTCGCCCCGTAAAAATAGGGCGGCATATTTTTCGTCCACCAACGCCAATGACCTTGCAATAGAAAGAAAGCTTACTCAAATTATCTTTACCATTCACCTCTTTAATCTTCAAGAAGCGCGATCGGCGTCTTTTTGACACGCATTTGTTTTAAAAAAATATCTCCATTTCATGTGACGATGCACCCCCATTTGACATGAGGATTAAGAAAATGAAATTTCGACAGAAATTAGGCAATGCATCATCACGTACCGCTTGTTGTAGCATGAAACAATGCCGTGCATCGATATTTTTTGTCGAAACTTTCACACCCCACAATTAGGAAAAAGTACGTCCATAGGTGGATCGCGAGTATTTTTCCTATAGTAGCCTGGGTGAGAATGGAATTGGTACGGAGGCAGGCTCCTAGCCTCCTACCCACCGAAAATCATTGCAACTTAGATATGACCCACTGAAATATACTGACTAGACACTAACAAAAGAAATTTGACAGTCAGATCAGTTTTTCACACCGCCCAATGCAATTCGCCCTTGGGTGCAGCAAAGGTACCATCTGCAATACTGAGTATATTGCAGATGGCGCCTTGATGTATTCAAGTGATATATCATGTTTCGATATATCTTGGCCTCGGAAGAAACCATTGTGTGTCTGTCACCCGGGCCCTGACGCCACTAACTGCTGCTATTCTTTGACCCTTGACATAACGAAGGTTTGGGCTTCTGCTGAAACGTGGCCCTAGGTCCCTCAGCAAAACCTAATGATCGAGTCCGAAAATTCAAACGGTTTAACCCTTTAGCTAACATGAAAAGCAGACGACACTTGCAAAAAATATTCTTGAATAACTATTTTTTTTCATTTTGTGTCTCAAAAACATAGGTTATGACCCCTCATTGGAACGAGCTCGACGAGCTCGTTCCAACGAGGGGTCATAACATATGTTTCTGAGACAAAAAAATAAAAATTAATTAACGATTTTTGAGAATAGCGCTGGTAGGTTTTGGTCGTTACGTTAGGTAAAGGGTTAATAGAGGTTCTGCAAGGAAAGTTTTGAAGCAAAATACCATGTTTAACGAATTTTAAATACATTTTCGAATGGCCTTTTCATGGTTGTATAGGGTTACAATTTATGATGTGCGCATTTGGGGTAACAATAAGAATAGGCTGACGTAAAAAGTATCCGGTCCTTTTTTCTGTTTGATTGATTGAAATTAAGAGTTCTAAATGTGGAAAGGTAATTTACTAGGTAGCTTTAATGATTCTGGGCTAAAAGTAGCAGCCTACGTCAATTAAGTAACAAAGGAGATGTTGCAAAAGTAATAATTAATATCAGTGTATTGTTATTCGGGTTACTTAAAGCAAATCGCTGGTTTTCACAACCCGATGAAGTATTATTGGTCGGCAACCGCATCAATATAACTTAATCGTTTCTATAAAACTGCAGGATATAGTAATTGCTGACATAAAACACCACGTCATATGAGATCCATAACGTCGATGGGTCTTGTGTGAATGTATACAGACTGGCGAATTTCCATTTACAGTTGCAAAACGTTGACTGGCCACTTACTTAGCACCATTGATCATGGATATAAACAATATGCGGCAGTGGCGGCGCCAGAAATTTTTTTGTGGGGGGGGGGGCAACTAGGGGGGCAGACTCCCATGAAGGGGGGCAAATACGTAAAGGATCATATCATTACTTTGTTATGAGGTAGTCCAAACTGGACCCAAAGTCCGTAATATATTTTTTTGGTTTGGTACGTCCTGTGGACGTACCAAACCAAAAAATAATATTACGGACTTTGGGTCCAAGTTTCGACTAAATGTAATGGTAATTAGCGGTCCTCCTTTCAAAAAATCCGGGATCCGCGTCTGGTGGGTCTGTGCGTGAGAGAGAGAGGGAGAGGGAGAGAGAGAGACTCATAATGCCCGTCTGTCATAATGCGAAATCCATGAATTTTTTTAGACAAGGGATATGGATAGACATGCCTTTGTTGGCTCATAACTTAATTATAACTTATAAGTATCTGCATCCGAGTCTTTAAATCTCTACTGCCTGGATGTGTTCATCAGCTAGCCTGAGGCTTTGGGCTAAGTGTGTATGGGAAATTATTGGGAATAAAAAAAGAGAGGGGTGTGTGTGTGTGTGAGAGAGAGTGACTGAATGTGTTTGTGTGTGAGGGTGGATGGATGGAAATGCATGCGCAATCGCTACTTATTCCCAGTTCCTTATTCGGCATTCGTGAGCAACCGATTTTATCGGTTGATAATGAATGCCGAATAAGGAACTGGGAATAAGCAACAGTTGTCACGTCCGTGAATTGCTGAAATACTGATGCCAAATTTGGAACAGTATCAATCAACATCTAACTCAACATCAAGAAATCATAGCATATTTCATGAGAATTTTTGATTTGACTAAAAACGGTAATGGTAGTCGTAATGGTAGTCAACCTACGTGCATGCATATAATTAATGTTCTGGACTCGGGCATGGATACAGATTGGGTTGGGTTAGTGGAAGAATGGTGAATTAGGGACATCATATTAGGCCTGCTGTTGCACGTTTTAAGGGGGTAGGCATTCTCCCCCGAGAGGGTCTGCATTAAACCGTGGTTTTACATATAACCAGTGTTGAAATGCTTCATGTAATATTCATAAGTCTTTTTCATCATCTCTATAGACAGACGTTATTATAAGTCTTTTGAACAGCAGGAAGTTAAGTGCCAGTGATTGAGGAAAGGGTTTGAATGTCATTATTAATGCAAAGGTCTAGGTCAAGCACCCCGAAAAGGTATTGTCAACAAAAGTGAATTAATTCGCGATCAATAAGCCCACTCTTCTAATCCATGCTGATTAGATTTTGCTGTTGACAAGCAACGTGTGCGTCATCGATTTTGTTTTCATCAAGCACGTTTCGAGGTGTTATTAGAAGTCGCTGCCACTATTGTTGATGAGATTGAAGTACTTGCAGATAGTAGAGGATAAAAGTGTACGTAAACCAAAGAACTGAGCAACTGGTTCATGAAATCAATAATTAATTTGGCATATGCGTTTTGGCAGCTGTCTTAAATCAGCTCTGATAGGGTTGTACTGAACCTATACAAGGACTGCGGTGCTACTTTAAAATATTATTATTTTATGTATTGGTGTTGAAGGTCACATACTTATGCATAATGGCTAATCGTGACCGTGACAGTTTTACGGGTGGAGGAAGTCTGAGTACCCGGAGAGAACCACCGAGCAACGACGAGCAACTGTCAGCTCCTCCATATTCTAACTCTGTTCAAGCTCCTCTCAAGCAGGGTTACAGCGGTTGAAGACATGTGCACCATCGACGTGCAGTACGCCATAGTGCACGGCGTCATTGTGCCCCCATGTGGGCAACCGGGATAAAGTGCCATGCTCGAGGACACAACGCGGTTCAGCTACTTTAAAAGTGTGTGTGTGTTGGATGAGGGACTGAAATGTGAGCGAGGATTCCGGGACCTTCTCCTGCATGATCATGTAAAAAATGTGACCTGAGAAGCAATCTGGGTTATTTATAGAGATTAGTGGATTACAGGCACCAATTTGGTGTCGGTAGTAGAGCTGGCACGATTATGATATTTGATGATCGAGTTTTGAAGAAGAATAATCACGTCTTGAATTGTATTCTGTGACCTTTATAAAACAACTCTATAGAAAACAATATTTTTGGTCATTAGTTCTTCAGGCCGGGCATTCTTTAGGCATGCAGCAATGCTGCACGCCTACTACTCCCCGAGGAAAATTCCGACTCCTGACCACCTCAGGCCCAAACCCGAGCCAAGCTCAGGTTTGGACCTGAAGTGGTCAAGAGTCTATTAATAGCTGCATTGAGATTTAAGAGGGCAATTGCATTCCTTGGCAAACTGAGAAGGGCAATTATTTGTACTCCCATACTCCCTAGAACACCAGACCTGGCGTAATGTGTTCCATCTTTATACTTTTTTCCCATACCAATTCCAATGTATTTTGGTTTTCTAAAGTCTCTGATACCTCCTACGAGGGTGTGTGTGTATGTGTGTGTGTGGGGGGGGGTGGGGGGGGGGGGGGGGGTAATAACTAATATTCATCCGTAAAGGATTGATGAAAACCCTTAATCGTCGACTTTGAAATTGTAATCGATTATGGGTGTTTCCGACAATTAGTCAACATTTCGATTAATCATGACAGGCCTAATCGGTAGTCCACTAAATTCCTAAAATACGATAATACGATACTCCTTCATTGTATACTCTGATACATTACTGAGGTAGTCACTATTTCGCCACCGACCCCGACTCGGATACTCACCGATTCAAAAGTACGTTCTTTGATAATAAAGATGCCAAGCAGAATAACAAATAATAAACCCTTTACCCAACGCAGACGATATCAAAATTTATTATTTTAAATATAATTTTTTCAAATTTTTCAAAATATTTCAACAAAACCATATCATGTGACCCCTAGTTGGAACGATCTCGACGAGCTCGTTCCAACGAGGGGTCACATGATATGGTTTTGCTGAAATTTTTTGAAAAATGATATTTTTTCAACTACTGAATTTGCATATTACGCGGGTGGATGCGGCCGATTCGTTGGGTAAAGGGTTAAGCGCCTTTTGTTTGCTATTTTCAAATATTTTGAGCATTGTTGGCCAAAAAGGTGAGGACCACAAGCTCCCATCTAGCCCAATCTCTGACTCCGCCGCTCCCTGAATAGTCATGTGCGTTGGCTGTGGTGCGCGGGTTCGTTGCATGTATGTTTCTAGGGGCTGAGGAGTGCTTGTGTGTGAAAGAATGCATATATAGGTGTGTTAGGGGGTGCATGTATGAGAGGAATAGGAAAATAGAGCGTGTGTTTATGGGAAATGTGCGTGGGGAGTGCAAGGGAGGTGAATGAGGTGGTTGTATATATTGCTGGGATGTAATGCGCGTGTTTGTGTGGGGGCGTGGGAGGGTGTGTGCTTTCTTCTCTACATCGAAAAACATTACAAAGTCCAAAATATGTACTATTACGAGGACACTTTATTTCTATTTAGATGTTTTAAGAAAATTTCGATAGGTTAGGGTCGGTTTAATAAACTGGTCCTGATCCTTACTTTTAAATGACCTCTCTGTGGTAAAAAGAGCTCCCCTGGGCGATTGTCGTATTTTTTTTACCACCGAGAGAGCCAAATGCAACCGGGTATATGTATGTAAACAGGGCCGAATGAGTGTCGGTCGATTCGGGTCAACGGGAAATCAAGCACCTGGTAAAAATCGGTAATTGGAATGAAGAATACCGTTCTTGTGAATTGATACACGCTACGAAATATGACGCATGTCACAAGTTTTGAGCGAATTAACGCATTCTTCAATGCATCTTAGTCACCTGGGTGAGTCGCAAAAAATCAATTCCAATTCATTTTATACGGGTTGTGCGCAGATGTCGTTAACGGGAAAACACTCGACTGATTATCGACGCCATGTAAATTGAATACCCTATTTGTCACGAATAAAGAGGACGACATCGTGCTCCCCTCCTTACCCCTTTACCTAACATGAAAAGCAGACGACACTTGCAAAACAAATTCTTAAACAACTAATTTTTTTCATTTTTTGTCTCAAAAAATTAGGTTATGACCCCTCATTGGAACGATCTCGACGAGCTCGTTCCAATGAGGGGTCATAACCTATGTTTTTGAGACAAAAATTGAAAAAATAATGAAAATTAACTGACGATTTTTGAGAATAGCGCTGGCCGGTTTTGGCCGTTACGTTGGGTAAAGGGTTACCACCCCAATGGCTCGATTTACCCTGTACCAAGCACTATCTGGACTAAATAATTAACATTTCTTCATAAATGATTTGCATGTATATTTTTTATTCTTTTTCTCTGAAAATATAGCTAAAAACAAACAAAAACCAGTTCAGCAAGCTTCGGTATTGTGAAAAAAACAAAATCAAAACCGAAAAAATGAAAATTTGACAAAAACTTCTCTGGCGGTTATTAGCCTACCGATTTGAAATTGTCACGGGGTTAACCATTTACCTAAAGAATCTGCTGCATCTGCTCGCGTAATTTAGCGTAATTTACAAATTGAGAAATTGAAAAAAAAAATTCCAAAAATATCAGCAAAGCTATATAATGTGACCCCTTCATTGGAACGAGCTCGTCGAACTCGTTCCAATAAGTGGTCACATGATACGAATTTGTTGAAATATTTGTTAAAAATCTCAAAAATAACAAATTTTGAAATCGTGTGCTTGGGTAAAGGGTTAATCTTAACACATGGTTAATTATCTCTCTCGACAATAAAGAGTTAATAAAAAACGTTTACGTCCTCCGACGCTAACTTAACCCTTTACCTAACATGAAAAGCAGACGACACTTGCAAAAATAATTCTTGAATAACTAATTTTTTTCATTTTTTGTCTCAAAAACATAGGTTATGACCCCTCGTTGGAACGAGCTCGACGAGCTCGTTCCAACGAGGGGTCATAACCTATGTTTTTGAGACAAAAAATGAAAAAAATAGTGAAAATTAATTGGTGATTTTTGAGAATAGCGCTGGCCGGTTTTGGCCGTTACGTTAGGTAAAGGATTAAATGGAGATGCTTTGCGTTGCGTTTCTTAAAAGATATCTTGTCATTCATGTAACATCCTCCACTGATTTAAGACACTACTTCTGTGCAGTGGAGGGTCAGCAGTGATGGGGTCTTGGAGGGGGGGGGGGGGGGGCTGGCAATCACAGTTTCTTTGGAACCATGCAGAAAACAACTGTCTTGATTTTATGCTGCTGGTTTTACATAATAATCTATGATCAAGTAATGTTATACCGTTTGCGGGGGGGTGGTCCACCATGTCTATTAGCCTTTGATGTTTAATGTGGACTATTGTGTTGTTAAACTCTACACTGCAGAATTTCAGTCAACACAATACATTTACGTTTTGACTTTTATTTTGACCTTCTCCTCTTCAGCAAGGCTGTGGATCCGCCAATATTTCTGAGTTTTTCTAATATCCATAATCAAAAGACGGCAGGTAAAGCGACCAGAAAACGAAACACACTGGCAACAAGTATGACAAAACTGACCCAAACAAGATCAAGCAGATATTCAGATTAGTAATTTATGAGTTATCACTGTGCTCTCAAATCGATTGATCACTGAGATGTAATTTGACTAAGCTTCAATTCATAATGTATGTGTCATAATAATCTAAACGCAAGGTGCTTAGAAAAATCGTGTTTTTACATCAAAATACCACGATTTTTAACCCTTTCAGAGATTCCAATACATTGGCGGAGGAAAGGGTTCCGTCGGCTGGTTTTAACTGCCAATATCTGAAACGCCAACACTTTTTGGCGGGATCAATTGTTATTTTATTTGTAGGTTCCAAAAGCGACACGTAACACACATGGGAATCCCCCCACCCCACTCCAGTCAACAAGGAGGTACGCGAAGACTGCCTCTGTCCTTCGGTCGTACCAGTTGTAGATATTCTGATACGAAATAGGAGTCTCGAAATGGTTAGCATATTGGTTGGTGGAATTAGTTTTATTTATTTATTTATTTATTTATTTATTTATTTATTTATTTATTTATTTATTTATTTATTGGGGTTTAACGACACTTTCGACTGCCAGGGTCACCACGTGTCGGGCAGTTTTACGGGTGGAGGAAGCCGGAGTACCCGGAGAGAACCATCGAACAACAGCGAGCAACTGCCAGACTTCCCAACATACTAACTCTACACAAGCAGGGTTAGCATTGATTGAAGACAAGTGCACATTCGACAGGCAGTACGCCTTAGTACACAACGCCACCCTACCCCCACGTGGACAATGGGGATGAAGTGTCTTGCCCACCTTTTCCACTGAGCCACCGCACCCCTTGGTAGAATTAGTAATACAAAATACTATAGGCTTAACTGAAATGCTACCCATCGTGGACAAAGTTGAAACAAGTTGAATCGGTATGTGTGATGTGAGTAACCCGTCCTCCTAGGTCCCTTCAGTGGGAGGAAAAGGTAATGGCCGGATGCTCCTAATTAAGACTATGGAGGACTTCGAACCTTTCACAACAGCCTTCCAAATATCATGTCATGTTAGCCCCTCCCCCCCCCCCCCAAAAAAAAAAAAACAAGGGTTGGGCATCCCTATTATAGAATCCTGTCTACGTGCTTGCGCTACACTAACGGCATTAATGACGAGTAAGGTGGTCCTCTACAGTAGGTAATACCAAATCGTTAGGGTGGGTAAAGAAGTCTTTGATTCCACCACCTGCTAATCGTAAACCACTCCATCTTATTTCCCCGAAATAATCGAAAGTTCTGTAATAATATCTCTGTTAGAGAAATCAAAATAAGGAGTGAAGTGGTACGAATTCAAGATCGAAAATCATGATAATGTCAATTTAATAATCGGACAACCTAGCAACCCATACCTCATGCTATCTGGGATACATACTTTATTGGCAACACACATATAACCGAATCTACTGAGTATTAACATGCCAAGACCACCCTCTCTCAGTCACCAACTAGAGCCAATTAAAGGTCTAAGAGATAAGAGAAGGAAAACTGGGAGCTATCATGCTGTGACCACCCTCCATTACTATACTAACAATAGCACTATATTCTGGGCCTGCACCTGCCAGTACCCAGGGGCGTCGGAAGCACTTCAGGGCAGGTGAGGTCAGACCCCGAGAAAGGGGCATTTACTCACACTAGCGGCACCGACATTACATGCCGAAGCATGAAGTAAGTTGCGAAGGTTGAGGGCCCGAGAGGGGGAGTTTGAGAGGAGGTGACCCCCTCCCATCGGGAGGGGGCACCTCCTCCCGAACTCCCTCAGTGAATTTTGAAAGCCCCCCAGAACGGATTTTGGGTGTTGGGTGTATTTTGGCTTTAGTTCGAGAATATATCATTGAAAAAACAGTGACGAAGCTGGGAAGGGCATTATCTGGCCTGGCCCTCTCGCTCCCGTGGTCCGAGGGCAGGGAGGGCAACTGCCTCCTCTTTCCCCGTGCTTCCGGCGTCGCTGCCAGAACCGGATTAATTCTTAACCTTTACCCCACGTAACGGCCAAAACCGGCCAGCGCTATACTCACAAAACGCCATTCATTTTTTCTTATTTTCCCGATTTTTGTTTCAAAACAGTTCATGATCCAAAACCGGCCAGCGCTATTCTAAAAAAATGCCAATTAATATTCATTATATTTTCATTTTTTGTCTCAAAAACATAGGTTATGACCCCCGTTGGATCGAGCTCGTGGAGCTCCTTCCAACGAGGGGTCATAACTTATGTTTTTGAGACAAAAAATGAACAAAATTAGTTATTCAAGAATTTTTTTTGCAATTGTCGTCTGCTCTTCATGTTAGGTAAAGGGTTAATGAGTGGGTAATCTGAAACAGCTGATACCTTTAGTTTGAAACCTGTTCAATCAGTGGTGACATATTGCAAATAATAAATGTCCCATTCTGCTTGTTTGCTTAATTAAACTTCAATAGAAGATAAATTTTATACAACACCATTATGAAATATGGAGATGAGAGTTGAAATGCAATTATTTATTTTCTGTTTTGCAGAAACACATTGGAAATAATGTTCGAATACACAATAAATGTTGAAATTCTGGATTTTCATAATCTATCATATTCGTGAAAAGCCATTGTTTCCAAAAACAAAACACCGATTTCAGTTATCACTACAATATATGGAAAACACCCGGTATGAACGCGCTGGGAGCACGCATGGGCGGATCGGGCGGGAAGCATCCTCGCCTCTGTTTTTTGTTCCTCGATTTTTAACAAGTATCGAGACCACAGAATATGGTATTATCCGCGATAACACATGGACAAACTACCCACGATGGCGTTTGTCCATGTTTTATAGCGTATAATACAGTATCCCACCCACACAGCTGTTACTCATACAAGGGTCTCCTGTTATATGAGCGAAATTCTGGACCGCCACTGACAAGTGCTCTCCCTCCCAACCAAAGTAACTCGATATCAAAGAACAGCGCTCTGTAAACAAAGTACTGATAAACATATACGTCGTAAACTTGGTTCAGCTGTTTTTGATTGTTCGAAAACTTTTTAAGTTTTCAGAGGGCATTACTGTTGTGCATTGATCCCCCATATAGGCCCCAGTCCTGAGTGGATCGATACCCAACAGTCACTGCGCGGGAATACCGGAAAATGGAGCAGTGCTAATTAACTGTGATAAACAAGTTCTGTTTTACTGGTAAAATAGGACCTGGTAACCAACGCCTGGGGATGACGTCCTCTAAAGTGGGCAGCATTAGTATAAATGATTGGCTTATCTGGAATTCACACATATGCTGTGGCCATGATCAAGCCACAGATTCTGAAAGTGACATTAAACATCAATAAATAAAAAAAACAAAGAAAACGTGCCATTAAAGAATCCGATGTGCAAATAAATGGTACGTACCACGTGTAAACAGAAACAGTAGTTACCACATAAATGTTGCTTGCTGCTTGTGCATCCATGGAATTTTCGAGGTGGTCACGGTTCACCTAAACTTTGGGTCCTCCCATGTTTCACCATCTGTCTAAAAGTGTTCCCCCTTTTTAAAAATCGAGTGGCATAGGTAATATTTAGTGTTGAGAACTGATTGACAAAAATGTTATCAAAAGTCATTTTCGACCTTTTTACTTGTGCAGAGACCTGATGAAGAAGTAAAGTTCAAGAGTAGACAGTTCGTCCCCTGAGTTCCAATGTGTTCTATGTGCCAGTAGGCACATAGAACACTTTGGAACTCAGGGGACGAGTTGGTATGAGTTTGAGAATAACTCGACGATTCGAAAATTTCCGAATCAGCGGGACGCGAATCGAATTGGGTCTGCTTTGAAAAATGGTGTCTTCCATGACTTTGCGTATCTTGTTTTAGAGGACTGAATTTGTAAAGTAAACGAATGAATATCTTCAACCCTTTACCCAACGTAACCAGCGCTATTCTCAAAAATCGCCAATTAATTTTCATTATATTTTCATTTTTTGTCTCAAAAACATAGGTTATGACCCCTCTTTGTAACGAGCTCGTAGTTATTCAAAAAATTTTTTTTGCAAGTGTCGTCTGCTTTTCATGTTAGGTGAAGGTTTAATATGCAGGCATGAGGCTGCAGGTTAAAGATGATAATTGATCTGCTCTGTATGACAAACCAACAGTCTTCTCGTGTAATGAAGTGAAACGAAGTATCAGCTCCCCCGTTTTTGCTCCAGATCGAAAACAAACAATAAATAAAAAAATTAAAAAAAGATAGGCATTGCCAAAAGTAGTTAAACACAGTATTCTTATAGTCATATTTCACGGTAGAAGTACTGGTAACTGGATTGCCAGTACGTTTACCGTATTGGAACGGTAATTTTACAGTGTTTACTTGTCAAGTATTCCTTCATGAACACAATTTGCATAGTGTTTGAAAGGATAGATGCTTTGGGCGAGACATGTGTATAGCTAATAGAGTTTGGCTATCTTGCTAGAAAAGGGTTACCCAGTACAAGAATATAAATGCGCTACCTCACTGTCACTCGGCTCTTGCCGTTCTTCACAGAGTGAAGAATCCTCATTGTCATTATACGTAACAAACCGTCTTCTGCATAATGTCTTGTGTTTTCGAGAATTAAGCACAAAACGACCTCTGTTCTATCAGCCATCATACAAAGCTTTCTGCCTTCCCAGTCTAGAATGTGCTTCAGCACTACGAAACGCAAGCCATATCATTCACAAACTGATAATACTAGATGTTTAGAACTTTTACAAACCTTTCAACAGAAGGTTTCCAAGATATCATGACAATTTTTAGTTTTACCAGCTTGTCAGAATGTTAGGTCCATCTCTGGTTACCATCTTTTGATTCTGAATGCACCTATTCAAGTTCCAAGACGTCTAAGAGTTTGAGCATCATATACATGGAGAATAGGCTTTCAATTCGGTGAATATTTCGGTGAAGTATCCCGGGTCACGGTTCAGTCGTAACATGTTTGAGCTAAGTTTGTTAATAATACTGATGCAGCGATCCCAAAATCTCTCCCTGTCCTCCTCCACCAAGAATGGCTTCAGCGGGTAGCTTATTTCGTTTCCCATGTACGAATACGAGAGGTATAGACACGTAAGAACGTGCGCTTGTAAATCATGTTCCAACGTAATGTCACTGTTGACAACATCTCTGATGAGCATGTAGACGAATACCACATTAGCCGGGTTGATAAAAGCAATATCTTGCCATCCCTGTAACAACAATGATCTGTCAACAGTCCGTAACCACAAAATGGCGTCTGTTGCCTCGAAGTGTTTTAACTTTCTGCATTTTTTCTTCAGGTACTCTCCCAAACATTTGAGAAGCTCTGACGTGGAAGCTTGTATGACAGTTCGTTTCGGACTCGGTTTTTCTGTTTTCTTGGTCTTCGGCGTTTTGATAACATTATTATTAGCATGGTCACTCTCAGATGATGATTTTAAGTTATAACACGAAATTGACTTATGGATATTTTTGTTGTAATTGATATTTTCAACATTACAATTATTGTCCAATTTTCCATTTAATATCGTGGTGTTCGATAATTTGATGAAGTTTTTGTCTTTTTTCTTTGTGTTGACGGTGAACTTCTTCCATGTTAATCCACTTAGAAATATGGAATGCCTCTTGACGCTCTTATCTTTGTTCTGATTTTTCGCGTTATGCAGGAGTTCATAGTTGAAGTTGTTTAGGTTAATATCTTCATAGAGTGGTTTTCTGGGTCGAGGTGAGAAGGACAGTACTGTACCCATAGCTCACTGGACCCAGAACAGGTAGTACACCACTCCTGATACACGAGTTTGTCGCCGTTCCACTGTCGGTGAATTTCCTGAATATATTAACTCTGCTGTTGTTCCCAAATGAAAACACGGTCACTTTCCTTTTTGATTTTCACCACTATTTTCTCCTTATGCACACAAAAATCTGTTGTACAGCCTGCCATTCATCGCTTCATGACAGAACACCTTTGAGTCCTTTAATATTTTGAGAATTTTAGTATATGTCTATATGCTCCACGGGAAGAAGCTGCCACTCTGCTCGACTAACGATTATCATAATACTAAGACTATGACATCATCACTATAGAAACATCAATATCCAAGTATAGTATAAAAGCAAGCGAGTCAGCTTCCATGGATCGATTTCCTCGGAGAAAGATTCTCCCCGTCTATTATATCGGGAAAATGTTCCTGTAGTTGATGGAAAAATCGATAACATGGCCAATGATTAATGCGCGCTGCCGACGCAGGTTTTAGGAATCTGTTTTGCAATGAATTATATAGTCGCATATTTATGAGACAATATATCCTATATGCACTGAATCACGAATTTGAAAGAAACTTAGCTAACCCTCCAACTTCAGTTCTGGAGGGATGGATTCCTTCTAAAACGCGGTAGTGCAGGTATCCCACCCAACAATTTCTTCAAAACTTCTGAAGAAGTACAGGCTGTACAAATTACCTGAGGGCCCCCAGGTTATGCCCGGTGGTTCATTATCTGTTAGTGCCTTTCCTCAGATATTGTTAACGCCTTTCACACTGATGTCCAATTATCATAATTTAAACCTGCAAATTTTTCCCATAGTGTAACTGCGACTTTAATCAATTCAATCTTGTTTAATTGTGTAACCCCCCCCCCCCACCCCCCGCGAGCGCGGTGGCTCAGTGGTAGACTGTTGGACTTCTATGCTAGAGGTTCCGAGTTCGATCCCGGTCCGAGACTACCCGTGTTGTGTCCTAGGGCAAGGCACGTTACCTACATGGGGGCACGTGGCCATGATTAGCCATTGTGCAGAAATATGTGACCTTAAACACCAATAAATAACTAAATAAATACACGGGGCACGATGATGCCGTGTACTAAGGCGTACTGCACGTCGGCGGTGCAATGTCTTCGACCGCTGTAACCTTGCTTGAGCGGAGCTTGAACAAAGTTAGAATGTTGAGGAGTTGACAGTTGCTCGTCGGTGCTCGGTGGTTCTCTCCGGGTACTCCGGCTTCCTCCACCCGTAAAACTGTCATGATCACGATTAGCCATTGTGCATAAGTATGTCACCTTAAACACCAATAAATAAATAAGTAATCAGCCCCCTCCCTCACTCTGCTATAAGACGAGCGGGCGTGGAGGCTCATTAGACTGCAGATCGATTCAGTTCTGCCCCTCTTCATTTAAGTTGTGTCCTTGGACAACACACTTAATTTAAATTCCCAAGTGCTTTAACGGTGTTGCAAAGGGCTGTGGCATACGGCACGCTGGTGGTACACATTTGTGTCAGGATAGTAAGTTGTAGAGTCCGACAGTTACTCACTGCTGCTCGGTGGTTTTCTCCGAGTACTCCGGCTTCCTCCAACCGTAAAACTGTCCGACACGATAAGACCCTGGTTGTTAAAGTGCCATTAACACCCCAATAAACAAACCAACTTTAAGAAAGAATTGAAACTACCTCGCCAGACGTTTGTCCCCAAGTAATACATTTTTAACCACAGTAGTATGTCTCGTACCTTTCAAGCAAATTCTGGATGACCTCGGTAGTGACGTCATGTCACATGACCAGTGGCGTCATGTTGAGTTGTCATGGTAGCTCACGTGAGCGGCCATTTGTGACGCCATTACCATAGTGATACGTGGTGTCAGTGTGTTGTTAGGGTGATACGCGTTTCCGTTGTCCATTTTGTATACTGGAGGCCGGCATCTTGTTTCTATGCTGACACGTGGTTGTTATGTGACCCGAAACCCTCTATTAGATCGGGGTATGTTCGGAAGGTGTGTTCGATTCAACAGGAGTAAATCTAATTACCCAAATAGATTCGACAATTTCCCGGAATCATCAAAAACCACCCCACTTTATTTGGTACGAATCTCCAGGAATCCTCCTTTTTCCCATAATAAGCGCGTTCCTTTGTATAAGAGTAAATCTAATTACCCAGAATCCTCGTTTACTTCGTAGAATTACCCAAATAGACCTGACAAATTTCACTAGTTCGGATTCTTTCGGAATCCTCTGCTCTGCTTCTACCTGTGTATCCATCATATTGTTTTCTGTCTATATTAAAACCTCCCCGCCCTCTCTATAAAGTATTCTGAGGTCTCTAGATATGTTTGTGTGCTAGTGCACAATATGTACATATCACATGTAGCACATAGGCACATGCAGAATATGCCGATATGTGCTTGTGTGCTGGTGCACAATGTGCGCACAACACACACTGCTCTACGACTCATCTCGGTATTTGACGAAGAAAAAGGATAAAAAAGAAGAAAAAAGGTGGTAATGCGCTCAAGTTATTTATCTTCTGGACAAAGATCAAACAAACTTGAACTGTTCCAAGTAAAAATAAAGTCAGAGGGCCACCTATGGTTAGTATATTTTTGTGGGTGTCGTCATCTTTTTGTTTGAGAGAATGTGGTGCTGATCACTTTTATACCTTTCCCAACAGAGATACCCGGATGAAGAAGTCCAAAAAGTATCCTCCAATAGTCCCTCAAAGTCACCATGTTATAAGTATCCTCAAATGCCCGTATGTGTGGCAATTGTTGTGCGCACATTGTGCATACACACACCAGCACATATCGGCACATCCAGCATGTCTATGTGCTGAATTCGATGTGTAACCATTGTGTACTAGCACACAAGCACATTCCACCCAACATCACTCCCAAGGTCCGTGGAATTCCATTCTGGCTGTACTTCTAGAATCCCTTTTTCATCCTATGTGCAGCATATGTTGTGCACACATTGTGCACTAGAAGACAAGCACATATCAGTACATTCAGTATGTGCCTATGTGCTGAATGTAATGTGTACATATTGTGACACTTTGTGCACTATCACACAAACACATCTCAGTATAGATCAACAGAGGGTTTCTTATATGTAAGGTACCCTAGCATGCTCTATATATGTCAAGCAACTGTATAGGCTGAGGCAGTTTGTGGTGAAGGAACGATCTGAATGAACTCATTAAAGACTTGGCCTGGGTGGAGATTGGAACAGGGTCAGACATGGCTAGCAAGCCTGTAGTAGTACCACGAGTCAGCAGTAATGGTTCAAGACTGAAAGGGTGGTAGAAGACTATATTAATGCTGATTGCAACAAAGACTGATCATAGAATAGATAGCTTAGGTCACGGTGGAGGACAATGGCAGAACTACTAGGAGCTACATAGAAGATATATAGGAGCTGGGAGCTGTATAGTTGCTAGAAGCCATATAGGAGCAAGGAGCTGTGTATGAGCCATGTCACAGGTATCCCCACATACCGTGATGAGTCGTAGAGCAGTTTGTGTTGTGCGCACATTGTGCACATGCTACATATCGTACATGAAATGTGCTCACATTGTGCCCTAGCACACAAACACATCTAGGGAACTCGGAATACGTTATACGAAGGCCTGAAAAGTCATAACGTAGACAGAAAAACAATAAGATTGATACATAGATAGAAGCAGAGCAGAGGATTGCGAAGGAATACGAACTCGTGAAACTTGTCGGGTTTATTTGGGTAATTCTACGAAATAAACGAAGATTCTGGGCAATTATATTTATTCTTATACATAGGAAGGCGCTTTTTATTGGAAAAAGGGAGATTCGTACCAAATAAAGTGGGTTTTTATTGGTGATTCAAGGAAATTGTCGGGTCTATTTGGGTAATTAGATTTACTCCCGTTGAATCGAACACGCCCTTCGAACATACACTCCGTTCTATTAGAGGGTTTCGGATCACAAAACAACCACATGCCACCATAGAAGCCAAGATGGTGGCCTCCAGTATACAAAATGGACGAAGGAAACACGTATCACCCCCAAATACACGCGCTCTATCCTTTGTCAGTTCATACTCAAATCCGTATGCGCGAAAGACGGGGAGTGGGGAGTGATCTTTGATGCAATGATGGCGGTGAGAGAAAATACCCATTGTCAGCAACCTTTCATTCACCTAAACTCAACTTTCATTTTGTTTATGAAATAACTTTTCTTTATTTTTATTGATGTATCTATGCCGCAAATTGTAAATTTAGTTTTTGAGGAAAGGAGTCTCGTAAGTTGTTATAACTTGTTCTCCAAACCTTTTTGCTGTAATTAGTGGCAAATAAAATATGTTTAAACAAGCTACACGCGCTGCGCTTACGCACTACCACCACGCATCACTATAGTAATGGCGTCACAACATGGCCGCTGACGCGGGCTACCATGACAACCTAATATTGCGTCACTTGCACGTGACATGACGTCACTTCCGAAGTTATCCACTGAAGTCATCCAGATTTGGATCGGAAAGTACAAGACATGCTACTAAACCAGTTCACGACACTCCGCCGAAACAAGTTTTGTGCAAAAATAACAAAATTTGAATCACACCTTTTCAGTATAGCACCAGGCGGATTCAGGGGCATCGCGAAGATGACTGGTGTAAACCCAATCTGTCCCGCCTTTGGAAATTCATTGGGGATAAATACATGTCGTTGTGACGTATGGTCTTCCCAACCTCGTGTTTTATTGACACGTATCGGGCTCAAAATTCTTCATGTTGGGACCGAACCAGCCACATTCCCCCGTTTGCTTGAGACCAAAGTAGTAAATATTGTCTTGTACGACGGTACATGCTTACTAGCAACAGTGAATCGATATATAAGACTCCAATCCAGGCGAAAATGTTCCGAATAGAATGGCGGGGTGGGGGGGGGAGCACCCCTACACTCCCTTAGTTACGTCTCCGGGTGGAGGATTTATTGAATTCGTAAAGTAGTGGGTGAAATCAACAATTAACCCTTTACCTAACGTAACGACCAAAACCGGCCAGCGCTATTCTCAAAAATCGCCAATTAATTTTCATTATTTTTTTCATTTTTTGTCTCAAAAACATAGGTTATGACCCCTCGTTGGAACGAGCTCGTCGAGCTCGTTCCAACGAGGGGTCATAACCTATGTTTTTGAGACAAAAAATGAAAAAAATTAGTTATTCAAGAATTGTTTTTGCAAGAGTCGTCTGCTTTTCATGTTAGGTAAAGGGTTAAAGAAAGTTTTCGGTCAATATTTGGATTTGTATATCGGATCCCACCGAAATTTCGTTTTTCAGAACTGATGGGTCGATTTGAACCTCATTTGGTATGAGGTATTATTGGGTCAAATGCACATGATTCACTCAAACATTTTTAAAAATCTTCCCCTATGGGAACCGCTAAAAATTGAAAAATTTCAAACGCTAAAATTTCCAAATCTACACAGAACAAATGATTGTTATTTGGTACGAAGCTTCCTCCAATCTAATGGACAAACAATTGCTATCGATTTACCATAGGGTAAATCCAGGGGCGGACTGGGCCAAGAAAAGTTACCGGGAAATGCAAAGGGAGTCCGGAACCGAATTAAATTTTGATTTTTCGAACTGAAAGAACGCTGCAATTGTGCGGTCAATAATATTCCACATAAGAGTACATCTTTCATCTTCATCACTCAATCGGCAAACAAATGGTTGCATCAAGGGAGGTCCCGGATCCATCGGGCCGACTATATTTCGACCCAATGGGAGAAAATTTTGATTTTTTAAACTGAAAAAACCCGTTTCCTTGCATCTGAACGATCAAAGACAAGGCTGTTGGCATATCGAAATGTCCTCTGTGTGGTCTGCAAGTGGCAGTCCACCTAGAGAGCATTTCGACATACCGCCAGTCTATGCAATCAGACCCATTTTGCTTTTTAATCCTTTTCGCGAAATTTCATGCACCAACAGGTGCTGGCTGCATCAGTTTGGGGCCAATAGGGAGGGGTGGCAGTGTGAATTCTCCCGGTACACCATACGGCCACTCCGACGTCTGGGGACGCCCATTTGAACGTTTTTGGTAATAAGTAAATGTTGAGTCACTCTCTTTCTTGTGAACCACTGAGTTCAGTCTTCTTCTTCAGAACCGCTGGGTCTAATCTCAACAAACTTGACACGCATCTTCCTGGGGAGTATTTTTGCAGTTTTTTTTTAAACTGGTGATTCCCTCGAGGTAGACCGTAGAGGTACAGTACGTGGAGAGTGGATTGTAACTAAAACACCTACGAAGTGGAGTATCATCCAGAGTATCAGTTTCAAATTCTGTACACATGGACAAAAAACACAAGCAAAGTTTCAGCCAATGGACCTCCGGGTTTAACCCGGAGGTCCATTGGCTAAAACTTTGCTTGTGATGGTTATGCTCTGCAACAAATTTGCAATTATTACTCGGGTGGAATCTCCACTCTGTGGGTGATTTAATGATAATACACTCTCCACGTACTGTATTTACCCTTGAGGTAAAATTCTTTTCAAAATCTTCTCATAAAACACAAGTAAGACTGCTTTTTGATATTTGTCGTGCAACCGCCTTTGGTGGTGACAATTCAAGTTTGTTCAAAGAAAGTTTGGGTTCACCATGGAAGGATTCCAGTTTTGAACTCCAGCCAAAAAAATCTATTTTCAAAACTGATTGATCAATTTGAACCAAATTTTGTATGCGGCCGAGAGCGCGCGTGAAATACAGGTAAAACTCCAACAAAGGTCGTCGATCCCTGTTCCCCAAACTCTATCCGAGTTGTCTTTTATATTTATACCACGATTCAAGTTGAATAAGGTGAATAAAGGTGATATTTTTGAAGAAAAATATCATCTTCGACGGGCTGTTTACTTTCTTACTTGCCGATTCTTTTCTGTAAAAACATTTCGTAACGTCAATCTGATGTGTAACGACCAATTAGCTGAATGCCTACACGACGCTCATCCGCGTTGGCCGGATTCCAGGAGTGGGGCATCTAACACATTTCTCAGTGTCTGTATTTATTTATTGGAGTTTAACGACACTTTCGACAGCCAGGATCACCTTGTGTTGAATGTGTGTGTCTGGCAATGATTAAATCACCCAGTAATCGTGGTATAATGTATTTTTTGAAATCTCTCGGATTGGAATCGCATCACTCAGATGAGCGCCTCGGGTCCATGGGCCTTTCTGTTTTGTTTATTTAGTTTTATTTTGTGCTTTTTTCATTTTTTTATCGTGGGGAGGTGGGGGGTGGGGGGGGGGGTTACAAATTCACGAGAACTCTATCATAGGTGCCCAATATTTTTGCATTTCCCTAAATTTCTTTTCACCCGTTTTGGAAAGCACATGACGCATCTACGAAGACGCAGCAAGAACACTGTTCCATGAAACTAATCATGCCTGACGTTCAAATGTGCTGCTACGACCAAACACGTCTTCCAGTCCACTGAGTATATTTGTGATGACTCAGGAGCGAGAGTAGTATATCAGGATCCAGCCGTCCACATGGCAGGACCAGAGAACTGACGTCATCGACCAAGTCACCAGCGGCGTTATATGAGGTTGTCTTGGTAACCCTCGTGAACGACCATGTTGTGAAGAAGTCATTACCATGGTAATAGCCTACATGATGTAAGTGCGCATGCAGTGTAATGTTTGGGTGACACATGCTTTCGTTGTCCATTTTCATGATGGAAGCCGCCACCTTAAATCCTATGATAACACATTGTTACCACGGGTCCAAAAATGCCTATGGTGGCGTGGATGTGTGTTCGAAGATATGTTCGAGTGAATGGGAGTATATCGGATTACCAGAACAGACTCTGCAACTTCCTATAATTACCGAACACGAACCAAACCCACTTGTAGGCCCGCCATTTTGTATGGTACTCGATTGGTAAAACATGGTGCTATAAAACCTTAAATAATTCGTGGTGCTTTTCTACTCAATGGTAGTACTTTTCTGGTTGGAATTCTTTCAGAATCCTAGTTTTCTGTTTATTCCAGCTCCTGTTATGCATATTCCAAACTCTCTTCTACCTGTCACAATCCCCAAGCAATCCAGCTAGTCTAAGCTACTCCAAGCTATCTGAGACCTTCTCCAAACCTCTGCCCTCGACCAGTCCGATTGTTCGTTTCAGCTAAGTCCAGCCCAATGTCACTCCATACAAAGTCCATTTTAGAATGGGGTAAAGAAGAACAATGGGAGTAATCTCTCGAAAGAGTGACTCATCGTATGATCCTCGACTCATCTAGGTATTTGGGCAGGCTTGGCAATTTCAGGAGAGCGATTTTTTAGCTCTCCTTACTGTCCTCCTGAAAGAATTAAGGAGAGAGAAAAATTGCCCTCCTAAATATTTTGGTCTGGGATGATTGAGATTACATGTATTATGCTCACATTAATTTTTTGTTGTAAAGCAAAAATGTAATTTAACTTCGAAGTCACATAACATCACGTAATTTCATTTTGAAAGTGGTTTAGTGGTAAAAGGTAATGGCTGCAACCATACCCAAACACAGTTGCAATCATTTGAAGCAAAATGGGTCACAGCAATATTTTTTTTTCTGTCAGTTTCAAGTTCAACAACTGACATCACAGTTTGAGGGGTAATTATTCAAGGAATATTGACACTATAATATACTACCATTACTACTATCCTGTCACTTGAAGCACTTGCACCAGGATATGACTGTAGATTCAAGCAGACCTGTTGTCCAAGAAAGTCATACGCCTACTACTACCACCTTCAACCCCCTTGGGGGGTTGAAGGTGGTAGTGGTAGGCGTATGACTTTCTTGGACAACAGGTCTGGGTACACACACAGGTCTTGTCAAGTGTGTGTTCGGTTGTTGAGTGAGACATCTGGATGTCTAAGAGATTTCGCTTTACCTTAGTAAAGTTAATAAAATCACTGATGTAGTCTGTTGGTTTCAGTTTCAATGAGTTCGTTCAATTGGATACTTAAAATGCTGTGTAAAGCTAATTGCTCTCCTGAGCTGATTGAGGAGAGCGATTTTTTGCCTCGTCAAGGTATTTGGAAATGTAATATCAGAAGAGCGTTATCTAAAAATTATTGAGTTATCAATAGAAAATAATACTTGGAAGTTTGTTATAGTTGAATTTTTGATAACAGTTCCTGAAGTCTTAAAGATGATAGTTCAAAGGTTGTACTATTTATTATTTATTTATTAGTGTTTAAGGTCACATACTTATGCACGATGGCTAATCGTGGCCGTGACATTTTTACGGGTGGAGGAAGCCGGAGTACCCGTAGAGAACCACCGAGCATCGACGAGCAACTGTCAGCTCCTCAACATTCTAACTCTATTCAAGCTCCACTCAAGCAGGGTAACAGCGGTTGAAGACATGTACATCATCGACCTGCAGAACGCCTTAGTACACGGCGTCATCGTGCCTCCATATAAGCAACCGGGATAAAGTGCCTAGCCCAAGGGCACAACGAGGGTCGTCCTGGACGGGGATCGAACTCGGGCCTCTAGCATAGAAGTCCAACAGTCTACCACTGAGCCACCGCGCTCCCCTTCAAAGTTTGTAAAAGTTCATTTATTTATTTTGGGGTCTCAAGACTTCAATGTGGATTACACACATTTTATTTCAGGCAGAATAAAGTTAACCCTTTCCATAAAACTGCACTGAATAATTGTTGAAACCTATCACAAAACTGTCAGGGTGCCGGTAACAATGCAATGCTGACATGGTCGACTGTACTGTTAACTGTGTTAGTGCTATGATTGTTTAAAACTCATTTGTTAGAGGAGTTCTATAGTCTTTCAGTGCGCTCGGCATGGTCTCGCCGAGAGTGCTGTTACCTTTGGTGCCATTAAGAGAATATCTCTGATTTGTGCCGTTCCATCCCTCCGGAGTGCAAAAGCAGGTACTGTCAGCTGAGAAACTTAATGTTTTTCGCTTTATTTTCTTAACATTTAATTCTATGTGGAATGGGACACTTTTTCAGTGTGCCTTCCGAAGTAAGGGATTCTTAACCCTTTATCCAACATAACGGCGAAAACCGGTCAACATTATTCACAGAAATGTCTATTCAGTTTTAATTACCTTTTCATTTTTGCTTGAAAAACATAGCTTATGACCCTTTATTGAATTGAGCTCATTTTTTAAAGGATTATTTATTTATTGGTGTTTAATGTCACATATTTCTGCACAGTGGCTAATCATGACCATGACAGTTTTTCGGGTGAGAAGTCGGAGTTTCCGGGAAGAACCACCTGAAAACAACTAACAACTGTCAAATCCCCCACATACTAACTCCACACAAGCAAGGTTAGCATTGGTTGAAGATGGGAGCACCATCGATGTGCAGTACGCTTTAGTACACAGCGCCACCATCGTCCGCGTGGGCAATGGGGTGAAGTGTATTGCCCAAGGACGGAGTGAGGACCTCTCGCCTTGCAAGCCTGCACCCCAGCCAAGTTAGCCATTGCGCCCCCATTTAAAGGATTAAAATGGAGTATTTAAAGGGAATATTTTAACCCTCTGAAGATCTTAATATGGGAGCATTATTCAGAAAGACTGGGAAATGCATTTTATTACACCTTAATGCATTTCTAAAGTTCATGAATGTATTTCATCACTCAAATTCGTGGGCAGAGCCAAAAATGTCCATTTCTGATTCCTGTATCAAACCCTTTGAATGCTGGTTACATATATGCCATTTCTGGTTTCTTATAAAAATGTTCTGATTCCTGTATGAATATCTGTAAATACTGCTAACGAAAACCCATTTCTGATTTGTTCAAAAATATTTTAGTCCCGAACAAAAATAAGCCTCCATGAATTCTCTTTCTTTATAGTTTATTCCTGATACTTTAACCCTTTTCACACAGACTTGAATTTACTGGTGGCAGTAAATTCTCTTTCTTTAGTATTTCAGTTGAAACTACAAGTCCTGTCACAATTAACGCAGAAAATGCTTGTTAGTTAATGCGCTCCAAAGTGCAGAAGAATGAAGTAGTCTGGATTAAATAAGGGCTGTGCAAATATAATGTGCTATTAACGAGGCCGTTAGTGAAATCACGAACTGAGCTGATCATACAGAAAGAAAATATTGAGACTGCAGTATGTGGAGGTAGGATTACTAGTAGAGATGGGCGGTTTTGAAATTTCATGTCGGTTCCGGTTTCATTCAAAGAGCCGGGTTATCGGTTTTCACTGTACAAACATAACAATGCATAGAAATCGGATATAAAAAGACTATATCCGATTTCTATGTAACAATGTATATTATATTTAAAATCGGATATTTATTGCTGCAAACAAAGCTCAACGAACGAAGCGATTTTTTCCAATCAGTTGCACGAATTGGGAAACATGACCACATTATTGTTCTTTATGAAATATATACGTAGTATTTGACAAATATACAACACTTCGTGTGCAGTTTACACATCACTAAAGAAAGTGTATTAGTCATTGTGATGTAAAACGTTCAAAATATCAAGAAATCTACTTTTTTATTAATCGAGTCGGTACCGGACTTTTTTAGGTGAAATCCGTCATCAAGGAATTCCACGATTGACTGAAAAATCGGTGTAGGGCTACAGAGCGAAACGAAACAGCTCAGCAGCATGCATGCCTGTGAATGGCCACTTCGAAAAAATGAAGTCAACCGTTCAAATGAACCCACTAGAATTCATATTATGACATACATAAATCATATTACAAGGGACTTATCTGTAATATGAATTATATATGTAATATGAATTAGTGTGTTTTAAGATTCTGTTTATGTTGATTTTGTGTGTAGGAATCTGCCTTTGTTCTGGTGTAATTGCTGAATAAATCTTATCTTATCTTATGTTATTTTACCTGAGGTGCATTATCAAATGATCAGTTGTTAAAGCCATTTGACACTGCGTCTACCCTCCCCCCCCCCCCCCTTTGATACAATCAACCGCTTGAAAATGAAGGCTCACTCAACGAGAATAAAGGGAGGGGTTAAAAAATTGCACAGCTGAGAATGGCATACATTCGTTCGACGCCCTCAGTGGTTTTGTTGCAAAATCCGAACCTGTGCGTTTCAGCCCAAATGATTTACACGAGAATAAAAAGGGACTCATAATTACGATTAGATAAAAAAAAATCCTAGAGTGCTGTGGCTTAAAGTTACCACTATTTTCATTGGCATCAGCGCCAGGCCTGTTATAACACGTCTTTTGAATTTACCGGACTATAAATCGCAGGGTGGAACGGGAAGGATGTGGTGAGGAATAATTTGAGGGAAAAAAAGGATCGAACGGAAAGATAAAATATGCAAGGAATCAGGGGAGCCGAAAGAAATGATGGGCGAGGGGGGTGGGGTGGGGGTGGGGGCAAGGGGACACATTTCCCCAGGCAAATACACCCGCTAGTGTAATAAGTTTATAACGGCAGTGCTTGGGGCACATATTTCATTTAACCGTTATTGTAATCAACTTATTACAATAGCGGTTAATATTAACCTTTTCACCAAGACCTATTGTAATAAACGTGTTACCGTAACTGTTGGCGCGAACTTTTTCATCAATCGCAATTATAATAAACTTATTACAATATCGGTTGATGGCTCAATGCAAATATTTTCAACGACCGCTGTTGTAATAAACTGTTAACCATTACGGTTGATGCACACATTTCCACCAACCGCTATTGTAATAAATTTATTACAATAACCGTTTATTTGAGTGTCTGTCCTGTCCTTATTCTAATAAGTTTTTTTCCATCAGTTTGAGAATAAGCTAACTGTGCATTTCTTCGACAGACAAGCCAGTTTCATTCAAGATTTGATCTCTTTATCCACCACGGCAGCAAAAAAATAATGAAATTGTCTACATGGCAGATTTGAAGTATTTTGCTCCGGACAATGGCCTAGAAACCCATACAAATACGGATGTCATTGGCACCAGCCCCTAAAGCCTCCTTTTGTTCTTTCAAATACATCAACATTTGTACGGTTACAATTGTGGTTAAAATTTTAAGTTTTGATAACACATTCCAAGTGTATTCTAACCCATCTAGTATGAAAACTAGGCAATGTGGAAACCTAATCACACACAAACCCCGCACTCACTTCTCAGCCGCAATTCCATATTTTTTTTTCCCAAACTGTGGAATGACCAAGACACAACGATAAAAACCCTCACCCGAAAGGCATTTAACAAAACTTTATTCAATCAATTTTTAAACACATACGAAGTCAATGTTAGGTGTTCCAACCCAAGATGCCCTGACTGCTTCACCTAGTTGGAACTCTCGGGGTCGTTATTAGCTTCATCTCTTCTCTTCCCACAAGCCGATGAAAAGGTTGTCCCGAGGTATTCCGGCTTTTACATCACCCCATTAGCCTACGATAATTGTACTGGCCTACTAAGGAATACGTATAGAAATTGTTTTTTGGTTTTTTTTATTCGGAAACACTGTTGATTCGATTAGGATTCGCAAACACAGTTGATGACGGTTAAAACAACCCGAGACAGAACTCTTGGGAGTTTGATCCATGATGTGGAAACAATACTCAATTCTAATGTAAAGGATGTTAATATAACATAACAACTACCTGCTGTCTGGATCGACTACATTTAACTTGAATTTAACACTTGCCATTTGCCATTCTATTCTATTTATTATTATTTTGATTGTCTAGGGTATGACAGGAAGACAGTCGGAAGGCTATGTCATTCCCCACAGTATACATTTATACATCATTCAATAATTTTGTAACTTTACTCTCTCTCTCTCTCGTTTGTATTTGTATGCTGTATGCTGTGAAATAAAGACTGAATTGAATTTGTAAAATACAACATGACCCTAATATAATTGACAGAGGTGGAGCACCGAAGATGAATTGGGCGACAGATAGGAGACCGATTTCCTGCAATTAAAATTTCTTGTATAAACTTTTTCGACGCTAAGCTTCTGAATGATGTGAACCAACATTCGGTTCGTTTATGCAGTTTGGAGAGTCTGGAATGATGATATCTGAGGGACGATCTGTCACATTTCAATCTAAAAGCCCACGAATGAAGTGGAAAAAGAACCTAATTAATGAATTACACGAACTAAGTAAACATTTTAATAGCTTTATGCCATTGTGTAATTCAAGGGCAGAGAAAATGCTTATAAGCTACTGGCAGCTATTTCGCCGGTGCCCGTGGAATAGTAGATTGGCTTTTTCTCAGGAGCCTGGGAAATAGCAACTTCGAAAAAATGAAGTTTACTAATAAAATGAACACGTAACCGCCACCCCCCCCCCCCCCCCCCCCCCACACACAACACACCGACATGACTACCACCACATTGCGCTTACGTGCTTCCGTTGGCGCTGTCTGTAGATCTCAAGCATATCAACATATCTTTTAATCACATGCACCCCACCTCGTGGTTTTATTAAAAAGGGGTAAATAAAACGTCTGAAGTAAATCTAAACGACCAGAAAATCAATGAAAATATTGTAATTCTCTCATACATTATGTACACAATATACGCATCGAATGTCATTGTCGTCGAAGCGCTCAGATATCGCTCCCAGGGCGTCCTAATATAAACGTTTTTCCTAGGGAGATCCCCCGGACCCCCCCCCCCCCCATACACACACAAACGGGAGAGACCTCCCTCCTCCCTAGTTCAGCGATCTGGACGTAGTGACTACCCCCTTACAACCGGTTAGCCACTACGTTCAGATCGCTAAACTACCTTGTCCTCATCCTCCTCTAGCTCTGGGCTGTGGCGATTGGGAGATGCCTTCAGCATCTCGACCTTGCTCTCCATATCTTACTCAGGACCCTCTAAATTGAAATACTCGTGCCTTCTGCCCTCGCAGAAATAGCCCCCTCCCCCAACCGGTGGCGGCGCCAGAGAGGCTTCGGTGCCCCCCCCCCCTTCTCCCTCGGGCACCCAAAATCAAACTTCAAATTACTATCTGACCGTGGTTTTCCCACCCAATGGCACACAACACACATCATGTCATTGTTGTAGAAACGCTCAGATATCGCTCCCAGGGCGTCCTAATATGAAAATGTTTCCTGGAAAGATCCCCCAGACCCCCCCCCCCCGCAAACGGGAAGGGCCACCCCTCCCTAATTCAGCGACCTGAACGTTGTTGCTACACCCTTTCGTCCAGATCGCTAAACTGCCTCCTCCCCTATTCTACTCTAGCTCAGGCTTGCGGAGTTCGGGAGATGCCTTCGGCATCTCGACCTTGGACCCCCATATGTTACTTGGAACCCCCTGAATTGAAATGCTGGCGCCGGCACGCCCCCCCCCCCTCCCCCACACACTTTCAAAAGGGTCCCATAAGTTCAGTGAAGTTGGCGTAACAGGATAAACCTATGGCCTAAATTGTCTCTACCCGGCTCTGACTGAGTCACACTAAGAGCTCGCATATTCAACATTTTAGGATCGTCATTTTATTTTTATGACATATTTTAATTGTTGTGTAAATGATTTAGAAGGTTACACCCGAATATCTTCATATATTTAGAAACACAAGGCTCGAAAATTGTCCCGTTTTGTTGTGTAAGATAATAAGGAAATACCAGTCCGTTTCAAATTCCGGAATTCCATATTTTGATTATTTTCAGCACGCGCAAACCAAAAACGTCACAAATGTCTGGTATTTCCCAGTTTGCTTGTTTTGTTTTGTGAGAAAAATTGGGGGTCCGTGGGATGTAATTGTCTCGCATGCATGAAATGCACCGTGCTCAGCCGTCATTTTGTTCAGAAATGCAGAAGGGATGACCAGCTTCAAACTGGAATCGAAATTACACTGTCAAGGCAGGTATTTAGTACTTTTAACACGTGCAAACCGTTCGTACCGAAAATCTCTTACGAACGACTGCAAGCAAAAACTCGTTTAGTCTTCCACTAAGTTCCAGTGGAGAATAGCACGTAAATATCAAAACTATAAAATTAGCTATTCGCCGCTGGAATTCCATCTACAATTAGTGCAGCTGCTCCGAAGAAGGGATATCGCGACTGAAGTTTGAAAACAAGGTTAACTTTAGGTTGTTTCTCTCTTTATTCCTGAGAAGTGAAGACCTGATTTGAGGTTTCCAACACTGAAGTTGAAAACCGCGACGACGGGTTTTCTGTAATTGTTTCAGTTTTGGTTTTGATAACGAAACCGAACCGAATTTTTTAATTACTAGTTAATCGCTGTGGGGTTCATTTTTCATTGAGTAATTATTTACAATTTCTGAGGACAAAACACAAGAAGCACTTGCAAACTTTATTACACACGGTGGTCCATTTGATGAAAGTTTGCAAATGTTTCCACGTGTATGAGAATACATCAAGACAATGACATCATGCTCTTACATACCCCTGTGGCACTCCACATGGGCATGGCATCATTTGAACAAACTAGTGCTGAAACGGTTGGACCATTTTTGCAACCATCTTACCATTGGGCATAACTGGATTTCAACTGGATATCCATTAACAAACACCATCAAGTGTCAACGGGTATCGCAGGCCTGGCATTCTGAAAAATGCAGGAGGGCAAAACATCGCTCTCCTCAATCAACGAACTCATTGAAACTGAAACCAACAGACTACATCAGTGATTTTATTAACTTTACTAAGGTAAAGCGAAATCTCTTGGACATCTAGCTGTCTCACTCAACAACCGAACACACACTTGACAAGACCTGTGTGTGTACCCAGACCTGTTGTCCAAGAAAGTCACACGCCCACTACTACCACCTTCAACCCCCCAAGGGGGGTTGAAGGTGGTAGTAGTAGGCGTATGACTTTCTTGGACAACAGGTCTGCTTGAATGTACAGTCACATCCTGGTGCAAGTGCTTCAAGTGACAGGATAGTAGTAATGGTAGTATATTATAGTGTCAATATTCCTTGAATAATTACCCCTCAAACTGTGATGTCAGTTGTTGAACTTGAAACTGACAGAAAAAAAATATTGCTGTGACCCATTTTGCTTCAAATGATTGCATCTGTGTTTGGGTATGGTTGCAGCCATTACCTTTTACCACTAAACCACTTTCAAAATGAAATTACGTGATGTTATGTGACTTCGAAGTTAAATTACATTTTTGCTTTACAACAAAAATTTAATGTGAGCATAATACATGTAATCTCAATCATCCCAGACCAAAATATTTAGGAGGGCAATTTTTCGCTCTCCTTAATTCTTTCAGGAGGGCAGTAAGGAGAGCTAAAAATCGCTCTCCTGAAATTGACAAGCCTGGTATCACCAATGTGCAAACGATCGTTAACAACTTATATGACTGCAATGGTCCCACATAATAGTGATGAAACACCTTAACTGTGGTCAACCTGCATTGGCTAGTCACAAAAACAGGCCTTGCCATTTGAAAACACAGGCGCTTGACATGTGAAAATCAGACGTGTGGCATGCTGCACACCTGAAACAAAAATTGTGTAAATTGTGTGTGCAATTAGTTGCTCCGGGTGCGCATTTGAAGTGAGGGACAAATTGATATTAGTTAAAAATTTTGAATTTTCCAACCAGTTTGTAAACTGTAGTTAGGCATAGTTATTAGTTGACTGTATTAGCAAAGAGCCCCTAACCTTGAGTGGCTTGAATTTGATATAATCTTCGGGTGAACATGAAATTTCTTTTTTATGAAATCTTAATTTTTTGACAATCAATATGTGGGGCGCGATTTAGAAAGTGGCAAAAATGACACAGTTTGTTTCACTTTTTTGCGATTTCAATAAAATGCTTACACTCGGCGGTTTGAAATAGGGTCGGTCGGGTCAGTGGAGGAAACAAACGTATAATTTTTTAGGCCTATAATAACGTGACTTCTCAATGTGATTGGCATTCAGTAATTTAAGGTTTCGATTTTATGACCCGTTACCAATGCCTTGTCCTCTCAGAAAATATAAAAAGGTTAAAACCATTTAATCCCTTACATATATATCCTGTTTGACAAGAGCTCTGTTAGATCTATCAAACAAGATATAATAGATTAATCAAATAAATATTTAGGAAATCAAAGGGTATTCACCAACTTTTGCCTAACTGTTTATGGCATACAATGTATTTATCAGTGTCAATGTTGATTTAAACATTATTTATTTCGTAAATGCGACGTTATAACAATAATTACATAGTACATTGATGTGGATTCGACAGAAAGCTATAAGCTTATGGAAGGCCGTTTCCACCAACAGCAAGATTACAGAGTCAACTTGGAGACAATGACAAGAATCAGAAAATACATAATTAAATTTGTAAAGCCAGAATATATTTGACAGCTAGAATATAATGTACATTATCTTCACACAAGGTAAGGAACATGGGAACAATATGGCGAGACTCGCACTAATTTTGTAGTCATGTATATTCGCACCAAATTGATGGACGATGGGTAAATGGAGTGAAACGTTGTGGTATGTGCATGTACTAACACATGCATATATGCATGTATACATGCATACGTATATACCCAGATAGGTACACACATACAAGCATATACATGCACACACGCACAAACACACGCCCACAGGTACACATTGACAAGTATTCTATAATATTGGCAATTGGTTAATGAAATCTCTTACTTAATAAGATATAGCCTTGTACAATCTCAAAGACGAGACAGTTCTCATCATAGTTCAAGAATTCTGATCCAAAGAGTAGTACTAATGTGTCAACTGCGAACGGGAGAATGTTAATTGTTTGATTACGAGCATCGGTAAAAATTGGACAATGCAAAAGGAAATGCTCGGAAGTTTCTTTTTCACCACACTGTCAATGCCATTGTGTAACTGTCAATGTTGGTATGCTAAAAACAGGGTTTCACTGCACCAACTTTTAAAATGCAAGAAATTGTTTTGCCTGATAATGTTCATATTTATTGTATGATTTGTATCGTAATGTATTGAGTCGTGAGCAATAATGTATTGCGATTCATGTGTATCGTGATTAATCGTTGCAACCCTAGACTGTGCAAATTTGTTAGGTAAAGGATTAATCCTCATATGACGTATTGTTTGTTGGCTCAAGAGTTCAGTGCATTCTTACCAAGCATTTTAAGATTCTCAGGCATGTTTCCTGCAGTGTTCAACAGCACCACATTTCTGGGCATTTTCCATGGAGGCACACCAGTAGGCTGGTCCATAAGTGCATTCTTTTTCTCCAAGCAAATGTTTTTTGTTTGAACATAATTTAATCGCGCTGCAGACTTCTTCAGGGCTCAATTCTTGTGCAAGCGAATCCAGTGTATCTTTCAAATATTGCTGAATGAGGCTGTCACATTCATTTTTCATGTCAGAATATGTAAGTAAATCACACACAACCTCCAAATCCTTTTCAATTTCTTCTTCCGTTGTGTTCTTTTCTAACATTTGATCTGCTAGGGCGACTAACACCTTGCAGATTCCACACAGTTTACCACTTTTATCTTTAGATTCAGCATTAGTCACTAATGGTGCACCACCTACTAACAAAGGTATTAAGGTGATTCTAAACTGAAGATTGTAGTTTGAGTGGATAGGTCGAAAACATGATGTTTTTTTCATTACTTTTCAATAGTAATGGTTATTTAATACATGAATGATTGCTTCCTACGTAATAGATTACAAAAATGTGATAAAATTTAAAAAAAAAAAATTTACTCACCAAAAAAATGCTTTTAAAAATCCCTAGCTCGCGGTCAACTTCCTGCCACCAAAACTTAAAATATGAATCTCACATTGAAAAATATGTTTTCTATGTGCACTAGAGAACAACAGTTGAGTCATAACTTTTTAAAAAATAAATCCAATTGTATGTTTATTTAAATTTTTGAAGGACCATTGCATGTACTAGTCCAGCCATTTTTTCACAGCGAACTATTTACAGTTCAAAAGTATGGCACACCACACTAATCAGTAATCTAGTTGACCTCCCTGGAAATATTAGCCATACAAGTGATATGTCTGTTCTGTCCTCTTCCACAAGTAAAACTGTCTTGACATGAAATAACCCTGTTGAAAGTGTATCGTTAAATCCCAATAATAGAAAATAAAAGACTGCGTGGCTACCCCCCCCCCCCCCACCCCCGCCCCCCACCATAAAAAAATTTGAATTTTTCAAAATTGAAAAAGGGACATAACTCTGGCAAAAATTGTCGGATCAAACCCTGATATCTGACTTGACCTGCATTTTATGTTGATACACCTACACAACAAATTTTATTTGATTCTGTCAATTACAGCTCAAGTTATTGGTTGGAAACTAAAAAAAGGAGTTTTCAAAGCTGAAAAAGTGTGACTCTGGAATCACCTACCAGGACTACATGCAGGCTCGAAGGGAAGTTATGGAATTGAATTCCGCCAATAAGTCGTATCGATTGACCAGTACTTACAGTGCTCAAAGTGTAAAATATTCGTCCAATTATTGAAAAAATCCGATAAGGTGCTTAATGTATAAAGGTATTTTTCATGTGCTAAATGCTATGTTTTGGATCATGAATAAACTCATGTTGTGTCAGAAACCTACCTTGTATTATTATTATTATTATTATTTTTGGTGGTGAGTTGACCCGTGGCGACTTGACCCGGTGGCGAGTTGACCCGTTCCCAAAAATTTGATGCTCGATTGTGCCTTGTGTGTGTTGCCATACTTCACTTTCGTTGAGAATTTCTATGCAACGACTGATAAAATAATTTTCTAGAGAAAAATTTCATGTCCACACTTCTGTCATATTTTATTTGTGATTAAGAGGTCAAGTGCGGTGGATAGAAAGAAAAAATATTATTTTTCGCACTTTGAACAAGCGACTTACCAACGCATATGACTTTCCGGTGACAACAAATTCGATCAACAGATACTTGCAGGCGTGAGTCTAATAGCCCACAGATTATTCGAAATTATCGATGATCTTTGTGGATTGCAAACAAATTTAATGAAATACACCATTTACAATGATTCGCAATGTAAATCACACCAGATCGCAAAATTAGGAGCATTATTTCTGGAACTCACCGAAACCAGACCGAAACGGGACCGAATGACAGACCAATAAAGTTAACCATCAATATTACATGACGAACAATAGTTCCCCCGATCTGCGATTAAAAGAAGTGAAAAAGCAACCAGTTTACGAATATTTCAACAACGAAAGAATACAACATGGTTTTCTAATTCCACTATATGTCACCGTTTTGTTAATTAAAGAAAATTGAATTTTTTGTTCTCTATTGGTAATTTTGAAGCATGAATACAAACTAATGGCAAGGTCGATCCATGTAAACAAATTGATTGCTTCAGTTGGTGAGGGAAGAATATTTACATAGAACAGACAATCAATGCAATTTGCCTCTATTAGTCTGCTTCCATTGAGATATATCGACAATCAGAATTTCAGCAGTGGCATTGCCATGAGAATTTACGGGACATATGGCGAGATCTTTTGTCGCAATGTTGCCCAAAACCTTCAGTGTTTTGAATTTCCCACCGTAAACATGGCGGACACTTTTGAGACTGAAACGACCCAGTTTGACAACGTGCTTAGTCCCATCTTCGATGTGTTTTATTAAAAAATAAGACTCAACTGCTGGAGTACATTATTGATAGCTCACGTTGGTTGTTCATTGGAAGGTGAGGCGTCTCGCTATTTTTTGAAATCCTGCCCACGCCATTTCCGACTTTTTGACAGCACACATTTTCTAATGTCTCCAAATGACTCGTAAATTTGTTAAATGTATATTTTGCGGGTCCCATCACGTTCTATGTGACATGACCATTCTCCCCAACCCTGGTATCCAAGGGCAAGGCTGTTTCGTTGCCAAGTTATTGTTCAATGAAATGTTCACATTTTTCTGTGTTTCTGGCTTCCATGTTGGCAGCCATGACTTTAGAATCACCTTAAAGGAACATCTGCCATTGGAATTTCTTTCTTCTCAGGGCACAAAAGCAAGACTTCACAGACTGTGGAAGGACTCAGACCCTGTAAAATAAGATCAGGAAGGTCATCTCTATACTGTGTAATGAAAGCATCACATTCATGTTGAATAGATGCTGGTAACAAAGTGCATACTTTATCCAAAGCATTTTCGATCTCTTCTTCTGTACTGTTCTGCTCAAGCATATTGTTCAATTCCTGCATCACCGTTAAACAGACTGAACACTCTGTATGGTTTGACCCGAGTAATTCCTGATTTTGACCGAAACACACCACAACGAAACACGAAAATAACACCAAAGTCTTCATTGTATACAACAAGAGCTTCGACTGGGCAACAAATCAGGTAAAAATGGCCAAATGAATTGCAACTGTCTCTTCGCGACTGCAGTTTCAAAACTGTCCTTGTCAACGAAAAACAAAATCGGTCACGCGACAAACTGCGAATAGTCACATTGACCTGAGGATGTGTTCTATTTATGGTATCGCGAAACTAAATATTGAAATTAGAGTGAAACGCCTTAAAATGTTGCACCACTCGGATATGATGTAATCTCTAAAAATAAACAGCCTTGGGAAAATATATTGTTTCAATAAACGTTTGAAACATTTTATTGACATCTTGCATTATTGTTGAATATTCCTGATAAAAAAGAGGGTGATTTAATGACTTTTGGATCTGAAAAATACAATTTACTTTTTGTGTGTTTTTGAAGGGAATGGACTTGATCAGCATCTCCCATCTTAATGACGAATGCCCTCCCTCCCACGTGACGTTTGTGTACAAAACAATACACACGTGCGAGAACATTTGAGCGACAGCGATGAACGTTACTTCATATTTCACTCACTTGAAATCATTTCTGAACGTTTTTCTGCACTTTGCAAACTCCTAAATGACAACTATTGATAATACGTTATTTTGAGATCAAAATTTTACAATATTCATTGCATTTATTAACTACGAAATAAAATTTTAATCAATGCCGGTGTGACAGGAATGGAAGTCCGTAGGAACGTTAGTCCCTCTGGACTATTTTTCCGCGGAATTATAGACCTAGGTCTAACATTGCTAGGAATAGTAGTCCGCCGGACTACTATTCCTAGAAATGTTAGACCTAGGACTATAATTCCGCGGAATAAAAGTCCAGAGGGACTAACGTTCCTACGGACTTCCATTCCTTTTACACCGGCCAGCCTTCCACAAAATTTCAGTGTTCCTTCGAAGTTCCGAAATGGCCTCTGCGAATGCGACGGTGTCAATACACCTTTCGTTCACAAGACTGCCAAGAGAATGGTCGCATGTATGTGACATATCACGCTTTAAAAAATTACGTTTGAGGGCGTCGTAAATTAAATACTAATTGTATAGAAAGTATGGAGAGTTCAAGCGTTTTTTCAAGCTGGACAGCGCAGCAAGAAGGATTTTTTTTTAAACTTTGGTGTGTACCAATGACGGGTTCACGGCAAGAACTGTTTAAGAGGTGTTTTTAGGTGGACAGACTAAATTTGCCAACATTCTCAACCCCCGAGCAACAACTACTTAAAAAAAAAAACAGACAGGCTAAAAGAGAAACTAACTCTTCAGAATGGAACAGTTCTGCCAGACCCCGCAACAATAAATGTTGGTAAATGGTCGGACGACATGAGAAAAATGCCCGAGATTGATTTCTCTGACATTTACATTTACCTAATAAATACACCAGGGGACTTTGACAATGAAAAGCTCAAAGCAAGAAAATCGTTGAAAGCCATCCAGTATTATAAAGACGGCTGGGTACAAACTTTATTTGTGACAGTAGCAGATAAAGATTTTGCTTTTGTTAAAGCTAAAGTCAGACCGTCACAGAAATCTCATGAGATGCTCCATGATGCATGGGTTTTGATTCACAAGGATACGTGGTTAAATCAGCACATTGCTCATGCACTGCAGGGTATATGCATAACTAAACTTTAAGGAGTTATACCACTCCCCAAACAGGCCCCTCCCCCCCCCCTGTAATTACCTGGTGGGGTTTAATTACCCAGTGGGGTTGGAATGGGATGAAAGTAGGCTCTCCACACCCCAATATATTTTTTGGCGTTTTTTAGGGGGGGGGGGGGAGGCAGTTAAACACTCCCTCCCTCACCCCCAGCTAACTTCTTGATCAAGTTTATGTATTATGTTATCACTCCATATTAATCATTCCGTTTGGGTTTCATAAACAGTATTTACCTGTGAAAATTTGCATGGACACTTGCAGGGATTTATCGAGGTGGATAGCCCCATTTCCAATCATTACTTACAGTAGTGGAGTGCCAATTCCTGACACCAAAAATAGGTACAAGGCCACGGGTAGGAAGTTCATCTTCCCCCACTGAGGGGGTGGGGTGGTTAAGTTAGTTTATGCCCCCTCCCCCTGCATATCTCCTCCCCCATCTGATGTTTGTGTCTTTTTCAGATGATGATTATTTTCTTTTCAAAACTTGATACAAGAGGCTTTTTATATTTCAAGAGTCTACAAGTGCATAATTCAGAAATCAACAAGTGCATAATGAGAAATTTGTTAGTCAAGGATGGGGATGGGTGCATAATGGGGACAATTTTTATCTCCGTGTGCTTCAGTCATTGTTTTGGGAGTACTTACTTATTGGTGTTTAAGGTCACATATTTATATACAATGACTAAGCATGACCACAACATGGAGATAAAGTCAAGTTTAGTCAATCGTTCATACCCATGTTGTCCCTTTTAGAAGACTTCCACCCCAAGCAACAATGACGGTGTACCATTTTTTACAATGTGCTGAAGTGTTGAAAGTTCAGTTCTACCTGAAGCAAAAATAGAACAAAATGTTATTCTTTGTGTATTTTGATATTCTCTTTCACTCTCTCTCACAGACACGAAGTCTTGCCTTATTATCCCTTTATTTTATCAAAAACCCAGAAGTGCCCACTACCCCCATGTGTGGTCAAGGGGTCTATCTCAGGAAACATTTGAAAAATCAGTGTTTTGAAAGTGAGTCAGAGAGGGTGTTTTTTTTAGTCCAGGGACTCTGCAATTATTTGACGACTTTTTGGAGAATCCCAGCCCCATCCCAACCAGCGGCTACGTCATTGAAAATAATAATTGGGAATTGCACGGTCGTTGTGACTGTAACTTGTAAGGTCCATATGCCATGTCTGTGGTACCCTGGGCCTGGGTTGGTAGGAAAGAGGTCTCATATTAAAGCGAGGTTTTATAGAAGATGCAGCCATGCTTACGTTTATGTAAGAATCATTCCATAATGGCTGTACTACGTATTCCACAATCCGACTCCAATTTGTGTGAACAGAAAAAATAAATAAAAGCTCATTAAAACTAGAGAAGCAGAATTTACTGCCACCAGTAAATTCAAGTCTGTGTGAAAAGGGTTAAAGTATCAGGAATAAACTATAAAGAAAGAGAATTCATGGAGGCCTATTTGCGGGAGTAAAATATTTTTTAACAAATCAGAAATGGGTTTTCGTTAGCAGTATTTACAGATATTCATACAGGAATCGGAACATTTTTATAAGAAACCAGAAATGGCATATATGTGACTAGCATTCAAAGGGTCTGATACTCGAATCAGAAATGGACATTTTTGGCTCTGCCCACTAATTTGAGTGATGAAATATATTCATAAACTTTAGAAATGCATTAAGATGTAATAAAATGCATTTTCAGGCTTTCTGAATAATGCCCCCATATTAAGATCTTCAGAGGGTTAAAATATTCCCTTTAAATACTCCATTTTAATCCCTTAAATGGGGGCGCAGTGGCTCAGTTGGCAGAGGTGCAGGCTGCAAGGCGAGAGGTCCTCACTCTAACCTTGGGCAAGACACTTCACCTCATTGCCCACGTGGGTGCATGGTGGCGCTGTGTACTAAAGCGTACTGCACATCGCTGGTGCACCCGTCTTCAACCAATGCTAACCCTGCTTGTGTAGAGTTAGTATGTGGGGGATGTGACAGTTGCTCATTGTTCTTCCCGGGTACTCCGACTTCCTCCACCCGAAAAACTGTCGTGGCTATGATTAGCCACTGTGCAGAAATATGTGACATTAAACACCAATAAATAAATAATCCTTTAAAAAATGAGCTCAATCCAATGAAGGATCATAAGCTATGCTTTTCAAGCAAAAATGAAAAGGTAATTAAAACTGAGTAGACATTTCTGTGAATAATGTTGACCGGTTTTCGCCGTTATGTTGGCTAAAGAGTTATGAATCCCTCACTTTGGAAGGCACACTGAAAAGGTGTCCCATTTCACATAGAATTGTATGTTACAGAAAATAAAGCGAAAAACATTAAGTTTCTCAGCTGACAGTACCTGCTTTTGCACTCCGGAGGGATGGAATGGCACAAATCAGAGACATTCGCTTAATGACACTTTGGCACCAAAGGTTTATGCACTCTCGGTGAGACCGAGCCGAGCGCAGTGAAAGACATAGAACTCCTTTAACAAATGAGTTTTAAACAGTCATAGCACTGACACAGTTAACAGTACAGTCAGCCATGTCAGTATTGCATTTTACCGGCATCCTGACAGTTTTGTGATAGGTTTCAACAATTATTCAGTGCAGTTTTATGGAAAGGGTTAACTTTTTTCTGCCTGAAATAAAATATTTGCAGTCCACATTGAAGTCTTGAGAGGGTTAAAAGCATTGGACTGAACAAGATAGGTTTCATCAATTATTCAGCGTAGTTTTATGGAAAGGGTTAACTTTATTCTGCCTGAAATAAAATATGTGCAATCCACAATGAAGTCTTGAGAAGGCTAAAAGCATTGAACTGAATAATTTATAATTTATTTCCTTGCAAGGAAAAGGGGTTTCTCTCAACTTAGTTCCAGGAACTTACATCACATTATCATAACAAGATTACATTTCATTTTTGACAGCCACTCCACTGATGTTTACATTATCTCCAGTGTGAATAAGATATCATCCTTTTGCTTGAGGAGAATTTACTGTATCAGGAAATTGGAGGCTGTGAAAACCCCGTGGCCGACTGGGCCATACTCAGTGGCTCTAGCGATCTGAAAAAACATAGGTGGCCGAGAACTTCTGACTGTCTATCAGTCTGCCAAAAAAAAATCAGAGAGATAGGACGATTCCTTTTCGAGTTATCATACGGACAAGGAAGAACATAGAAGACAGAAGACAGGAGAAGAAGAAGAAGAAGAAGAAGAAGAAGAAGAAGAAGAAAGAAGAAGAAGAAGAAGAAGAAAAAAAGATAGAAAAAGAAACCGTACAAAAACAATAGTCTGTGTGTTTCACACAGACTAATAAGACTGTTTTATCAAATTTTATTAAAGTCCAGTGTTCACTATTCGAGCAATCACATGAAAATTCACTCAGTCATTGCCATCCAAAGCCACTTTCAGCATTTTGCAGAATGCAATTTTGAAAAGTACCTTGGAGCCACCTTTGAGGTGGGGGTGGTGGAAGTCTATAGAGCCCTCCAGTAAACCGAAAAATCTACGTGGTGTCAGTTGTCGAGAAAAAAAACGAAACTCACAAACGTTGTCGAACAGAAAAAGAGGCGGGAGGTCACGGTGTGTGTGTGTGTGGGGGGGGGGATCCACAGAATTAAGGAATGCTGCTTGTCCTGTATAGCACCATGTACATATCACGGCACAGTAATCACGAGATTAGTAATTGATAAAGGCATACGGTTAATATTTGAATCTGCCCTCCATAGTCAATGGGACCTCGAATTATTTATAATAAATTGGATAATTGTCGCTCGTAAACCTCATTGCACTGTGCACTTTCTTGTCCGACTAAATGTTTTAGGCCTTTTCTGCGACTTCTCCCAGTTGTCATGAACAACCCAAGAACACCCAACGGTCGTGTAATACACCATTGTAAAGGTTATTCATTCCCCTTTCCATTGATACTGGATATTGTTGGATACGTTTTGTGAATCAAATTTGAGGGGGGGGGGGGGGGGGACGAAGATGAGTGCTATCGTTTTCGAAAAGCGAGTTGTTTACCTTGTTAATATTTATATACCATTATAGGGGCACGTCAGCATAGATTCAAAAATGGTATCAAATATCATTTTTCTTTCGATTTCCCAGCTTGTGCCGAGTACCTGTGGTGTTGGGAGGAGAGGCGAGGTATGGGAATAGCGAGGCACTTGGTAGCACAGGGTTAATTAAGATTTTTTCACCTGATAACCGAGTCAAATAAGCGACCGTCCAAAGTGTTACGTAATGAAGTAATTTCGCTCATAACGTTTCAATTTTGTTCTTTATACATGTGATTATACGAGCTTTCAGTGCATTAAATGGGCAATTATACCTGATAAAAGGGGATGACTGCGGAATATGTGGTTCATGAAAATAAATAATGAAAAATTGAAAACACAATTTTACCCCACCCATTTGTGCAAGCAGTAGTACAATTTAATTTGACAGCTAATTAATTACCCGCTGCTATCCCTTCTGTTCACTATGTAGTTATTACATCGATGAATTGAGAAGCACAGGTTTCGCTGTACACTTTAAATCCTCTTAATTATCAAAAGAACGGGTTACATCATACTTTAAATTCTTTCTATTATCGAAATGCTCATCAGAGGTGGATACAATGTTACACGTGAGTAAAATATACCAATACACATATCCTTTCCTTTTAAAACTGTTATTAACCCATATTTCCCCCTTTTAACTTACGTTCGTACGCTTATGGGCCCCGCACTATTTATTGGTTTCTATGGTGACGCACTCGAAAAAACATTGAACTTCGACAAACCTCAATAAACATCATAAAATTGAATGAATCAATGAATGAGAAATTTCAGCGCGCGAGAGGAAAGGGATTGGAAATCCATTACGAGACGAATAACAAAAGTACAGATGAAATGGTTTCGCGCGCAGGGACGACGCGAGACAAGCCTCTTTCGACCCTCTTTAACTGTACAATATAGTTTCGAGCATCAGATAGTGGAGAAAAAACAACAACGGAACTTGAGAAACGAAATTTACTGCCACCAGTAAATTTAAGTCTGTGTGAAAATGGTTAAAGTATCAGAAATAAACTATATAAAAAAGAATTTATGGAGGCTTATCTTCTGGACTAAAATATTTTTTAACAAATCAGAAATGGGGTTTCGTTAACTGTATTTACAGATATTCATACAGGAATCAGAACCATTTTTATAAGAAACCAGAAAATGCATATTTGTGACCAGCATTCAAAGGGTTCGATACACGAATCAGAAATGGACAAGTTTGGCTCCGTCCACTAATTTGAGAGGTGAAATACATTTATAAACTTTAAAAATGCATCAAGGTATTATAAAATACATTTCCAGATATTGAACCTCCTGCAATTTTTAACTCGGTCGGAGTAGTCCCATGTCTACATCTACATTGAAGAATGCATCAGTTGTTATAAAATGCAATTTCTGACAGTTCTCAAAAATACGCACTTTATAACCTCTGTTGGCCGCAATAAGGTGGATCGTATTTTGAACCTCTGGCAAGTTCAACCCATTCGATGTAAGTCTGATCTCTACAGGTCATACCAAGCCTGAAGTATGAGCATAAACCACTTCGAAAATATTGACTCTGCCAACTCACCATCTGCCATATATGTATAGGATAGCAAATATTCATATTAGCTAGAAAATGATAAGGTACATAGTACCTCTGGAAAATATATTGCAAGTGAAAGAATTCAGTAATGTTGGAATATAAACGTCAAAAGGCACTAAAGGCTCTCAAGAGCCTATCTGAAGGCGCATTGGTATTGGCAAAATACCGAGGTCTCCTCGATACTCATCGTGTTTAGAGCAACATTGTGAGTATGGAAAGGGTTAACATTACTCTCGGTTTGCATGACATAACATTTGCTGTACCGATATTAAGATCTTCAGAGGGTTAAAATACTCCCTTTAAATACTCCATTTTAACCATTTAAAAATGACCTCATTCCAACGAGGTCTATAACCTATATTTTTCAAGCAAACATGAAAAAATATAAACTGAATGGGTATTTCTGTGAATAACGCTGACCCATTTTTTCGCCGTTACGTTGGGTAAATGGTTAAGAATGCTTTATTGAAAGGGTTAAAAGAAAGCCATTTAAAAAGTGCACTGCGTCACTGTGCCTCTTCCCTGGAAATCGGGATTATGTGCCTTGTCAAAGACACAACGCAGATACACCTGGTGACGTTGGAACTCTGAATCTTTCAGTTTGAGGTAAAATACTGTAACCTCATCGCCACCGTTCGCCTGTCTGATCCATTTAAAAGGCTGTAAAATGCATCTAGGGTCCTAAGCAAGGCTTACGGGAAATAAGAAGTTGGTTGGATCTCAAAAATGGCTGTTGTGAACAGAGGGGCAATATGAGAGAAAACTTACAAAACGTTCTACTGTCGTGAGTTAAACAAACGCATTTGGAATCACATTGAAGTATTAAGAGGGTTAAAAAAAGACCATTTAAATATTCTATTTTAATAATTTATAATTGTGGTTGGTGTTTCCAGGAAGCCACTCACCATTGCTTCTTGAAACCCGCCGATCTTGAGTTGTGATTGAAAATAAATAATGTAATAGAGCCCAGGAGTTCTTAAGTGGTTGGCAATGACTAGTAGGGGTTAATCAGGATCGATTCTCAAGTCATGTCTATGGGTTAAATTAAAGGACAATATTCAAATTTAAAGCTGGACTTGGCTATAAGGGTTGAAAGATATTTTCAGCTAACAGACCAAAAACGACTAGGTAAAATTTCACGGATTATTTGGTGCAATTGGTCTAAAACATGTTATTCATATTTTGTATTTTACTGTAAAAATCATACCTCCCTGACTCAGTCACTCCACCCCGAAACCTGTATGGCTCGAGTTATGATAGAGTATAAATACATTTTAAAATGCTTTGAAAAGTGAAAGGTTCTCTATCAAGCTTGATTTGAGAATTAATTTGTAACATCAGGTTAAATAAACAAACAATGTTATTCTGTGTGACCCATTATACATTACTGTATAATGAGTTTTGTTGGGAAGAGATAGATTCTCTCCAGTTTTGAATGGTGGATTTTGTTTCAACGATTACATTTACCAGTTAAAGTAGAAACTGAGAACATCTTGTGGATAGGGTATTTTGTATTCGCATTATCGTGCGGACAAAAGAGTGCATAGAAGACAGATCATTAAGACACGTCTTACACGAATGTAACTGGAATACTAGAGGAACAGAATTTACTGCATCCAGTAAATTAAGTCTGTGTGAAAAGGGTTAAAGTATCAGGAATAAACTCTACAGAAAGAGAATTTATGGAGGCTTATTTTCTGTAGTAAAATATTTTTTAACAAATCAGAAATGGGTTTTCGTTAACAGTATTTACAGATATTCATACAGGAATCAGAACAATTTTATAAGAAACCAGAAAATGCATATATGTGACCAGCATTCAAAGGGTTCGATACACGAATCAGAAATGAAAAATGTTGGCTCTGCCCACTAATTTGAGTGATGAAATACATTCATCAACTTTAGAAATACATTAAGGTGTAAATGCATTTTCCAGTCTTTCTTAATAATATGCACTTGTTGACCCCCATTCAGGTGGAATATATTGAATCTCCAGCAATTTTTAACTCAGTCGGTGTAGTCCCATGTCTATATCTACATTGAAGAATGAGCGCAACCCACTTTGAAATAATGGCTCCACCAACTTCAGATCTATCATCTGTCATTCAGATCGAACGGGTGCAAAAAACATAGATGAGTGCAAACTGGTTATTGTTAACCAGCATGCCAAAATGCATAGAGATAGGACTATCCGTATTTGCGTTGTCGCGCTGACAAAGGGTGCATAAACTCTATATCGGAGATATTGTCATAAAAACCTTAAAAAACCCAAGAGCTCATTTGAAGGCCTACTCTTAAAAGGGCATCTAGTGACCCAAGCAAGGTATACATAAAACTTGAACTTCTCTAATAAATTAATTTTAAACAGCCATAGCACTAACACAGTTAATAGTACAGTCAACTATGTCAGTATAGCATCTTTTACCGGCATCCTGACAGTATTGTGATAGGTTTCAATAACAAATCTTTAGTGTAGTTTTACAATTAGATGTACACTGGAATTCTTCATGACCAAGTTGTTTGTTTTTATATTAACTTGGTTTGGGAATTAATTCTGTACAATGAGATTAAATAAACAGATCATGTTATTGTATGGGACAGTCACAGCTTACTACCGAACTGCTTTTTGTGAAATTCTTTCATGGAGAAAATATTCATACAGGAATCAGAACAATTTTTCTTAGAAACCCGAAAAGGCATATATATGCACACCATTTATAGGGTTCAATCAAAGAATCAGAAATTGACATTACTGCCGCTGCCATTTGAATGATGAGATACATGTATAATTTTCAGAATAGCATTAATTGGTATAAAATTAAATTCCTAATAGGTCGCAAAAAATGTGCATTTAATGACTTATCTTGATCGCATAGAGGTGGACCACATTTTGAACCGCCAGCAAGTTTCAACTCATTTGGTGTAGGTACTATTTCTATAGGTCACACCAAGCCTGAAGTATGAGCAAAAACTACTTTATAACTGGAGAAACCCCGGCTATGGTGTGTGGCACATCCTCCCATGGTCCTTTATAATTGTGTGAAGTTTGATGACTGTGGCCCTAACAGTCTTCGAGTTATTGGCTCGGGCACACACACACACGGACGGACACACGCACACTTCAATCATTATATGCCACCCGACTTTAGTCGGGGGGGGGGGGGGCATAGAAAGAAGTCTTTGAGTCCCAGAGTGGGTCTGACTGAACCCAAAAATATTTGTTCTCATAGCACAGTGATAACAAAGGCACCCAAATACACTCATTCCTGTCACAGGGTGATAACAAAGGTACCCCAAGAAGTTTTGTGAAGATCGGTTCATAAATATAGACTCTAGCCCGAGCCGTATTAACATATGCACTTACTGTGTATAAGTAACACTGAACAAATCAATGTTCATCTAATTTGCATAATTTCCGCACGAGAGAAAAACCCCGTATTATATGTGATGTATTCCATGTTGCTAAACATTCCTACAAAAATTTATTCAAATCAGAACTTTCATACAGAAGTTCTGTAAAAAAAAAATGATTGCACTAACTTTGGTACAAAAAAGCTGCTGGCGGCTACCTTGAATTTTGGACTGCACCCCAAAACACTCGTTCTCGTACCACGGTGATAACAAAAGATACCCAAGAAGTTTCGTAAAGATCGGTTCATAAATACAGCCTCTAACCTGTGCCGTATAGAAGTTGTGTACAAAAAAACTGATTGGACCTAATTTGGGTACAAAATGGCCTCTGGCAGCCATCTTGAATTTTGAACAACCAGTAGTTTTGTAAAATATTGAGGCAAGTCAAAAATCTGACAACTGGAAAATGTAGAAACATCCTGTGAAATAAAAAAGTAATGCCTTGAAAATTACAAGAGGCCTCTCGGGGCCTGAAGCGCTCATCTTGAACAGAACACAATTTAAACTGAGTCCAAGAATGAGTACATTAAGCAAGCCATCTCCATAGGCTAGACTCTCAATTCTTGAGTCCCTCATAAGTGACAAAAATAATACGGGCATCATGCCTTTTCTTCAGTTGATCAAAAAGTAAAATGTTGAGCTTCCCAATGAAGCCCCTTGATACAACCTTTGTGGATTAATCTTAGTACCTCTAGAGGGTACTAAATACAAAATTTTTAATTCTTCAGCAAAATGGCCAATTCCGGCTCCATCGGGAGTCCAAATATTAACACAATCTCTCGATTTGAACGCAGTTGAATCTGACTTCCTTAGATATATTGTGTACCAAATATGAAAGCATTCTGACTGTTGGATCTGAAAAAGATTTTTTAAAGAAATTCCCTCATATTGTACTAAGTTAAATTTCAGGTTCCCATATGGAGCCCAAATATTAACCCAGTCACTCGAATTGAACAAACTGGAATCTGCCTCTCCCCCACCCCTAGAGATGTTGTATACCAAATATGAAAGCATTCCGACTGGTGGATCTGAAGAAGAAGATTTTTAAAGAAATTTCCTCATATTGCACTAAGTAAAAAATTGGGCTACCATAGAGAGCCCAAATATATACCTAGGGATCTGATTTGACCAAACTTGACCCTGACCCCCCTAGAGATGTTGCATACCAAATATGAAAACATTCTGACTGGTGGATCTGAAGAAGAAGGTTTTTTTAAATTACCCCCCCCCCCCCCCTCCCCATATTGAACAAAGTTAATATTTGGACTTCTGTAGGAAGCCCAAATACCAACCTAGGGACATGGTTTGAACAATCTGACCCCCGTAACAATGATGCATACCAAACATTGAGAGACTCTGACTGGTGGTTCTGAAGAAGATTTTTAAAGAATATTCCCCATATAACCCTATGTTAAAAATTCTGGCTCCTGTAGTGAGCCCAAATATGAACCAATGAGCTTTATTTCAACAAACTTGCATCTGACCCCCTATAAATGCGGTATACCAAATATCAAAAGATTCCGATGATTGGTTCTGGAGAAAAAAGATTTTTTTTAATTTTTGCAAATATGCTGAATCAGCAATTTTTTCGATGTCCATTACAGAACACCCTAACATAACCGATGGCAATTTTTTAACCATTCAATTCTACTGGTCCTAAGGATACTTCATACCAAATAACAGCTCTCTATTCCGTGTTGTTTGGGAAATATGGGCGTTTGAAAATATTTCTTTTTTTTAGCTCCTAGGGTTCCCATGGGGATGCGGGAATTATTTTTTTTTGCATCGGTCAAGTACTTATGACCCACTAATACCATATACCAACTTTGGTTCATACCGGACTATCGGTTCAGAAAATAGAAATTTTAGGCGGGGTAAAAAATCTTAGCCCTCCCATTACAAAGCCAAATATTGCTTCACGAACTTCGTTTGAAAAAAAATTGATTCTACATCCCAAAAGGAAGTTCCATAGCAAATGTCAAGCCATTGCACACACTGGTTCTTGAGAAGAAAATTTTAAAAATATTTTGGAGCATCTTCCCCACTCTCTTCCTATGGGACTGGGCATGTTGAGTTGAACAAAAATGCAAGGCCCCTTTGGAACCATCACTCACACAAACTTTCACTTGAATTGGCCCAGTGGATTTAGAGGAGAAGACCAAAAAATGGTGTTGGCGCTCGGTGGACTGACGACATACGGAGAGCGATGAGATTAGCTCAACTTGACTTTGTCAAGATGAGCTAATAAGAAAGGTTAGACGGACAAACAATGTACCCTATATGCAGAAAGATAGAGGGAAAGACAGAGGTAAAACAATATGCCCCCTGACTATTCGTTGTGGACATAACAAGGACATACGACAATTGTAACCAGACCATCCAAGGCAGCCACTTGAAATTCTGAGAATGTGTTCTACTATCCCCGCTCGGCAGTTTAGTATCTTTCTTGAGTCCTGCGACCGGGTGAAAACACCGTGGATGTACCCATAAGAAAAGTGTCAAATCTGGCAAGGGTTAAACGTTTATTAACAACATGATATAAAACTAGAATGGTGGTTATGACTGCTGGCAGGTCATAAAAAGTATACACTCCGTTCCATGTACAGTAGATTGTTGAGAGAGTTTTTGGAGTAGCGACTCAAAATTTTCAACGTTTGTTCTAGAAGCTCTGCCTAACTCGACCTCTGCCTGAAAGATCCGACAATCGAGCGCGTAGTCCGTGAGAGCCTCACACGCATGCGTATACGCTCTTTTCGAAATGGACTTGAGGAAATGCGCAATTTGTGTCGTCTTTCCAGCCGTCCGATGGAGCAACTATTCGTGTATGCTGAGTGAAAATTTCGTGGAAATCCGCGGAGAATTCGCTGACATAAAGTGTTTTGAAGAGAGGAGGTAATTTTCAAGCCGGAGCGAAAGAAGAGGGCGGGAATGGGCACAGTCTCTCGTGGTGCCCCCTCTCTGGGGTAGGTCCACTTAAAAGTTAAAACAGAACGTGACTGGCGGAGAGATGGCTGTAAATCAAAGTAGTTTCTTTAAGAAGAGCACCCAGGGATCCCATCGCAACCTTGAAACCTTTGAGAATCGTCGGAAGTTAAAAGTGAAAAGAAAACGGCGGTGAGTAGGTTTTGGCGGGAAAAGATTAATGAGAATTTGCATATAAGACATTAAAATAGCACTTCAGACATACGCTCACTGTGTCCAGACCGCTGAAGGCAGCTACTTGCAATTTTCAGAACTTGTTCTACGTAGCCTGGCCGACATTTGGGCATAAAATGGAAACCGTGGGGACGGTTCAATGCAATGAAATTTCCATTCATTATTTACCTGTCAACGGCAGAGTTTGGCATTATTTCTAACTGATGAACTGTTCAACCTTAACTATTTGCACCTTTACATAGGACCGAAAGGTCACTGCATGCTTACCAATATTCAGGTACTGATTTTACGAAAATAGCAATTATTTCACATGTAGAACAAAAGTTGTCATACTTTGCTAGCCGCATGCACCCAAAAACAACATTCAGCACCCAATCAATTTGGAATGGAGTAAATTGCGACTTAAACTTAACAAATTCTGAAAAATGGAGTTATTTTCGACGGCACCTATCTTTATGAAACCGAAACAGGGATTGGGTCAAACTTTACAGCTACCTTATCAAGCAAAATCTTCTTGGACTTGAACTGTAAATCTGAATGTCAACAGAATTTTCAGATATTACGAAAATCACAATTATTCAGACAGCACCCATATGGGAGTCTCAAATCAGCTAAGGATTAAACTTTTAATACTGACATATAAAACAAAAGTTTTCATTCTATCACTGCTGCATGCAGCTATTGAAAACATTCAGCACTCAATCAATGAGGAATGGAGTAAATTGTCACTTAATCGTACCAAATTCTGAAAAAGCGTGAGTATTTTGTTTTGGACAGGGTCTATCTTTATGCAAACAGAATGGGCATATGGTTAAACTTTACTACCAAACGTACAACAGAAAATATGCTCGATAGGTAATTGTGAATACGAACATGTAAATCATTTTTCAATATACCATTCGTAAATGGAAGAAAAATGAGCCATTTTTATGAACAAGTTAAGGGTACTCGAATTCAAGGCTGGAAAACGAGTTGAAGGTTAAAACTTTGAATAGAATATATAACAGCCAAATTATTCTTGGATGAATGCCCAAACTTCTCATGGGAAACGTTTTGAAAAAATGTGGCTGCAGAGCTGAGAAATTGCATGTGAAAATTGACCAGTTTTCCAAAATTGCACTTTGCTTGGAATTTTGAGGTCAAAAGGGAGCAATGTGGGTAATACAGATTATGTAGTCAGATGTAGTCAGTCATGCTACAAATATAATGAAAGCTCCAGCCAAATCGTCCAGGGTCTTGTTTGAAAATTGTGGCAAAACGTAACATTGTGACATTTTACACGGTTTTGGCAGAAAACGAAAAACTTCAGAAATGCCATGATCCAGGTGAGAAACTTCTAATGAAGCTCTACATATGTGCCAAATTTCAGTAGAATAGTAAAGAATCCATCAGACAAAAATCATTGAAATAGAAAATAATGTTTATGCTAGAGAAATAGAATTTACTGCATCCAGTAAATTTAAGCTTGTAAGAAAAGAGTTAAAATATCTATTGGGAAAAAACTATATAGAAAGAGAATTTATAGAGGGTTATTTTCGGGAGTAACATATTTTTAAACAAATCAGGAATGGATTTTCGTAAACAGTATTGACAGATATTCATAATGCAATCAAAACAATTCTTCTAAGAAACCAGAAAAGGCATATATATGCACAGCATTCAAAAGGTTTGTCAAGAGAATGCATTAGTTGTCCAAAAATGTGATTCCCAGCAATACTAAAAAATGCACTCAGTTATCCCTGGGCGACCTCAGTGACCTTGTCCATATTGTGAACCTCTATGGAGTGTTGACTCATTTGGTGTTGGTTCCCATGTCTATGTGTCATACCATTCTTGGGATATGAGTGTGACCCACTCTCAAGAATGTTTGCCCACATCCACTTTTTTCAAGTAAAAATGCATGTATGAACTTCGGGAATGCATAAGGAGGGTCAGAAAATGTGATTTCCATTAATTCTGAAAAATGCCCTCAATGACCCCTAGGTAACCTCTGTGACCTTGACCTATATTTTTGAACTTCTATTGAGCGTTGACTCATTCGTTGTTAGTTTCAGGTCCATTCGTCAAACCATCCTTGAGATATCAGAATAACTCACCTTAAAAAATTTGGGCCATGCCCACTTTTTTACATAAAAATTCATGTATAAACTTCTGGAATACTTTGGGGGGGGGGGGGAATGTGCTTTCCAGTCATTCCAAAATATGCACTCAATGACCCCTAGGTGACCTCCATGACCCTGACCCATATTTTGAACCTCGATCGAGTTTTGATTCATTTGGTGAATTCATGTATGGACTTCGGGAATGCTTTAGGGGTAAAAAAAATCTGATTTCCAGAAATTCCGAAAAATGCACTCAATGACCCCTAGGAGACCTCCACGACCTTGACTCATATTTTGAACCTCTATCAAGTTTCGACTCATTTGGTGTTAGTTCCAGGTCCATTTATCACACCATGCTGGAGATATGACTGTGACCCGCTTTTAAAAATTTTGGCCACGCCCACTTTTTTACACCAAAATGCATGTGTGTACGTCAGGAATTGTTTAGGGGGTCAAAAAATGTGATTTTCAGCAATTATGAAAAAATGAAATCAATGACCCCTGGGAGACCTCCGTGACCTTGACCCATATTTTGAATCTCCATCAAGTGTGGCGTGGCCAAAATTTTTGAAAGTGGGTCACGCCCATATCTCAGGCGTGGTACTACGTGTGGACCTGGGACCAACACCAAATGAGTCGACACTTGATGGAGGTTCAAAATATGGGTCAAGGTCACAGAGGTCACCTAGGGGTCATTGAGAGCATTTTTCAGAATTTCTGGAAATCACATTTTTTGACCCCCTAAAGTATTCCTGATGTACACACATGCATTTTGACGTAAAAAAAGTGGGCGTGGCCAAAATTTTTGAAAGTGGGTCACGCCCATATCTCACGCGTGGTATGACCTACAGATCTGGGACCAACACCAAATGAGTCAACACTTGGTGGAGACTCAAAATATGGGTCAAGGTCACGGAGGACACCTAGGAGTCATTGAGTGCATTTTTCTGAATTGCTGGAAACCACATTTTTTGATCCCCTAAAGTATTCCTGACGTACACATACGAATTTTGACGTAAAAACGTGGGCGTGGCTAAATTTTTTTAAAGTGGGTCACGCCCATATCTCAGGCATGGTATGATGTATGGATCTGGGACCAACACCACATGAGTCGACACTTGATGGAGATTCAAAATATGGGTCAAGGTCACAGAGGTCACCTAGGGGTCATTGAGTGCATTTTTCAGAATTGCTGGAAATCACAATTTTTGACCCCCTAAAGTATTCCTGACGTACACACATACATTTTAACGTAAAAAAGTGGGCGTAGCCACAAATTTTGAAAGTGGGTCACGCCCATATCTCAAGCATGGTATGACCTACGGACCTGGGACCAACACCACATGAGTCGACACTCGATGGGGGTTCAAAATATGGGTCAAGGTCACGGAGGTCACCTAGGTGTCATTGAGTACATTTTTCATAATTGCTGGAAATCACATTTTTGACCCCTAAAGTATTCCTGACGTACACACATGCATTTTGACGTAAAAAAGTGGGCGTGGCCAAAATTTTTGAAAGTGGGTCACGCCCATATCTCAGGCGTGGTATGACGTATGGATCTGGGACCAACACCAAATGAGTTGACACTTGCTGGAGATTCAAAACATGGGTCAAGGTCACAAAGGTCACCTAGGGGTCATTGAGTGCATTTTTCAGAATTGCTGAAAATCACATTTTTTTGACCCCCTAAAGTATTCCTGACGTACACACATGCATTTTAACGTAAAAAAGTGGGCGTGGCCAAAATTTTGAAAGTGGGTCACGCCCATATCTCAAGCGTGGTATGACCTACGGACCTGGGACCAACACCAAATGAGTCGACACTCGATGGAGATTCAAAATATGGGTCAAGGTCACGGAGGTCAACTAGGGGTCATTGAGTGCATTTTTCAGAATTGCTGGAGATCACAGTTTTTGTCCCCTTAAAGTATTCCTGACGTACACACATGCACTTTGACGTAAAAAAGTGGGCGTGGCCAAAATTTTTGAAAGTGGGTCACGCCCATATCTCAAGCGTGGTATATCCTACGGACCTGGGACTAACACCACATGAGTCGACACTCGATGGAGGTTCAAAATATGGGTCAAGGTCACGGAGGTCACCTAGGGGTCATTGAGTGCATTTTTCATAATTGCTGGAAATCACATTTTTTGATCCCCTAAAGTATTCCTGAGGTTCATACATGCATTTTGACATAAAAAAGTGGGCGTGGCCAAAATTTTTGAAAGTGGGTCACGCTCATATCTCAAGCATGGTATGATGAATGGACCTGGGACTAACCACGGAAGACACTTCACCAACAAAAACCAACCTCTACAAACCAAAACGGGTATCCATATCCACAGCAGAGACAATGAGAAAAGTAGACGAGTACCTTCAGATGAAATAGTTCACTCCTGAAAATAAGCCTCCATAAATTCTCTTTCTGTATAGTTTAACCCTTTTCACACAGACTTGAACACCAAATGAGTCGACACTTGATGGAGATTCAAAATATGGGTCAGGGTCAAGGAGGTCACCTAGGGGTCATTAAGTGCATTTTTCATAATTGCTGGAAATCACATTTTTTGCCCCCCCCCCCCCGCCCCCAAAGCATTCCTGAGGCCCATACATGCATTTTTATGTTAAAAAAGTGGGCGTAGCCAACATTTTTGAAAATGGGTCATGCTCATATCTCAATCGTGGTATGCTGAATGGACCTGGAACTAACACCAAATGAGTCGACACTTGACGGAAATTCAAAATATGGGTCAAGGTTACGGAGGTCACCTAGGGGTCCGCCTGAAAGAGGTCACCAAAGTCATCAAGTGCGTATTATTCAGAAATACTGGGAAATGAATTTTATTACACCTTAATGCATTTCTAAAGTTTATGAACGTATTTCATCACTCAGATTAGTGGCAGAGCCAAAAATGTCCACTTCTGATTCGAGTATCGAACCCTTTGAATGCTGGTCACTTATATGCCTTTTCTGGTTTCTTATAAATAATTGTTCTGATTCCAATATGAATATCTGTAAATACTGTTAACGAAAACCCATTTCTGATTTGTTTAAAAATAGTTCACTCCTGAAAATAAGCCTCCATAAATTCTCTTTCTGTATAGTTTATTCCTGATACTTTAACCCTTTTCACACAGACTTGAATTTACTGGGTGCAGTAAATTCTGTTTCTCTAGTTTTAGAAGAAAAAAAAAAATTAAGATGGAAACAGCATGCCGTTCTATTCATATGTGTAATCCAAAGGCACTCTTTTCCGTAGATACGCCGCTGGTTCTCCGACGAGGTTCGTTTTCTTCAAACTCAGTTTTGCTGGGTTTCCTTCCATCTTCGTTGTGCCGGTTTTCTTTTATCTTCATTGTTTTCATCGTTTACGCATTTTGGTTGTTATTGAATGTGTTGCGAACGAAATGGTTTCACACGCCGAAGGCGCGCGGGACGGTATAGGGAACAAGCCCCTTTTGACCCTCGTTGACTGTATAATAGTTGACCATGTCCTGACGTGTTGAAGGAGGAAAAGGAAGGAGCAGGTTTAGCGGCGCTTGTGCTTCTTGGTTTTTTCTTCGGAGGAGGAGGCTGTGTCGGTGATATAGTGGCTGTTGGAGTAGTTGGAATAGTTGGAATAGTTTTTGTTGGTAGTTTTTGAGGGCTGTTATTGGCTTCTTCTGCTTCTTTTGTTTGTTTGTTCATCTGAAGGTACTCGTCTACTTTTCTCATTGGCTCTGCTGTGGATATGGATACCCGTTTTGGTTTGTAGAGGTTGGTTTTTGTTGGTGAAGTGTCTTCCGTGGTGGTCTCAGTCTGGCTTTCTGGTTCCGAAGGGAGAGGTGAGTGGGGTTCCGGAAGAGGCGCGAACACAGCTTCCGATTCCATCTCAGTCTCCACAGAGTCGTCCACATCTGGCGTCTCCAGCTGTGGAGCTGGAGGCAAGATGGGTGCCTCTGTGGGAGTAGGAGTGGAAGTGGTGGCTGTCTCCGGCTTCCCCTTTTCCTCACTCTTCTCTTTCTTCTTCTCCGGGAAAGCCTCCAAGCGTCAGGAATCCCTCCGCTTGGTGGCCGGGCTCTTCTTCTTTGGTTTCCTCTTCTCAGGGCCTCCTTCCCTCTTCGAGTGAGGACCAGTGCGAGAGGAGGTCCTCTCAACAAAGGCACTACCTCTCCCCGAGGAGGGTGGTGATTGTATTTCTTCCTCTGTCTTGAATTCCATAGACAGATGAACGCTCTTGCCTATCTCCTGGACAGTCCAGGTGATAGGGCAAGAGACGCCCAGAGCTGCAATTGTTTTCCTAAGCGTAGCTGGTAATTCCAGTGTCATGATTGCACTCTAGTTGGTTGTTCGCACTCTGAGTTCAGAAGTGTGAATGAACGCGACTGTGTTGCCGCAGCATCGTGTTGTTTATATATAGGTGATCCGGAAAGAGAAGAAGAGTTCACGAGGAGTCACTTGGTAGCATTTTGAGAACATCTCGACGACTCGAAAATTTCAGAATCAGCGCGATAAGATACGAACAGAATTATCGGAGCGATATCCAATCGAATTTTGAAGCTTCAATGCTCCTCATAATACGTGCCCCCTCCACCCCACCCACATCAAACACACACTACTTAATATCTTCCGTTGCACTCATCAGGACCTCATCCCTTGAGTTCCAATGTGTTCTATGTGCCTACTGGCACATAGAACACATTGGAACTCAGGGGTAGAGCTGAAACGGTTAACCGATTAATCGATTAATCAATGATCATCATCTTGACCGATCCAAAAGGTAATTGATCGATTAACCGTTACTTCTGAACTACTGTAATATATGGGTTAACAAAGGAACAAACTTGCTCCAAAACGGGCAAACATTGTCACACTGACTCGCATCAGTTATATGAGACAGAATAAAGCATGCAAGTTACTTGCTGACATACTTGTTTACTTGCATGATCATCATGCTGTATCAGTGGCTGGAAATGGTCATTCTTAACCATTTACCCATTGCGGGTAGCAGATTCGTGAATTACTAACAATTTTCAAAAACAAAACAGAGCTCGTTCCAATGAGGGGTCATAAGCTATGTTTTTAAGACAAAAATTGAAAACATAATAAATTTGAATGGGAATTAATGTATATAGGCCTAGTCAGTTTTGTTTGTTACGTTGGGTAAAGGATTCACGCTGTAAATCATCAACGGTATGGCAATTATTCAAATATCTACGTGGACAAATGATTAATCGGTTAACCAAGGTTAATCCACGTGATTAATCGATCAAGAAAAACCCTTAACCGTTTCAGCTCTACTCAAGGGGACGACCTGACAAGTAAGGAAATGGCATTTCTGTGAATCCATTTTTCAATTGTCGAATCATTGTAGGCCCAGTACGTCTCGGACATTTGTGCACCCTCACCCTATACCCTTCTATTGGTCTTTCGTCGCCTCTGTTTTCCAAACGAATTGAACCAATTTAAAAATCCCATTAATGTATTTTTAACTTGCTGCAGTATATGTTAATTCGTAACGATCAATATGACCTCATGTCGACTTGTTCTGTGAAAACAGACCTCATGTTCCAACAAGAAATGTCAAGTCTTGTTTTCTTTCCTGGTGCAAGTGTTCCGTTTGGACTGTACGACAGTATAACGAAAAGGTGAATTTCTCAAGATAAATGAATGGATGGCAAATCGATAAACCTGACAATGATTAATCATGTATTATTATTGATTGTTATAGCTGTCTTCTAATTCACGAAGACGCGTTGAACTAATGTCGTCACGCTTACAATGTACCCATTGGTATCATTGATTCCATTATTAAGGAACGAGGAAGTTTATTTTATCAATAATGACTGTGCTGTACGGAAGCGTATTCGGGACATTGCAAGAAAAAAAAATAAACTCAGAATTCTGACTTAAGAACTCAGAATTCTGACTTCGGAACTCAGAATTCTGAGTTTGTAATCTCAGAATTCTGACTTTAGAACTCAGAATTCTGACTTTTGAACTCAGAATTCTGAGTTTTTTAATCTCAGAATTCGGATTTTAGAATTCGGAATTCTGACTTTAGAACTCAGAATTCTGACTTCAGAATTCTGAGTTCTAAAGTCAGAATTCTGAGTTCTAAAATCAGAATTCTGAGGGGTTTTTTTTCTTACCATGTCCTGAATCCGCTTCCGTAGAGCAGTCAACATATTTCATACAAATCATCGTAACTCGGAGAATTTATATGTTTATCTGTTGAGGTGTCCTCGGAACTAATAAAAGTCTGTAGGTCTGATGCTCTCTGGAATTAGGAGTGAAGGAACGGCCCGCAGAGCACGTCGGCCATAATTACGCAGCCGTTCCGAACGGGCACTCCACGCGCAGTGACGGACCACACGGGACACGTAGTTGAGGGAGAGACCGCGAGGGTTTGACTCCCTCCCTAAGTAGGAATTCCGGCGGTCCACCTCTGGGAAAATTTTTAAATTTGGTTCCCAAAACTCTTCAAAAGAAGTGGGCATTGTTTTTTGGCCGAGGTTGCGCGAGTTATACACAGCTAAAATGGGTCTACAGCGGCCAGCAAGACGGGTGAGTGCTCGTTGTGTTGTGTATTCGTGAAGATCAAGCCATTCGATGTCTGGTAAATGTATGGTAACGGCGTCTCCAATCAGACAAATGTACGGGAATGGTCCCACAGAAAAGACGGTTTATTGGTTCACACAGTGTTGTGGGTGTGTTTGTGTGTGTGTGTGCGTGTGGGGGGGGGGGGGGGGGGGGGGGGGCTGTGGATACCTTTTCATGTCACGCCATCTATTATAAACGTATGCAAGTAAATGTTCAAATACAAGGTTGCCATCTTTGAGTTGGAAGATGGCTAAAGTAGACGATATATACAGAACCGGTCAAAGGTGGGATTCATTGACCAAAAGGCTGAATTTCTTTTTTCACATTCGTAGATAATGTACGTGTGTATATATAATAAATTACCTGCCAGGGACGTTGCTAAGTGCCTCAGATGGGGGTTGTCCACCTCTAGACTTACAATTCTCCCCACCCCGGTACACATATATCCGATTACCACTTCATAATTTCCAACAAGTGGGACATTCCATTTTCACCCCACCCACCCCCTCCCCCGAAGTAAAAATTTCCCAACAAAAGGTCTTAAGATGCAGAATTTCATTTTACTGTAAACTATCCAACTGAGACTCTCGCTCGACGCAAATTCTAACTACAAATCAATATTTGGGGAATTTTTACTACTTTTTAATCAATATTTGGGGAAACTTCACTACTTTTCAGTCAAGAAACTATACATTTAGGCCGAATTCTTGACATGCATGTTTGGAAAAATTCTACTGGCGCCCTGTCTGAAATTTCCAACTTTTTCCAATTTAATGCCTCCAATTTTCAACTATTGTAAATCCTCCCAGCACTCAGAAACGAACCGTTTAATAATACCATACTTTTCCCTTCTTAGTCACATAATAAGAAATATACTGTGCCGCTCCCTTGTATTAACCAATAACAACCAATCCTTCCTTCAACCCATCCCATTTCCTCCTTCTATCATCAGTGAAGCTTTTCTGAATTCGATTTTCTAAGAGAAAATGTTCCAGGGTCTCCATTGCATTCGAGTTATACATTTGACACTCTTTATCATTGCTTTTGCCAACGCCTCCTCCCCAACAGATCCAGTTATCTCGAACCAAGTTTGGACAGCAATGACAGAGTCCCCCCCCCCCCCCCCCCCCCCCCCATACACACACATTTCTAGGTCTGAGACTTATATTGAGTGATTACCCATCACCTGGTTATCCTTTTGAACCCCGGAGGTATCTTCCATGTCAGATCAGTGGCAGCATTTGGAAGAGTCCCTATTCATTATATGGGGTAGACAATTAAGATTTTCAACGTGCAGCCATGGGCAGCATGCACGTTGAAAATATTGATTGGTCTCCCCCACACATTCACTTAGCTGGCATTCTACTTAATGAAATTATGACGTATCGTGTTTCCTGGCCGGAAATGCGGCCTCCTATGCGTCCAGTCTGGATAACAAAATCCCAAATATTCTAAAAAGTTTATCAACCACCAGTCGTTCTGAGTGGCATACTTATTTGATGAAACTCTTTCGTGTAGCTCCCTAAGTGAACCCCGAGAAGCGAGCAGATTTTACAAAAAAACAAAACAAAACAAAACAGAAGTCCGTCGGATAGGCTTGAAACAGTAGTTCAACATAACCCAATACCCTATGGCCATGTGGCAAGATTGATCTCACGTGGTAAACGTGCGTATAAACAATTGTCTAATTTTAGCTCCACTTTTTGGTTTTATCAATTAGGTGAAAGATACTGAAAAGTTAACGGAAAAAATCACATGTCAAAATAACTTCTCTTGCCATGTTGGCAGGGTAGTATCAAAGGAGGTGGGGGTAATGGTGTACCCCCCCCCCCCCTCCTCCACGCTCTTTTTTCAGTCGTGATATGTTTGTCTGGATTTGAGTCGTAGATGTCGATTCGGTCTTGCTGGTGATTCGTATACAAAGTGTAAGACATCAGAAGCAACTCGAAATCACCCAGACATAATTTCTGAACACACACGTTTTCTATGTCTACCTTTACTGCTGTCCGAATGAATGGCCGCCGCGAATAACAAATGCGCACTATTGTATCAATAATTAGCATTATGGCACAAAAAAACTTTATATTATTTTAAGCCTTTACCCAACGTAACGGCCAAAATCGGCCAGCGCTATTCTCAAAAATCGCCAGTTAATTTTCATTATTTTTTCATTTTTTGTCTCAAAAACATAGGTTATGACCCCTCATTGGAACGAGCTCGTTCCAATGAGGGGTCATAACCTATGTTTTTGAGACAAAAAATGAAAAAAATTAATTGTTCAAGAATTGTTTTTGCAAGAGTCGTATGCTTTTCTTGTTGGGTAAAGGGTTAAATAAAGCGCAGTTACGCTTCTAAAAAACCCACAGCAAGTGAATAGATTGCATGCACTCGTACACAACAAACAGAAACACGTGTACACAAACTTCACTTTTGTTGTTCTGAGAAAGCTAATTTCGACGACTACGGAAAATGACATTGCTCGGAATTTCCCGTGAGTGATCGGCTGACTAGATCGGGATGAAAAAATGCTGCCTGCCTTTTTTGGAAAAACAATAAACTGAGTAAAGTCTCATCTTCAAGGTAAGTTAACTTTCTCGCGTTTCGCAGTATAGCGAGAAATATATGTATTGTGGTACGGTAGTTAAAGGGTTAACAGCCTTAACGGCAGTGTCTTAACACTGTAGTCAGTTCATGTAACGGCTGAGTGAATAACGTGTTATCAGACACGGGAGTTATGAGTTCGTCACGCTGAGTGACCAGTTTATGCTGATGTTGTGTTACTGTCATTTCTAGCCATATCACCGCAACGGTTACATGCTTCATGTGTAACAGAAAGTGTAAGGATGGAGGTCGGCATCCTGACCCTGAGGTCAATTTTGCATACTCCGACTACAGGTTTCCAGAGTCTTTTGCCACAAATAGGCTTTTATCTCTGGTTGTTCCTGGGTGGCTTGTTGACCGAAGATGGGGTTTTTCTCTGAAGTTTAATATGCTAGAGTATTTTCTCTGTTGATATTTGTGTAAATCTAACGATACATGTCAACCTGTCATTACTGTCACAATGAAGATTTCACTCCATATTTTTCATATTTAATGTCATTAAATATGGGTATCATGCTAACCGTTCTAGCGTGTACTCGGCTACTTGCAGTAGATATTTATTATCTTTTTACACATAGGTGTGCTATATACCTATCTTAGAATTATAAGAAGTATACACTATACTTTATTTAATCGACACAAACGCTTTCTTGCGAATGATATGTGAAACATAAAGGTACTTTTGCAAAACAAAAATTATAGTTTTGTCAAATGGTCAACTTATTTTTTTTTTAATTATCGTCTTATTGTCCCTTTAACCTTTTACCCAACGAATCGGCCACATTCACCCGCGTAATAAGCAAATTTAAGAACATCTGAAAAAATATTATTTTTCAAAAAATTTCAACAAAACCATATCATGTGACCCCTCTTTGGAACGAGCCTTCGGCTTCTCGTTCAATATTATCCCTCCGCCCAAATCGATCTCGTGCGATAAAAATGACAGTTCGAACGCGAATGCCGTTCTGTCTATATCTAGAAACTCCCACCACTCTCTCCGCATCGCATAGATTTGAGATCTGTCTAAATGAAGATTAGTCAGTATCTTTCTGCCGAACCCAGTCAAATCAGATGTCATTTCTGTGTGGTACCACCCGCCTCTGGAATAACCAAAATATTCGAAACAACAACTCCTTACGGAAGTTCTCAAGCTACTTGAATACAAGCAAAATACTTGTTCTGAGCTTCTTCCACGACAAATTGCGCTAACCACAAATACTCTACTGCCGATTATGTTATCCTGCAGTCATCTCAACAATCACCTCTTCAAAAAACACCTTCCTTTATCTTTATGTGGTGCTCGGGAAACAACAGATTGCTACCATCTTTGTACGAGAAAGAACCAAGACTACGAGCGAGCTTGACACCAGGCGCGTAGCCAGGAAGTTTGTTGGGAGGGGGAGGGGATATCAGATATGTCAAAGAGTACAAATTTGCTACTGGATATAGCAGATGTAGAAATCATTAAAATACAGTTTCTATAAACACAGGAAGTGTACAAAAATAAACAATCAACATACGAAATTAAAGGTAATTGCACACTAGACGCGACGCCACTAAAACAAATTCGACTAATGAGTGACGTGTGAGTGAAACTGCGGTCTTTTTGAAAATAAATGAATATCAAATGGAGCTTTGTGGTGGCATCTGGGAAAATATTATGTGAAATTTCAGATCTAAAATATAAGCACTTTTGCGCTATTGTGTGTGAAAAATTACGTACAAAATAGATTGATGAAGTTGATAGGCATATTTTATTTTCCAGTTTTATGTTATATCCATATTTACACAGAACGACACATGCGTGTGAATGGGTTAATCGATATGGCACGAGTGCCAGCGTGGAAGGATAAAACAAGATTTTTTACAACACTTTATCGATTTCGGCGGCCTCTCGTTTTATCCATCCACGCGGGCACTCGTGCCATATCGATTAAGCCATTCACACGCGTGTGTCGTTCTGTGTTTATTACACGCCTTCACGTCTATAAAAGCAATTATTAGAAGGACACTCAGCAATTCATTTGACAACTCGTCCTCTGAATTCCAATCTGTTCTATGTGCCAGTAGGCACATAGAACACATTGGAACTCAGAGGACGAACTATCAACAAAAAGAGCATATTTTATAGCCAACCACATTTGCGAGGGGAACCCGTGTTACTAAATTGTAATTGCGGTGCATGATTTGTAGAAAAGTCCAGTGAAATTTCGCTTCTATTTAAAAATAGGTTTGCGAATATTCGCAAAGATGTTTGCGAATATTCGCAAAGATGCTTGCGAATATTCGCAAAGGTTTGCGATTATTCGAAAAAGTTTGCGAATATTCGCAAAGATATTTTTTCCCATGGCACTAATGGGCTTCCGTAGATATGCATGTCGTGGTACCAAATTAGAAAGATTTTGTGGAAATGGATAACTTTGTATTTTTGACGACTCTGGTATAATAACTCCCACTCGGTTTCAATGTATAATTTGGATTCGCTCGCACTCTTAGTAGCTCCAGTAACAAGTCTGACAGTTTCGACCTGATTCCGTGATAGAAGAACTTCCCAGACTGGCGACGCATACTCCAAGACTGTTCTCACGAAAGAAAAGTATATTTGTTCTAGATTTTCAGATTTCTACACACTATAAGGATATTGTGGCCAGTGGCGTAGCTACGGGGGTGCACTCCCCCCCCCCCCCCCCCCCCGCAAAAAACATTGGCCCAATGCAATTTTCACATAACATCAAGCCCTAAAATGGTCTCTAGTATCACGCTATACAAATGCCTCAGATTCGTACTTAGAACACTGATTTTTTTTTTAAATTCTCGGGGAGGGGGGGGGGGGGGTGCTAGTCCGAACTGGGACTCTCCGGTCATTACCTCGTCTCCCACATCACATAAGAAATAACAACCGGAGGATTCTAATTAGAACTAGGGAACCTCCCCACCCCACCTTCCAAATATAATGCCTGGCCCCCAGAACTGGCTAGGACACCACCTATTATAAAATCCTGGCTACGTGCCTGATTATCTCGGCTCTAATGGTTAGTTAACCCTTTCCCTAACGTAACGGGGAAAACCGGCCAGCGCTATGCTCAAAAATTGCCAATTAATTTTTATTATTTTTTCATTTTTTGTCTATACAACATAGGTTATGACCCCTCATTGGAACGAGCTCGTTCCAATGAGGGGTCACACCCTATGTTTTTTAGACAAAAAATGAAAATAATAGTTATTCAAGAATTTTGTTTGAAAGTGTCGTCTGCTTTTCGTGTCAAGTAAAGGGTTAAGAGTTTCATAACAACAAATCCTCCTGGTTACCGATTTTGCATGACTGTCTTCGTTTTCCTCTTTTTCTTATGATCTATTCATCTATTCGGAGTTTGTACAATCCAGCATTCAGATTGAATATTTCGCTTTATTTTGTACTGTGTAACTTGTTTTTACGGAAAAAGCAAATATAAGCTACGGGCTCAATGCTGAATCCTTTCCTGTGAATTTGTAAACTAATGTCTGAATTGTAATAGTAAACATTAGCTGGAATAAAATATTATTTAAACTAATTACACAGTTTGATTTGGTAAGATATAAAAAATAAAATAAATACTTTACTTTATATGAGAAAGTTTTTAATACTGAAAACAATAGCTGTTGGATAATTATACTCTTCCCCAATAAGTTAGAAAAATATTCAAAGTAGAAAAGAAACCTTAATTTGTAAAATAATTCTGAATTATTTTTCATGAAAAAATTAAACGGTTAGAAATAAAAATAAAACGAGAGAAAAATGTTATCGCGGGGGGGGGGGGGGGGTGGCGGGGGGGGGGGGGGGACATATAATTATGTGAGCTGATACAAGAAATGATCAAGGATAACAGAGAGAACCAACATGTAAACCTGCTTACTTTCATGGGAACACTTATCAGTCAGGCCTGGTCAACCGGCGTCTACAATTGCATGCAGCGCGAAAGTATCCTAAAAATAGTGCATACAGTCAACAGATTCATGGAACATACTCTAAGATAACGCCAGATGTTCCATGTTCAGTGAATCTGATGATGGTCGCATATTTGATTTGGGGCATAGTTTTTTTTATTATCCAAGCATCGACCGCCTGTAGAAAAAGCAAGAACACATTCCTTTTATTTTATTTTTTATTAGCTTAACTTGACATAGTCAAGATAAGCTATTGCCTTCACGCGTGCGGAAGTCTGTTAGTCTGTGAGTCTGTGATGTCTGTTCACATTTTCCTTTAGCACGGGCTACACCCCGCAGTTCGTGTCTGATCGTCACGAAATTTCATATGCAGGTTTGGGGTCATGTCTAGATGAGAACGTCCCCTTTTGGTCGCGATCGGGCAGCCGGTATGGCTGCCCGAGCCCAAAACCCGAAAACCATTAGCACAGTCTACAGGTCGTATTTATGAAGGGATTTCATTGTAACTTGGTGGGATGCCGCTGTATAATGCCTAGATGAGAACGTCCCCTTTTGGGTATGATCTATCAACCGTGATGGCTGCCCAAGCCCGAAACCCAAAAACTTTTAGCACAGTCTGCAGGTCATGTTTAATGTGGAGGGATTTCATTGTAACTTCGTAGGATGACTCCTTATGATGTCTAGATGAGAATTTCCCCATTTGGGCATGATTGGGCAACTGTGACGGCTACAGGGGCCCGAAGCCCGAAAACTTTTAGCACAGTCTAGAGGTCATATTTATGAAGGGATTTCATTGTAACTTGGTAGGATGACTCCAAATACTGTCTAGATGAGAACATCCCATTTTGATCGCGATCATGCAGCCTTGATGGGTGCCCGAGCACAAAAACCTTTAGCATAGGCAAAAGGTCATATTTATGGAAGGATTTCATTGTAACCTCTTAGGTTGACTCCATATAATGCCTAGATGATGACATCCCCTTTTGGTCGTGATTGGTCAGTTGTGATGGCTACAAGTGCCCGAAGCCCGAAAACCTTGAGCACAGTCTACAGGTCATATTTATGAAGGGATTTCATTATAACTTCGCAGGATCACTCCAGATGATGCCCAGATGAGATTGCCCCCTTTGGTTGTGATCATTCAACCATGATGGCTGCCCGAGCCCGAAAACCTTTAGCACAGTCTACAGGTCATATTTATGAAAGAATTTCATTGTAACTTGGTAGGTTGACTTCATATAATGTCTAGATGAGAACGTCCCCTTTTGGACACGATTGGGCATCTGTGACAGCTTCAGGGGCCCAAAGCCCGAAAACCTTTAGAACAGTCTACAGGTCATAATTATGAAGGGATTTCATTGTAGCCTGGTAGGATGACTCCAAATAGTGTCCAGATGAGAACGTCCCCTTTTGGTCACGATCATTCAGCCTTGATGGCTGCCCGAGCCCAAAAACCTTTAGCATGTCTGTAGGTCGTATTTATGGAAGGATTTCATTGTAACTTGTTAGGTTGACTCCATATAATGCCTAGATGGTGACATCCCCTTTTGTTCGTGGTTGGTCAACTGTGATGGCTACAGGTGCCTGAAGCCCGAAAATCTTGAGCGCAGTCTACAGGTCATATTTATGAAGGGATTTCATTGTAACTTCATAGGATCACTCCAGATGATGTCCAGATGAGAATGTCCCCTTTTGGTTGCGATCATTCAACCATGATGACTGCCCAAGCCTAAAGCCCGAAAACCTTTAGCACAGTCTTCAGATCATATTTATGAAGGGATTTCATTGTAACTTGGTAGGTTGACTTCATGTAATGTCTAGATGAGAACAGCCCCTTTGGACACCATTAGGCAACTGTGTTGGCTACAGGGGCCCAAAGCCCGAAAATCTTTAGCACAGTCTACAGGTGATATTTATGAAGGGATTTCATTGTACCTTGGTAGGATGACTCTAAATAATGTCTAGATAAGAACGTCCCCTTTTGGTCGCGATCATTCAGCCTTGATGGCTGCCCGAACCCAAAACCCCAAAACCTTTAGCATAGTTTATTGGTCATATTTATGGAAGGACTTCATTGTAACCCGTAAGTTTGACTCCATATACTACCTAGATGATGACATCCTTTTTTGGTCGTGATTGGTCAACTGTGACGGCTTCAGGGGCCCGAAGCCCAAAAATCTTGAGCACAGTCTACAGGTCATATTTATGAAGGGATTTCATTGTAACTTTGTAGGATCACTCCAGAAGATGCCCAGATGAGAATGTCCCCTTTTGGTTGCGATCATTCAACCATGATGGCTGCCAGAGACCAAAGCCCAAAAACCTTTAGCACAGTCTACAGGTCATATTTATTAAGGGATTTCATTGTAACTTGGTAGGTTGACTTCATATAATGTCTAGATGAGAACGTCCCCTTTGGACGCAATTGGGAAACTGACGGCTACAGGAGCCCGAAGCCCGAAAACCTTTAGCACAGTCTACAGGCCATATTTATGAAGGGATTTTAATGTAACTTGACAGGATGACTCGTTTTGGAATAATTTCACTGTAACTTGGTAACTTTTGTTGATATACGTTAACTGTGAGGGCCACATGCATTAACTGTGAGGTCATATTAACCTACCCCTCAGCTCTTTAGTACAATGTACACCTCATATTATTTTTATCATAAACATAGCATACAGGGAACAGAAATGAACATATTCCCAATTATCACAATTCTTGTCTTATTTCATAATGCTTTCATAAACATTGAACATTATCCTTTTCATCAAACACAACACACAAGTTAAGCTACAGCGTCATTGACACTTTCATTCATTTGACAAACATCGTTGAGGCAACATTATTATGGCCGGTGAGGTTTACAGTGTTACAGAAATAGTTAACCCTTTACCCAACGTAACGTAAAAACCGACCAGCGCTATTCTCCAAAATGTCCAATTAATTTTCATTATTTTTTCATTTTTTGTCTCAAACACATAGGTTATGACCCCTCGTTGGAACGAGCTCGTCGAGCTCGTTCCAATGAGGGGTCATAACCTATGTTTTTGAGACAAGAAATGAAAAAAAGTAGTTATTCAAGAATTTTGTTTGCAAGTGTCGTCTGCTTTTCATGTTAGGTAAAGGGTTAATATTCTATTCACCTCATTGTAATAATTTCCAGCGTATGATGTGGCCGGCACTATGAAGTAACTCTTCTCTTGACACACTTGAGCCTGGAAATCCTGCAAAACGATGCAGGCCGATGGATAACGGGGTCGAGTAATGCCGCAGCACTAGAAGCAATCAGGGGTGAGCTTGGGTGGACGAGGGAGGATCAAGGACAGGATAGACTTATTGAAACTCGGTTATCTTAATTATTTAGTAAATCGATGGAGTAAAGTAATGTTCCTGAGAATTTTCAACTCAAATATCAAGACAGGGTGGATGGTCCAAGTGAGGGAGCTAATAGAGAACTACTCATTGGAGATCTCGGACCAGACGTTGGGGCAAACCAGGGTAAAAAAAATCGCCAGAGAAAGGGTCATGGAGAATGGTAACCTTAATTGGCGAGAGGGGGCAAATCAAAGAGGTCTTTGGGTGGCCTGCGTGATAAAGAGAAGCCTGGTTTTGAAGAGTACCTTGATGACACTTTTGAGGGGTCACTGTTGTTCAAGCTGAGGTCGCGGTCCCTGGAGCTGAGGGGAAAATTGAGAAAAACAGTGAAAAGGAGTGCCAGATGTGTAATTTGGGCGTGGTGGAGACCCTGGAACACTTTCTTCTAGAATGCTCAAAATACCAGTCTAAAAGAATAAGATTCACTGGGAGTATAATAGGGGAAGTGGGAATGGAGAATGAAGGACATGTGGTTAGTGGGAGACTCAAAGAAGAGGGTTAATATGCTAATCAGAGAGATTGGGGAGAATAGGGCAAGGGATGTCATCAAGCAGTTCGTGTCCGAGTGTTGGGAGGAGAGAAGAAGCGTGGGAATAGGGAGTCAGTTGGGAGTACACGGGTAACCAAGGCCTTCTCACCCGAGAACCGCGACAACTCAGCCGCCGGCCAAAGTGTTATTATTATTATTACATTTCCTTCCTGATATTGTTTGCACAAATTTTGAAGTCTCTCGTGGAGTTGTGCACATTGACACTTAGTATAATTTAATAGAGAGTAATCGCATGACTGGACTGGTTACGTGAAAAAATTCAAGAGGGACGTTGTACAACACGGGTGCGCGAATGCGCACGAGTGTTTTACAATATAGTCCCTCGCCTCGAAAGAATTATTTTACGTAACCAGTCCAGTCAAGCGATTACTCTGTTTATTACTTTTCTTTATTAACGATAATTATATTATTTAACCCTTTCCTAACGTAACGCCCAAAACCGAACAGAGCTGTTCTCAAAAATCGCCAATTAAGTTTCATTATTTTTTTCATTTTTTGTCTATAAAACCCCTCATTGGAACAAGCTCGTTCCAATGAGGGGTCATAACCTATGTTTTTGAGACAAAAAATTAAAATAATAGTTATTCAAGAATTTTTTTCGCAAGTGTCGCCTGATTTTCATGTTAGGTAAAGGGTTAAAAAAAACAAAAAAATGAAGTCACCATTACACCCACGACAAAGCGTCTTCGTTTGCGCGCACGGATACATGAACCAATTGTTGATTGCATAATTCGCTTGTGAAGTTATCGTTTATAATCAAACCCGGAAATACCAGTAAATCACACTTTGGAAAGTAATAAACTTAATTTAATGTAAAATAATACATGCAAACAATGTTTTTAAAGATGATACTAACAGATTTTTTGCGGACTGGGGTGGGATTTTTCCTTGGGGGGGGGGGGCAGGCTTGGCAATTTCAGGAGAGCGATTTTTTAGCTCTCCTTACTGCCCTCCTGAAAGAATTAAGGAGAGCGAAAAATTGCCCTCTTAAATATTTTGGTCTGGGATGATTGAGATTACAATTACATGTATTATGCTCACATTAAATTTTTGTTGTAAAGCAAAAATGTAATTTAACTTCGAAGTCACATAACATCACGTAATTTCATTTTGAAAGTGGTTTAGTGGTAAAAGGTAATGGCTTCAACCATACCCAAACACAGTTGCAATCATTTGAAGCAAAATGGGTCACAGCAATATTTTTTTTTTCTGTCAGTTTCAAGTTCAACAACTGACATCACAGTTTGAGGGGTAATTATTCAAGGAATATTGACACTATAATATACTACCATTACTACTATCCTGTCACTTGAAGCACTTGCACCAGGGTGTGACTGTAGATTCAAGCAGACCTGTTGTCCAAGAAAGTCATACGCCTACCACTACCACCTTCAACCCCCCTTGGGGGTTGAAGGTGGTAGTGGTAGGCGTATGACTTTCTTGGACAACAGGTCTGGGTACACACACAGGTCTTGTCAAGTGTGTGTTCGGTTGTTGAGTAAGACATCTGGATGTCTAAGAGATTTCGCTTTATCTTAGTAAAGTTAATAAAATCACTGATGTAGTCTGTTGGTTTCAGTTTCAATGAATTCGTTCAAATGGATACTTAAAATGCTGTGTAAAGCTAATTGCTCTCCTAAGCTGATTGAGGAGAGCGATTTTTTGCCCTCCTGCATTTTTCAGAATGCCAGGCCTGGGGGGTATGCCGGGGAGGGGGGTTCTGTCGCCCTTTCGTCCTCACTTACCTGGACAGTGAAACGACAGGTGCGTCCTGACCCAGCAGTTTGATTGGGATTTGGGGATTTCTGGTGGTGCTCATATACAATAGACGCGATGTTAGTCTAGTAATAGAGTAATGACTGACGATTTTTCTCTTCAGTGTACTGTTTTGACATAGTGTGACTGTCCTAATTTAAACCTTGCTGTAAAACAAGGACTTAAATAAGCGAAGCCCAGCCCTGTACCCAAAGCATACGCAACATAAAAAAGAAAGAAAAACACAATAATACAAGACACACGGTATAATAGTGGACAAGTTATAAACAATGAATTAAGTAAGTGAATGCAGTTAGTGGGCAGAAATCAATCAAACCAAACCACAATGCACAAAACATGCACACGTGTTTAAATTTTCTTGTATAAACTTGTTCTTGTAATGGAAGGTGTTAATATAGTCTGTAGCCTGTTCACCAATCACCCACCTTCTGTTTTGAAAGTACATAAAACAAGTTTTAGGCTGAGGGAGAAAAATGAAATGTTTCAGTTTCCCGGACGATCCTAATTTTCATGCCCAACTCTTATTTTTTTATAAGCACTTAACCCTTTACCTAAAATGAAAAGCACGACGACACTTGCAAACAAAATTTTTGAATGACTCAATTTTTTTAATTTTTAGTTTCAAAAACATAGGTTATGGCTCCTCATTGGAAGGTGTCATAACCTATATATGTTTTTGAGACAAAACATGAACAAAATAATGAAAATTAATTGGCGACTTTTGTGAATAGTGCTGGCCGGTTTTGGGCGTTGCGTTGGGTAAAGGGTTAACAAAAATGTATCTTCATTTAAAATGATGTCGGAAGATACTATGGGCCGGGCTTCAAATACGTGTTCCACGAAAATAGGACATATATTTCAACCCTTCATCTAACCCAAATAAAAGGCGCCACTTCAAAAACAATTAAAAAGTTTAATTTCTGTCCCCAAAACATAGCTTATAACCCCTCATTGGAACGATCCCAGTGAGCTCGTTCCAACGAGAGGTCATAACCTATGTTTTTGTGAGAGAAATAAAAAAATAAAAAAAGTTGGTTTTGATCGTAACATTAGGTAAAACGTTAAGTGACTGATGAGAATCGACCAATCTTTTCTACTCCATGTAGGCCTAACCGGAATCAAACCATTTGCTTTTTTTCGCCTTGAAAAAAAATTAAAAGACTATTTTGTGAACAAGACTAACGCATATGGTCGTTATGATGGGTGAAGGGTTAATACGAATATCCGGTGGGTAATATGTATTATCAGATAAACCGTAATCAGAAATGTCAATTCTTTGTTCAAAAATATTGAAAACAAAAGATTGAATTTAATGACAACCAAACAGATGGCTGCCAACAGTCCCGTTATTCATTAACACCTTTTGTTAAGTCAGTTCAACACACGATTGACGCTGGTGTCATCAGGTCCTGACAAGCTTTAATTTCTGTACATAAAACTGTATTATACAATATCATAAGTAATTGATGCTAACCTCGACTTTCATCTTTTACGCTAAATGTGTTAATTATTCTTGATCAGATTACCTTTTGTGTTGTTATTCGACCTGGAGCTATATAAGAGGTGTGTAATCCATTCCGCTAACTAGTAGCTGAGGAGGGCACAATAAGGAACTGTTTAGGACTGTACCATTTTAACGAGGAAATATTCCACCTTATTTAGTGGGTTGTTGGCATCAACGCAAGCGCAAAAGGAGTGAATTATTTGGTTCAACACGGCAGCCACCCACGTACTCGCTAAGTCAAATATTTTTTGTCCAAAAGTGAAGAATGGATTTTAGAAGATATTCGCCCTCCTCCTCCTCCCCAGCTTCCAGTCCATCATACAGGAACTCACCCCCATTCGGTCCTCACGTTCAGAGTCCACGACACGGAATCACAAATGGACTGCGCAACTCTGGCTTTAATAGTATAAATGCCTCCACTCCATTTTCAAGGGGATCCTATTCAAATCGATCCCCTCACTCATGGTTTGGAGGGTACACATCCAATAAGGAACGAAAGCACGGTAACTCTCCGTGTTACAGTTCTCCGTCAGAAGACTGGAATCACAGAAGATCTCCTTCCTGGAACTCGCCGAATACATCATGGAAACAGAATAATTCTTCGTCTTTTGAGCAAGACAAATTCAGAAAAAGCAACAACGAAAGCTTCGAGAAATCATATGGACAGCACAAACGGAAAATGCATACACTTTCTCCATTTCGGGTAAATATTTTGTTAATACACCAACTCTTTCTCGGGAGGGGCCGAACGAAATGAAAAGTGACGGGGTAAAATTGACTGCTGCTATCCGTGAAGTTGAAAGTTGTGTGCTCTGAGCAATGGAGTATCAAAAAATCATAACACTTCGGTCAGTAGATGATTTGTCGCGGTTGGGGGGGGGGGGGGGGGGGGGCAAAAAAGGCCTCAATTAAACTTTTTTGCTGCCCTAGTTGCATCCTCTCATCTGCCCACTTTATCCTTCCAGCACTCTGAAACTAATTGTCTGGTGATTCCCCGTACCTTTTTGTAGTGGGGACTGAGTATTGCAAACTGACCCAGTGGCCAGTTTCAGTGTTAACCCTTAGTGGGACTAGTGAAAAAGCCAGGGTGGCAGGGGGGGGGGGGGGTGGATATCGCACTTCGTGAAAATTGACGTTCTTTGAAGTCTCAAAATGTTTCCAAAATATTAAGAATATTTTTAAAATAATTTTTCAGGGAAGACCAATGCCCAATTCCACTATTATAAATCGGAGTAGACACAGCCTCTATACCATTCCTCCACTCAAGACCTCGATCTTCGTTATACCTCATAAAATTCTGGGACCTCCAAAAGATCCCTGTTCCACCCCTAACATAGAAACCTGACTATGCAACTGGGTGGGAGTATATAACGATGTGGAGCATGGGCGAAGATTTGGGAGACACTATGATTACCAGAAACATATTCTGATTCTCACAGTGTCCCACCAGTCTCCGACCAGTCTGTAGTTCGCTATACACACCCACCCCAGGCAGCTCATAGGGATAACAACACTGAAACTGACGAACACAGGAGCACAGGAGCAAAAATAAACTGAAAAAAACAGGACAAAAAAAATAACAAAAATCGCATGGGTAGGGGAAAAACTACATGTTTTTCTTGATAACCCCAATAATATTTTTCCATAGTTATTATTTGGATATAACAATTTCAACTGGAAGTTAATGTGTTATTTACTACAGGAGCTTTTTATTATGATTACTGTTCCCTCATAATGTAACTAAAATTTACCCAATTCAATCTTCTTTGACAGAGCTCATTAAGCTCTGTCAAACAAGATTGAATTGGTTTACAGTACAGCCGCAGTGGGCAGTGGGCAGTGATGTGAATACATGCATGCGTTTACCGGGTAATAAAAATCATAATTAGCAAAATTTTAATTAATTAATAATTAATGAAGCACCCGGTTGTATCCGATGCTTCATTAATTAAATTTTTGATGATTATTTCTGTTTGTGTTTGCAATCTGATATTTTTGAGACCGTGGAAAATATTGCCCACACGTGGAAAATGATCAGTCCACAGCGGCCATACTGTATTTATTTTATTGGGGTTTAACGACACTTTCCACAGCCAGGGTTATCTCGTTTTACGCCGGATGAAGGAAGCCGGAATACCTGGGAAGGACCACTAAGCAACTGTTAGACCCCCTCACCCCAATGAACTAACTCTATACTAGGAAGGTTAGCATTGGTTGAAGACAAATGCACCATCAACGTGCAGTGCGCCTTAGTACACAGCATCACCGCGTCCCACATGTACACTCAGGATTAAGTTCCTTGCCCATTTATTTCTATATTTTGAGCAATTTCGCGTGGGCATTGTTGTGTATTTTTCTGATCCAAGTTGATTAAAGTTTTGCTACCTTTAATTCATTTTCTTTCAATCCTGGGGAATTTTTTTTTTCCGATCCACGCGATTTTTGTTAGGATTTTTTGCTCCATAGGATTTATTTTCAATAGGGCTTTTTTCCGTACCCCGAAACAGCCCTCTCTACCTGTTTGCTATACCTCTAGTTCTCACAACTTGCCATCTCAGTTCCCATAAAAAAACATAAGGGCGCCGCGAGTGAGACGGGCTCCGGGGCCATTTTTAGCACGGGCGTTACGGGCACTGCGAGCGCGAAGCGATAAGCGGGTCGGAGGGGGGTCCTAATCCAGAAAACTGTTGCTAGGAGAAGCATTCTAATGCATTTTCTTAACAAAATCTACTCAATTATTCACTTACAATTTGGGAAATTGATTGCCTGTATTTTTGTGGTGCATTTTTTCTCCAAAGATAATCAATCGACCACCACGGAAACCAACATACTGGAACAAGTGTTTTTTTATGAATGGAGCCTGGTCAGTAAATATCCCTGACCCCTGGCGGGCCCCGAGCCCCGGGCAGTTGCCCCCTTAACAACCCCCACGCGGCGCTAGTGAATAAGCACACTAACTCTTTCCTATATGTTGCCGAAATATCTTCATTCTCCCTTGTCGTATCTTCACAAAACTACTCGCGAATCTTCCGTTTAACCGATGGTTTGTACATTCCAAGAGAACATAGTTTCTGCTAAAATGGAAAACAGAACGTGAGGGATATCCACCGATTGGCTAAAACAAGTACCAAACTACCGCTGAGAATATTTGTACTCCTTGATGTCATGTTCTTTTCTGGTTTAGTGCTGGAAGCTCTCTTCTTTTGACTCTACTGAAATGTTTCAGAACGACAAGGAAACTTCATATTTTGTGGATGTGCGTCCATAAGCTTAGAAGCAAAAAAATTGTTCGTGTGGATTATGTTTTGTTATTATTCATGGGCAATCTCCCATAAACTTACATGTATAATAGCTGCTGCTTATAGGCCTTGAGATTAGCCTAATTTCAGCACAGCGGCAAATACGGATCCATCGTATTGCGACCTTGTGGGAGAGAAACTCACCAATATATCCCCCACCCCTCGGCACCTGATTCACGTACCTGCCAGGTTTTATCTTTGAAAAAGTAGAGGCCCAAAGTTTACAGCGTCTTATAGGCTCTCGCCGTTATTATTTGTTCTCCTTCTTGAGCTAAACATTTACCTTAGTTTCTTAGTTTTTCAGCGTCAAGCCTAATAGGAAACGTCACAAATATGAATATATTAGATCTCATGCTTTGAGTACATGTGTGTCCTACAGAGTCCGCCAATGAAAAGCAATCTGCGTCCACAGTGTCATTAAACTATTAAACTAAACTAAACTACAGTACGTGGAGAATGGATTGCAACTAAATCACCCTTGGAGTGGAGTTATCACCCAAATTATCACTTTCAAATTCTGTACATATGGACAAAAAACACAAGCAATGTTTCAGTCAGTGGACCTCCGGGTTCAACCCGGAGGTCCATTGGCTGGAACTTTACTTGTGATGGTTATGCTTTGCAACAAATTTGCAATTATTGCCCAGGTGGAATCTCCACACTGTGGGTGATTTAGTGATAATACACTCTCCACGTACTGTATTCGACACGTCGACATAGATTATTTTTCACAGGCGATCTCTGAGGGAGGGCAGAAGGGGGTGGGGTGGGGGTCCTTATTTATTTGTTGCATTGTTGGAGTCGACAGGTAGGCCTAAACTATACTGTGTGCATCGGGAAAACTTGACATAAATTATATATATGGCCGAAACGCTGCAAAACTATTTTAAATTTTTTCAAAACGTCTTAATCGGAGCGCTATTACTCATTATTTGGGTACTATGTTTACCGTAGCTATTTTGGCGGGGGGAGGGGGGGGGAATTTAAAGGCCTGGCCTGATGGCTCTTTCAGGGTACTCCGGCCTCCTTCATCTGTAATGCTGTCAGAATCCGATACTATGTTACTCTGGCGTTGAAAGTGTAATTAAACCCCCAATAAACAAACAATAAATTATTTTTAAAAAATTCTTTAAAATGACTTGTGTTCTTAATCCGGCACTCTCCCGAGGATTTGTCCATAAAACCAGCTGCATAAATTGGAAAGTTTTCTGTACAAGAAGTTCCCACTTTATTTTGAGAAGTGATGTATGTTCCGGAAGGTGTAGGGGTGGTAATAAGTCGATAGGATGTTGAATGAGGAGGAAGAACGAAAAACCTCGTCGACAAGGAGTGAAAAAGCAGACGACTGGCTTCTTCGTGGGAGTTTTGTTATCACAAAGCAATGTTGGTGATTGATAATTTGTTTGAAAGCTCCAGAACGTGTGTTGATTCTAAATCTCTGCCAATCCCGTCAATACATGACAAAAAACAGAACATGAAATTGATGAAAATTTTATATTATCGTCAAGGATACACGACCTGATAATCGACTGCGTCATCGGGGTGAAATGAGCGATATTTTATTCAACGTAAACAGGAAACAGTAAAAAGATCGACTCGGCCAGGCGAGACTTGCTATATTGGAGATGGACATATTAACCAGCAATTCAAGACCAGAATTCTGCAGATGCCATGTATTATAACACAATCTTTTAACATCTTGACTTTCGTCGCGCATGGTGTGGGGGCAAAATCGATACCAAAATGTGTTTTGATAGTGGAATTTTGACGATATTTTCCCAGTATCAACAAACGACCAATCCCAGTTCATCATATCTTTTATTGATAGGAGTGACTGTCATGTAATGGCGGTGACCGTTGTAAACCCTTCACCCAACAATCAGGATATCAATATTTATTATTTCAAATATTTTTAAAAAAAATTCAACAAAACCATGTCATGTGGCCCCCTCATGGAAACGAGCTCGACGAGCTCGTTCCAATGAGGGATCACATGATATGATTTTGTTGAAATATTTTGACAAATATTCCTTTTTCAACTGCTCAATTTGTACATTATGCGGACGCCATGCCGCAGGTCATTTTGCTACAGCGACAAAACGCCGCAATCGGATATCAGTAAAAGGTGAATGGGTGAGGCACATGCTTTTTTTAAAAATTTTCTTTAATCCTTTCCTAACTATAAAATTTCCAGAAGTCTTTTTTCAACTACAATTCCGACTGACTAATATTTCAACCTAAATACCAGCATGTCTTCGGCGATGATGATGATGTAGTTGGAATATTTTATCAGTTGGGACTCCTCAAGTTGGCATCTTCGCTACGCCCTGTTACCACATTTTAGAATAATCGTCCATTCTTTATGCCTTTTGTTTTCAAGTAACAAACTGGCATGCAGTGAGGTCGCATCTTTTCTCATATAGCCTACCGGCACCTCTCTCAGATTATATTGGGGGCTTTATTGACATACGTTTGTTTGAATATTTTGTAGTCGCCACGATCACACAAAGACCAAAATCACCGGGGAAGTAACCGAGTAGAAGAATACTATTGTCGCAGTATGTTGGACGATCCCTGGAGAGGCATGAAAGCTATGAAAGTATCAAAAGCAGTAGCTTCCACCACGTAAATAACATGGTATATACGATGCCAGTGCATTATCACTGCGTACAAACAAAAGTTCAACTGTATAAAAATACAGGGACGAAAATCGCAGCTAGAAAAAAGGCAATGATGAAAATGGCAGTGAATGAAATGGCAATAAAATGAATGGGTCGTATAAAATGGCAATGATTAAAATACTACTACTAATAATAATGAATAAAAGGTCGCTTGGCCACACGTCCCCCGAAAAAATTGACTTTATCGAAGACGAAAAAGGGATATAACTCTGGCAAAAAATGTCGGACCAAACACCGATTTCAACTTGGCCTGTATTTTATGTTGATACACCTACACAACCAATTACAGCTTAAGGTATTAGCTGGAAACTAAAAATATAGAGTTTTCAAAGTCGGAAAGGGGTATAACTCTGGAAAAAATGGTCGGACCGCACCCCGATTCGAACTTGACCTGCATGTTATGTTGATATACCTGCATACCAAATTTCATTTGATTTGGTCAACTATAACTAAATTTATCACCGGGAAACCAAAGTGGAACGGTTAGACACCGTGTATTTTAATAGTCCTTCGAAAAAAAAGTTTTTCGGGGGACAGATAAATGCAATATCAGCGTTAAATCAACTTGGCAGTGATTTCTCATGAAGTCCTGGCTGTCGAAATGGCAGGACTTGGAAACACCGCGCTTTTAGGTTTTCTAACATACATTATTGGCCAGGCATTGTACTTTTCAATGTTGCCAGCCCAGTAAAGGTTTCAAGCTAATTGTCGAATCCACGCTTATTTTGCTTTTTGTATTTTCTCACACAAAATATGAAAGAAATATTGTTTAAACTCAACAACGGATATCTTTTAATCTCTGAAAATTTATATTAAAAAAAATGAAAAAAATTCTTTTAAATGAGAGTTAAGCGCAATGTATATCTGACAATCTCACAAAATTTAATTTTCCCACGTGACATGCCATTTTATAAATAATTTATCCCTCTTTACAAGGCTGTCAACACAATTCCGGAATTAGGAATTTAACCAATTCAATCTTGTTTGACAGAGCTCAATTGGATTTGTTAAATTTCTAGTTGCATTATGGGAAAAATCTGTATCTCGAAATTTGTATGTTGTGACATCAGTATTCTGAGGGTTAAATGTATTGCGCTTCATCTATTTGGCATACACTAAAAGAATAGACCGTTTTTATTCTGGAATCTTTTGTATGGGCAAATACATCAGAATGTGTTTTTCTAAGTGATAACCCCCCACTCCGTAGATGGGAAGAAGTATCAGATGTCGGAGTTATTTCATTTTTTAATTTTTTTTATTTTTGAATTATTATTATTTTATTTTTTGTGAAATTAACGAAAAACTGTGGGGATTCCGATGCAAACTGAAGGAATTCCTTTGTTTGATTTTTAAAGAAAAGTGATGTCACATGGGCATTAGGACATGTGTATCGCTTTGCAAAACTGTTACATTAACAAAGTTCGTCTGCAGCTCGGCGTCACCAACAATTTCATCTTGAAAATGATTCCTGTTTACTGGATAAAGCCAAAAAGAGTAAAAAAAAAAACAACAACAAAAAAAAACGGACAGGGACTTTCAGCTTACTTACCGAATTTGACGACTTCACGTCTCGGAAAATTGTGTCAAAGTTAACCTATTTTTAAAACAAAATACATAAGGAATCCCGGATAAACCTAACAGCGGAAAGCGGCAGCTTGAATGGAAACTGGACATCGCTATTTTGGAATTTCGTACTGTTTACTCTTTCTCTGCTCTTTCTTGGAATTTATACGGCCCACTTCATACCGCAGGACGCCGTACAATAGAATATATATATATTTTTTTTATTTATTTATTCATTACGACTGTCCTCCGCGCTTGCCATTTTATAATTTATTTTATTATTGTGTTATCATATGTGATATTATATTATCACATCATTGGTTTTCTGTCACTTTGTCACTGCCAGCCATTTTGTCGTTGCAATTTTCCTTACTTCCATTTTCGTCAATGGCACTTTTCACGAAATTCTTGGATATTGGTGTAAATCCACGAGGAGAGGGATTTTGGAACGAAGACACCTCCCTCCACATTTCATGATCCAATGAATGCATTTTTAATTACACTTTTAATTTTATCCAAATTTGCATGCAGTGCTACCAAGGAAGTTGTTTCTTTCATCTCGTGTGTTAGGCAGTTTTGTATGTATTTTTACGGTGTAAATCCACGGGGAGAGGGATTTTTGCGGGGTGGATTCGGCACAAAAATTATAATAGCTGGAAATTACTGTGAGCCCACATAGCAAAGAGTTTTCCAGACAGAAGCAGCTCGACGTTTTTTAGGCTTGGATTTTTTATCGCCCAATCGGGAATATTTCTCACTGGATTCGATATTAAGAGGTTATTGTTGAGAAAATCGCTGATCGGCGTGGGTGGGTGATGGGGGTGGGGGGGGGGGGGGTGCAATTATAGTTCCCCCAAATTTGTAAATTCTAAGATACACTGAAAATTTCCACGCAAGGGTGGGTGGGGGTTGCAAATGGACTTTCTATAAGCTGGAAATTAGGTGGCCACCTAAAAGAGGAAAAAAGGAGCAGTTCAAGTTCTAAAGGTGAACCACCATTCCCAATTTCCCATTCAAAACTCTCTAGCCACATCCTTGCTCCGAATGGAGAGCTGTCTACATTCACATTTACCAAATAAGAATTAAGGACTATATAAGCAAGTTCTGCCATTCTTAAGCTTCTAATAAGCTAGCAGTTTTTTTGCATAGGTGAATTACCCAATCGTTGTTTGGCCAAGTATCTATCATCCTGTGCCCAGGGACGTGGCTAGAGATTTCCGATTGGGGAGGGGGTTGGTAGGATAGTGAATTTCCAACTAGGGAGGACGTGGAGGCCCTCCCCCGATCCCTCCCCGTTGTTGGAAATTCACTACCGAGAAAGATTTTGAAAATGAAGCCATGAAAGGGGGCATAAAGTAGATTTTAGTAACTGAAATGCCAACACATTTATGATAGAATTATCAGGTTGTTATTATTATTTGGTATTGTTCTGGGAATTGAATATGTGCAAAACAAATGCTCAAGCTTAGAACTTCAACAATTCACACTGTCAAAATATTAAATCAGATCTTATGCAGGAATGATTAATTTTCGATGTTTCATCATTTTGTAACTGTGAATGATGGAATTAACTCAGGATAACGATTTTACATGATGTGATTTTCTTGAAGTGCATTTCGAGGATTTTTTTTTACGCTAAGTAAACGTACTATAGATATCTCGTTCCGATTGACATCATGCATACTTTTGAAGCTCGACATTGCGTACACTGTAGTTGTAAATAGTAACAGTTAGAATTTTTGCCAATTTGAAACCGAGTTGGGATTTACGGAAGTAAAGGAGACATCATCATCGCCAAAGAAGCTCTAAAATCCAGATAGATGGAATTTTTAACCACTCATGACTTGCCTTCAGAATTTCCAACTATAGGAAATTTTGGCCAAGATTGGGGGGTGGGGGTGATGACCCCCTCCCCCGGGTGTGTCAACCCCGCATCCCCCTGTCGCTACGTCCCTGCCTGTACCTCTCTATAATCACGAGCGCCCACTACGGTCCGCAGAAGGAGCACTCGTCTCTCCTGTATTTGGCAACAGTAACAGGTGTGCTGTACCAATCAGCATATTTTAATGAATTGAATTGTTGCGTTTTGTCTGACGTATGTGTTTAACACGTGATTTTATCAAGCTGACCCTTTGAAATAAACTCGCACCTGTCTTCTGTGGCTGACACGGATTAGTATCATAATATCACGTGTCGCTTATACGTTGTCACGGGCTAATACTCTTTTGGCTTGTAAAGCAATCCGTTTCAGAGTTTTCGCAAATGTGAACTAACAGTTGGTTAATTCTAATCTTAATCTTTTATCTCACGTGATGGGAACACCTGATCAGAGGCGAGGGCAGTACAGAAGGTGGGCACAATCTTCTTTTTTTTGCCTCCAATGGGGGCACTCTGGGTACAAAAATGGCACTATGACGAAAAAACCCTATAGAGAATTCTATGTTAATTTTGTACCCAGAGTGCCCACATTGGGGTATGGGGAATTCAGTGTTAAATGTTTGTACCCAGAGTGCCCGCCTTCACTACTGAGAGCTGTTCATAAAAATTTTTAATTCAGTTTTTGTCTTCAAAACATGGCTTATGACGCCTCATTGAAACGAGCTCGCAGAATTCGTTCCAATGAGAGGTCATATGTTATGTTTTTATTGAAAAAATGAAAATGTTCAGCAATTCAAGTGTCATCTGCAGATCGTTTTGGATAATAGTTCGTTTGTTTGTTGATTGGGGTTTAATGACACTTTGAACAGCCAGGGTCACATTGTGTCGGACAATTTTACGAGTGGAGAAAGTTGGAGTACCCGGAGATAACCACCGAGCAGCAGCGATCAGCTGTAACATTCTCCAGCTTACTAACTATTCAGACACAGTTAGCATTGGTTGAAATGCACCATCGACGTTCAGTACACCTTAGTATACTTAGCGCCGACGTCCCCCCCCCCCCCCCCCCCCACGTGAACAATCGGGATTTAATATCTTGCCCAAGGACACAACACAGTTACCGTTGGTCGGGATTCAACCTCCTCGACCTTTCGGTTTAAAGTCATATGCTCTAACCACTGAGCCACCGCGCCTCCCTCGGTACTTGTTAACCCTTTACCCAACGTAACGGCCAAAACCGGCCAGCGCTATTCACGAAAATCGTCAATTAATTTTCATTATTTTTTCATTTTTTGTCTCAAAAACATAGGTTATGACCCCTCGTTGGAACGAGCTCGTTGAGCTCGTTCCAACGAGGGGTCATAACCTATGTTTTTGAGACTAAAAATGAAAAAAAATAGTCATTCAAGAATTTTTTTTGCAAGTGTCGTCTGCTTTTCATGTTAGATAAAGGGTTAATTGACTGCCAGACTAGTTGAAATTTGAGGACCAAACAATCATTCCTGCAGTTTATGGACCATCTATTTGACTTATCCTCATCCCACGATCTACAGATTTGCTGGTTCTATGCACCGTAGATTACCAAATCACCCGCGCCTATCAGGCGCATGGCAAGGTATCTATATGGAAGGGGAGGGGGCTAGGATGATCGAAATCTTGGAAAGTTGGGGAATGCCCCTTGGTAACCACCTCTCGTTCTCCCCTCGTTGCATTGAGACTTGGACCATACGCTCAACACCATTAGCTAGAGACTATCAAAGGGCACGGGCCCCACAAAATAATTGATCCGGGGACACAAAATTATCCTCGCCGACCTTGCTGCCAGGGACATCCACTTTGAATGTTCTGGTGGTAAAGTACAGTTGTCATTACTGTACTTAATGACAACACACACTTGCAAGCTCACATTAAGAAGTTATTACTTGGTTAGTTTCATATCGGCCGAGATATCAGTCCGAGGTAACTTCACATTAGACCGTCGGTCGAAAGCTAGTGTAAAGTTACCGAGGGCTGATACCTCGGCCGATATGAAACTAACCAAGTAATGCCCTTTTTATTTATTAAACCAAAAAAATAATTACAAAATGTTCTCAGATCGGATACAGTTTTCTATCAGTGCTAATGTTTCTTATTCCTTTCACAATGTCCGAAGTTTCCTCTTCTCCTAGTTCAGCTTTCCGAACGTCTCGGTTCCCCTCTTGTGAAGCCGCCACGTTCGGATAGCTGAATCTCTTCTTCCACTTCGACGAATCTCCGTTTACGACTCTGAACCTCAGTTTGCGTTCAATTTTCAGTACAACTCAGCTTCAAACTACTCCTTTGTGACTGGTAACTCCAGTTTTCCTGACTGCGTTCGACGAATAACGGTAAACGATTTCCATTTAACCCTTTACCTAACATGAAAAGCAGACGACACTTGCAAACAAAATTCTTGAATAACTAATTTTTTTTTCATTTTTTGTCTTAAAAACATAGGTTATGACCCCTCATTGGAACGGGCTCGACGAGCTCGTTCCAAAGAGGGGTCATAACCTATGTTTTTGAGATAAAAAATGAAAAAATAATGAAAATTAGTTGGCGTTTTATGTGAATAGCGCTGACCGATTTTGGCCGTTACGTTGGGTAAAGGGTTAAGCAAACTGGTTGCGTCTGGTAACGCACGGGGGGAGGTGGGGGCAACTCTAGCTTGATTCATATCCACGCCGTAGTCGGCGTTATATCAGCCGGGTTTGAAGTCATATCAGCCGAGGTTGATAGTGGCCAATTCTGGGACAGAATGTCATAATAATAAATAAAGGTTAATATCAATGTGCTTATTGTATTATATTGTATTTTAATCAACCGAATTGTAAATAGTAAATAAGTAAGTAAATAAATAAAATGAAACTGGAACAAAACTTCGTTCTTATGTGTAATCGACTATAACGCGAAGATATTGTCGTGCTTGTCGAAATCCCACCCCCCAACCCTTGACATTAAATTATCTGTTTGTATACATAAGGACTCCACCTTTGGCATGCTATCATTGGGCCTGATGTCAAAACAGCATTTTTGTTTGGGTTCTCTTCTTTTTCTTCCTTTCTGAATTACAATCAGGAAGTCCCGTACCTGTAGATCACTCTTTGGTAAAATTGGAAAAAATACCCCCTGCCTTCCCCCCTCCCTTCCCCCCTCCCCCCTCCCCCCCCCCCCCCACCCAAACCAACTGTGCGCCCTAAACCGAGCGTTGAAGTGGAATCGTCTCTAAGGCATTTCTATTTTCTTCTCGCATAATCCTGTACACTGCAAAAAATATAGGTTCTCTTTAGAACCACAACTGGTTCTTATCTTGTCCCTGAGATGGAACCAGTTCTGTTCAAACAGTATTTATTTCAAATCAAATAAATTTACCAAGATTAGCATTCAATTGTAACAGAATAGTACATGAACTGAAGTAGATTCAGCAGTAAACTTGGAGCTTATTCAACGCAGTTGCCAAACATTTTGAAACAAAGGAGATATGAACAGTTGGCATATCGAACCAGTTTTGGTTCTGTATAGAACCAAAACTGGTTCGATATGCCAACTATTCATATCTCCTTTGCTTCATAATGATTTGAGACAAGCTTGTATGAGCTCTAAACTACGACTGAACCCCCCTCAATTTATGTTTAATTCTGTTAATATTTAATGTTAATCTTTATAAATTTATTTGATTTGAAATAAATACTGTTTAAACAGAACTGGTTCCATCTCAGGGACAAGATTAGAACCAGTTTTGGTTCTAAAGAGAATCTATATTTTTTGCAGAGCAAGCACCCAATCAATCACTCAGATTGGGACGCCCAGCACCGCTATTTTTTTTCTTTGATCGGGCCTTTGACTGTCAATCGCAACACCATCCATACAAAGGGTCAACAGGGCTAATTTGCCTCCACACTGTCCTTAGCATGCCTTGATCTGACCATCGATCTGTACCACAGTCACCCAGAAAATCACTCGATCTGAGTGACTTCTCGAAGGCTTGATGCAAGGATTGTCGCGCGAAACTTAGTGATTTTGATAGTTTTAACCCTTTACCTAACCTGAAAAGAAGACGACACTTGCAAAAATAATTCTTGAATAACTAATTTTTTTCATTTTTTGTCTCAAAAACATAGGTTATGACCCCTCGTTGGAACGAGCTCGACGAGCTCGTTCCAACGAGGGGTCATAACCTATGTTTTTGAGACAAAAAATGAAAAAATAATGAAAATTAATTGGCGAGTTTTGAGAATAGCGCTGGCCGGTTTTGGCCGTTACGTTGGGTAAAGGGTTAACTATTGCCAATCGCGCGGTTCTCGATTCATACAAGCCTTTTTGGTTCGCCCAAGAGTAGTAAGGGATGCTACTTGGGCGAACTGATTTAATACTGAAAATTCGCAGACATTTTTTTCGCCAGAGTGCCATCGGCTGATGGCACTCTCGGGCGAAAAAAATGGCTATGGGAATTTTCAGTGTTAAATCAGTTCGCCCAGTGTGCCCCAGACCTGGATTTTCTCTGGCGAACAAACGTCTATGGGAATTTCAGTGTTAAATCAGTTCGCCCAAGTGGCACCCCTTACTGCCTCCAAGTTTTCATCCAAAGGTCTGGAGCTAAAAGTTCGAACGGACTCTGATTTTTTGGTACCACTGCTGAGCTTTAGAATATTCTACGAGGGATTGTCACATCTTTGGCATGAGAACACACTTGTGCAGATATGGAGCCATAAAATTTACAGAAGAAGTTGAGGGGATACAACTCTACAAACTGTAGACGAAAATAATAATTATGGCTTTTTGATAACATTCATTATTGCTTGCAACGAAAATAAATCACAGAGAGTAAAATATAGAAGACTTGTCATATCACTTTGTTAGGGATCTGCGAATCACACATTTTTTTTCGAATCGAATCGATTCGTGTCTCTGATATCGAATCGAATATCGAATCGAATCTTAATATTATTATTATTATTATTATTATTATTATTATTATTATTATTTATTGGTGTTTCATGTCACATACTTATGCCCATTGGCTCCGCTCGAGCAGGGTTACAGCGGTTGAAGACATGTGCACCATCGACGTGTAGTACGCCTTAGTACACGGCGTCATTGTGCCCTCGTGTAGGCAACCTGGATAAAGTGCCTTGGCCAAGAACACAACGCGGGCCGTCCCGGACGGGGATCGAACTCGGGACATCTGGAAGTCCAACAGTCTACCACTGAGCCACCGCGCTCCCAATCAAATCTTAATAGACAAGTTATTTCAAATTGCACCAAACGGAAGTCACGGTACACTGCGATGACCCCTACAAGTCTGACTAACACCTTATACACCAATAAATAAATATTCTCTGTGGCATCGTCGCTGAAACAGCTAGGTCCATTATCTGTAGTTTTAGTTTTTGAAGGTTTAACTTGTTACTATTCACGTTCTTTAGAACGTGAATAGTAACAAGTTCAGCCTTCAAAAACTAAAACTGTGCATAAAGTTCTGGGCAAAATTCACTACTTACCTAACAATTAACCATTATCAATTACTCAATTAAATATGAATTGAGCTTACATGAATAAATTGTCAATTTTATCCAATTTTTGTTGAAAATGTAGCAAATTGAAGTTAGAACGAGAGATGCGAAAAAATCGAATCTTGAGACTGATTCGAGACTGATCTCGAAGCAGAGGTATGGTATCAATATTATGACCCTACACTTTGTCATGCTGTGTTGTGTGGGTTAACAAAAGGAAATGTGGTCGATGTGGATACCAATTAATTCTTTGTCATGTGTTTGGTGTTCGGATGGAATGAAGAAATCGATACGGACACGGATTTGATAGAGTTGCTTCCCTTGCCACACAGTTTCAAAGTCATTGATAAAGGATAAATGCTGCAGAAAGACATAAACATAATTTATATAATATATCTAAGTATATGTATGGAAATACGTCATTTCCGAGACTTGAGAATTGTAGGAAATGTATATCGACGATGGTGTATGCTAATGTATACAAAGCAGTGTTTTGATCGAGAATTGTGAAATATTTCAACAGAGAAACGTTGCAGAATTCATGTTTGCCACCAATTCGGATGACTCGGCGCAGTGAAACATCGCCTGTGCCTAGGTATTTCTATCAGCAATCTGTACCTATCATTATTAGGTTTATCACAATAGTATTATAGATTACCCAATCTCGTTACAACCAGCTCGAAGAGCTGTTTACAGTGAGATGTGGCATCTTTTTGAAGAAGGCATCGGGTAACTATTGCCTAAAGTACTCAGAACACGACGGTGAGCTCCAAAAAAATATTTCAATGATGTATTTAGCGGTGTCACAAGTAACAAACATTTAAAAACTCTGCATATATCCACGGCTCTAAGATGTACAATAAACTACGACAAGAGCTTACACAGAGTGGCGGAGCGAGGATCCACAAACCAGGAGAGCCTTAATTACAACATGCGGAGTCCCAAATCGACTTGCCGCAGGCATATCTCGAAGGCCTGTTCTGGGGAGAGTCTGGGATGGGGGATAGGGAGGGGTGTTGTAGTTCAAACTTGAACCCAAAGCCCGTACTATAATTTTTGGTGTGGAACATCCTGTAGTAGGGTTCGTGAAAATTCCTTCAAATTTTGAAGCTGTGAGGGCGAATCTGGAGCCTCCTGCATGAGGGCGCATTTTGAATATGACAGGGAAAGTGAGGGTTGGAAATCATAAACGCCAGTTTGAGTTGGGAACTTGCCCCTACACCCTAAGTCTGACTGAAATTACTGATAATTGTGATGAATTTAAAAATGACCTTTTTTCAATAAAGTGATGCGCAATGTTGAATGCCTAAGGTTTTTTGAAGATACAGCCATGAAGATTCGTATTGTATCTAATATTTTTGTGTTTACGTGTTTTTAACCCTTTATCTTACGCGATTAGAAAAATGACACTTGCAGAACAAATTACATTAAAATACTAAAATAAAAACGTATATTTTTTGCCTCCAAACCACAGTTTATGACCAAACTTTGGAACGAGTTCGACGAGTGCTTGTTCCATTGAGGGGTCATAAGATGTATTATGGAGGCAAAACTTGGAAGGATTACTGAGAATTTTTTTTTAACCCTTTACCCAACGTAACGGCCAAAACCGGCCAGCGCTATTCACAAAATCGCCAATTAATTTTCATTCTTGTCTCCATTTTTGTCTCAAAAACATAGGTTATGACCCTTCTGTGGAACGAGAATTAGTTATTCAAGAATTTTGTTTGCATGTGTCGACTGCTTTTCATGTTAGGTAACGGGTTAAAAAACGAGTATCAAATGCAGCTCTGTGGTAGAATATGGGAAAATATGTGCAATTTAGAATCTATAAAATATTAGCCACTTCCGCACTATGGTATGTGAAAAATTACATACAAGATAGATCGATAAAGTTGATAGGCAGATTTTATTATCCAGATATATATTATACCAATATACTTAATTCTGTTAATATGTGATTCTGTCCGAATGTAAACAGCTTGGTTCAGGGACGTAGCGACAGGGGTGGGGGTCACCCCCTCAATCCTGTCCAAAAGTTCCTACAGTTGGAAATTCGGAGGGCAAGTCATGAGTAGTTGGATATTTCATCTATCTGGATCTTAGAGCTTCTTTAGTGATGCTGATGTCTCCTTTACTTCCCAAAATTCCAACTCGGTTTCAAATCAGCAAACAATCCAACTGTTACTATTTACAACTACAGTGTACGCAATATTGAGGGGGCGCGGTGGCGTTGCGGTAACCGGTTCTCGTCAGCTCACCGAAGTTAAGCAATGTCGAGCCCGGTTAATCCTCGGATGGGTGACCGTCTGAGCGATCGATTCGGACTCCCGCGTTGTGTCCTTGGGCAAGCCACTTAACCCCGATTGTGCACATGGGGGCACGATGACGCCGTGTACTAAGGCGTACTACACGTCGATGGTGCGCATGTCTCCAACCAATCTGCCCCTGCCCGTGCTGCAGTGTGGCGGAGTTGCGATGATGGGGAGCTGGCAGCTGCTCGTCGTTGCTCAAATAAATAAATAGTACGCAATATTGAGCTTCATAAGTATGCATGATGTCAATCGGTACGAGATTTCTATAGTACGTTAACTTATCGTAATAAAAAAATATCCCCGAAATGCACATCATGTGCAATTGTTATCCTGAGTTAATTCCATCATTCACAGTTACAAAATGATAATACATCGAAAATTGATCATTCCTGCATAAGATCTGATTTAATGTTAGAACTGTGTGAATTGTTCAAAGTTGTAAGTTTGAGCACTTGTTTAGCATATATTCAATTCCCAGAATGATACCAAATAATAATAACCTGATAATTCTATCAAAAATTTGTTGGCATTTCAGTTACTAGAATCAAATTTATGCCCCCATTCATGGCTTCATTTTCAAAATCTTTCTCGGTAGTGAATTTCCACTAGGGGGGAGGGACCGGGAGGGGTCCCCCCCGACCCACCCTCCCTAGTTGGAGTTTCACTACCCTCCCCTTCCCTCTCCCCTAGTCGAAAACCTCTAGCCACGTCCCTGGCTCGGTCTAACATATAGGGCCAGTAACACCAGGACAATGCAACTATAGTTTTTGTGAAATGCCGGGGTAGCCTACTTTTTTAGAAGCTACATGCGAACCAGAACATTTATGTTTTGAAACATCGTATTACCCGGCCTATCATTTTAAGGAGCGCGACCGCTTTCACTCCCAATGGCTCTCCTAAACTGAAATTTACGAGTTTGGTAAACGCAGTGGCGGCGCTACGGGGGGGGGGGGGGCATGGGGGTATTTGCCCCCCCCCCCCCATGAAGGCTTTGCCCCCCCCCCCCCCCCAGTTGCCCCCCCAACCATCTCGCATGCATTTCCATCCACCCTCACACACAAACACATTCAGTCACTCTCTTCAGTCACTCTCTCACACACACACACACACACACACCCCTCTCTTTTTTTATTCCCAATATTTTCCCATACACACTTAGCCCAAAGCCTCAGGCTAGCTGATGAACACATCCAGGCAGTAGAGATTTAAAGACTCGGATGCAGATACTTATAAGTTATAATTAAGTTATGAGCCAACAAAGGCATGTCTATCCATATCCCTTGTCTAAAAAAATTCATGGATTTCGCATTATGACAGACGGGCATTATGAGTCTCTCTCTCTCTCTCTCTCTCTCTCTCTCTCTCTCTCTCTCTCTCTCTCTCTCTCTCTCTCTCTCTCTCTCTCTCTCTCTCTTTCACGCACAGACCCACCAGACGCGGATCCAGGATTTTTTGAAAGGAGGACCGCTAATTACCATTACATTTAGTCGAAACTTGGACCCAAAGTCCGTAATATAATTTTTTGGTTTGGTACGTCCACAGGACGTACCAAACCAAAAAAGTATATTACGGAGTTTGGGTCCAAGTTTGGACTACCTCATAACAAAGTAATGATATGATCCTTTACGTATTTGCCCCTCTTCATGGGAGTCTGCCCCCCTAGTTGCCCCCCCCCCCACAAAAAAATTTCTGGCGCCGCCACTGGGTAAACGCCCTCCTCGCCATATACAAGGAGTGCCACAAAAAGTGAATTTTGTTCAGTTGCGGTGATCGATAGTCCCATCGTTCATCGTAATATGTGATCGCGGATTTCGGAAAAGCTTACTGGCAGCTAGTCTCTGAGACCCCCAACGGCTGACCTCCGACTTGAGCCGGAGGCCAGGTATAGGGGTCTCATAGAGACTAACTAGTATCCATTTTGCTTACTTATCGGATACTGACTATAATTGTCTGACTACATACATAATTCAGGTAAAAATCTTGACATGTTTCACAAGAAATTGGTGCATTTTGCAAACCTACATTAGATACAAGATACACAACCCAAACAATAAGATGTAAAGATATGGTAAAACTACCAATCTCAAGAACAGACCCCAGTAGCTCTCGTGTCAAATTAAGGTGGTCAAAAAATGGCCCTCCTAAGTTCATTTAACTCTTTACCCAACGAATCGGCCACTTCCGCCCGCGTTATATGCAAATTCAGCAGCTGAAAAAATATTATTTTTCAAAAAATTTCAACCAAACCATATCATGTGACCCCTGAATGAGAGGTCACATGATATACTTTGTTGAAATTTTTTTTAAAATTGTATTTAAAATAATACATTTTGATATCGTCTGTGTTGGGTAAAGGGTTAAGGCGGTCCATCATTGCTCTCCTCACATTTTGAAAATGACAGGCCTGCGTTGTACGAGATCTCTGCGACTTAACGGGGTAAGTGAGGTCGTCACATTTTATCAACATTTTCAAATCACAAACGAGAGATCTCATTTAGTGGAACTCGAATTTTGTGGGGAGGCGCGTGAACTCGCATTCTACACACCTCCCTTGGCTCCGATGAACGAATGCTGCGAACACTTTAGAGAGTGAGGCACAAGTATATTGTACGAGACCGGGCACTAACAAAAATGATAGAAAAAGATCTTCACGGATAAAGTAAAATCACCCAGTCAGATATAAGGTCCTACCAAAATGGGTGGTGCTCTGTTTAGAACTTTCCAAGAAAAAGGAAGAGAAACTTCCGGCACAGCCCTTTCTTCATTTCTGACTTATGAACAGATGCTGCTAATAGGGTGATGCTAATCGGGCTCGGGTGGGACTCGGGCCGCCTGGTCCAGGTCCAGTTCCTGCAACACAAGTTGCCCTTTGAATTGCATTTACAGATGGAATGCCATGGCACCATGCAGACAGGGGAAATGGCCATCTTTGTAATCCATTCGGAAAGTGTTCCAAATTTGGACTGCAAAAAGTGTCAGATGTCCGTCTTGTCGCCGATTACCCACTCGTGAAGTATGCCTTAGTAAACAGCGCGACCGTGCCCCCCCCCCCCCCCCACCACATGGGCAATTCAGGATTAAGTACCTTGCCCAAGGACACAACGCACTTACCCCCTGGCGGCGATCGAACCGTGGATCTATCGGTTAGAAGTTCAATGCAGTAACCACTGAGCCACCGATCTCCGTGGGTTTCGAGGAAATTGCGAATTTTGCGATACATTTTTCGAATTTGTCCGTCATGTCTCTCGGTAACTCACATTCCCCCCGAGTCGAGACTTGGACCATATGTTCAACACCATAAGCTAGAGGGCTTACTATCAAAGGGCTCGGATCCCGCAAAAGAATTGATCTGGGACACAAAATTACGCTCGCCGATCCTGTTAACTGGGACATCCACTTTGAATGTTCTTACTGTACGTAGTGACAACACACTTGCTAGCTCATATTTGGAAGTTATTACTTGATGAGTTTCATATCAGCCGAGATATCAGCCCGAGGTACCTTCATATCAGTCTGAGACCGAAGAAAATTATTTGAAATTTTTGATAAAGTTGAACGACCTCACCCCGATACACCGTACTCTCTGTGGCTGAGACACAGAGAGTACGGTGTATCGGAGTAAGTTATCTTAACCCTTTACCCAACGTAACGTCCAAAACCGGCCAGCCCTGAGGTCTTTATTTCCTCTCCCCGGCCCAGACAGTGGTTGATGGGAGATAGGCGTGGTCGCACGGTGAATGCATGGTGGGGTAGGGTGGCATATAGGATTTGGTCTCTGGGTAGAGTTGGGTTGGAAATGGATGAGGAAGTATGGTAGGATACACTGTTAAGCTGTTTGGGTGGGTGGTTGGGTGATCGGTTTAGGTATGGTCGTACGTAAATGAATGGTGGGGGAGGGTGACATATAGGGTTTGGCCTCTGGGTAGAGTTGGGTTGGAAATGGATGAGGTAGTAGGATAGGGTACACTATTAAGGTGTTTGGGTAGGGTGGTTGGGTGATCGGTTAAGGTATGGTCGTACGGTCAATGAATGGTGGGGGAGGGTGACATATAGGGTTTGGTCTCTAGGTAGAGTTGGGTTGGAAATGGATGAGGTAGTGGGGTAGGATGCACTGTTAAGGTGTTTGGGTAGGGTGGTTTGGTGGTCAGTTTAGGTAGGGTCATGCGGTGAAGGAATTGTGGGGTAGGGTGGCATATAGGGTTTGGTCTCTGGGTAGAGTTGGGTTGGAAATGGATGGGGTAGTGGGGTAGGATACACTGTTAAGGTGTTTGGGTAGGGTGGTCGGTTTAGGTACGGTAATACTGTGAATGAATGGTGGGGTAGGGTGGCATATAGGGTTTGGTCTCTGGGTAGAGTTGGGTTGGAAATGGATGAGGTAGTGGGGTAGGATACACTGTTAAGGTGTTTGGGTAGGGTGGTTGGGTGGTCGGTTTAGGTAGGGTCGTACGGTGAATGGATGGTGGGGTAGGGTGACGTATAGGGTTTGGTCTCTGGGTAGAGTTGGGTTGGAAATGGATGAGGTGGTAGGGTAGGATACACTGTTAAGGTGTTTGGGTAGGGTGGTTGGATGATCGGTTTAGGTAGGTCGTACGGTGAATGAATGGTGGGATACTGAGACTGAGATCACTTCACTGAAGCGATAATATGTATTTAGTATATAAGATGTGGTAAAAAAATCACTAAATGTTTGTTAGAAGCGGACACAGCCACGTGTAAAATGCCACGAAATTAATTACCACAATATTAACACTTTACCAAGTGTACAGGGTATCAAAATTTAATATTTTAGACTTTTTTGTAATTAAAAAAAAATCAACAAAACCATATCATGTGACCCTCATTAGAAAAGGTTCGTCTATATAGTACAAAAGATGTGGTTAAAAAATCACTAAAATGTTCGTTAGAAATGATCGCAGCCACATAAATAATGCCACGAAATTAATTACCACGGGTTATTAACCCTTTACCCAACAGACGCGGTAACAAAATTTATATATTTGAAATATTATTTTTCTATTTTTTAAAAAATCAACAAAACCATGTCATGTGGCCCTCATTGGAACGGGCCCAACTAGCTCTTTCCAATGAGGGGTCATATGAATTGGCTTTGTCGGAATTTTATGACAAATATTTTTTCTTCTGCTCAATTCGTGTATAGACCTTTTTTTAGCGTAGCGCCATCTTACATCCGGAACCCACTATGCCCGTCGAAACCAGCCATTCAGATCTGTTACTAGAAAAATTGCACCCACGTGTGCTGCACTGTACTGATTGCTCCATTCATATCGTTTGTTTCCACTTTATAAATATTTTTTGCCAATGCTGTTGTTCTTTTGGAACAAAATTCGATTGTGTGCCCGCCTTTCGTTCTTTGAACGAAACATTTTAGTTTTAAAGAAGCCGAAGGTACATTGTAATTGAGAGTTGTGACGAACGTCGGAACGTTACAGAAACTGTTGGCAATGAAGGCGGAAGGAATAACCAATTTTCACGAATAACCGATATTTTGACCACCGTCTAAGTAATACAGACGCGACTGATCCTGATAGAAGCATTGAATTCTTTCGTGCACATTTTAGTCCCGATGAACCAGGAAGTGGTCGCGTAATAAGTGATGTACGTACGGACGATTGGTGATATTGAAACACCCTTAAATAACGACGCAATTACTTCGGAAGAGATTCTGAGTATTATTCGCCAATGAAAAAACGGCAAGTCAGTTGGTCCTCATCAGATTTCTAATGAACGCTTTAAGTTGATTTTTCCTCTATTCATTGATGAATTCGTGAAATTATTCAATATGATTTTCAACACTACCTATTGTTCCGTTGAATGGAGTGAGTCAATGCTAAGGTGAGCGACCAAACTTACCCCGATACACCGTAGTCACTGTGGCTGAGCCACAGAGAGAACGATGTATCGGCGTAAGTTGTTTTAAAACATAAATGTTATCGTTTCCACAGGTTTGCATGTAATTTCTGTGAAACGCATAGACACTACTTTGATACTGTTTACAGACTCGGCTATAAAATAAGTATCATAGACTGCAAAAAAATAACGTGATTTTTCATCCCAAAAGCCACTAGAAATCGCCATTTAATAACTGATTTCAAACTTTTCTTCGCTGGAACCCCCCCCCCCCCCCCCCCATACCCCCTATCATCGCCTTATAAGGCACTCACCCCCCCCCCCTACAGTCTATCATCGCCTTCGGCACTCGCAACACTCGCGTCAGATGCAGTCTGAATCGGTATCTCGACACTTTCGAAAGGGGGCCCATTACTGAAATAGTCCTGAATTTCCTCTTCCCGACCCAGACAGTGGTTGTTGATGGGAGTTCGGCATGGTCGCACGGTGAATGAATGGTGGGGTAGGGTGACATATAGGGTTTGGTCTCTGGGTAGAGTTGGGTTGGAAATAGATGAGGTAGTGGGGTAGGATACACTGTTAAGGTGTTTGGGTAGGGTGGTTGGGTGATCGGTTTAGGTAGGGTCGTATGGTGAATGAATGGTGGGGTACAGTGACATATAGGGGTTGGTCTCTGGGTAGAGTTGGGTTGGAAATGGATGAGGTAATGGGTTAGGATACACTGTTAAGGTGTTTGGGTAGGGTGGTTGGGTGATCGGTTGTTTAGGTAGTGTCGTACGGTGAATGGATGGTGGGGTAGGGTGACATATAGGGTTTGGTCTCTGGGTAGAGTTGGGTTGAAAATGGATGCAGTAGTGGGGTAGGATACACTGTGAAGGTGTATGGGTAGGGTGGTTGGGTGATCGGTTGTTTAGGTAGGGTCGTACGGTGAATGAATGGTGGGGTAGGGTGACATATAGAGTTTAGTCTCTGGGTAGAGTTGGGTTGGAAATGGATGAGGTAGTGGGGTAAGATACACTGTTAAGGTGTTTGGGTAGGATGGTTGGGCGATTGGTTTAGGTAGGGCCGTACCGTGAATGGATGGTGGGGTAGGGTGACATATAGGGTTTGGTCTCTGGGTAGAGTTGGGTTGGAAATGGATGAGGTAGTAGGGTACACTGTTAAGGTGTTTGGGTAGGGCGGTTTGGTGGACGGTTTAGGTAGGGTCGTATGGTGAATGAATGGTGGGGTAGGGTGACATATAGGGTTTGGTCTCTGGGTAGAGTTGGGTTGGAAATGGATGAAGTAGTGGGGTAGGATACACTGTTAAGGTGTTTGGTTAGGGTGGTTGGGTGATCGGTTGTTTAGGTAGGGCCGTACGGTGAATGAATGGTGGGGTAGGGTGACATGTAGGGTTCGGTCTCTGGGTAGAGTTGGGTTGGAAATGGATGAGGTAGTGGGGTAAGATACACTGTTAAGGTGTTTGGGTAGGGTAGTTGGGTGATCGGTTTAGGTAGGGCCGTACGGTAAATGGATGGTGGGGTAGGGTGACATATAGGGCTTGGTCTCTGGGTAGAGTTGGGTTGGAAATGGATGAAGTAGTAGGGTAGGATACACTATTAAGGTGTTTGGGTAGGGTGGTTTGGGTCGGTTTAGGTAGGATCGTACGGTGAATGGATGGTGGGGTAGGGTGGCATATAGGGTTTGGTCTCTGGGTAGAGGTGGGTTGGAAATGGATGAGGTAGTGGGGTAGGATACACTGTTAAGGTGTTTGGGTGGGGTGGTTGGGTGAAACCACCCTACCCAAACACCTTAACAGTGTATCCTACCCCACTCGTGAAATTATTCAATATCATTTTCAACACTACCCATTATCCCATTGAATGGAATGGGTCTATGCTTAGCTTGATACATAAAAGGGGATCAAGAGATTACCCGAATAATTATCGGGCTATTGCATTGAGCTCCACGGTAGGCAAACTCTTCAATAAAATTATTAACCAAAGGATAGTTGCATTTTTAGATAGTATGGTATAATTAGTCAGAATCAATTTGGATTCAGTATCGGGAAAAGCACGATTGACAGTGCGTTTGTACTTGACACAGTTATTCGGAAATATAAATGCTTAAATACGCTGTTTTTGTTGATTTCCGTAAAGAGTTCGATTCTGTTGATAGAGCGATATTGTTTAGAAAAATAGAAGCTATTGGAATGAATGGTAAACTGTTCGAGATTATTAAATCAGGTCACGATGAACACATTCTGGAACAAACAATGAATAACGAATTATCAAATGTGTGCGACTGGTGCCGATGCAATAAACTTGCCATAAATGCCAGCAAAAGCAAAGCTATTCTTCTCCACCCACAAAATAATGAAAATAAATTTCCAAATTTAAAAGTAAAGATCAATAATACTGAACTAACAAGAATTGGTAATGACAGGCAGGAGAAATTCGTTAGGAGTATACATAGACGAAAATCTCAAATTTAAATACCACGTAGAAAGCGTATGCTCTAAAATTGCTAATGCCACATATTGCATTGGCAAAGTTAAGCATATGCTTCCTTTTAATGCCTTAAAAAGTCTCTACTATACTCTTGTGCACAGTCACCTACTTTATGCTGTGCCCATATGGGGTCATGTCCCATCAGCTGAAAAAATAAATCAATTACAAAAACGAGCAATCCGTATAATAAATAATAAAAAGTATAACAGTCACACGGACCCATTATTTAAAGAAAACAAAATTCTTAAATTTACAGATATTTATAAACTGCATGTAAATGAGTTTATGTTTGATTGGCATGCTCATAATCTTCCCGGTTCGTTTAACAACTTTTCTGCTTATACACCATCAGCTAACATGTTGACCAGGCAAGCAGAAGCAGGTCGGCTTCAAGTCGGCAAGCCTAGGACAAAATTTTCGGCTGAGCTCCCGAAGCATAATTTCCCCAAAATCTGGAACGAAACAACAGGGAACTTCCAAATAACAACAACGCGAAAATGTTTTATCAAATCCATTAGAGATTCGATATTCAACGAATATAAGAATGCTGTTTCTTACAGGTACAATAGATGCCCTGACTGCCACGAACAATAAACCCAGAGTATATATCCTATATATATATATGTGTATGTATGTAAATGTATGTATGTATATGTATATGAGTGTATAGATATGGGTCGTTACTTTTTTCACCGTTTAAAGAGTGCATCAGTATACATAAATATATATGCAAGTTACTTATATGTCTTTGCATAATACTCCTGGCGTCTCATCCCAAATTATTGGCCTTGGAAAAAGTTTTTAGACACGCTTTTTCTTAAGACCGAAAATAATATAAAACTTACACCAAGGCCAATATTCTAAACATCTCAAGTTGATTCTACCTGAAGACATGACTAAAATACACGTCGGCCTACGTCTACCTGTTTAACCCTTTTCAATATATTTTTTTGATATCCCAGGCGATGGCAGGAAGACAGCCATAACGGCTATGCCATTGCCTAACAATGCACTGAATATATTTGTATCACGTAAAAAAAAAAATCACTTTTGTATTACTGTTTAACTTTGTGTATTGTTAAATAAATTTATCTATCTATCTATCTATCGCTATATGAATCAAGTTACTTTGTCACAATAACAAGCAAAGGTTTAGGGCCGCCTACATCATCAATAATAGGTGTTCGCCAGGGATGTATTTCATCACCCAACATATTTAAAATATTCCCTGATGATATCAAACGTTCCTTCGACTTCAACTTGTGATCCAGTTAAAATAGGTGACGTGTCCGTTCAGTAATCACATCATGTTTGCGGATGACTTTGTATCAGTCTCGGATAGTCCTGACCGTCTCCAGCGATGTTTGGAGAAGTTACAAAATTTTACCCATATTAATGCATTATCTATTAATACGAATAAGACAAAATGCATGGTATTTAGGGCGCGTGCAGCAAAACGAAACCAAACATTTTCCATAAATAATAACCCCTTAGAAAATGTTGATGCATATAATTATCTTGGAATAATGTTCAAAAATTCAAGAACGTTCACTGAAGCAATTTCTGAACAGAGTGCGAAAGGTCGGATTACAATGTTTTCCTTACTTGGCGTTTTGCATTGAACGGCTCCGCTTCCTGTCGGAACGTCCCTGAAAATGTTTCACAAACTAATAGTGCACGTTGCCTTATATGGTTGTGAGTTATGGGGTATGGAAATAACTGAGAAGAATACTAATCTTCTTGACTGTGAACAATCACACATTAAATTTTGTAAGCAATTATTAGGAGTTGGAAAACATGCACGCAACAATGCTGTTAGGGCTGAACTGGGTAGTTACTCATTATACACTGATATTCTTTGTCGTATGGCATCTTACATTAACAAATTAGCATCAGTCTCAAGTAACACACTTTTGCAAAATGCTGTTATCGAACACATGAATCTAACTTCAAACAAATCAATTTTCAAAACACTGGAATCTTTTGGAATTAATACGCATATTAGTGGTGATAGTTTAGCATCATGTAATATAAATGTACCAGCATACAGAAATCAACTTTACGCAAAGCATTCAAATGATTTTAATGTTCAAATACACGCTGATAACAGTAAACTAAGAACATATCGTCTCTTTAAGAGCAAGTTTGAGCTTGAACCATATCTTGTGTATACGATTCAAGTGAAGAAAGGCCCATATTCACCCGTCTCCGAATAGGTAATCATTGCCTTGCTATCGAAAAGGGACTGCATCATTAGCCTCCCATTGAACTTGAAAATAGGTATGCTGTGTTTGTTCAATGCGAAATATTGAAGATGAGAAACATTTCATAATGGAGTGTCCTGCATATGTCTAATTAAGAACTATATTATTTGACACCAAGCAGAGATATACGATCTTTGGTGAATTAAATATAGATGAACAAAGGAATCTAATTATATCAAATAACTGTCCAGAAATTGTATCGAAAGTTAGCATCGTAATCCGAGAGTTCTTTGATAGTCGGCAATTGCTGCTGAGTACTTTATGATCATTTGCACATTGAGATTTACCTGTCACGTATTTGAATTATAATTCATATATATATAGGTTTTTTTTCTACATGTATATGTTCATCGTTGTTACGCAATATGTCCATATGGACGTTTTATTGCAATTAAATTTATCTTTATCTTATCTGAAGGATTTTAACACGAAATTGATAAATTTAGAATATAACATCGCAAAATGCAAAAATTTCTAACTAGAGCTGAAACGGTTAACCGATTAATCGATTAATCAATAATCAACATCTTGATCGATCAAAAAAGTAATTGATCGATTAACATTTACTGTTGAACTACTGTATTATATGGGTTAAAAAAGGCACAAACTTGCTCCAAAACAGGCAGACATTGTCACACTGACTCACATCAATTATATGAGACAGAGTAAAGCATGCAAGTTACTTGCTGATATACATGTTTACTTGCATGATCATCAATGAGGGGCCATGGCTTGTGTTTTTGAGACAAAAAAAAAACGAAAAAAAAATTAGTTATTCAAGAATTTTGTTTGCAAGTGTCGTCTGCTTTTCATGTTAGGTAAAGGGTTAATAAAAAACATATATAGTACTTTGATCATGGAAAATTGGTGGATGAAATTGTAATATTTTGAGTTCTACTTTTGTTCATGTTACTTGTAGATTATCGCATACTGTCCTATTTCGGCTGTTTTATGCTAATAAATGTTATGTTATGTTATGTTATGTTACTGTATCAGTAGCTGGAAATGGTCATTCTTAACCCCTTACCCATTACGGGTAGCAGACGATACTCGCAAAATAAATTCATGAATTACTAAAAATTTCCAATTTTTGTCTCAAAAACATAGCTCATGACCCCGCATAGGAACGAGCTCAACGAGCTCGTTCCAATGAGGGGTCATAAGCTATGTTTCTGAGACAAAAACCGAAAACATAATAAATTTGAATGGAGATTTTTGTATATAGGCCTATTCGGTTTTGTTTGTTACGCTGGATAAAGGGTTTATGTTGTAAATCACCAACGGTATGTCAATTATTCAGATATCTATTTGGACAAGTGATTAATCGGTTAACCAAGGTTAATCCACGTGTTTAGTCGATCAAGAAAACCCCTTAGTCGTTTCAGGAGTATTTCTAACACACAACCTTTGTTCTCTTTGGGTATGAATACGAACGCAGATTAGGTAAATTGTCAAATTTTATTTGATAAAACGGAGTCGAAAAACGAAGCTTTCAATGTCGATCACCAATTCAGTACATGTGTATGCAATGTTGATAAACAAAGCCGGCTTGAACGGGCATATCGAGTCCCGGATGTAAGATGGCGCTATGCTAAATGGTCTGTTGCACAGGCGGATGCCGCCGATTCGTTACGTAAGGGCTGCATTTCCAGCTATTGCTGGTTTGACTCAGTCTTTCTGACTATTGAAATTTTGGCCGGTATTTGAGGGGGAGGGGGGACCACAATGATCCGAAACTATCTGGTGCCATATTTTTTAGACAATCCGGATATTTTGGTGTCAAAACGCTAATTGGGGTGGGGGCGAGGAGGGGGGGGGGGGAGGGGCGGGGTGTTCGCTGAGACGCTGGCTGATCCAAATAAATCGATCGGGTTTTGAAAGTTGAACTGGCAATTATTTCAAGTGGGAACCGACAATAGGTCACTAATAAATCGCGAGGACTCGAAAGTTCTGACGTAATTCTCGCCAGGGGAAAAGTGCGGTCAGCCGGTCACCTAAGTTATATCTATGCCACTTATTCACTTAATGGTCAGACTGAATACTGTTGGTACGTACACCTGTTGTTGCACTCAGATAGGAACAGATTAATATACTAATTACTGTTAATCAACTCGGCTTTGCGGGCTGTGAGTCTATAAAAGGCAATATTTAATTAGATAAATACTTCATGTCGTCGCGAGTCACTGATCTATTTTTTTTAAACAATGCCTCCTTTCCACTGGCAGACAATTAAGGTTGAAAGTTTGTCCAAACACCATTCTAACGCCTGAAAATCGGTTATTGGTTCCGCCTTCATTGCCAACTGACAATTCCTTTGTACCAGAAGCAGGCTGGAGCTCTTCCGAAAAATTCCGGATGTAAGGCCGTGGTGGGTGGGTTTTCGGTGGTTCAGTAGTGAAAAAAACATGTCCTGCAAATTTTGTTCAAATGCTTGTTTTACACGCCCGTTTGAAAAAAAACCGTTATATTATGTAATCAGTCTGTCCGTCGGTCTGTCCGTCCGTCAACATTTTTGGTTTCCGACCGATAACTCCAGTTTGGATTATCTGATCTCAACTAAAGTTGCCAGGTGGTATGTATAATACCCACCTAGTAGGCCTAATACAGACCGAATTCGAATATTCGTTCCGTCCAATTATTTTTACATGAGTTACTATCCTTTTTCGACTTAGAATTCGACCGTCTATTAACATTTTTGGTTTTCGATCGAAAATTCCACTTTGGATTATTTGATTTCAACCAAAGTTGTAACAATTCAAAATGGCTAACGGGCGTATTTAGCCACGCCTCGGGGTGCTCCTGCTAACAAACATCAAGTCCAGTTCACTTACTATCCTTTTTCGACTTAGAATTCGACCGTCTATTAACATTTTTGGTTTTCGATCGATAATTCCACTTTGGATTATTTGATTTCAACCAAAGTTGTAACAATTCAAAATGGCTAACGGGCGTATTTAGCCACGCCTCGCGGTGCTCCTGCTAACAAACATCAAGTCCAGTTCACCAAATATCATATAGGTTAAACGAGTCTTGACTGCTCCTAATTGACTAAGGATGAACTTTTGTTAGCCTATAACCAAACATCTAGATCTAGGCAGGCCTGGTATTTTCAGGAGAGCGAATTTTTCGCTCGCCTACTGCTCGCCTTAAAAAAATTAAGGAGGGCAAAAACTAGCCCTCCTGACCTTAGAAAATAATGATTATCATAGCAGCTTGTTCCTAAAACGGCAAAACCCATATCTTTTCAGATCTATGCTTTGTTAGTGGTCTCTGTAAGACTACCACACTGCCCTCCCACACCTCCGGGCCTTGTCGAGGCCCGGAGGTATGGGAGGGGCAGTGTAGCCATCTCACAAAGACTACCTTGTTAGCAGCACCAAATAAAATGTACAAAGTCAACTGGGCATAATTCATTAATAGCAAAACTTCATTTTGCCACATCTGGCTTTTGTAAGCTTGAGGAGTGCTAATCGCTCGCCTGGGCCATGCGAGGGAAGCGGTTTTTAGCCCTCCTGTATTTTTAAGAATGCCAGGCCTGTCTAGGTACCTTTTCGTCTTTAACCAAGGGCCTCAGATGGTCCTCAACCCGCTGCCCGTTGATAATTTTGATTTGCTGAGTAAGGAGTGCAAACATAGATACCTTAGTGTTTAGTGCTTTATTACTTCTATTAAAAGGAGCTACAATGAGAAACTGAAATATTTTTTTGGATTGAAATCTAGTATGAACCTCGAGAATTTCAACCTGCAAATATCAATTACTAGGAGAAATCTTTATTGATCTGAATGGAAGAAATGAAGGTAAATACTTCACTGCATGGCACTTGCGTCTAAAAATTGCATGAGTGAATACACAGAACGAAACGCGCGTGTTAATGGGTTAATCATTATGGCACTTGTGCCTTCGCGGAATGATAAAACTCGAGGCGGTTAATCGATATGGCACGAGTGCCAGCGCGGAAGGATAAAACGAGAGGTCAAAGTCCTCGAGTTTTATCCTTCCGCGATGGCACAAGTGCCATATCGATTAACCCATTCACACGCGCGTGTCGTTCTGTGTTTATTACACGTCTTCACGTCTATAAAAACAATTATTAGAAGGACACTCAGCAATTCACTTGACAACTATCAACAAAAACAACACATTTTATCGCCAAAGAAATTTGCGAGAGGAACCCGTTTTACTATTTCGTCCCCTAAGTTCCAATGTGTTTAACGGTTTATTTCAGAACTTGTTCCCATGTAATATGGGGTAAAGTAATAAATATCATACAAAACAAGAAAAAGGTTAGAAGCATGCTGGAGGTGATGTATCCACACAAGATAATATCATCAACTTTAGTTGGTCGGTCCCTTGCCCCTCCCTCCCTTCCTCCCCCCCCCCCCCATCCACCGCCCCCCTCCCACTCCCTCTCCACTATTGTCCATCAATAAGGATCATTGCCCAAGTGCATTGTTGCAGAACACAATAGTACATACTCATGGTGTGGCCATGATTTGAGATATAGACAGTTATATTGTTAGGATCAGTATGCAGTGTGTGTTCTCGAGAACGAACTGCATCTAGCATTCACACGAGTTGCTTATCTCCTTGTAGTCTTTGTAAGACTGTGGCCCGGGGCCCTCCTGGCCCTCACAGTCTTTGAGCAACCCGGTCAAATTTCATCTGACTAAAACTGAAAGAAACTGGCCGCATTTGGGTCGACTCAGTTCACGCTTCATTTCGAAGACAAAAATCACATAATCAACATTCTACTTGTCGTACTCAGCCCAAATATAATTTATTTACGTGTCTGCATCATTTTTTAACGCAAACACAGCATTAAATTCAAGAAATGTTGAAAAATATCCTACTTCACCACGTGAAAAAACGTCGATTTCAAAGATAAACAAATTGTACTACACATGCGCACAGTATCTGTGCGCATGCGTAGTACAATTTGTTTATCTTTGAAACATGATGTTTTTAACGTGGTGAAGTCGGATATTTTTCAACATTTCTTGAATATGATGCTGTGTTTGCGTTAAATAATGATGCAGACACGTAAATAAATTATATTTGGGCTGAATACGACATGTAGAATGTTGATTATGTGATTTTTGTCTTCGATATGATGCGTGAACTGAGTCGACCCAAATGCGGCCAGTTTCTTTCAGTTTTAGTCAGATGAAATTTGACCGGGTTGCTCAAAGACTGTGAGGGCCAGGAGGGCCCCGGGTCACAGGTCACAGTCTTACAAAGACTACTCTCCTTGTAGAGTGCACTTTCAAAAGTGGTAATGGGCTAAATAAATCCTTACCTGGAAAAGACGAAAAGGAGGGCACTGCTGTCTGCAACAGAAGAACATCGGAAATGCTAGACGTTTCTAAATATATATTGCTCGTCTAGGTATATTCCTTTGTCATCATCCTGGTGCAAACTGGGCAACTAGATGAAAATCTTGGTTTAGGAAAATTCAGGTAGGCAATTAGCCGAGAGAAGGGTTTATGAGTTTTTGAATTTCCTTTAAATATTTGGCCAGATGCATAGTGGATTTAGTGTTTTCACATGTAAAGAGTGTGTGAAGTTTGAGCATATTCGGGTGTTTTTCGAAGTAGGGTTTTAAATATTTGTGGCGTAAATTTTTGAGTTGATTACAAACAAGAATATAATGGAATTCGTCGCTTATATCTGAATTACACAAATTACATTTTCTTTGTGACAGATCTTGGGATGTCCAGCTGTCAGTTTCTATTGGAAGACGGTGATTTTTAACTCTAAATTTTAGTAGTGTTGTTGCCAAATGTTGTGGGAGGGTCTTTAAATATTTTCAAAACAGAATTGTGTTTTTATAACATTATAAAACTGATATTTATTTAACTTACCTTATGTTTCCCTCCATTCTTGGATACAAATACCACTGAGCCTTTGTTTAGTGAGTTCATTAAATAGTTTATTGTTTGGAATGAATTGGTTAATCTAAAAAATGGACATTCCTAAACGGTCTGAGGTGGACGAAATGTATTTTAGCAGTTGATTGATGTATAATCCTTGGGGTGGTTCCAGTATAATACCTTATATAAAGAGGATGACAATTTGTTGCCCTCTCCCATCACAAGTTTCGCCCAAAAATTTAGACACCTCAATTTTATTTTGATAACACTCGGTATAAGACCTAATTCACCATATAAAAAGCATTTGGGCGTTGACTTTTTAATTCTAGGATATATTTCCAGAACAATAGTTCTAGTTTTTCTACCCCTAAGAATTGTTCACTTCCCCAAATTTCGCAGCCATAAAGCAAAACTGGGACAATGGATTTCTCATGTATTTCTAACAATGGATTTCTCATGTATTTCTAACACTTTGTCTAATGGCGACTGGTTTCTTTTCATTTTGTTTATTAAAGAAAACATTGCTTTTTGGCAACATTACATCTATTTTCTTTTTCAATTGTGAATTTTCCCGATCTTGAGATGGTTACACCTAAGTATTTATAACTTTTAACTAATTCTATAGGGAAGTGGTCAAAAATGAACTTATCGTTTTGGCAGACCCGCGACCCAAACTTAATTATTTTACATTTGTCAATATTCACCTTAAGTTTCCAATTTCGGCAGTAATCTGAGAAGGAGTTCAACATTTTTTGCAAGTCTGTTCTCGAATTTGACAGTATTACAGTGTCATCAGCGTACAAAAGAATTAGTAGTTGTAGATAGATCTGGGGGTCGTTTTCATATATCTGCGTCTGCTCAAACCGCACACTTTCACAACCGTTACTATTCAAAACGATGCCAGATCATTTAAATACAGGTAAAACAAAATGGGTGATAAATTTCCCCCTTGCCTGACACCACTGTAACTTGGGAAAATTGGGACATTTCACGCCCTGAGATGACGGTGGATTTAATATTACTGTACATGTTTTTGATAATGTTTAAGTATTTCTCCATCTATATGTGTCCACGTGATCTTGGACCAGAGTGCCGAACGCTAAACGATGTCAAATGCTTTGGAGAAATCCATAAAGGCACAGTATAGGATCTTTTTATTTGCTCTCAACAATTCCCTTATGGTATTTAAGGAAAATACATGGTCGATAGTAGAATGACCTTTCCTAAAACCAGCTTGCGTTTCATTGAGTAGGTTATTTTCTTCCAAAAAAGGGAAATTCTTTCACTCAATATATTAGTAAATAGTTTTGATATATTACTCAGTAAAGTTATTTTACGGTAATTATCTGGGTTTTGGGGTCTCCTTTTCCTTTAAATATAGGTTTGATTGTGCCGATGGTCCAGGAGCTTGGTTCTAAAATGATATTAAATAGTAGTAAGTAGATTTGCTTAAATTGGGAGTAGATTGACTTAATATATTCATTTATTATACCTGGGGATGACATTTTCATTTTTTAACTTTTTTACTGGCACAATTAACACATTGGAACTCGGGGACGATATTCAGCTATCGCTAGCGATTCAAATTGTAATTGCGTTGCACAATTTGTAGAATATTCCAGTGAAATTTCGCTTCTATTTAAAAATAGTCCGTCAACGATTTCCGTCAGGCCCAAATATCTTGCCCTCGGGTGAGATTCCCCCACCTCACACCCACCCCCATGAGAGATAACCCCCCCCCCCCCCCCACACACACACACACACACCCACCAAAACACTTTGACGTTATCAAAAATAATCTAGGGACACGTGCAGCTATATCGAACAATTTTGTTGTCCATTTTTGAAAAAAAACTGTTTTGCTTATCGGAAGGAGCGCACAAAAGTTATGTATATACCACAGGTACAGGTATATACCACGAAATTAAGTTCCAACGCCTCAAGACAGGGGTTAAATATTTGTAGCGAAATGAACACTGACACATTCATAATGGCGTTCACCCCAAAATTCATATAAAAGAGTTAAGCGTCATTTGGTTTTCCGGTCTGTGTTTTTCTTTTCTATTTTCTTCGACAAACGTTCTTCTGCTAATATTTCCGTAACGTGACGCCATGTTGTTTGTTTACGGAAGACCGTGCAATTATTAAATAGTCCATGCGTTCATTAAATATGCTAATAAGCCGGCCACGTGGGTCATGTGAGATAGATATCTATTCACAAAGATTTAAGGAATAACCGTATTAAAATCACCCAGAAACTGGAGAATTGTAATTTGTTGGACAAATTACGGGCTTTCCCAACTTTTTAATGTAAAAAGGCAAACTGTATTGCACACAAAACTATCAATCAGTTTTGAAAATAGAAACATATAGTTGAAGCAAAGTTTTTTGTGATGCTACTAGGTTTTATGCAGCCAAAACAGATATTTGAGATAAAGCAGGACATGAAAACATTAAACACAAAATTTGCTCTTCAATAAAATTACTGAATATTTTCATGGAAAGCAAAACGAGCCATGTCCGTTTTGCTTTGGAAAAAATAAGTACAGATGAATCATGGGCATACGGGCCAGGGTGTCTTGGAGGACTGTGCCCCCGCCCCCACCCCCACCACTGAGTCGGGAAGAAGCCGAAAATTTCGGGCAATTCAGTAGCCAGAAATGACCAAATCAAGCAGGAAGGGAGACTATTTTTCTTACAAGAGATACGTGAATGGTGTATGGTTAATGTCGGGCAGGTGGGCAGACAGGCAGGCAGGCCTTATAACAACTCTACCGACTGTATTCTTCACACTGGCATGCGCCCTTAAAGTTGGTCAATTTTGTAGAAAAAATGCTATATTCATGTCATTTTTAGCCAATAGGGGTTAAATTTGAAATATTTGTGTGGTGATTTTAGTGTATCATATTATGCTCTAAATGTTTCACGAATATGACGATACCTCATTTCACTTTCCAGAGACCTTTCATCAATCACAGCTTGAGCTTTTGATAAGAGACAAGGCGGAATCTTGAATCTTGGTATTTGAATTAACATGTACAATTTGAGGGTACTCCAATTCAATGAAGGCCCGACAATTGAGTGAGGGTTAAAACTTTGAATAAAGCATATAACATTAAAATTGTTCTAGGAATAATGTCCTTTCTTCTCGTGGGAAGTGTTTTGAGAAAATATGGCACCCGTGCTGATAAATTGCACGTACAAAGTTGGAAAAAATAACAATTATTCCAACAGAAGTCTCAAATCTGCTAAGGGTTAAACTTTTAATAATAACATATAAAACAAAAGTTGTCATACCTGGACTGCTGCATGCAGCCATAGAAAACATTCAGCGCTCAATTAATTAGAAATGGAGTAAATTGCCCCTTGAAATTACAAAATTTTGAAAAAATGGGACTTTTTTGGGGGATGGGACCTACTTTTATGCAACCAGAATGGGCACAGGGTTCAACTTTACAACCAAACTTACAACAGCAAATATGCTCGATAGTCAATTGTGAATACGGACATGCAAAGTGTTTGAAATTAACCCTTTCCAAAATGATATAAAAAGCAACCAAAGTTGGTTAATTTTGGCATTTTCAAAAGGTACACTTATTCTCGCCCTTGTCGTGCTGGCGGGTTAAATCTGAGATTAAAGTGTAAACAGCAACTTCTTCCGCAATCATTGTTGCATCTATCCATACCAAAACAATTGTTACAACAACCTTGAAATTAGATACATTTGCCCTTGAAGTTGGTAAATTTTGAAGAAAAAAGCTCTATTCGTGTCATTTTTGGCCAATGGGGGTTAATTTTGAAATATTTTTGTGGTGATTTTGGTGTATCATGTTATACTCTAAATGTGTGGGAAATTTGAGCTAAATGACAGTAAACAATTTTACGACTTTTGAAAAATGGTTAAATTTTGACGGTTTTGGCAGAATATTTTGAAAATAAGCATTTGCACAGACATGCCGATACCTCATGTCACTAGATTTTATGGCATTACATAAGTATACCAAATTTGATTAAAATCGTACAGTTTGTTTTTGAGCAGTGCAGCAGACAAAATTGACGGCGGAAAAAAATAGAGAAGAAAAATTTTGAAAAAGTAGAATAACAAGAGTCTTTCCCAAACTGGGTTTGGGAAAGTCTAAATATCAGAGAGTACATGAATCAGTTTTATGGAATTCAGGCATGGATGGATATAGGGCTATGGTTAACATTTTTCAGAAGTAGTGCGGCACCCAACCCCTGTTAAGATTTTCAATAGTTATATTTATGATATGCTAGCTTGTGAATTATTATCAGGCTATTATCAACTCGATGGGTATCGAACAATATCCCTCAGTAGCTTTCTAAATGACGTCACGCTACGCCGCATCTCGTCGCATTGAAGGAACGATCAGCTGATCTTTGTTATTGTATTGAAACGTACGCATTTGGGGTCGAAATTGGCTGAATATTGTGCAATAAATGTCTCGTAGCATATAATAAAAATAAAAATCTACTTTATTTTAGTCAGTATCTGGAATTATCTCATGAGTGTGCACCTGAAAGTTTTATTTTTCGCGAGCGCTTGCTCGTGTGAAAAATAATACTTTCAGGTCCACACGATGATTTTAAGCTCAACTTTGAGCTTAGGCCATGGCCAGTCGTCCGTCTGTCCGTCAACACTTCAATATGGCTCGGGCTAGAGGCCGTATTTATGAACAGATCTTTACGAAACTTCTTGGGTACCTTTATTATCACTGTGGGATGAGAACGAGTGTTTTGGGGTCCGGTCCGAAATTCAAGTTGGCCGCTGGCAGCCATTTTGTACAAAATTAGGTGCAATCAGATTTTTGCGCAGAACTTCCATATGAAAGCTCTGATTTGAAATTTTTTTGTAGGAATGTTTAGTACCATGGGATACATCACATATAATACGTTTTTTTCTCGTGCAGAAATTATGCATATTAGATGAACTTTGATTTTTTTTTCAGTGCTACTTATACACAGTAAGTACACATGTCAATACGGCTCGGGCTAGGAGCTGAATTTAAGAACGATCTTCACGAAACTTCTTGGGTACCTTTGTTATCCCCTTGGGACGAGAACGAGTGTTTCTGGGTGCGGTCCAAAATTCAAGATGACTACCAGTGGCCATTTTGTACCGAAATTAGGTCCAATTAGTTTTTTGTCAACTTCTATACGGCTTGTATTTATGAATTGATCTTCATGAAACTTCTTGGGTACCTTTGTTTTCACCTTGGGACAGGAATGGGTGTGTTTTGGGATGCCTTTGTTATCACTGTGCTATGAGAACAAATATTTTGGGGTTCAGCCATACCCACTCTGGGACTCAAAGATTTCTTTTCTAGTTTGGCATCTGACTGTCGTCCCCCTTTACAATACTTTACCTGTACATTTGTTACAGGCTACGGTCAGTATTTATGTACAGACCGTTACAATACTTTATATGTACCTTTGTTATCAGGTCATTACCTAGCTATCTGTAATTGCTGTGTCACATAGTATACATGTACATGTCTTAACAAGTTGAGCTACAGTGTCATTGGCACTTTCATTTTCAATAGTTTCCTAAAGATAAGATAAGATTTAGATAAGATATATTAAGCAAATACACCAGAACAAATGCAGATTGCTTTGTATATAGAAAATCAACATAAATAGAAACATAAAACAATACCAATTCCAAATGACAAACGTAAATATCAAGGCTTATAGTGGTTGTAATATAATATTGTTAATGTCACTTCTTGGTGTCAGATTGACAAAACGTGTTCTCGTTGTTTTAAGAATTGCTGGATCACACCACAGATGATACCACACAGCTGTGACACGTTGTTTCTCATCAGGGATATGAATCTCTCGGATGTGTCCATCTCAACAAACTCTTGGTATTCACGTTCAAGTTTATAAAATGCACGTTCTCTGAGAAATGCATATTCACTGCACTCCATAACGAAGTGCCATTCTGTTTCCACTACACCTGAGCCGCATACCGCGCATAAGCGTTCACTTACGGGGATGGGTGGTTGAATATGCCTCCCCTTTTCTATCATAAGTTTGTGGTTACTTACACGTCTTGAATGTAGCCTTGAAGAAACGATCAACAGATCTTTTTTATTGTCTTGAAACTGTTTGCAGTCGAATTTGCCTGAATATTGCGCAGTAAAATGTCACGTAGCATATAATAAAAAGAAAATCTACGCTATTTTAGTAAATATCGGGAATTATCCCATTCGTGTGGACCTGAACGCATTACTTTTCACTCACGAACACATTGATATTCACAAAAATCGCGTAGATATCCTCTATATTTTAAGCCTTGAACCACCAACAGCTGGAAACTTGTCTTATGGTAGTAGATTTCAAGGCATTTTATCTGTGGTCGTGACCATTTCTGACGATTATTTGGTGATTTTTTTTTTACCATATTTTATAATTTTTTCTAACTGGGGTCAATAGTTCGATCCTGGACTGCAACAGAGCGTCATCTTACCACATTCCTGATGTGTCTGTTCCACTGGTTACCAAAGACATATTCTTAAATTAGCCAATCATTGCCTGAACATACACAATGAGAATAATAAACATCAAAATAAAATTACTCCAAATCAGACGTGTTTATTATAAAATAGATACTTTAAATGTTCTGGAGAAACAAAACCAGGGAGATGTGACCAATCAGGTTTCTCTGCTCCACATTAAGAGATAATGTGAACATTTAGCTTCGAGCGTTGCGAAGATAACCGATTGGGGGAAAGGGGTAACCCAATTTATCCAGACTGTCTTCACTCAAGTCCTGGCTGAAGAAATATTCAAACTACACCATTTTCGAAGGCATTCCTCGTCGATGGAGTTGAAATATTTGTCAGTAGGGGTTTTAATTGAGGATAATCCGTTTGTGGATAACTGCGTGTAGTGGTCGATATGCATGGGCTTTAATTAGCATGCACTAGACCCAAAATTGGTCATGCTGGAACAGAATCAGCCAGAGATCTCCATTTGCAGCTACGTCTGTGACCTTAAGACCAAGTATAGCAAATATAGTCTTGTAAGAAAGTGCCTGCTTACTAGAAAGAGCGAATTATTAACTATTGAACAGTCGAGACCTGTCTACCAAGTAATTAGCAGTCTAATTGAGTTCTGACATCTTTATAATAGTGTCTATATTTTTAAAATATGATCCTGACGTATAATGTGATATCCTCACACTCTGTGAAAGGGAAACCGCAGATCACGCCAACCGGCAAGAGGGACACTATATGTCCAAACCTTCCTCAACTCAAAATATCGATCTTCTGGAGAAGACTGCGACATAGGAATACTTGGACTCCACGCCCCAATATCCATGTCGCCCTCTAATGTAGAGACTTCGTCCCCTGAGTTCCAATGTGTTCTATGTGCCTTCTGGCACATAGAACACATTGGAACACAGGGGACGACTTGTCTACGCGCCTGCTCATCGAAACGTTCTCAGTCGACTTGCTTGTGCGTAAGAGCAGAGGCGGACTGATGGAATGTTCCACCGGGGCTCCCATAAATGATAATTGATGCAGCCAAACACCTATTGGTGGATGAAGTTGTGTGAAAATGCCTCAATAGGCGAAATGGATCTGATTGCATAGGGTGCATGTATACAGAAAATGCTTTCTTTGTGGACTGCCAATAGAGGACATTTCGGCATACCGGCAGTCTAGTCTGCCATTGATCGCTCAGCCTTCTTCCAGTTTGAGAAATCAAAATTTTCTCCCATTGGGTAGAACTATGGTCGGCCCGATGGGTCAGCCCCCCTCCCCCGCCGGTGCAACCATTTTTGCCGAATGAGCCATGAAGCTGATGTAAAAACGCCATCTAAATGTCCTCTATGTGGATTGCCATTGATCGCAAAGATGCAAGTAAGAAGCGTTCGTTCATTTCAAAAAGTCAAATTTTTCTCCGCGTTCGGGGGCCTCACTTGGTGAATTTCCCGGTAACTTTTCTTGGCCCAGTCCGCCTCTCCCTTAGAGGGTTCATAAGCTAATGCTATGCTTTGGAGGCAAAAACAGAAAAAGTAATAACAGTTCCATGACGTTTTTATTGTTTTGTTTATTTGGGTTTTTTTTTTGTTTTTTTTTTTTAGGGTGGGGGGGGGGGGGTTCAGTTTATCACGTTATTGAACCCTTACCATGCTTCAGAATATATGTATAAAACTTGTATAGGGACCGCTGTTGCCCCGTGAAATAAACATATATAGATTCATTAGCACCATTCTTCATGAAGAGCTTAAATCTAACTCTCGACTTGCGTAAACTTAAATAATTTGAATTTTTCATCTTTTTCTTCCATAACAAAGCCAATGACCCATTACCGGTTCGAGCTGGACAATCTCGTGCCAGTGTGAGCTTTCACAAACCGTGCTTTGAAAGAAAAAGTGAAAAATAATTGACCTTAAGAATATTGAAAAACTCAGAAACTTTCATTTCTTCCTTTTTTCTCTTGACGAAAGTCATACATCTGTATTTTTCCGACAATGTTTTGATACAAGGTAGTTGTACCAGGAGATGGGGGCGCGGCGGCGTTGCAGTAACCGGTTCTCGTCAGATCACCGAAGTTAAACAACGTCGAGCCCGGTTAGTCCTTGGATGGATGACCGATTCGATTCGGACTCCCGCGTTGTGTCCTTGGGAAAGGCACTTAACCCCGATTGCCCACATGGGGGCACGTTGACGCCGTGTACTAAGGCGTACTGCACGTCGTTGGTGCGCATGTCTTCAACCAATCTAACCCTGCCTGTGCTGCAGTGCGGAGTTACGATGTTGGGGAGCTAGCAGCTGCTCGTCATTGCTCGGTGGTTCTCTTCGTGTACTTATTACCCCACCCGTAAAACTGTCACCGACACGATATGACCTTGGCTGTCAAAGTGTCGTTAAACCCTAATAAATAAATAAATGTACCAGGAAATAAGGCTGCATTTGTTTCTAAAGGCCTTTAGACAATTGACTGCGCGCGATGCGATGATGTGGGGCCCTGCGAGTCACACACTTTCGATTCCAATTGAATCTCGAATCGAATCAGTAGCGCCTTGAAGATGACCGATGTGGGTTTGGGTGCTATAAGCATGATTTGTTCTGACTGTGATGGCTCAAGTCCCGACTGATAAAATAATCCAACTACATCATCAAGGCATGCCTTTGTTGAAGGCATGCCTTGATGAGGTAGTTGGACTGTTACCCTGTAAGGATTCTAGTTCATCGTGGACATTGCTTAGAAACCTTAACTTTACATTTAACAGTGATAGGTGCGGGCGATGTTGGAATTAGCATGACTGGTCGCATAAGTACAGATGTTATTTATGTTCATGTGGCGGAAGTTACACTCAGTCTTTTATTTCAATATTATTTATGTACGATTTTCATCTGAACTCTTTGTTTTGTGAGACGAAGAAGAAGGCTGATACCAAGCTATATTCGTATGAAAAAGATTCGAGAGGAAACGAATCGGGCAGCCGATTTCGAATCGAACCGAATATCCACTTAAAATTCGAATCGAATCTCGAAGCTTTGCAGGGCCCTACGATAATGTCATCATGACTTTCCTTCTCAATTTGGTACTTCGACGACGAAGTATCATGTCTCTAATTTGAGCCTTCCTGTCGAAAAAACCACAACACAACAAATATTAAACACAGTTTATTGTAAAACAAACAATTACTGAATAGTGATTTTAGGTTTTTAGGTCCAAATCGGTTAAAGTGCAGTCAGTCTTTGCGTTTGTTTTCAACGAAGCTCAATTCGTATGTTTCAAGTAAGTAAGTCCAAACTTGAATCGGACCATATTAATTTTTTTAAAGAAGATATACACAATGATAATAAGTGAATAGGAAAAAACAAACTTAGGACTTATCAGCAATTCAAAGTAGATTATCAAAAGGAACCGTATCTTATTCACACTTCTCCCATTGAAGCTAGAAACAATTTCACGAGATTAAGCATCAGCAACCATAAACTGCGGATCGAACGTGGAAGGCATTTACACCTCCTCGTCCGATGGAACACAGAATATGCGAAGCTTGTACAATGGGGGAGGTGGAATCGGAATGGCATTTCGTAATGAAATGTCCGCTTTATGCACCATTGAGATCAAAATTATTTCACGTAATTTCTGACGAAAAAATTGACTTTCCTCTAATGGATTCAATGGCCAAATTTTAAGTAATAATGAAAAATCGTCCCCTGAGTTCCAATGTGTTCTATGTGCCTACTGGCACATAGAACACATTGGAACTCAGGAGACGAAATGATAATCCAGTGCTATGCAATGTTATTTGTAACATGGTCCAGCTCTTCCTTCACAAGAAGGACTTATCTGTAATATGACTTCTGTCTGTCATATGGAATTAGTGTGTTTTATGATTCTGTTTATGTTGATTTTGTGTGTACATTGCAATCTGCCTTTGTTCTGGTGTATTTGCTGAATAAATCTTATCTTATCTTACCCCGCTGAAATTGCAAACAACGGCAAAAAAGACCCTTTATAGCATCGTGCGGTGGCTCAGTGGTTACTGTATTGAATTTCAAATCGAGATGTTCACGGTTCGATCACCGCCAGGGGTAGCGGCGTTGTGTCCGTGAACAGGGCACTTAATCCCGATTGCCCACGTGGGGGCACATTGGCACTGTGTACTAAGGCGTATTACACGGGTGCACCTGTCTTCAACCAATGCAAACCCTGCTTGTGTGGGGTTAGTACGATGGGGAGTCTGACAGTTGCTCGACGTTGCTCGGTGGTTCTTTCCGGGTACTCCGGCTTCCTGCACCCGTAAAACTGCCCAACACGAGGTGACCCTGCCGTCTAAAGTGTCGTTAAACTCCAATAAATAAATAAATCGCGCGTGACGCTTGCATTGTATCCAATTTGTAAAGGCCTTTAAGTTAAAGCCCCGCGAATCTCAAATTTCTAGTAGAGTCGAATTCGGAATCGAATCAGGAAGAGGATTTCGATTCAAATCTTGAATCGAATCTCGCGACTCTTCAGACTATAAAGATTGTACATTCTTACAACCGTAAATATTGGCAGTCGCCACTCAAGTTTTGTTTTTCAACGGCGATTCGTCTGTTTGGACAAGTCAATCCAAAAGGCGGAATATTCCTGAACGGAATCAAAGTAGCTTTTTAAGCGGAACCTCCTCGGACTCTTCTTTGATCGTCGGGTATCCTGTACAGGAGACCTAATGATCAAAGAAGAGAACAAGAGGAGGCACTTGGTAGAATTTTGCGAACTTCTCGAAATTCCAAAAATTCCGTATCAGCGCGCCTGGAATCGAATCGAATCCTGAAGATTCGCAAGGCCTTACTTTACGCGACGAGATCAAATATCCAGTGTGAATCGAACCGAATAGTCTTCTTTTTCAATTTTTTAGTAACTTGGCATTATAACTACCCGTTGTTGTTTTTTTTCTTTTTCAGTGCCGAGTCCGCTGTGCCTGTACTGCATATTGCTGAGTGTTCTAGATCTGCACGATTGATAGCGTTTGGGACTTTAAACCTGTTTGTTGTGATTGGTATTAAAACGTCAAATGGCCGGCCTACAGTTCTACGATGCCGTTGTTAACAACGATCTGCCGCTACTCAAGAGGCTTGCAAATCAATTCAAAATAGACTTGAATGCTAAATTCGGAGAGTATCGAAAGAAAAATCATGCCGATCTCTGTCCTATTCACTTGGCCGCGTATCGCGGTTACACCTATATGCTGCAATATCTAATTGAGTCGAGATGTGACGTAAATCAAAACACAACAACACTCAGGAGGACTGCATTACACTTCGCTGTACTTCGTCACAAAATGGCGTGTATGTTATTGCTAATATCGGCTGGCGCCAAAATAGATGCACGCGACACATTTGGCAACTCTCCCTGTCACTATGCAGCTGATGACGGCTACTGTCAGATTTTGGACGTCTTAATACGTCGAGGTGTGGACGTAAACACGGGCGACATAACCTCAAAGACACCCCTGATGAAAGCTGTCCGAAACAATAAAATCGATGCTGTATTGAGACTGATCCGAGCGAACACTGACACCAATGTTACAGATAGAAATAATGAAATGGCGCTACATTTTGCTGCCAGAAACGGATGCGCGGACATTGTTGACATATTGATATACGCGGGGAGTAAAATTGACATACAAAATTATTGGGGACGTACTCCTGTAATGGAGGCAGTATGTTACAACCACAAAGAAGCTATAAATCGACTCATTCTTGCAAACTGTGATAAAAATCGCAGAGAATTTAAAACTGGCGACACTGCACTTCACATATCTATAAAACGAAACTACACAGCGGTGGTTGAGATTCTCTTGGCATCTGGTAGTCGTCATGACGTCTTTAACCACCAAGGTGAAACAGCCGTTTACGATGCAGTTATTAGTAATAAATTGGACATTATAAAACAAATGCTCATGTATAATTGTGATTTAGACGTTCCAGGCAAGTACTTTTCCAACGACGGAGTTTACAAATCTGTCTTTCAATTAGCAGCAGAAAAGGGGCACTTGGAGATCTGCCGATTCCTCGCTACTTACGGACACGTCGACTATTCTGCCAAGGCGCTAATATGTGGCGCCAATTTCTACCAGGGACGGGGTAGCCCTAGTGATCAGGACGACTTGATGTTTCTGAGACTCAAAATGCACATGGTTATGTCCCTGCAGCAACTGTGTCGTAAAGTAATCCGCAAGAGACTTGGCAACCAAATCATTCCTAAGTTAGAGGTGTTAAATATACCACAGTCACTAAAAGATTATGTTTTGATCAAAGAGCTTTTAGAAGAAGATGCCCGTATGTTCTCGTGTTGAGGCGATTAACGGAATGTTCCAGTATATAGGTCAAGAGGGACAACAGAAGAGAAGCATATTTATGCCGAACAATAAAAGCAGAAATTCCAGAAGTCTGCTTTAGAGAGAATGCGAATTGAATGAAATTGCCTATACCATCAAATCAATGTATGGCGTAACAAAAGTGTGTCTCTTTGGAATATTGATGTTTGTTGACCACTGTGCGATGTGATGTATCATGGGGACTAGAACAAAGAACGGGACATAGTGCGATATGCAAGTTTTACATATTTAACAGCAGAGAAGAGCATACAGTGATAATTCCATCATCGCGAGATCATCTTATGCATTCCTCTAGTGGCAAGCGGCATATGCGTGTCGTGAAATTCGTAACAATGTACGACAGAATGATATCTGTTCCTAGCTGTAACAACAGCAAGCGAGGAACTAGGATATATAAATGTGGGAAATAGAGGGCGGGATTCTTACAAAATACTGAAGCCAGGGACGTATCCAGGGGTGGGGTGCCGGGAGTACGTACAATGTGACAATTCTAATGATGTGTTACAACCAGTGTGTGTGTGTTTTTAATTTCCATACGGGTTTGTTTTATCATGTGGAGCGAGACTGCATGAGACCTGGAAAATATGAATGTTAGGTAATAGAGAAGACTTCAAAATCTGCATTAGTTAGATTAATTAATTAATTTATTTATTTATTTATTGGAGTTTAAAATCACTTTCAGCATCATTGGATATCTCATGACAGCAACATGGGGATGTCAAGGTTAGACAAGAGTTTTTATCTATGCTGCCCACTTTAGAGGACTTCCATGTTCCATCCCGGCGTTGGTTCAGAATCCTATTTTATCTTACAATCAACATGTATTTTGTCTGTATTAACTCCGCAAATGTCGTGTATCCGACCCCCTGATACAGATGTTTGTATTAGGGGGTCTGATACAAGCATGTTCCTTCCACGTGAGTTCCATTTTTTTTCTTTTTGTTCATCCGTACGAATAAATAGTTCCTTATATATTCGTCTACATTCTTGACTTATCCCTAATATATTGTAAGATAAAATGATTATTACCATTATGTGGATGTACAAAATATGTATCCGAGTCTCGTTCCGGGTTCTAAGGGTAGATCACGACTCGTCTTCGACTCGTCGTGATCTGCCCTTAGAACCCAGAGCTCGACTCGGATACATACTTTTACATCCAAATAATGGTAATAATCTCTATTTATCAGAAAAGCAGAACTTGTTTGCGGCAGTAAACACGCACTTCTCCACTCCCCGTGGTTCACCGCAGGATTTAGTTAAATCAATGTATACTCCATGTGGTTCCCACGGGAGTTAGTTAAATCAGCGTATAATATCTTGGCCTTTACGCTTTTTCGGTAGGTACGCTTTTTCTGGATAAATATTTTATAAATCTAATCGCGCGAATAATAGGACAGTTCAAATTCGAGTTACCTTTCTTATACCGTAGAACGCTCCGAATTCATAAGCAGTTTTTCCTACAGTAAATACCCCTATCTTGTACTGATATCTTGTGACACAATTGCCGATTTTCGGTGAATAACGCAAAATATTGCCACCAAACATGTCGATTTAGTTAGATCACATAGAAATACATGTACATACACCTACCGCGTTTGAAGTCAATCAGGCCCGTGGAGGCTGGGGAGGTAGGGCACGTCGCTCACGACAAACAGAATGACTCAAATTTTAGTATTGATTACATGTATCAATTACTTGGCTCATTTGTTTATCCATGCTTCTGTTCAACTACATGTCTATCCAGCCAGCCTTTCGCTTGTACCTCCTACTTGATTCCGGTCAACAACTTTAGTTTACTTGGTATATACCGCCCCCCCCCCCTCCCGCAACAAATTTGTATGAGGGTGGGGGTACTGGAAATAGCTTGTCTGCCTGTCTGTCCGTCGGGCCATCTGCCGGGACGCCCATCTGTGACACAATTGTATATGGGGCTTTTTCAGTCCTTTTCGAATCAACACTTTTTAACCCTTTGAACCCTAGCGGCCGTTTTTAGGGCCAGGAATATGATACCTCATAACATCATTAAACAGGATGGCTGTTCAGTAAATGTGTGGGGTAGACCAATCAATATTTTCAACGTGCAGCCTCAGGGCTGCACGTTGAAAATATTGAATGGTCTACCCCAAATAATGAATATAGACTCTTCTAATTGCCGCTATGGAACTGGAATGGAAGGTACCACTAGAATCTAAAGGGTTAGCTTGGCGCATATGTGAAACCATAATGGACTTGAGCACCTTGCATTTTTGAGATTGATCGGACATGTCATTGCAGTTATTGCAGTTTTTACTTTTAACCCCTATTTTTTATATCATATCCACCTCCCTCGCTCACTGCACACTTTCGCTTTTGTTTCGCTAGGCTGGACATACAACACTCAATTTCATTCACAGGTTGCAAACAAATAATAAATTTATGTTGGTTGGCTCTATGGGTTACTTGCAATGTACAGAAATTCAGTTCTCAGATGCTACGATTTGTTGGCCATATTGCACCCAGACTTGATATACAGGTTAGTTTTAAGAAGAGGATGTGCAAGATTGCATTGGGGTCAATAGATCAATGGTCAAGGTCAAGAAAGTATGCTCTGACTGAAAAAATGCAATAACTCCAGTTTCCTTGACCATAAAACACCCACGATTTGTTTCTGAGGATGCAAAAACTGGGATTACTTGTAGTTGGATGGGCGACTGGGTGGGTAACCATGTGGGCTCGGGCTAGAGGCCGTATTTATGAACAGATCTTTACGAAACTTCTTGGGTATCTTTGTTATCACCGTGGGACGAGAACGAGTGTTTTGGGGTGCGGTCCGAAATTCAAGATGACCACCGGCAGCCATTTTGTACCGAAAATAGTGCAATCGGTTTTTTTGTACAGAACTTCTGTACGAAAGTTCTGATTATTATATTTGTTTATTTATTGGTGTTTAAGGTCACACATTTTTCCACAATGGCTAATCATGACCACAACATGAGTATCAACTCAGGATCAGGGCTGAGCGTTAATAAGCCATGTTGCCCATGTTAGAAAGGGTTTGCACCTCCCAAGCATTGGTGACTGGGTTCTATTTTACCAGTAAAACAGAGCCTGTTTACCGCAGTGAAAAGGAACTGCTTCACTTCCCGGGGTTCCCGCGGGGGAAAGTTCTGATTTGAATACATTTTCGTATGAATGTTTAGTAACATGGAATACATCACATATAATAGGTTTTTTTTTCTCGTGCAGAAATTATGCAAATTAGATGAACTTTGATTTCTTCAGTGCTACTTATACATAGTAAGTACTCATGTCAATGCGGCTCGGACTTGGGGCTGAATTTATGAAACGATCTTCACGAAATTTCTTAGGTACCTTTGTAATCACCTTGGGACGAGAACGAGTGTTTTTGGATGCGGTCCGAAATTCAAGATGGCTGCCGACGGCCATTTTATAACGAAATTGGGTCCAATCAGTTTTTAGCTCACCTGACTTTCAGTCAGGAGAGCTATAGTGATCACTCACCGTCCGTCGTCCGTCGTCCGTGAACATGGTGTTTGCGTCTTCTCCTCCCAAACCGCTGAACCAATTTAATTGATATTTGAGATAATAGTTTGTTATGACATCGCAATTTGATTTTGTTCAAATCAAGTTGCCCCGCCCGTGGGTAGGGCCACACCCAAAAAGTGTGCTGAAATCTTAAAAAATCTTCTTCTCATGAACCAGCAGTAGCAGAGACTTCATATTTGGTGTGCAGCTTCCTTTTGAGGTGTAGACTCAGATTTGTTCAAGAGAAGTTTGTGGGGCTATACTTGGCGTCGTTATGGGAGGGGCAAAATTTTTGGCCCCGCCCAAAATTTCTATTTTCCAAACCGAGAGGCTGATTTGAACCAAATTTTATGTGAGGGCTTATTGGGTCATAAGTAACTAATTTATGCTGATTTTTTTTTTCCCGTAGCCCCATGGGAACCGCAGGAGCTAAAAATAGAAAAAAATTAAAACGCCCATATCTCCAAAACTGCACGGCACCGAGAATTTTTATTTGGTGTGAAGCTTCCTTAGGACCAACAGAAAGAATTGGTAAAAAAAAATTGCCATCGGTTTTATCATAGGGTACAGTTTCGGGACATTGAAAAAGTGCTGAGTCAGCACTTTTTAACGCTGTAGGCAATGGGAAAAACATTAAAAAATCTTCTTCTCCAGATCCAGCAGGCAGAATCTTTTGATATTTGGTATGCAACATTGGAGGGTAGATCTGATTCAGGTTTGTTCAAATCGGCCCCCCCTGGGTTCATATTTGGGCTCAGTATAGGAGCCCGATTTCGAACTTAGTGCATTTCAGGCAAATTTCTTAAAAATCTTCTTCTCCAGATCCAGCAGGCAGAATCTTTTGATATTTGGTATGCAACATTGTGGGGTGGATCTGATTCAAGTTTGTTCAAATCGGCCCCCTGGGTTTATATTTGGGCTCAGTATAGGAGCCCAAATTTGAACTTACTGCATTTCAGGCAAATTTCTTTGAAAATCTTCTTCTCCAGATCCAGCAGGCAGAATCTTTTGATATTTGGTATGCAACATTGTGGGGTGGATCTGATTCAAGTTTGTTCAAATCGGCCCCTTGGGTTTATATTTGGGCTCTGTATAGGAGCCCAAATTTGAACTTACTGCATTTCAGGCAAATTTCTTTGAAAATCTTCTTCTCCAGATCCAGCAGGCAGAATCTTTTGATATTTGGTATGCAACATTGTGGGGTGGATCTGATTCAAGTTTGTTCAAATCGGCCCCTTGGGTTTATATTTGGGCTCTGTATAGGAGACCAAATTTGAACTTAGTGCATTTCAGGCAAATTTCTTTGAAAATCTTCTTCTCAAGATCCAGCAGGCAGAATCTTTTGATATTGGGTATGCAACATTGTGGGGTGAATCTGATTCAAGTTTGTTCAAATCGGCCCCTTGGGTTTATATTTGGGCTCAGTATAGGAGCCAAAATTTGAACTTAGTGCATTTCAGGCAAATTTCTTAAAAAATCTTCTTCTCCAGATCCAGCAGACAGAATCTTTTGATATTTGGTATGCAACATTGTGGGGTGGATCTGATTCTATTTTGTTCAAATCGGCTCCCTAGATTCATATTTGGGCTCACTATAGAAGCTTGAATTTGAACTTAGTGCATTTCAGGCAAATTTCTTCAAAAATCTTCTTCTCCAGATCCTGCAGGCAGAATCTTTTGATATTTGGTATGCAACATTGTGGGGTGGATCTGATTCCAGTTTGTTCAAATCGGCCACCTGGATTCATATTTGGGCTCACTATAGAAGCCCAAATTCGAACTTAGTGCATTTCAGGCAAATTTCTTTGAAAATCTTCTTCTCAAGATCCAGCAGGCAGAATCTTTTGATATTGGGTATGCAACATTGTGGGGTGGATCTGATTCAAGTTTGTTTAAATCGGCCCCTTGGGTTTTTATTTGGGCTCAGTATAGGAGACAAAATTTGAACTTAGTGCATTTCAGGCAAATTTCTTAAAAAATCTTCTTCTCCAGATCCAGCAGACAGAATCTTTTGATATTTGGTATGCAACATTGTGGGGTGGATCTGATTCTATTTGTTCAAATCGGCTCCCTAGATTCATATTTGGGCTCACTATAGAAGCTCGAATTTGAACTTAGTGCATTTCAGGCAAATTTCTTCAAAAATCTTCTTCTCCAGATCCTGCAGGCAGAATCTTTTGATATTTGGTATGCAACATTGTGGGGTGGATCTGATTCCAGTTTGTTCAAATCGGCCACCTGGATTCATATTTGGGCTCACTATAGAAGCCCAAATTCGAACTTAGTGCATTTCAGGCAAATTTCTTTGAAAATCTCCTTCTCAAGATCCAGCAGGCAGAATCTTGTGATATTTGGTATGCAGCATCCTTAGGGGGGGTGAGATTCAAGTTTGTTCAAGCCATGTCCCTAGGTCCATATTTGGGCTCAATGTGGGAGCTTGAATTGTAACTTTGTTCGAAATGAGGAATTTTCTTAAAAAATCTTCTTCTTCAGATCCAGCAGTCAGAATGGTTTGATATGTGGTGAGTAGCATCCTTAGGGGGGAGGGGGGATTCAAGTGTGTTAAAGCCAAGTCCATGGGTCCATATTTGGGCTCCCTGTGGGAGCCCAAATTATAACTTAGTCAATATGAGGAATTTTTCTTTAAAAATCTTCTTCTTCAGATTCAGCAGTTGGAATGTTTTGATATTTGGCATGGAGCAACCTTAGGGGGCTGAGATTCAAGTTTGTTCAAGCCAAGTCCCTTGGTTCATATTTAGGCTCACTATGGGAGCCTGAATGACAACTTAGTTCAAAATGAGGAATTTTATTTAAAAATCTTCAGATCCAGCAGATGAATGCTTTTGATATTTTTTATGCAGCATCCTTAGGGGGGGTAAGATTCAAGTTTGTTCAAGCCATGTCCCTAGGTCCATATTTGGGCTGATTGTGGGAGCTCGAATTGTAACTTGGTTCAAAATGAGGAATTTTCTTTAAAAATCTTCTTCTTCAGATCCAGCAGTCGGAATGTTTTGATATTTGGTGTGCAGAATCCTTAGGGGTGTGAGATTCAGGTTTGTTAAAGCCAAGTCCCTGGGTTCATATATGGGCTTCCTGTGGGAGCCCGAATTATGATTTAGTTCAGTATGAGGAATATTCTTTAAAAATCATTTTTTAGATCCACTGGTCAGAATATTTGGATATTTGGTTTCAGCTTTTCTTAGGAGGAGCAGATGCAACTTGTGGAAATCAATTCTCTGGGTTGCTATTTAGGCTACCATGTCAGGTGAGCGCCCTCAGGCCCCCTGGGGCCTCTTGTTTGTATAGGACTTCTTTAAGGGTCGGGTTAGAGGCCGTATTTATGAACCGATTTTCACGAAACTTCTTGGGTACCGTTGTTATCACCTTGGGACGAGAACGAGTGTTTTTGGATGCGGTCCGAAATTCAAGATGGCTGCCAACGGCCATTTTATACCGAAATTGGGTCCAATCAGTTTTTTGTACAGAACTTCTATAAGGGTCGGGTTAGAGGACGTATTTATGAACCGATTTTCACGAAACTTCTTGGGTACCTTTGTTATCACCTTGGAACGAGAACGTGTGTTTTTGGGTGCGGTCCAAAATTCAAGATGGCTGCTGGCGGCCATTTTGTACCGAAATTAGGTACAATCAGTTTTTTGTACAGAACTTCAATATGAAGGTTCTGATTTGAATAAATTTTTGAATGAATGTTTAGTAACATGGAATACATCACTTATAATACAGGTTTTTTTCTCATGCAGAAATTGTGCAAATTAGATGAACTTTGATTTATTCAGTGCTACTTAAACACAGTAAGTGCACATGTCAATACGGCTCGGACTGGAGGCTGTATTTATGAACCGATCTTCACAAAACTTCTTGGGTACCTTTGTTATCACATTGGGACGAGAACGAATGTTTTGGGGTGCGGTCTGAAATTCAAGATGGCTGTCGGTGGCCATTTTATACCGAAATTAGGTGCAATCAGTTTTTTGTACAGAACTTCTATATGAAGGTTCTGATTTGAATAAATTTTTGTATGAATGTTTGGTAACATGGAATACATCATATATAATACTGGTTTTTCTCTCATGCAAAAATTGTGCAAATTAGATGAACTTTGATTTATTCAGTTCTACTTAAACACAGTACACATGTCAATACGACTTGGGCTAGAGGCTGTATTTATGAACCGATCTTCATGAAACTTCTTGGGTACCTTTGTTATCACCTTGGGATGAGAACTAGTGTTTTGGGGTGCAGTCCGAAATTTCAAGATGGCCACTGACGGACCAATCAGACAAACTTTGATTTATTCAGTGCAACTTATACACAGTAAGTACACATTTCAAAACGGCTTTGGCTAGAGACATCTAACTGTCACCCACCTTTACAATACTTTACCTGTACATTTGTTACAGGCTACAGTCAGTATTCATGTACAGACATTTACAATACTTTACATGTACCTTTGTTATCAGGTCATTACCTAGATATATGTCATTGCTGTGTCACATACTATACATGTACATGTCTTACACAAGTTGAGCTACAGTGTCATTGACACTTTTATTTATTGTTTTTATTGGTCTTTAAGGTCACTTTCAGCATTTATTTCTTCTTTATTGGTGTTGCAGGCCAGATTCAGCCTCTATGTGCATTGGGGGTCAATAGATCGAAGGTCAAGGTCAAGGTAGTATGAACTAATAAAATCACAGTTTTGAGGCATTAAATGGTTGAATGCTAGAAGCCACTATCAGGGCTCTACTGAAAAATGCTAAAAGCCATTTTAGAGGCTTTACACTGTATTTGTTACTTCATTTGCTGAGCAGTTGAAACCTAAAAAATGTTTAAACAAAATTGTTTTCTTACAATGTATGTATGTCTCTTGGCACTCTCAAATAAATTGTAACAAAACAATTGTTTGTAAACAAAAATCTTACTAAACTGGTGCTCTTTTTACTTGTAGCATGGTACTCTTGATAAAAAATACATTTGTTACAAATGTTACATATCACCTTTGAAAAATAATTCAGCACTCAACCAGCTGACTTGAGTTTCTTTGACCATGAAACATTCGGATTTCATTCACAGATTGTTTCTGATAAGACCAAATCATGGATTACTTTTAGTTGTTTTGGGTGAGTGGATGGATGGGCAGTGGAGACAACTATACTTGTGTGAGCACCATTTTAATTTATTTTAATTAAAATACAGGTCACCTTTGATTGGTGTCTGAGGTCACACTTTCCGCATCTAAGACCATATCATGACCACAACCCAAGAAGGAGCCTATCAATTACATCTATGTGGCTCACTTTAGAGCCCCTCCCCCCTCCACCCCACATTGGTTACAGGTACCTATTTTAGCAGTAAGACAGAATTTAAAAAAGAGAGGTTTAGCCAGGTACGTTGCTAAGGGGTTTTGGATGGGGAAAGTGTCCACCTCGAGATTTCCAATTGCACCCCCCTCCCCGCATAGGCAAAATTCTGTCTACTCCAACATAATGTCCAACAAATAGGAAATTTCATTAGCAACCCATCCTCCCATTCCCAGAGTCAAAATATTCCAGCTACAGGTTTTAAGTTGCAAAATTGCATTTGTACCTCCCTCACCCCTCCCGACTTTAAATTATTTAGCCTAAGCTCTCAGTAGTCACAAATGCCAACTACAAATCAATATTTGGGGGATTTATACTACTTTTTATCAATTTTAAGAGGACTTTTACTACTTTTTAGTCTAAGAATTCTATATTGTGGCCAAATTCTAACCATGTTTGGAAAAAGTACACCTGTGTCATCTTAAAGTTCCAAACTTTTCCAATTTAGGGCTTCAAATTTACAACTAGTGAAAATTTGACGAATGATTGTGGGGAGATGCCCCCCTGTGGCAACTTCCTGGGTGCAGCAGTGCTTGGTTACTGCGATAGACAAGTTCTGTTTCACTGGTGTAATAGTACCCTCTAACCAATACCAGATGTGTTAGTCCTCTGAAGTAAGCAACACAGTTGTAAATGATTTGCTAAACTTTATACTTGTGTTGTGCTCATGACAAAGCTATAGATGCTGAAATTTACTTTAACCCTTTACCCAACGCAGACGATATCAAAATTTATTATTTTTCAAAAAATTTCAACAAAACCATATCATGTGACCCCTTGTTGGAACGAGCTCGTCGAGCTCGTTCCAACGAGGGGTCACATGATATGGTTTTGTTGAAATGTTTTGAAAAATAATATTTTTTCAACGACTGAATTTGCACATTACGCGGGCGGATGCGGCCGATTCGTAAAGGGTTAACCCTTAAGGACCTAATTCCGACTTTGATAACTTTTTATGCTTGCCATTGCCTGGTAGTTCTCTCTGGGAACTCTGTCTTCCTCCACCCGTAAAACTGTCAGACACGAGTTGACCCTGGCTGTCAAAAGTGTTGTTAAATCCCAATAAATAAATGTAAATATATATTAAAAGGATGCCCTTTTTTGAATTACATGGCTGTGGTTTTTATTTTATTTATTGGGGTTTAAGGCTACTTTCAGCCAGTGTTCATGCTGTTGGATGCCAGTGGTGACAATTGCACTTGAAAAATTCATTTGGAACAAAAATATTGCAATTGGCACAAAAATATGGCACACAACATATACTGTTGGTAAGTCTTAAAGTCTTTGTGGTTGAATATTTCAGTACGCCATTTTCAATAAAACTGTTGTCTAATGACAGAGAAGAAACAGAATTCACACCTGTTAACCCTTTACCCAACATAACGACCAAAACCGGCCAGCACTATTCTAAAAAATCGCCAATTAATTTTCATTATGTTTTCATTTTTTGTCTCAAAATCATAGGTTATGACCCCTCATTGGAACGAGCCGTCAAGCTTGTTCCAGCGAGAGGTCATAACCTATGTTTTTGAGACAAAAAATGAAAAAACTAGTTATTCAAGAATTTTATTTCCATGTGTCGTCTGCTTTTCATGTTAGGTAAAGGGTTAAGTCATCAAAAGGTTCTATAGCTCTGGGTAACTCAATTAACAGTTTATCCATTTAATCTCATTCTTATCAAAACAGTTCTTTGTTACTTTAACTTTTTATGTTGCTCATTTTTTTTATGAACCTTCTGGAAGATAATAAATAACTTGTTACTAGTTGAAGCTAATAAATAGTGAGTAAATAATAATCATGAAATAATTTTGTAAACGTTATAATGGACTTTTACTTTATTTATTTATTTATTTTTTTATTTATCTGGTTGAGTACTGGAAGCCCATATTTAGGAAAGTATGGTCTCACACAGAGATCACAAAAGCAGTCTCTTGCTGGAACTATTTTATTTCTTTATTTATTTATTTATTTATTTATTTATTTATTGAGTGCTGGAAGGCCATATTTGAGCAAGTATAATACCACACAAAGATCACAAAAGCAGTCTCTTTCTCAAACTATTTATTTATTTTAGGTTTTGTTATCAATATTTTTATCATTTGCATTTTTTTTTGGCAACTGTAATACTTAAAAAGGCCAGGTAATACTGAATTAAAATATTGTACTTTGAGTGCAACAAGGTGCCATCTGCAATGCTTTTGCATTGAAGATGGTGCCTAGTTGCAATCAAAGGACGATACATGGTTAAATTGTTCTCACTTACGTGTTCAGTCCATTTAACACTTACACCTTTTATTTGGCACTGAACCAAAATTCCACTTGGCGCCCAAAAAATTCAGGCAAGCGTGAATACTGCTTTCAGCACCTGTGACTATATCGTCACCCCAATAAAAGTATAAAGTCAAGTTCAGCCAAGCATTTATAAATATGATGCCCAGTTTGAAACTCTCACCACAGGCACTGGTTACCAGATCCTATTAAAGCAGTGAAGAAGAACTTTTTTATTGGGGTTTAACACCTTTATGTGCCATGCTGCTGGCAGATATTCCTGCTCAGGGCAGAATTTCTCTTCCCACTGAACATGTATAATTTGGGCACATTTAATCAAATTTTTCCCCTGTAAAGTGAATGGATTTTTGTACCAATGATTTCTTGAATTAAATATATAAGAAATTTTCATTAAATCTAGTCATGGCAGCTGTGAAGCAGCCATAACTAGATTTGATGAAAAATAACTTGAAAATACTCAGAGGGTTAACAGTTAACAATACTTTTGACAGCCAAGGTATTGATTACAGTAAACAAATATACACTCCACTTCGTGGGGTTCCCATGGAAAACATGTCCATTTTTCCAAGTTCCCAGTACAGAATTCCTTGCATTGGTCATAGGATATGCCCAACTCACCCATGGATTGTTACTAAAACTGTAGTGTACAGTACTAGCTGAAATAAGTTGTTGGATAACCACATAAAAATTTTGATCCAATTTGTCCTCTGTTGTTGATGATTCAAACATTACACATTACCTCTTGGGAACCTTTCAGTGACAGTTGCACCAAAAATTCTGTCAAGCATTGGAATTGTCAGAAGAGTTAAAATGTACCTGAAATTTCATTGTGTTTATCCTGCATCTTCTTTCAGTTGGCAGTGTATGAATCCTCAGTAGAATAGCCTTACACGCTTATTCCATTGAGGTCATATATTTAACCCTTTACCCAACGCAGACGATATCAAAATTTATTATTTTAAATATAATTTTTTCAAATTTTTCAATTTTTTTTAACAAAACCATATTATGTGACCCCTCGTTGGAACAAGCTCAACGAGCTCGTTCCAACGAGGGGTCACATGATGTGGTTTTGTTGAAATTTTTTGAAACATAATATTTTTTCAACTGCTGAATTTGCATATTGCGTGGGCAGATGCGGCCGATTTGTTGTGTAAAGGGTTAACTCTTAGGGAGTGCAGTGGCTTAGTAGGTAGAGATGCAGGCTGCAAGCCGAGAGGTCCTCGGTTCGAATCCCACCTGCGGCAACCATGATGTGTCCTTGGGCAAGACACTTAATCCCAATTGCCTATGTGGGGTCATGGTGGCATTGTGTACTAAGGCATACTGCACGTTGATGGTACACTTGTCTTCAACCAATGCTAACTCGGCTTGTGTGGAGTTAGTATGTTGGGGAGTTTGACAGTTGCTTGTCATTGCTTGGTGGTTCTCTCCAGGTACTCCGGCTTCCTCCACCTGTAAAACTGTCCGACACAAGGTGACCCTGGCTGCCAAAAGTGTTGTTAAACCTCAATAAATACATTTAAGTATGAGTATTTTCAAAATAATTTCCATGAAATCTTATGACAAGATTTGATGAAAAATTCATCTAAATTTAACTAAAGAAATCATTGGTCAGCTGGTCCATTCAATTTACAGTTGAGAAATTTAGTTAAATGGTAGAGTGCCGAATTATTTTTCGAAGGTGATTTGTAACATGAGTATTTTTTTTTTAAAATTCTATTGCTACCAGCAAGGGGAGCCTTGATTTATCGAAAGTTTGTTAAAAAATAATTGATTTGTTTCTGTTTATGGAGAGTTCCTGTTGGCACTCTCCAATAATTTGTAACAACACAATTTTATATCAACATTTTTTGTTCTGTGTCTGAGCAAACATCAAACTAATGCATACAGTGTAGGATTTATGAAATAATTTCCAGGATACAAACTCTGGGTCTCAGGGCTAGAGTATTGGACTTTAGTCCATGTTCAGTCCTGACCAGCAGTAGCTATTTTGTGTCTTTTAAATGGTAGAGTGCTAGAAGCCACAATCATGGCTCTATTGAAAAGTGCTGAAAGCCACTACAGTAGAACCTGTCTTGAGAGATCGCCCTTTGGGCCACACAAAAGTGGTCTCTCAAGACAGGTGGTCTTTCATAACAGGTTTCAGGGTTTTCTCAAGTCAGTGAATAACCAACCACAAAATTCAGAAATGGAGAAGAATGGATTTTTGTTATTACTTTGTAGTTGTTCATTTTTATGAAGTTTTTGTAACAAATTGAAATGGACTGTTATAAAAATTATAAAAATAAATTAGTTTTGAAAATCTTCATTGAAGATTTTCAACACTAATTTATTTTTATAATTTTTATAACAGTCCATTTCAATTTGTTATAAAAAGATTTTCAACACAAATTTATTTTTATTCCTGTCACATTTCAGGTATGTATGAAATTGTTTATTCAGCAATAATCCTACTCTTTTCACATGGGTCTTATAAAAACATCTCAATCTTTAATGAGTTAGCAATTGAAACCCAATTAAGAGCTTTTAATACTTTTAATTATGTTAGTATAACCGCAATGGATTTTCTAATTCTAGAACAGGTAAAAAGTTTTTGTCATGGTTTCAGTCTTCAAATGAGCGGTCTCTCAAGACAGGTCTATTATGGCATAAAAATACAAGTTGGTACCAGGTCACATTGGTCTCTCAAGACAGGTGGTCTCTCAAAACAGGTGGTCTCCCATAGCAGGTCCATTATAGAGTAAAACCAATCGGTGACTGGTAGATGTGGTCTCTCAAGACAGGTGGTCTCTCAAGACAGTGGTCTCTCAAGACAGGTTTTATTGTATGTTGGCTTATGCTGTTTGCTATGTAGCAGCCGCAGCCATGACTAGATTTTTTTAAAAATTCATCTAAATTTTACTAAAGACATCATTGGTCAATAAGTCCATTCAGTTTACAGGAGAGAAATTTGGTTAAATATGCCCAGCTATACTTATTTCAGTGGCAAGATATTTTAGGTCCTTGGAAGGAATATTCACCAGTTAAGGTCACATTTTTCTGCACAATGGCTAATCGTGATCACATCATGGAGATAAAGTCAAGTTTAGTCAATCATTTGTACCCATGTTGCCTATTTTAGAGGACTTCAGTCCCGATCATTGATGACTGAGTCCTATTTACCAGCAAAACAGAGCTTGTTTACACAGTAGACAAGCTCTGCTTCACTTCCCAGGGTTTCCAAGGGGGCTCCAATAAATTGCAAGAAAACAAATTTGTATGAACAAAATATTTTTAGGCTTTTAACTGAATATGCAGCGACTAGGTAATTTTTATGAAAATATTTGATTAACTTTGTAAAAAATATATGTCAGCAGATCAGAGGACAAGGGTGGAATCAAAGTTACTAACAGGTACACTCGTAGTCCCTGAAATTTAAAGGACTGATCATATCATTGAAACGATATGAGAATTGCAGCTTGAGTTTAATTATCAACACCAAATAATTTAAGTGTTAAAGTAGAACCCTGTTAACCCTCTGCACGGGGCACAGCGGCAACCCATTCTTGTCAGATCACCGAAGTTAAGAAACGTTGAGCCCGGTTAGTCCTTGGATAGGTGACCGCCTGAGCGATAGATTCAGACTCCCATATTGTGTCCTTGGGCAAGACACTTAACCCGGATTGTCCACATGGGGGCATGAGGATGCCGTACTGAAGCGTACTGCACATCGATGGTGTGCATGTCTTCAACCAATCTAACCATGCCGGTGCAGCAGTGCGGAGTTACGATGTTGGGGAGCTGGCAGTTGCTTGTCATTGTTCGGTGGTTCTCTCTGGGTACTCCGGCTTCCTCCTCCCGTAAAACTGTCACTGACATGATGTGACCTTGGCTGTTAGAGTGTCGTTAAGCCTTAATAAATGAATAAGCCTCTGCACACTCCAGGCTAAATATAAAAATTTTATGCAGCAAATTATTCCCATAATGCAACAAAGAATTTAACAAATTCAATCTTTTATGACAGAGCTCAATGAGCTCTGTCAAACAAGATTGAATTAGTTAAATTCTTAGTTGCATTATGGGAATAATTTACTGCATAAATTTTCATAATTTTGGCATTGGTGTTCAGAGGGTTAGTTGAACAGGCACTGTGAAAAATATTCAAAGAATAGGACGATTCAAATTACTTTAATTCCATAATTTTCCCATGTTCTGGAAATGAAGTGAGTATTTAATTTACATCTTCTTTCATGGATCTCAGATTAAATGAAATAAACTTAAAGAGATTCTATGCTTATCAGACCAAATCTGTAAAGCTGAGGCACATTTGGGGATTTTCAGTTGAATATTTAAAAATTTTTTTTTTATCTAATTGGAGACTTAAGTCAATGATCAAATTTGTACTAATGGTATAGTAAATGGTTTGGTGTTCAGAAGTTATACACATTAAACAAAGTTATTCCATCAACCAATAATCCAATTAACCCTATACTGAACATGAGTAGAAGAGGACATTTACAATTTTTTTCCCTTATTTGAGCTCATTCCAGCGAGGGGTCACAAGCTAAGCTTTTATGGCAAAAGCTGAAAAACCATACAAAATTACAATGGTGATTTTTGGAAATCATGTTGGCAGATTTGGCCTTTCTGTTTGACAAATGGGTAAGTGGAATTCACTGTACTACAGTATTAGGCCCCACAAAGTACCTCTTCTGTTTCTCAGGCCATTTTTGTAAAATTGCATGCGGGCAGGCATTGTTTTATTTCATTTTTTATTTTTGTAATTATTTCTTTGCCATCAAAACTTTCAATTCTTGGTTTGTTTTATGTTTTAGGTCTCATAATCTTCAGAATAACATGGGTGGTGGCATATTTCGTCCCTTGAATGCAAGGAGGCTTCACAGTGCTAAAGCATTGCAAAGCCTTATTGCACTCAAGGGACAAATTTAGTAATTCATGATGTCATGCAACCGGAAGTGAGTGGCGGGCATTAATGAAAACATAGTTCATTAATAGCCCACTGCCCACTTCCAGTCATGGTAATAATAGTAATAACATGATTTTGTGAGGCGTGTGGGTTTATTAACGGCCCTGAGAACTGAATAACAGCCCTATGGCTTATTAATGGCCTGCAACTTCGTTTTGGGCTGATAATAAACCCTCGGGCTGTTATTCATTCCTCTTGGGCTGTTAATAAACCATAACAGCCTCCAAACTCATGTTAGTGTTATATTGGTAGGAACTCAATAACTTGTAAGCATGTTCCAGTGAGGAGTCGTTAAATTATAACTACATGACTTATCATTTAAGACATCTCTCATTCTAGACTTTCCAGCCAAATCCTTACATATGGAGCTTCACAGCAACCATGACTCTCAAAACTTGTTTTGTAGAAAATCCACACTAAAACACCAGAAGTTCAGATCCATGTCAGCAAAAAATTAACTTGTTGTTCAATATATGTACTTATTTATCGGTGTTTAACTGATAGAAACCCCATATTTAGGCTTTGTTGTGAAGTGAACATGATAAAACTTAAAGGCTTCATTTTGTGTGGCTTTACTACATATTACTTTTAACTGGTTGTGTGCTAGAAGCCACTATCAGGGCTTTTAAAAACAAGAGGGTACCCGAGCAAAATCCAACATTTTCCTTGCTTATGTTTCATACTCAGTCAAACGCAAATAATATTTTGTTCATATCAATTTATTTTATAACAAATTATTGGAGAGTGCCTTGTGGCACTCTCCAATAATTTGATATAAAATAAATTTTTAATACCAAATTCAGACCACCAAAAATATTCTAGCACTCAACCAGTTAATGTGAAATTTATTTAGTCTTTAACCCTTTGAACACGAAAGACCGATTTTTCAGTCCAAGGCATAATTTTGTCCCATTTTTGTCTTATTATAAGAGGTCTATACACGAGGCATTGAGGATAAAATGATAACGGCTGTCTGCGGCCAGGAGGCTGCAGTAATTATTTTATCCTCCCTGTATATTGATATTGGACTGACCCATCTCACTCACAAAGGTGATGCCATTCCAGGAAATGAGGGTTCAAAGGGTTAGAGTGGCTCAGTTGTTAGAGCATTGGACTTCAAACCAAGAGGTCCACAATTCAATCCTGACCAGTGGTCACTTAATCCCAATTTCCCATATGGGGACATGGTGGCACTGTGTGTTAAGGGGTAGTGCAAGTCAATGGTGTACTTGCCTTCAACCAATGCTAACCCTGCATGTGCAGAGTTAGTACTTTGGGGAATTTGGGAGTTCTCTCAGTTGCTTAATGGTTCTTTTTGGGTACTCGGGGTTCCACCACCTATAAAACTGTCCGACATGAGGTAACCCTGGCTGTCAAAAGTGTCATTAAACCTCAGTAAATAAATAAATTTATTCATTTTTCAATGTTGCCCATTTTAGAGAACTTCAACCACAAGCGCTGGTGACTGGGTCTTACTTTACCAGTAAAACAGAGTTTATTAACTACAGTAAACAAGTACGGCTTTATTTCCTGGGGTTCCCACAGCAGAATAAATAAATAAGGATTTGCCTTGTTAGAGTTTATGGGAGAGCGCCTCTAGGCACTCTCCCATCAATTGTAACAAGGCAAAGAATTGTGGAAAAAATTTTACGATTAAAAATAATGTAGCACTCTGCCAGTTAAGGTCATTTTCAGCATCTTTGGCTAGATTGTGACCACAACATACGTATGAAGTCAAGTTTATCCCATCGTTTCTATCTATGCTGCCCACTTAAGAGAACTTCCACCCCATGCATTGGTTCCAGGTCATATTTTACCAGTACAGCAGAATTTGTATACCACATTAAACAAACACTTTGCCACTTCCCACAGAGAAACCGGTTATCCAAGAAATAGGCAAAACTCTGTAAGCATTGTTAATAAAACTCACCACAGAAATGTTTTTAACTTTCCATTTTTTTTCTGTTCCAAAAGATAGTTTATGACTCGTTAGAATATGCTCAGGTGTTCATAATCCATCAGTTGAAAGAGAAAGATACAAACACTCAAATTAAAAACAGATCTTGATATTGTGGTCTGTAACCAGGCCTGAAAATAAGCTGTCTGACATTTACAGAATGAGGTCCCCAGAGGGTGAATTTGATAATGCTATCCCTATAGTGGGCCAATTTATCCAGTGGGTAACTCTTTCTGTTTGGTTTTGAGACCTTGATTCAGATTGAGGTTCACAGAGGGTAAATTTAGTGATGCTACCCTGCTATGCAGGGTTGTATCACTAAATTCACCCTTTGGGGACCTCATTTGCAGATGAGAGTCTGTATATTTTCTGGCTTGTCTGTAACTTATGTAGTTACTAAAATGATATTTAGTTAATAGCTTATATCAGCATATCAATTCTAAAATACAGAAAATCTTAGCAGTGAGACTTATTGCATTCCGAAATTACACATTCTCAGAAAATGGCAATTTTTGACTATTTCAATTTTCTAGGCAATTCCCAATCAAACTGAGGAATTATTCTTTCAAACTTTCAATTATAGATTTTATTTATTAAAATATATTAAAATAAATGTACATCGGACATTGTTCTGTGTTGTGTTTTTTCTATCATGTTGAGTTATCTCTCTTAATGTCTCGGACCACTGCAGATGAACACCAGATCATTTCCTTCCCAATGGCCATGTTCCTATTTAATGGAAGCATATTGGCTTTCTTATGAGGGATTGATTTCTGCCTGCAGTCTTAAAATTAGGCAGTGAAATTCAAAACCATTGTGAAAGATATTTATATGTGTCCTCAGAAATCCTTTTATACCTGGAATGATGAGATTTTGACGGGTCAAGAGGAATTTTTTACACCTGGAACTGTTCCTGAAACAGCACTCAGTTTGAAAAAGTTGTGCATCTAAAAGCTTTGTTTGGAATGTTAGCCCTTTACCCAACACACAATATCAACATTTATTATTTATAATATTATTTTCCGAGTTTTTAAAATAATTTCAACAAAACCATATCATGTGACTCCTCATTGGACCGAGCGAGCTCAACGACCTCATTCCAATGTGGAGTCACATGAATTGGTTTTGTTGAAATTTTTTGAAAAATATTTTCTCAACTGCTCAATTTGGAAATTATGCGGACAGATGGGGCCAATTTGTTAGATAAAGGGTTAACCCCACATCTTGGAAATCAGTTGTTGGCATGTGTACTGAAAGCTTTCTTGAACAATGGCCAATGGATTATTGATAATAGAGCATGAAATATACAAAGCAATGGAAATGTATGAATCTCCATTGAGAGTATTTTAGGAAAATAACATCTTTAGGCCTCACAAAGTAGATCCTCTGTTTCTCAGGCCATTTTTTGTAAAATTGCATGCGTGCGGGCGGCTTTTTATTATATTTATTTTTGTAATTATTTCTTTGCCATTAAAAAGTTCATGTTCTTGGTTTGTTTTATGTTTTAGGCCCCATAATCTACAGAATAGCATGGGTGGTGGTGTATTACGTCCCTTGAGTGCAAGAAGGCTTTGCAATGCTAAAACATTGCAAAGCCTTCTTGCACTCAAGGGACAATTTTATTGACTTGGGTAAAATATCAGACACAATCCATTCGATTTTGATTTTTTTAAGTTTGGATAGGTTATAAAAAGAGAGCATGCGGCAGTCAAAAGGACCATGCGGGAGGGCCTGAGAAACAGATTTTTATTTTTTTTAGGCCTTACATTGTTTATTTGAGTTTAACTTTTAACCTGCTGAATATTTTCAAAGTACTTTTTTTATCAAATTTAGCCAGGACTGCTGTGAAGCTAGATTTTGCTGAAAAATTCATCTAGATTTATCTAAAGAAATCAATCATCAAAAAGTTCTTTCAATTTAGAGGGGGATATTTGGTTAAATGTGCTCAAAGTGCACATCAGCAAGCAGATTGCCTTAGTACACGGCACCCGGCGGCGGCCGTGTCTTAATCACAAAAGCGAATTGTAAATTTTAGGATCCAGACAAAATTTTATGTCTGATTTTATGATTCCAACAGAGTAATATTTCATCAGTTATTATTTTTCTTCCCACATTTTTAACCCTTTACCCAACGCAGACGATATCAAAATTTATTATTTTAAATATCATTTTTTGAAATTTTTCAAAAAATTTCAACAAAACCATATCATGTGACCCCTCGTTGGAACGAGCTCAATGAGCTCGTTCCAACGAGGGGTCACATGATATGGTTTGGTTGAAATTCTTTGAAAAATAATATTTTTTCAACTGCCGAATTTGCATATTGCGTGGGCGGATGCGGCCGATTTGCTGGGTAAAGGGTTAAGGGCCTAAGGAGTTTTAGACATATTTTTCTACATTTTGACAGTCTACATCCTGTGGCTTTGCACTTGTTTCTAGGCAAGTCTTGGTTGCCTATGTGAGTAGCCAAGACTTGCATAGACACAACTGACATGGTACTTAGAGTGTAACATGCTAGTTTCCACAGAGTCGGCATGTAGGAGCACCCGTTTTGTTGTAAAAACGATCAAAATCGGAATTAGCTCGAAGGGTTAAGCTTCTTTGTAGTTTACAAAATTAGCACCTGTGGTAATAATGACACACACCAAATTAATTCTGGAGGTGCAGTTTTCCCGTGCACCTACATTTTTCAAGTCTGAAGGCCTGCTCACACCCAAAGCACTGGATACCTGATCCTGTTATATACATTGCACAGTGGAGCCCACTTCATTGGATATCTCTGAACTGAATAACCCTGTTAATTGAATATAATTTCCCAACACAAAACTATTTACCATACCTCCAGTACAAATTTGACCTGTTAATTGAATATAGTTTATAGAATAAACTGCTGTTAATTGAATAAACAAGAGGCCCCAGGGGGCCTGAAGCGCTCATCTTGAACAGAACACAATGTAACCGAGTCCAAGAATGAGTCTACATTAAGCAAGCCATCTCCATAGGCTACACTCTCAATCCTTGAGTCCCTCAGGAGTGACAAAAATAATCTGGGCATCATGCCTTTTCTTCAGTTGATCATAAAGTAAAATATAGAGCTCCCCTATGAAGCCCCTTGATACAACCTATGTGGATTAATCTTAGTTATACACCTAGAGAGGGTACTGAATACAAAATGTTTAATTCTTCAGCAACATGTCCAATTCCGGCTCCCATAGAGAGTCCAAATATTAACCCAGGCTCTTGATTTGAACACAGTTGAATCTGACTTCCCTAGAGATGTTGTGTACTGAATATGAAAGCATTATGTCTGTTGGATCTGAAGAAGAGAAATTGTAAAGAAATTTCTTCGAATTGCACTAAGTTCAAATTAGGGCTACCATAGCGAGCCCAAATATTAACCTATGGATCCGATTTGAACAAATTAGAATCTGACCCCCTAGAGATGTTGTATACCAAATGTGAAAGCATTCTCACTAGTGGATCTGAATAAGTTTTTTGAAGAAATTCCCTCATATTGTACTAAGTTAAATTTCATGTTCCCACATGGAGCCCAAATATTAACCTAGGCACTCGAATTGAACAACCTGGAATCTGACCTCCCTAGAGATGTTGTATACCAAATATAAAAGCATTCTGACTGGTGGATCTGAAGAAGAAGATTTTTAAAGAAATTTCCTCATATTGCACTAAGTAAAAATTTGGGCTACCATAGTGAGCCCAAATATATACCTAGGGATCTGATTTGAACAAACTTGAATCTGAAACCCTTAGAGATGCTGCATACCAAATATCAAAGCATTCTGACTGGTGGATCTGAAGAAGAAGATTTTTTTAAATTACCCTCCATACTGAACAAAGATAAAATCTGGGCCCAAATATTAACCTAGGGACTCGGTTTGGACAATCTTGAATCTGACCCTCATAACAATGATGTTTACCGAACATTAAAAGATTCTGACTGTGGTTCTGAAGAAGAAGATTTTTAAAGAATATTCCCCATATTACCCTATGTTAAAACTTCGGGCTCATGTAGAGAGCCCAAATATGAACCAATGAGCTTTATTTCAACAAACTTTTATCTGCCCCCCCCTCCCCTATGAATGCTGTATACCAAATATCAAAAGATTCTGATGATTGGTTCTGGAGAAAAGATTTCTTAAAATTTTTGCAAATATGCTGACTCAGCATTTTTTCGATGCCCATTACAGAACACCCTAACATAACTAATGGCAATTTTTTTTTACCATTCAATTCTACTGGTCCTAAGGATACTTCATACAAAATAACAGCTCTCTGTTCCATGTGGTTTGGGAAATATGGGCGTTTGAAAATATTTCTATTTTTAGCTCCCAGGGTTCTCATGGTGATGCGGGAATTTTTTTTTTTACATGGGTCAAGTACTTATGACCCAATAATACCACAAACCAAATTTGGTTCATACCGGACCATCGGTTCAGAAAATAGAAATTTTGGGCGGGGCCAAAAATCTTACCCCTCCTATTACAAAGCCAAATATTACTTCACGAACTTCGTTTGAACAAACTTTATTCTACACCTCATATGGAAGCTCCACAGCAAATATCAAGTCATTGATATTAACCCTTTGTCTGCTGCTGGCGGATATTTCTGCCCTAGGCAGCAAATCTCTTTCTACTCGAAGAAATAAATTTTTTTGGTTGTCATTTTTAGCTCACCTGACTGAAAGTCAGGGTGAGCTTTTCTTATCACTCTTCGTCCGTCTGTCCGTCCATCGTCTGTCATCCGTAGTCCTGCGTGAAGGTGGTGTTTGAGCCTCTTTCTCCTAAACCACTGGCCACATTTTAATTAAATTTCATGTAAGTAGTGGTTATATAGGGGCATTTTGATTTTTATGCAAATTAGGTTTCGGCTCATATTGAGCAGAGGGCTGGGGAAAAAATGGCCAAATTTTTTGAAAATCTTCTTATGAACCACTAGTAGCAGAGACTTGATATGTGGTATACAGAGTCCTTTTGAGGTTTAGAATCAAGTTTGTTCAAGAGAAGTTTGTTGGGCTTCATTTGCCTTCGTTATGGGATGGGCAAAAATTTTTGTCACGCCTAATATTTCTATTTTCAGAACCGTGAGGTCGATTTGAACCAAATTTGATATGAGATGATAATGGGTCATAAGTAGTTGATTGATGCAAAATTTTTTTTTCTCATTGCCCCGTGGGAACCTCGGGATCTAAAAATAGGAAAAACCTTAAAACTGCCATATCTCCAAAACTACACGGCACAGAGAATTCTTATTTTGTATAAAGCTTACTTTTATCCAGTAGAATAGAATGGTTAAAAAAAATCCCTATCGGTTTGATCACAAGGTACCTTTTTCAGGACTTTGAAAAAGTGCTGAGTCAGCACTTTTTAACACTGTCGACAATGGGAAAAACATTAAAAAATCTTTTTCTCCAGATCCAGCAAGCAGAATCTTTTGATATTTGGTATGCAACATTGTGGGGTGGATCTGATTCAAGTTTGTTCAAATCGGCTCCCTAGATTCATATTTGGGCTCACTATAGAAGCTCGAATTTGAAGTTAGTGCATTTCAGTCAAATTTCTTCAAAAATCTTCTTCTCCAGATCCAGCAGGCAGAATCTTTTGATATTTGGCATGCGACATTGTGGGTTGGATCTGATTCAAGTTTGTTCAAATCGGCTCCCTGGGTTTATATTTGGACTCAGTATAGGAGCCCAAATTTGAACTTAGTGCATTTCAGGTAAATTTCTTTGAAAATCTTCTTCTCCAGATCCAGCAGGCAGAATCTTTTGATATTGGGTATGCACCATGCTTAGGGGGAAGGGGGGGGGGGGGGGGGGTAGATTCAAGTTTGTTCAAGCCAAGTCCCTGGGTTCATATTTGGGCTCACTGTGGTAGCCCGAATTATAACTTAGTTCAAAATGAGGAATTTTCTTTAAAAATCTTCTTCAGATCCAGCAGTTGGAATGTTTTGATATTTGGTATGCAGCATCCTTGGGGGGGGGGGGGGGGGGATTCAAGTTTGTTCAAGCTCTGTCCCTAGGTCCATATTTGGGCCCACTGTGGGAGCCTGAATGATAACTTAGTTCAAAATAAGGAATTTTCTTTAAAAATCTTCTTATTCAGATCCAGCAGTCAGAATGTTTTGATATTTGGTATGCAGCATCCTCTGGAGGGTGTGATTCAAGTTTGTTCAAGCCATGGCCCTAGGTCCATAATTGGACTCACTGTGGGAGCTTGAATTGTAACTTAGTTCAAAATGAGGAATTTTCTTTAAAAATCATCTTCTTCAGATCCAGCAGTCAGAATATTTTGATATTTGGTGTGCAGCATCCTTAGGGGGTTGATATTCAAGTTTGTTAAAGTCACGTCTGTGGGTTCATATATGGGCTCCCTGTGGGATTCAATATGAGGAATATTCTTTAAAAATCCTTTTTTTTTTTAGATCCACTGTTCAGAATCTTTGGATATTTGGTATATGCTTTTCTTAGGAGGAGCAGATGCAACTTGTTGAAATCAATTCTCTGGGTTGATATTTAGGCTACCATGTCAGGTGAGTGCCCTCTGGCCCCCTGGGGCCTCTTGTTAATTAAATTTACCCTCTGTAAATTAAATCAAGGTTTTGACCAATGATTTCTTGAGTTAATTTCCAAAAGATTTTTAGCAAATCTAGTCATGGCTGCTTTATTGCAGCAATGACTAGATTTGGTAAAAAATATTTAAAAAAATACTAAGCGAGTTAAGGGTTCAATGTTGTAAGCTGAGGGTGAATAATGGCTAGGTGGGTTTACATTTTAAATCTTGGGTTTCTTCATTTATTCATTGGTATTTAAGGTCACTTTTTTGCATCAATGACTATCTCCGGACTGCATCACAGGTATGGAGTGATGTTTAGCCAGTTGTACGTACCTATGCAGCCCACTTTAGATGACGTCCACTTAAAAGCATTGGATATCTGGTCCTATTTTATCAGTAAATAGTACTTGTTTACCATAGTGAATAAGCACTGCTCCTCTTCTCAAATCTCTCAGTGGGATGAAGTTGAGATTAAAAATATTGGTTGGTCCGTGTTTTCAGAAAGGTAGTGATAACCAATAACTGGTGACAGGGATATAACTGAATATTCTGGTATCGTTTGTTTGTTTTTTTGATGTTTAGCTCTTAACTCGCCGAGTATTTTTAAGATATTGTTCATCAAATCTGGTCATGTTGGCTGTAAAGCAGCCATGACAAGATTTGATAAAAAATTCATCTAAATTTAACTCTTAAGAAATCATCGATGAAAGAATCCATTAATTTTATTGGGGATAAATTGATTAAATGTGCCCAAATTATATTTATTTCAGTGACTAGAGAAATTCTGTCCTGAGCAGGAATATACGCCAGCAGCATGCAAGGAGTTAAAGATAACTGGCAGCATCTTTGGCTTTTCCATGACTGCAAGACTGCAATGCAATACAACTATAACACAAAGTTTACATAACTGTTTATATTTATGCTGCACACTTTCAAGAATTTCCACCTCAGGCCTGGGTTAACCCTTAAGGGTATAATTCTGACTTTGATAACTGTTTAATGCAAAGGAGCAGGTGCCCCAGCATTGTTTGGGTAAACTAAGAACTTGTTTTCTAAGTACCTTGTCAGTTGTTTCTAGGCAAGCCTTGGCTGCCTCTGTCAGCCAAGACATGACTAGAAACAACTGCAAAGCCATTGGAATTAGACTTTCAAGGTATAGCGAAAATGTATAAAAATCTCCAGACCTTTAAGAGTTAAACCAGTAAAACAAAAACAGTTTACCACAGTAATCAAAACTGGAAAGTGGAGCAGTGATTGTTTTCTGTGGTAAACAAGTTTTAATTTTGTTTTACTCATAAAATAGGATGTGGTAACCAGTGCTTGTGGTGGAAGTACTCTAAAATTGGCAACATAGGTATAAACAATTGACTAAACTTGACTTTATACTTGTATTGGATATAGACATAGCTGCTGATTTATTTATTTATGGGTGTTTAAGGTTATTTTCAGCATCTGTGGCTGTATCACTACTGCATAAGTATGAAGTCGGAAATAGCCGATTGATTATACCTGTGATGCCCACTAAAGAGGACTTTCACCCCAGGAATTGGTTACTGTGTCCTAAGAAGAACTAGTTTACCACACTAGAAAAACACTGCTCAACTTCCCAGGATACCCACAGGGAGGGTAGGTGGGGGGGGGGGGGGATAGTTGCTGAAAGTGATCTTGTCCTTAAACGTCAAACAAATAAATAAATAAATAAATAAATAAATAAATAAATAAATAAATAAATAAATAACTAGAGATGGTCTGTCACCCTCTATATCCCCACCGTGGCATACCGCATAGTGTGGGTGACTGAAAGAGGCATTCAAATTTTGTAAGTAAAAAAAATCCAACATGGCCACCAGTCGGCCACCTTCAGTACGATTGGGAAAAAATTATGTCACGCACTGCTCCTCATCATGTCGATCATTTATATTGAGTTTCATGACAATGCAGCACAAAGTGTAGAAAAAGTTCGCTCCACAAGCATTCTGCAAAATCCTAAATGGCCACCAGTCGGCCATCTTGAATCCGATCGGGACAAAAATTTTGTCACGCACCGCTCCTCATCATGTAGATCATTTATATTGAGTTTCATGACAATGCAGTAAAAACTGTAGAAGTAGTTTGCTCCACAAGTATTTTGCAAAATCCAATATGGCCACCAGTCGGGCATCTTGAAACTGAGTGGGAAAAAAAATTATGTCACGCTCAGTTTGATAATTTTTGTGAAGTTTCATAAAAATGCGGCTAAAACTGTGGAAGTAGTTTGCTCCACAAGTTTACATGTGCAACAGACCGACGACGACAGACCAACCGACGGACAAGTTGACTCCTATATACCCCCTAAAACTTCGTTTTGTGGGGTATAAATAAATTATTAAGCACACTTTGCCACATCCTGGGGTTCCCATGGGTAAATATTCCTGCGAGATATTGGCCCCCAAATCCATAACAGAACAAATGTTCTAGAACACAAAGGAAGTTGGATAACCCTTCACCTAACAAATATGCAGCAAATTCAGCAGCTGAGAAACATATTTTTCAAAAAATTTCAACAAAACCATATCAATTCACCTCCTCATTGGAACAGGCCTGATTTGGTTCTGTTGAAATTTTTTGAAAAATAATATTTAAAATAAGCCTAAAAAAGTTTAAAAATCTGTTTTGCTGTCCCTTCCGCATGGTCCTTTTGGCTGCCGCATTCTCTCTTTGTATAACCAATGCAAACTTAATAAAAAAAAATAGAATTAAATGGTTTAAGTTTGATATTTTACCCAAGTTAAAAAACTTGATAAATTTATTCCTGGAGTGCAACAAGGCTTTGTTTGCAATGCTTTAGCATGCTATTCTATAGATTATGAGACCTAAAACATAAAACAAACCAAGAAGATCAACTTTTGATGGCAAAGAAATTGTTACATAAATAAAAAAATGCCCGCCGACATGCGATTTTACAAAAAATGGCCTGAAAAACAGACGATCTACTTTGTTTGGCCATAATAAATTTTGATATCGTCTGTGCTGGGTAGAGGGTTAACTGTTAAACTTGATCACATTAAACAATGTTTATTTGGCTATAAAGATAATCAATGAAGAATTCTAACAATTACATATCTGACAGTTTCTCACTGTTGCTTGGTGGTTCTCTCTCTGGCTTCCCCCACCTGCAAAACTGTCTGACACAAGGTGATCCGGGCTTTTGGAAGTGTCATTAAACCCCAATTATAAAACCAAACAAAGAAAACAGTTTTTAAAGCAACATTTTAATTTATCGAAATGTAAAGCAACAATTTTAATCATAAAAGTTTACATATTAGATGAAACATGAACTACATCCAGGGCTAACACAATGTTAATGGTTTCAGATGCTTAAACATTATCAAACCACCGAGTTCACATTAACCCTAAGCTCTCTGATGTCAAAATACCTAGGTTTTCAGCAGCAATTGCTCAGTGAGCTCTTTCAACAAAGCCATATTCTGATAAAAAATTAAATGGCCTGAGAAACAGAAGATCTACTTTGTGAGGCCTAATCAAAATATTCAGTTAACCAGAATATGGTAATTTTGCGGAAAATTTAGTATTTGTTTTATTTTTTATATCTAATTATGACATAATCAATGGTACTGCTGGAAGTACTGAAAGAAAATAAATCTAATGCTCCAGAGATGTTAATGGAATTTTTCGAAAAATCATATTTTTATTCAATTAACCTAGATTTACACGATGACCCAAATACAATCAACAGGGCAAGTTTCTACTTAATCGCAAATTGTTTGATATTTAACAAATACCAGTACAGTGAAACCCTGTTAATTGAATAGCCACTTTTCCAATGAAATTTAAAAAATTTATAGTAATTTATATATTTTTTATACTTACCAATGACCCAGACTTAGTTGGTGCTAACTCTAAAAAATCCTGGGCCAAACACAAATTTTGCCCCCCAATCCCCAAAATTTGCATCTAAAACCAAAAGAAATCATGTCCTATAGGACCTCCATACTTTGCCCTTACTGCGCATGCGCAGTGTCAAGGACGTTCCGAAAATGGCGCCAATTATCATTCTTACTGGCAGTGCCTGGTCAGCGCTATGTACTCAGCGGGGAGGTAAGAGTTCCCAACTCCAGGGAGGGCCATCCCCATCTGGGTCATTGGTAAGTATAAAAAATATATAAATTACTATAAATTTTTTAACATTTTTATACTGTACCAATGACCCAGACTTAGCTGAATAGTAAAAAGGCTGGAGGGCCTAGGACATAGAGGAAAATCCAATAAGCTCAACTATATAATATAGAGGCAACCCCTCAAGAAGAAAAGGAGTATTAGGCTTTACATGTATCTTTCTTATTTTATGTTAAATTAGAAAGATACAATACCCTTCATAATTGAGCACAATAACATTCATGTTCTCTATTAACATCCAGTATAACCCTTTATACTAATTATTTTTAAAGTAAGCCAATAAATAAAGTTAGTCCAGAGAACTGAGACTCTTTATATTCTTTAAAAGTGTCCGAGGATTGTATATTAACGCCCGTTTGACACTTGACATATACAAATGCTTCACACCGAGCTACACTTTAAAAATATGACATGAATGAATTTTAACATTAATATTACACTTTAAAACCATCCCGGAAACGACTCAGAAATACTGACTTCGGAGGAGGCATTCCCTTGCTTTTCACTATAAAGCAGGTGACCAAAGGGAACACCCACCACCCCCCCCCCCCCCCTTCCCCTTGCCCTGGGTCAAATAGCCCAGAGCGAAGAGGGCAGCTGGACGGAGTCACTGCCGGAACAGAAAGCCTGCATAACTATAGTTGCAACTGTTTAGTGGACGACATTCTGAGCAACAGATAACGGACCTAAACAATGCAGGTCTCCAGAAATGGACTCAATATTTCTGAGATAAAAATTCGTGAATGTGGATGGCTGAGACCAATAAGCAGCCTTCATTAAATCTGTAATAGCAATACTATTAGCGTAAGCCCAAGAAGTAGCAAGAGCTCTTACTTCATGAGCCGAAATCTTAAGCACAGACTGCTGAGAAGAAGATAAACTCTCATAAGCAGTACGGATAGTTAATTGAATCCATCTAGCAATAGAATGGACCGAAATGTCCCTTCTATTAGGCATCAGAGACAGAAAGAAACGTTTTCGTCCCTTTCTGATAAACTGAGATCTCTGTTTATAGATACATAACGCTCTAACAGGACAGAGTAAAGGCCTACGCCCGTCTGAAGACGGAAGAGCCTTAATAACAATAGGTTCCGGATATTTATTAGGAGCCTGATTCTTAGCTAAAAAAACCCACATTAGTAGTGAAGGTGATAGTGTTCCCGACACTACGATAGTGAGAATCATCCACCGACAGTGCATGAAGCTCACTGACTCTTCTAGCAGAAGAGAAAGCTAAGAGAAAAGCTGTCTTATAAGATAAGAATTTGAAATCTACTGTCCCAAGAGGTTCAAATGGCTTTTCCTTCAGTTTAAGAAGAACCCAAGCTAAATTCCATTTAGGAATTAACCTAAGAGTTCTGGGTCTATTTATCGAGAAGTTTCTTACCAACTTAGATAAAGAGACATTAGATCCAATTTGTAAACTATCATGATGTGTATAGGTATCAGATAACATAGACCTATAACCCTTAATAGTAACAGGCTGCAGTTTGATTTCGTCAAACAAGTATACTAGAAAGTTTGCAATGTCTGGTATAGAGGGATCAAAAATATCCACAGAATGATCCCTACACCAACGACGAAAAACCTTCCACTTAGCCGCATAGTTTAGCGAAGAGGAGGTCCTCCTACAGTTAGAAATCGCGTCCACTGCTCGTCCTGTAAAGTGCTTGCCATGCAAGAAGGACCGCTCAACGGAAAAACGTGAAGGTTGAGACCTTGCAGGTTGTGATGGAGTTGACGCGATTTCCCCTGCGAAAGAAGATCCTCCCGTGGAGGAAGCTTTCGCGGTAGGTCCCACAACAGACACCTGAGTAGATTTATCCACGGTCTCTGTGGAGACAGAGATGCTACCAACAGAATCTTGCATTGAGATTGTTTTATCTTTAGCAATACTTGCTGAATTAACGGCACTGGAGGATACGCATATCCTATCATTCCGTCCGAAGGGATCGACAGAGCGTCTACTGCAAATGCTCTTGGATCCAGACACGGAGACACATACGTCTGCAACTGATTGTTGAGATGTGTCGCAAATAAGTCTATCATTGGCCGTTCCCATTGGTAGCAAATCTGATTGAATACTTGTTTGTTGAGAGTCCACTCCGACGGCAACAAGCGACCCTTTCGTGAAAGGGAGTCTGCTAGTACATTCAGACGACCCGGTATATGACGGACCGAAAGAAGAACCTGATGTTCTAGAGCAAACAGAAGGATTCTTTCTGTTAGATTGAACAACGGAACTGAATGAGTGCCTCCCTGATTCCGTATATACGCCACTACTGTCGTATTGTCGGACAGGATTTGGACATGAGCATTGTGAATAATGTCCATCCAATGACGTAACGCAAGCCAAATTGACATCATTTCCTTGATGTTTATGTGCTTGCCCAGGAATTGCGGATCCCAAAGACCCTGGCATCTCGAATCCGTTGGGATCAATGATGCACCCCAACCTGTTTGACTGGCATCCGTCATAATGGTAAAACTCGGATCCGGCAACTGCAGCGGAACTCCCTGAGTTAACCACTGAATGTTTGCCCAAGTCTGAATCTCTCGTTTCACTTGATCTGACAAGAGAACGTCTATGTCGAGCGAATGAATTTTCACACTCCAATTCTGAGTCAAGAAAATTTGGAGAGGACGCGTGCGTAACCGCCCCATCGGAATGAGATCCGCAGCGGCTCCGCACAGACCTATCAGTCTCATAAATTCTCTTGCTGTGACTTTGTCTGCGTGCAGACAATAGCGAGCATAACAACTGACTAATTTCGCTCTGGTTAACGGCAGACGAATGACATTGTTGTGCATCTCGAAGCTCATTCCCAGATGTGTGAATGACTTGGACGGCACCAGATCCTACTTCTCCTCATTTATTATAAAACCGAGACGTCGGAGCAATAGAAGCAGATTCTGCACATCGTTCTGAAGCGTTAACTCGTTGCCGTACCTCTGAAGAATGTCGTCCAGATAGGCTGACGTTACCGCAGACGAATGAGCTCGGAAATACATCATTACCGAGTTCATTACCCGAGTGAAAGCCCAGGGTGCTAGATTCAATCCGAAGCACATCGCCCGGAATTGATACACCACTCCTAGGACTGCGAATCATAGATACTTTCTGAATGTCGGATGTACCATGACGTGAAAGTACGCATCTTTGAGATCTATGCTCGTTGCATAATCGTTCACCCGAATACTCGCTCTGACCGACCGAATCGTCTCCATATAAAACTTCGGAGCGACGATCAGCTTGTTTATCCAGCTCAAATCTATGACTGGACAGAACGAGCCATCTGGTTTCGGAACCAGAAACAGATGGCTGTATAATCCCGGAGTCTCCTGGTTTTCTACGACCTCTACCGCGTTCTTCATTAAAAGAGACTGCACCTCTGATAATAGAGCGTCTTTTTTCTGCGGATTTGACGGAAGTTGAGTCCATTTTGGACTTCGAGTTAATGGAGGCTTTCGTTTGAAGGATATCTTTAGACCTTCCGAAATCACCCCTCTCACCCAAGGGTGGTCAGTAATCGACGCCCACTCTTGTGAAAAACTCGACAACCTTCCGCCAACCGGTACGCGATAGAGGTTGAAGCCATCACCTCCTGGACCTGCGAGGCCTGCGGTAGGAGAAACCACGTCCTCCACGACCCGCACCTCGTCCCGTCGACCTCGGGGCATCTGACCGGTTGTCCCGGCCCGAAGGACGTCCCGAACGTGAGTCGCTACCTTGACGGTCTCTTGAATAAGACCAAGAGGACGCACCGGAACCTCTATAGGAACCTCTCTTGGGCGCATTAGACCCAGAAGTGCCTGTCTTACTCTTATCTGCCGTGTCCGACTTCTTAGAAGCAGATTTGAACAGCAGAGAATCCGAAGCTTTCTTTGTAATTTTATCGTAAATTACAGAAAGCTTGCCGTCAAAGAGAAGTTCTCCGGAGACCGAAGCGACTCTGAGAGAGTTCTTCACCTTAGTATCCACGAGTGTGGATGTAGCTAGGGCTGCGTCACGTCTAACCAACTCCAGGTTTGCCACTGAAAGGGCGGAGTTACACGTGGAATAAGCTACTGCCCTTGAAAGAAGTCTTAAAGAGGATTGTATATCCTGAAATTCTTTCCCTTGAAGGCACAGTGATAACGCCTTAGTAAGGTGATCTGCGTAAGATAAGGCATCTAAACTGGCTCTGTTAGACGAAATAGTTGTTTCCAACACCACGGTTGGAATAGACGCCGACGACGGTAAAGATAATTCTAAGTCTTCCACCTCGTCGTCCATACGCAGAGGAACTCTCGGGATACCCTGTCCTGCCGTGTCGAATTTATTCCTTGCATTAATGAAAGGCAGGTTGAGAGTATTGGCGGACAAGAAACCTGCTTTTCCCGTTTTGGAAGCAAGTTTGAATATAGCGTCGTTCAATAATTCAAATGTTCTTGCAACATTATTGGACTGAGACAGAAACTCGGGAGCGATGTCCCTGAACCGCTCAAAGAAATCAGAGTCCAATGACGCTATAATTCTCTTGTCCGGAACCGCAGCAGTCTGGCCCGAGGGAACAACTTGAGGGAGAAAGTGCCGGATGAAGTCCACGGCAGCTTTATGTTGTTCCGAAAGGGATAGCTCCAAGTCATCCGTATCCCTTTCACCATCCGGTCGGACCTCATGATGCTCCCAGTCGTCTGACCCCGATGCTTCGGCGGAGCGTACCGACCCAGCGCCCTCGGATAATTCCCAATCCGACAGTTTCTGTCGGTTGCTGGGATGCTGCGATAAGTTGTGCTATCTGCACAAGTACGTCCGACATCGAGGCCTGCGGAGGCGCAGTCTTTCGCTGCTTCGCCAAGGGCAGCTCCGCATCTGATGACTCCCGCATACTCTTCCTATGCGAACGTCCAGAGTCCATCGGGCTCGTGTCCCTGGCTACCGGATGGTGTGACCTGGTCGCCGACGAATCCCTGATCGGCGAAGCTGGTAAAATATCGGCAGTCACGTAGCCAAGGTGCGGTCGTGTGTGCTGACGAGAGGAAGAAGCCTGAGCAGTCTCCGCGGACTGCCTATACAACGGAGCGTCCCAAGCGACGGATGTGTGCTCCGCTTGCGACACATTTTGTACCACAACATCTGGTCCCAGATGTTGTACGAGAGAGGGGCCTCTCTCGCTCGCGGCCCGGCTGGACCTGGACGAGCTAGGAACCGGACTCAAAGGCTTCCTCCGATCTCGCCTACTATCCGCCGTCACTGGGTGTACACATTGAATGTTTATAGTGCTCGCATCACCCAACATTTCCTCCTGGACCGCATCGGACGAACCCGGCTGCCGAACCATTCGGTGAATGGACGCTACACCGGGCGAGCTAGCGGACGACATTTGTTTAATCTCCATGAGCACTTTTGCCGCTAGCTCTGTATTCATTTGTGACGACGGAAGCGCACTGGCGGAAGATAACATGGAAACATCACCCTGTTCTTGTTCCTCTGAAATAGAAACTGATAGAGTAGAGTGACCCTGCAGAGAAAGAGCCGGCATAGCCCTTTCTCCACTAACAACATATCGTGACACACGTTTCCAATGTTTGTCATCCCAATATTGACATATAGAACAGGGATTAGTGCGAGAACACTGACTACAATTAATGCAATGATCATGAAAGTCAGAGGAAGTTTTCTTCCGATTACAATTTGAACAATATCCTTTCATTGTGAAAAGTCAACAACAAGTCCTAGTTACTCGCACAAACCCCTGACACAAAGATACATAATAACATGATCCATTAATAATGAAAAAAACAATTGAAAATCAAAATAATTTTTGAAAAATATTTTTTCAGCGAAGCCCAAGTTTCTGAAAAGTAACGTTGAGCCCCAATGGATCCGATGGCTAAGTGTGGTCAAAAATTTTAAATTTATATTAAATAATTAATGCAACACTTACGGATAATAAAAATGTATCTTATAGTGAGATAAACTACTCCAAAGGCAAACAGCCCCCCTCAAAAGAGACTGTTGCGAATGTAAACAAACAGTGTAAAAACACCAGAAAACATGACTCCAGGCACTGACAAAACTGGCCCGAAATCAGTCATCAAAATTACACTCTATCTGATGCAAGACAGAGACTCCCAGGGGAGAATCTGCAGAACATCAGATGGAAGATGCAGAACACAACGTTTATACACCCATGGGTGAAAACGTAACTATGGGGAAAATAACAGAAAACATTCTGTAACCAAGCAACTCTCCCAAGAGAATTTAGAAATGATCTTTCTCAAAAATATGCCAAAAGCATGGGAGAATTGCAAGGGGGGACTTAGAAGACCAGGGGAGAGGAAACACTGAATATGCAGTGCAACTTTTTAGCAAGAATGACAACAAGAGGCCCATGCCTCGAAAATAGGCAACTTAACATAATTTCATAAAAATTTTTAAGTACAGCCCTGATTATATTTTGTCACTCCTTTTTCCTCTCCTCCTTCTATATCCTCCTTAGAATCACCATTTCTCCAATAATTAAATGTCTGGCATCCTTTAAACTGAGATTTACAAGCACAAAGATCAGTGAGATGTTGACTGATGAAGGGCCAAACAGAGAATGATAATTGGCGCCAATTTCGGAACGTCCTTGACACTGCGCATGTGCAGAAAGGGCAAAGTATGGAGGTCCTATAGGACATGATTTCTTTTGGTTTTAGATGCAAATTTTGGGGATTGGGGGGCAAAATTTGTGTTTGGCCCTGGATTTTTTAGAGTTAGCACCAGCTAAGTCTGGGTCATTGGTACAGTATAAAAATATTATTCAGTTAACAGGAGTATTCAATTAACAGGGATTGTGTCACTTTCCCGTATTCTAGAGATAAACGTAGCATTTATTCTATTATATCTTGTTTGACAGAGCTCCATGAGCTCTGTCAAACAAGATTTAATAGATTAAATGCTTGTATTGGATTTACTGAGGCCACATAGGTCTATAACTAAAGGAAACTGGGGAGAGTCCGAGTAATTAATCAACAGGTTACAAGATTTTTTATTCAATTAACAGGAGTTTACTCTATAATCTCTATTCAATTAACAGGTCAAATTTGTACTGGAGGTATGGTAAATGGTTTTGTGTTGGGAAATTATATTCAATTAACAGGATTATTCAATCCAATAAAGTGGGCTCTACTGTATATGCAATTAAGACTGTTTTTACATAAGACAACCTGATTAAGTGAGACCCACTATATTTATAAATTTAGTATAAGGACAATTTAGAACTAGACGATTTGATGGCATGGTGAACAATAAATAGTTAAAGAGGTTCAGTGATAATTTAAACTTACAGGCCTATAGTGTGACTGGATTAAATTATTAGTTGCCTCTTCTATCAAATAGATTTGCACATTTTGCAGAGGATAGTATGTCGGAGGGTACCATTTGGGAATATAGAGTTAAAATGTGTGAAAAAACTCTATCACAAACAGTTTATTCTGTTGTCCCTGGATGTATAAATCCTTTATCAAACACAATTCAACAATGTTACAATACTGACTCGGGAATAAGCCCATAATCGAAAATAAGCCCACCTACCAACTTTTCAGATTTCAATTTCAGAGTCTATGGCTCATACATATAAGCCCAGTCCGTGACTTTGTAATGAAAACCGTGATGACAGCCATACTGGTACATGTAAGTTGTTACAATGAAAGAGAACCCCTTACCCAACACAGGTGATATCAAAATTTATTTTAATTATTTTTTTCCAAATGTTTCAAAAAAGTTCAAGAAAACCATATCATATGAACCCCTCACTGGAATGAGCTCATTCCAATGATGGGGTGACATGTGGTTTTGTTGAAATTATTTTAAATTATGTGGATGTATGTGGTCGACTCGTTGGATAAAGGGTTAATGCATCTTTATGAGATTGACTGAGTCACCTAACATTGTGTTATTTATTTATTAGGGTTTAACAACACCTTAACAGCCATGGTTATATAGTGTTGGTGACAGATTTATGGGTGGAGGAAGCCGGAGTACCCAGAGAGAACCACTGAGCAACAACGAGCAGCTGCCAGCTCTCCAACATCGTAACTCCGCACTGCAGCACAGGCAGGGTTAGATTGGTTGGACATGTGCACCATCGATGTTCAGTACGTCTTAGTACATGGCATTATCGTGCCCCTATGTGGACAATTGGGGTTAAGTGCCTTGCCCAAGGACACAACACGTGAGTCCGAATCGATTGCTCAGACGGCCACCCATCCGAGGGCTGAGCTCGACGTTGCTTAACTTCGGTGATCTGACGAGAACTGGTTACCGCAATGCCACCACGCCCCCTAACATTGTGTTAACTTTGCATCTAAATTCTCCTGCAGGCCTGACCTCTCGAAAATTAGCCCAACCAAATACCTTTGCCCTCTTTTACTTCACGGACCCTCAGGCTTATTCCCGGGTCAGTACGGTAATGCAATACAATAATAATATAATTTCTTTAGTTTAACCCTTGAAGGTCTGGAGATTATTATACATTTTTAGTACACATTCAGTCCACATCCTGCGACTTTGAATGAGAAAACTTCCCAAGAAATGATGTCAAAATTTCTTTCCCCAGCACAGAAACTGAAAAAACACATTTGCTCCAATTTGTAACCACACTCTGTGGCCAAAATAGGTCAAGAAATATTTTTAAAGCACTTTCCAGGACCTTTTCCAAAAATCTTCAATTTCAAGCACTTTCAAGGTCCTGGAATTCCATTTTTCGAAATTCAGGTAATTAAGGTGCTAATTCCGATTTTAATCGCCCTGCACAAAACAGGGGCCCCAACATGCAGTCTCTTGATAGGCTTGCATGTCAAACTACTTGGCAATGGTTTCTAGGCAAGTCTTGGCTTTACAGGCAGCCAAGACTTGCCTAGAAACAACTACAAAGTCACAGGATGTAGATTGTCAAAGCATAGAAAAAACATATTAAAATTTCTATGCCTTTAACTCATAGAGTGCTGGAAGCCCATATTTGGGCTTGACCCTTAAGTGCAGGTACAATAATGTAAAGGCTTCATATTCAGCGGATATGCTTCATATTATCTTTGAAGAGAAGTTATTTAGTCTGTATAGATTTGACGTGTTACAATTTATGAGCGAGTGCCCAGAGGCACTCTCTCATAAATTGTAACAAAGCAAAACATGGGAACAAATTTGGGTGTCCAAACATTTTTTAGCACTCTACCAGTCAATATTTAAGCACTTATCCTGACCTATGCACAGCATGATCACATGATCTGCCAGTGCTAAAAGGGACAAGGCAATATACTATCATTTTTTTTTATTTACTGTTGACTGTATGTTGTTGATTTGTTTGATAATGGGTTAATATGAATTGTGATTGGTGATTACATCAAGATAACTTCTTTGCTTTATGATAGAGAGCATCAACAACTTTGCCCATGTTCTGTATTGTTTCTAACGAGTTCTCATAGGTTTTATCTACAGGTGCATCATCAAATACTATCAAAACACCAGCTCCTTGGTCCAATATACCTGAAAAATACCCAAATATATGGAAACATAAACAAATCTGAATTTATGAATACCATGATGACAGAAATAATCATTTAAAATTTTTGTGATGTTTAGAAAAAAAAAAAATTCTCTCATTTGGACGAGAGACTAGAGTGTAGGCCACACAAAATAAATTAACTGATTTTCAAGCAATTTGTTTTTCAAATCGGTGATGGAGGGAGCGTTTTATTTTTAAGTTTTTTTGTGTATAGTGAGGATAGACTGAGAGGCTTTCCACTCTCATTTCACACACAGAATATACAGAAAGTGTATAAATAGGATACCTAGTGTTTTTGAGTTGATACCAAAACTGATAAATTTAAAGTAATTTGTATATTTTTTATACTTACCAATGGCCCAGACAAGCTGGTGCAAACTCAAAGTTATCAAGGGCCAAACACAAATTTTGAACCCCACCAATCCCCAAAATTTGCTTGCAAAACCGAAAATTAAAAGTTCTATCTGGTCTTCCATACTTTTACCCTCCGCGTATGCGCAGCCATCAGGAAGTGACCGGAATTGGCACCAACATCATTCTTTGTAGAAGAGCATACTACATAATAACTCAGCTGGGTGGTATGAGTGCCCACTCATGGGAGAACCATACCCGTCTGGGCCATTGGTAAGTATAAAAAATATACAAATTACTTTAAATTTATCATATTTTTATACTATAAACCAATAGCCCAGACTAGCTGAATCGTAAAAAGGCGGAGGGCCTAGGACTTCAGAATTAGCACACCAACATAGTTCCCAAGCCTCAATCCAAGGTGAAAGGAAATTAAATTTAAAATGAATTACATGTGTGTCTCTCTATACAGTAATAGAGAAGACATATCAGAAATAAGGAGCCAAATTCAAGAAAGTTAAAAAATTTATAGTAATTTCTATATTTTTTATACTTACCAATGACCCAGACATAGCTGGTGCTAACTCTTAAAATATAGGGCCAAACACAAATTTTGCCCCCCCAATCCCCAAAATTTGCATCTAAAACCAAAGAAAACATGTCCTGAAAGGCCCTCCACACTTTGCCTCTACTGCGCATGCGCAGTGTCAAGGACGTTCCGAAATTGGCGCCATTAATCATTCTAATAACCAGTGCCTGGTAAGCACTATGTACTCAGCGGGGAGGCAAGAGTTTCCAACTCCTGGGAGGGCCATCCCCGTCTGGGTCATTGGTAAGTATAAAAAATATAGAAATTACTATAAATTTTTTAACATTTTTATACTGTACCAATGACCCAGACATAGCTGAATAGTAAAAAGGCTGGAGGGCCAAGGACATAGAGCAAAATGGAATACGCTCAATAATATAAAATAGAGTCATCCCCTGTAGGGAAAAAGAAGTAATAGGCCTTACATGCATCTTTCTTATTTAAGATAAATTAGAAAGATACAACACCTTCCAAAATTGAGCTTCATACATCCATGTACTCTATTAATATCCAATATAATCCTTATACTAATAATTTTTAAAGTAAGCCAATAAATAAAGTAAGTCTAGAGAATAGAGACTCTTATAGTCCTAAAAGTGTCTGAGGATTGCATAATCATGTCCGTTGACATATGCAATAATCAAAAGCTATACTTTAAAAACTAAGACTTGAATGAATTTTAAAAACATAAACTTCTCACTAAATAACCATCCCAATAACAGCTCAGAATTACTAACTCCGGAGGAGGTATCCCCTTGTTTTCATAGTAAAACAGGTGACCCAAGGGAACACCCTCCCCCCCTTTTCTTGCCCTGGGTCAAATAGCCCAGAGCGAAGAGGGCAGCAGAACGGAGACACTGCCGAAACAGACAGCCTACCTAGCTATAGTAGCAACTGTTAAGTGAATGACATTCTGAGCAGTAGATAATAGACCTAACAATAGAGGCCTCCAGAAATGGACTCGATATTTCTGAGATAAAAATTCATGAATGTGGATGGCTGAGCGCAATGAGCAGCCTTCAAAAATCTATAATAGCGACACTATTAATGTAAGCCCAAGATGTAGAAGAACTCTTACTTCATGAGCCGAAATCTTAAGCACAACTGCTAAGTCAATGATATACCATAAGCAGTACCGATAGTTAATAGAATCCATTAACAATAGAATGGAGCGAAACGTCCTTCTACTAGGCATCAAAGACAGAAGAAGCTTACGCCCATAGTAATAAACAGATATTTGTTTATAAATACATAAACTCTACCCGGAAAGAGTCAAGGCCTATGCCCGTACGAAGACGGAAGGACCTTAATAACAATAGGTTCCGGATATTAGGAGCCTAACTCTTATGCAAAAATCCAATCTAAATAGTAAAGGAAGTAGTGATTCCGAAACTACGAAAGTGAAAATCATCCATCGATAGTGCATGAAACTCACTGACTCTACAGTAAAAGAGAAACCAACAGAATTACTGTCTAAAAGGTCAGAATTTGAAAACTACTGTTTCCAGAGGCTCAAATGATTACTAGGTAATTAAGAACCGAAGTTAAAATCCATATAGGAATTTAATCTAAAGATTCTAAGTCTATATATCAAAAAGTTACTAACTGACTTAGATAAAGAGACATAAGACTCAATTGTAAACTATCGTAGAGTGCATAGGTATGAGGTAACATAAACCTATAACCTTACTAATAACAGGCTGCAGTAGATCTTGTGAAACAAGTATACTAAAAAATTGCAATGAGTAGTATGGAGGGATCAACAATATGAACATAATGATCCCTACACCAATGACGGAAGAGCCTCCACTTTAGCCGCATAGAATAGCGAAGAAGAGGATCTCCTATAGTAAGAAATCGCGTCCAAAGCTCGTCCAGTACAATGCGTACAATGCAATACAGACCACACAACGGAATACATGAAGGTTGAGACCTTGCGGGTTGTGATAAAGATGACACGATTTACCCAGTGAAAAAAGATCCTCACATTGAGGAAGATTTCACGTTAAGACCCACAGTAGACAAGAGAGTAAATTACCCATGATCTCTGTGAAGATAGAGATGCTATCAACAGAAATGTATTGTGGTTGTTTATCTTAGCAATACCTGCTGAAACAACAGCGCCGGAGGATACGCGTATCCTATCATTCCGTCCTATAGATCAGTAGAGCGTTAACAACATTAGCTCAGAGATCTGGACAAGCCAACACATACGTCTGCAATTGATTAGCAAGCTGTGTCGTAAATAAATCATCATAGGGCGCTCCCATAGATAGCAAATCTGATTGAATACTTGTTTGTTGAGAGTCCATTCTGACAGCAACAAGCGACCCGTAAGTGAACGGGAGTCCGGTAAAACAATCAGACGACCCGGAATATGACGGACCAAAACAGAACTTGGTGTACTATAACCAACAGACGGATTCTTTCCATTAAATTGAATAACGGAAACGAAAGAGTGCCTCCCTGGTTCCGGAGATACGCCACTACTGTCGAATTAACGGACAGGATTTGGGTATGCGTTTCTGAATAATGTTCATGCAATGACATAAAGCAAGCCTAAAAAACATTATTCCGCGGAAGAAAATTGGTTGCTAAGAGACTGCAGAACCCAAAGACCCTGGCACTTCGAATCCGTTGGGATCAGTATTATATCCCAATCTGTTTGACTGGCAACCGTCATAACAGCCACACTCGGGTCCGGCAACTGCGGTGGCACTCTCTGAGTCAACCACCGAATGTTTGCCCTAGTCTGAATCTCTTGTAACACTAGATAGACAAGAGAACGTGTAAATCGAGCAATTCATGGATTGCCGAAAAGTTGCCGTCGAAGAGAAGCTCCTCCGAGAACGAAGCGACTCTGAGAGAGTTCTTAAACTTACTATCCATGCGTATGGATGTAGCTAGGGCTGCGTCCCGTCTAACCAACTCCAATCAGCCACTGAAGGGCGGAGTTATACGTGAACAAACCACTGCCCTCAAAAGAAATTACATTGAGAATAATATCCCGTAAATCTTTTCTTGAAAATGTAATGATAACGCCTCAGTAAGGCGGATTACGTATGATAAAGCGTCTAAGTTAAGTCTACTATACATCATGTCGTTTCCAACATTGAAGTTGGAAAAGACATAAACGGCGAAAAAGAATATTTCCAGTCTTTAACCACACCGTCTAGACGCATATGAACTCTCGGTATGCCCTGCTCTGCCAAAATAAACTAATCGTATAAATGATAAAACGGCAGAAATGAGCAACGCGGACAAGAAACTAAACTATCATGCTTGGTAGCAGGCTTGTATGCATATATAGCGTTGAAAAATAAAACACATGTTGTAATGACATTATTGGACTGCGTCGGTAAGTCAGGGACAATGTCCCTGAACCGATCGAAAAATCCGAGTCCAATGACGCTATTAGTCTCTTATCCAAGATCGCAGCAATGAAGTCCGAAATAACAATCACTGGAAGATAATGCCAGAAGATATGAAAGGCAGCTTCCGATACTACTAAAGGGAAAACTCGAAATCTTTCGAATCCCTTTCGCCATCCTGTCGGACCCTATAAAGCGTTCGGTCGTCCGTACTTGATGCAACCGCGGACCGCACCGACCCAGCGCCGTCGGATAATTCCTGATTCGACCAAGAAACTGTCAATTGCTGGGATGCTGCGAAACAACTGTGCTAACTCGGATAGCACGTCCGTCACTGAGGCCTGAGGAGAAGCGGTCCTACAATGCATTGCTGCTGGAAGCTCCGTGATCGTTACCCCATGCATACTACCAATATGCGAGCGAACGGAGTGTATAGGCCTCGTGTCCCTTGGCTATCGGATGGCGTGACCTATTCGCCGTGGAATCACTGAATGACAAAACTGATCGGATACTCGAGGTCACGTAGCCAATGTGCGGTCGTGTGCCCTGCTGTGAGGATGAGGAAGCATTAAGGACAGTCTCTCGGACTGTCAATATAACGGAGCGTCCCGACCGACAGACATATGCTCCGAATGTAAAATATCTGAACCACAACATGCGGTCCCTATGTTGTTGGACGAGAGAGGGACCTCTCTCGCTCACAGCCCGGACGGCCTGGACAAGCCAGGAACCTGACTAACAGGCTTCCTCCGATCTGTCCTCAATCTGCTGTCACTGGGTGAGTACTAAAGTAATTAAAGTGCTCGCATCACCCAAATCTCCTTCCTAGACCGCAACGGACGAACCCGGCAGCCGAACCATTCGATGAATGTACGCTACACCGGGTGAGCTAGCGAATGTCACTCCGTAGGCAATAGACATATTCCATGAGCACTTATTGCCGCTAGCTCTTCATTAACTATGACGACAGAGGCACACTTTTGAAAGACATCTCCATAACTTTGCGAACAAGAAACCAGAAATGCTTGGTTATAGCAAGCATATAATAATAATATATAGCGTCGTTCAATAATTCGAAAGTTTGCGTGACATTATTGGACTATGTCGGAACTGAGGGACGATGTTCCTGAACCAAACAAAAAATTTCTAAGTCCACCGACGCTATCAGTTTCTTATCCGGCATCGCAGCATTCTGGTCCGACGAAAGAAGCTGTAGAAGACCAAGTCAGATGACATACACAACAGCATATGTTGTTCCGAAAGGGAAAGCTCGAAATCCTCCAAATCCCTTTCGGTATCCCGTCGGACCGGATGAAATTTTCGGACGTCCGTACCCGCTTCCGCGGAGCGTCCCGACCCAGCATCGTCGGATAAAAAATATGCGACAGATTCAGTTGATGCTGGGATGCTGCGATAAACTGTGCTATTTAGGAAAGCACGTCCGTTCCCGAGGCCTGTGTAGTAGCGGTCTAACGATGCATTGCCGCCGGAAGCTCCGTGTACGTTGACTCCCGCACACTTCCTATGCGAACGTCCGGAGTCTGCAGGCCTCGTGTCCCTGGCTACTGGATGGTGTGACCTGGTCGCCGATGAATCTCTGACTGGCGAAGCTGACTGGATATCCGTGGTCACGTAGCCAAGAGCGGTCGTGTGCGCAACTATGAGAATGAGGAAGCCTTATTGACAGTATACTCCGGACTGACTATATGTCGGAGCGTCCCGAGCGACGGACGTATGCTCCGAATGCGAAACATTTTGTACCACAACATCTGGGGCCAGATGTTGTGAACGAGAGAGGGGCCTCTCTCGCTTGCCGTCCGGATGGACCGGAACGAGCTGTGAACCGGACTAAAAGGCTTCCTCCATTCTCCCTCCGATCCGCCGTCACTGGGTGTGCATTAGGTTGATTTATAGTGCTCGCATCACCCCAAAATTCCTTCTAGACTGCAACGGACGAACCCGGCTGCCGAACCATTCGGTGAATGGACGCTACACCGGGCGAGCTAGCGGACGTCAAAGGCCGTCGACCCTACTAGGGTCCTCTTAGGCAATTGGCGTATTTACATGAGCACTTTTCCGCTAGCCCTTCATTAATTGTGACGACGGAGGCACACTGTTGGAAGACATCACAGATACATCACCCTAATCTTGATCGTCTGAAATAGAAATTGATAAAGTAGAGTGACCCTGCGGGGAAAGGACCGGAGTGTCCAATTCCCCAATGACATACCGTGACATACGCTTCCCATATTGTCATCGAAATCATACGATACAGAACAGGAGTTAATGCGAGTACACTGACCACATATAGAATGATTATAAAGTCAGAGGAAGACTTCCTCTTATTACAATTGATCAATATCCTTTCAATGTGAAAAGAAAACAAGTCCTGGTACTCGCACTAACCCCTGGCAATAAAAATACATAATAATAATATGATCCATTAATATAGAAAAAATAATTGAAATCAAAATATTTTGAAAAAATATTTTTTCAAAACAGCCCAAGTTTCTGAAAAGTAACGTTGAGCCCCAATGGATCCCAAGCCTAAGTGTGGACAAAAATTTTAAAAATATTTTAAACAATTTATTCAACACTTACGAACAATAATAATGTATCTAGTTATGATTAAAATAACATCAAGATATTATTTTCCAGAAATCCCCCCCTCACACAGAGGGCTGTTGAAAATGTAAACAATGAGTGTAAAAACACTAAAATAAGACTCCAGGCACCCAGGCCCGAAATCAGTTACCAAAAATACACTATCTGATGCAAAACAGAGACTTCCAGGGAAGAAACTGCAGAACATCAGATGGTAGATGCAGAACACAACGCCTAACCACCCGTAGGTGAAGACGTAAACATGGGGAAAAGAAACAGAATTCATTCTGTTATTCAGCTAAAACTCCCAAGAAAATTTAGTAATAATAATTACAAAAACTATGCCAAAAGCATGGGAGAATAGCAAGGGGGGACTTAAAGGACAGGGAGAGAGGAAAACACTTAAAAAACAGTGTAACTAATTAATCAGAATGACAACAAAATGGCTGCTGCCTCGAAAATAGGTAACTTAACATAACTTCATTAAAAAATTTTAAGTTACAGCCCTGATAATATTCTGTCACACATTTTTTCCTCTCCTCCTTCTCTATCCTCCTTAGAATCACCATTTCACTAATATTTATGTGTCTGGCATCATTTAAACTGAGATTTACAAGCACAAAGATCAGTCAGATGTTAACTGATGAAGGGCCAAACTTAGAATGATTAATGGCGCCAATTTCGGAACGTCCTTGACACTGCGCATGCGCAGTAGAGGCGAAGTGTGGAGGGCCTTTCAGGACATGTTTTCTTTGGTTTTAGATGCAAATTTTGGGGATTGGGGGGCAAAATTTGTGTTTGGCCCTATATTTTAAGAGTTAGCACCAGCTATGTCTGGGTCATTGGTACAGTATAAAAATTTCCTTATTCTTAGCATGAATGACAATGCTAATTGGATGTAACGAGTTCCCAATTTTAAGGCTAGTCCGGACTAAGCCCTAAAAATGAGGATGGCGTATTCAAGAGTGAGAAGTTAACCCCCACAAACATACGCCATATACAATAATAAACAAACTGTATCCAGGATCAGATATAATCTACAGACAAAACTGCTTCACTCATAGTTACACACTTGTCAAGCCGGAGGAGATTTAAAAAATCCTCCCCCCCCCTTTTTTTTGAAGGAATCTTCTTCAAAAACAATGAGGGGAGCACTCTGGAATCAGTAAAAGCGGTACCAAATAACAGTATATATTTGCCGAACAGGCACCCAGATATTAATTATTATTAATAAATTGGTGCTTAACACTACTTCAGAAGCTAAGGCTATCGTGGCGATCCCGGTAATTAATAGTGCATATTTGTAACATATACCGGAGTCGGCATGCATAGATAGGTCAAATACGTACAACATACGCTTGTCCAATAGAATCACAATGGATGATCTCTGGAGAGTAAACACACTTCCGAGGCAACCCACAGGCAACCCCATTCAGGGGTACAATAAATTCCAATAAATAATACTCCCCGACATGTGCGAATATACAAGCATGCCTAGAAATGTTATATTCGATCTGTGTACCGAAACTTATAGAAACCTGGATTTAGAAATGGAACGAGCTATGATTAACAGACTCGTCACAGACTGCCCCAGAAAAATTCATTGTTCCTAAGGTCCATAACATACAATAATGCATCTGCCTAATAATACACTTTTTATGCATGCGAGCATTGAAATCCCGCATGTAATCAACTGAATACCAGTTAACTGACTTGACAGCCATACAGGTACACAAAGGCTAGCAATTTATTGATAATGAATCATATGCTCGTATATGACATATAGACGAACAACCACAGGAGACAAACCAACTAAATAGTGGATGTGCCCATGAGGTCGCCCTAGAACACGACCCAGCCGCCAATCGAGAAGTCATGAAATGCATGTATATACTTGAATGCATACAAGACTTACGGGAAGAAAACTACATCTTGCCTGGTAAGGGGGCAGGATTCAAAATCATATCGAACCCCACTCACCTACATTACTTGAATCGTTCTTGTGTTAGTCATCAAATGGTATAGGAACCGCAAGGCTCCCTCACGTCTGGCTGACTAAGGTCTGCAGAAGGATGCAAAGAACAAATACACTGTATTAAAATAATAACTCACACCAAACCATACCAGTTTGAAGAGAATAACTCCTCTTACAAACAGTATCATGTCCGATAGGACAACTAACTCAGCTTAGCTGAAGCAGCTAAAGGTCTTCCTGTACATGAAGACCATTAAAAGCTGATAACTGATGCCCTAGAAGCTCACTAAGGAGACTTACAACACTAGCCATAGCTTATAAGTCTTCATCTACGTGAAGACAGATATATCGGTGTAAGTTGCAACCCTGAAGGCTCACTTAATGGAGACTTACAATTATCGTCGCGCAAGGTAGGAAATGAAGAGCCGCTATATAAACAGCCCTGAATTCCCAAAGAGACCGCAGTCCCAAGAGATAATAAATTCAGTTATGCCACTGCATAATACTGAAAAAATCTCACTCATGATTTTAGCTAGGCTACTATGGTGTAACAATAAGACTCAAGTCTATGACACCTAGGAAAAACAAACCTTTTTCGGTTTTATTCCCAAAAGACAGCAGACAGAGCCTAACCCAAGAGAACACTGTAACCATACAGAAGGCTACTATGGCATCCACAATGACATAATTGTCTTGACGCCAAGGCATATCTCAGCCTATCTATGCACTAGAAACAAGTGATAATAAAAAACTGGAGAATAATTTCGATGATGTCTAAAGCTTTTCTTCAATAGGAAAGCTCCAGAAGTAAACCCTCTCTTGGAAGATTTGTCTAACAAGTATTCTTGTAAGTGGAACTTGCCCGGGCTGATAGCCGCAGGCCTGCCAAGACTACATTCTCATCCATTGATCTTCCGTAATTTATCCACTTTTGCGAGGTTGATAACCTACCGCCAAGTGGCAAGCAACCGAATTCTAGATGACCTAAATTGTTCCCTTCAATAAGAGATCCTTTTCCTCTCGTGAAGTTGATAATCTTCCGTCAACTGGCAAGCGATAGAGGTCATATCCATCACCTGTATGACTTACGATGCTTACAGGAGGAGAAACTATCCTCCCCGCGAAGAAGCTCGTCTCGTCGACCTCAATTGTTCCCTTCAATAAGGGAGCCTTTACCTCCATTTGAAGCGACTCTCTTTGAAAGGAACTTCCGTGATTAACGTCCAGTTTTTCGTGAAGATGATAACATTCCGTTAATCGTCTGCCTAGGGGGGTCTGATCCATAGCCGTGATCAGACCTATGCCCTTTTCCCGAGTCGCTATAATGACGGCTTCCAGAGTAAATATAAGAGGGTTATTGTACCCTTGCGAGACATTCTCATGATGCTTTCTTAGAAGCTGAATGGCCTCGCTTACCCCGATCTGCTGAAGTGTGTTGATGAGATGGCAACTTCAATAGCAGAGCACTGGAAGCTTCTTGTAGCCTGCTCCTATATCAACGCAAGCTTGTCATCAAATAGTATATTTCCAGTAACCAGAGCAACTCAGAGAGAGCTTTTCACCTTGAAATCTATAAGTGATGATGACGCAAAGGCAGCATCACGTCTTACCAACTCCAAATTCCCTGTCCGTTCGGAGTTGTACATGGCATACATGACTGCCCTGGAAAGAACTCTTAGCAACAAACCACGTCCTCATATTTCTTTCCATTGAGACGTTGCGCCATAGCTCTGGTAAGGTAATCTGCTTAGGACAATGTTACCAGATTTGCTCTTTTCAATGAAATGGCACATTCCATTATTTCGAAGCATATATTGATGCAGGTAGGGACATATTTACATCCCCGGCCTGCTCATCTAAACGCAGACTTATATTCAGATGGAACAATATTATTAAGAGCTTAAGACTTTTCATAGTCTTAAAGTGCCCTTCTGTGAGAGATGGAGACTCACACTCCGTATCCCTCTCACCATCCAAATGTTCCAACCGCAAATATGGTCAACTCCATCCGACTGAACAGATGACTGAACCAATGCAGCACAGTCTGACAGCTCACCATCGGAGTCTGTTAAACGGTAGTACTAGTCTCAAATGACTAGCTATCAACCCGAACCTGCGAAGTCAGATAGCTAGTCTGTGGTCAACGTGCTTCATTAATGAAGCAAGGGAAGATGTCATAGCTGCCACCAAATCTGGCTGCAGTGTGGAAGAAGCATCCCGAACTGCAAGCGCGAACGGGCGTCCCAACTCACTAAAGTTTCTTGCACCAAAAATGATAAATTTATACCAATTTGTATATTTTTATACTTACCAATGGCCCAGACATAGCTGGTGCTAACTCTAAAATATCAAGGGCCAAACACAAATTTTGCCCCCTAATCCCCAAAATTTGCATGCAAAACCGAAAATTAGAAGTCCTAACTGGTCCTCCATACATTTACCTCTGCGCAGACGTCAGGATGTCACCGGAATTGGCGCCAACACCATTCTTTGTAAAAGAGAGTATTACATAATAATTCAGCGGGGAGGTATAAGTGCCCACTCATGGGAGGGCCCTTCCCATCTGGGCCATTGGTAAGTAAAAAAATATACAAATTGGTATAAATTTATCAAATTTTTACACAGTATACCAATGGCCCAGACATAGCTGAATTGTAAATAGGTGGAGGGCTTAAGGCTTCTGAAATAATTCCAATCCTGCAATCTATAATGAAGGAACTTACATGTAGAACAGTTAGGAATTACATGTATGTCTCTCTATACAGTAATAGAGAAGACATATTCTAAACAAGGAGCCCAATGAAGTAATTCCTTAATACATGATCCATAGGCTGCCACTGTACAATAAATTCCAGTAACAACACTCTCCAACGTGAATAATCCGATATCTATGATCATAAAAGTGTGTGTAATATGAGTACCAAACAAAATAGAAACTTGGATCTAGAGATGTACAAAGGTATGATTAACAGGCTCCTACACAGACTGCCCCCAAAATAAATTATTTCAAGGTCCACCGAATACAATAAAGTGTTAGCCTAATAACAATAATGCGCAATCGCATACATATTAGCATGTAATCATCTGAATACCAGTTAACTGGCTATGCAGTCTGCGAGGTACTCAAGAGTAGCAATTTAATTGTGATGATTTATAAATAAACGCTTGTACATAACAAATCAACCAAAATAATGGGGCATTAATTCAGCTAAAAAGCGGATGAGCCCAGGACGTCGCCACAGAACACTACATAAATGCATAAAATGCATGTATTACAATAATAAAGCTTGTGGAAAGAGAACTACATCATCTTACCCGGTAATTGCTTATAACACATAAGGAAGTGTCTGAGAGTGGGGGGGAGGAGATGGGGGGGGGGGGAATTTGAAGTCATAATGAAATCTCCTCAACCGCATTACTCAATCGTACTTGTGTCAGTTAACAGAAAAATATAGGAACCGCAATGGTATTCTCACGGTGGGGGGGGGGGGGGGAAAGGATTTGAAGTCATAACAAAACCACCTCACCCATATTATTTAATCGTACCTGTGTCAGTTAAGATAAAAAATATAGGAACCGAAATGGTTCCCTCACATCTAACCGACTCCATATGCCACTATGGACGGCGAGAAACGTGGAGAATAAAACATCCCCTGAAAAAAGACCCTCTCTGGGAGAAAGCTTCTGGGGAGCGTCACATAACTGACACTTGAGAATATTGATACAAGATTCTTGTGACAACAGAGGCGCTACCAGTCGGATTCACTGTTTAAACTTAAACATAAGCTATTGAATCAAATGAATAGGAGGATACGCATATCCTATTATTCCTCCCCATGAATTTGCAGAGCGTCTACTTCCTGCGCTCAATAATCTGGGCATGGCGACACAAATGACGGTAACAATTGTTCCTGTGCGTCGCAAACTAAAGAATCATGGGGCGATCCCACTGGTAGCAAAACTGAACAAAAAAACGCATGTTGAGCATCCATATATATGAAACAGGCGACCTTTACGAGGAGCGAGTCTGCTAGTATGTTCAGATAACCCGGTATATGACGGATAGAGAAACATGAAAATGATTCTCCGTTAGGTATTATAACAAAAGTGAATGGGTGCCGCCCTGGTTCCTGATGTACGCTACCACCATTGAGTTGTTCAACAAACTCTGAACAAGCATGAATGCATTGATATAGCGCTAACAATATTGACACCATTCTTGATGATTATGTGTTTCTACAGGAACCGGGGGTCTCAGACCCCTGCAATTATAGTCTGTAGGACTCAGGGCCTTGCCCCAAACTATTGACTCATACCCGTCATAATCGTGAAAGCCGGATCTGGCAGTTGCAGCGGAACTAATGAGTTAACCACTGAAAATCTGCCTCAATATGGACCTTTTTATTTACTATATCCATTAAAACAATACTGGTCCTGAGCGAATGCGTTGTCACACTCCAGTTCTGTGTAAGAATAACTGGAGGAGGTGTGTGTGAAAGCGACCCATCTAAACAAGATGCATAGCCGCTCAGCACATCTCCATCAGTCGCATAAAACTAATTTGTTCTGGATAATGGCAGACGCACCAGATTGTTTTGAGACATTACCAAGTTAATATTCGAGTGACAGCGCAGGGCGCCATCTCCAGACCAAAGCTATTCTTAGATCTATGCTTATAGCATAGTCAATCACTCGAACACTCATTTTAACCAACTAAATGATAACCATAAATAAACTTTCAGAGCTTTGATAAACTTGTTAACAAGCTCCAGTCTATTATCTGTCGGAACGAGCTCTTAGGCTTCGGTACGAGTTTCAGGTGGCTACAGAATTCCAGAGAATCTTGATTCTCGACGACCTCCATTAACATCATTGTCAAGAGAGCCTTTACCTCCGATTGGAGAGACTCATATGCAAGGATTAGACGGAAGCATTGTCCATCAGACATTAATATTAGTTGTGGTTCTCTCGGAAAGATAGCTGCAGGCCTTCCGAAACCACTCTTCTGAACTACTAGTCTCCGTAACAGTTATCCAGATTGATGCTCATCTTGATAACCATCCGTCAACCGCAAAACAACAGAGGTCCTAAGTCACACCTGTAGCACCTGCGCGGCCTATGGAAGGAGGAACTGCATCTCATTCGCGAAAAGCCTCGACCCAGCAGTTTAGGGGCGTCTGACTGGAAGTCTCGATCAGACGTAAGCCCCATATTCGAGTCGCTATATGACAATCCCTTGAGTAATTTTTGGAGAGTAAACTATACCCTCACGAGGAGTCCTTATAGGCAACCTTCTGTCTAGGACGTCCTCTCTTACTCCTTTCTGCTAATGCGTGTCTAATATACATCGACATAAGGAGCAGAGTATTGATGCTTTCTTTGTAGCTTGTTCATAAACCAATGAAAGCTTATCGTCAAAAACTTAGTGTCCGGAAACCGGAGCGACTCTAAGAGAGTTTTTCACCTTGTCATCTATTAAGGATGACGACGCAAGGGCTCTGTCACGTCTATTTAACTCTGAATTAGCAACTTGTTAAGACAGAGTTATACGTGATAAATATATAGCCCTGGAAAGGACTCTAAATGAGGTACAAACACCCTCCAATTCCTTTCCGTAGAGACGTAGCGTCACAGTTCTTAAAGGTGCTCTGCGTAATACAGTGAGTCTCAATTCACTCTGAATGAATAAATGTCGTCTCAATGGTGACCAAGTGAATAATGAATGACGAAGGGAAGGCCATAGCTAGGTCCTTAGCCTACTCATTCAAACACAGAGGAACTCTCAATACATCTTCACTGTTTTCCGACCAGCGGAACTGCAGAAGATGACAAGAAACCGCCTTACTTCTTTCCACTGGAAAGTTGAAGGTGGAGTCGTCTAAAAGGCCAAAAGCCTGCGACACCTGTTTATACTTAACCGGAAAAGACATTCCTTCTCTTTTTCCAGATAATTTAGCATGCAACAAGGCTAGCAGTTTCTTGTAAATAGATGCAGCATTCTGATTTGTTGGAACACATTCAGGGTAGTGTTGATGGAATAAATCCTCTCAACCCTGTATTGTTCCGAATGTGGAGGGTAAATTCCCTTCATGATTCGTCTGAATCAGTTGAAATCATGGTTAACGGTATCTGAACGTGCAGATAACTGGACCGACCCAGCAACATGCGACAGCTCAGATTTTGAGACTGCCGTCGATTGCTACTGCACTTGCTGGGATGCTGCGTCAGCAAAACCGTAACGGAGGCCTAAAGAGCAGCAATCTTCTGGCCGCCGGCTGCTCCCGGGACAGTATGTCCGAGACGGCACTTTCTCCGGATGTCCTGATATATGAGGCCTCGTCTAAGCTATTGAATAGTGCTACTTTCGAGCTGTCACGGCATTCTGATTCTCAGGAGCAAACTCAGGGAAGTATAGATGCATAAGCACTATCGCCACCCTGTTGTTCCGAAAGGGAAGGGTAATTCTCCTCCAAATCCCTTTCATCCTCCAACTGAATCAGATTATACTCACGGTCATCAGCATCTGAATGCGCAGATGACTGGACCAACCCAGCACCTTCCGACAGCTCAAGTTCTGAGACTGCTGTCATCTGCTTCTGCAATTGCTGGGATGCTGCGATGAGCTGCGCAATCTGCGACAGCAAGTCCGTTACGGAGGCCTAAGGAGCAGCGGTCTTCTGTTGTATGGCCACCGGCTGCTCCTGGGACAGTGTGTCCGAGATGGCTCTTTTCTGTGGACATCCCTATAAATGAGGCCCCGTCTCCTTGGCTACTGTATGGTATGACTTCTCTGACGAAGAGTGACTTCCTCGGCGATGCAGGCTGGATATCAGAAGTCATGTAGCCAAGGTGCGGTCGTGTGTGCTTGGTAGACGTTGAAGAAGCCGTAAATATAGCCGACCCTGGCTGTAAACTGAATGGAGCATCCCGGACGGGAGGCGTGGACGTATGCTCCGACCGATGCAAGTTCCGATTCATAACATCTGGCCCCCAGACGTTATAATAAAAGAGAGAGAGGGGGGGGGCCCTATCTCGCTTGCGGTCCTTCAGACCTCGCCAAGCTTCTTGCTGAACTTGCCGGCTTCTTCCTTTCCGTCGTCGCAGGGTGGGCCTTATATTGATAATATATTATAGTGCTCGCTCTACCCTTTCCATTCTCCTTGACCGCAACGGACACACCTGACGTCACGGTACCCTCAGGCGGTTTACCGCTTCACCAGTCGAGCTAGCTGGCGACAGGGATTTCAAACCATACTGTGGTTTATTGCCCTGTGTAATATTCATGAGCACTTTTGCCGCTAGCTCTGATTGACTAATTAATGTGATGACGGAAGCACACTATCTGACGCCGTCATATAAACATCACCATGTTCTTGTTCCTCTGTAAATATAAACTTATAAACTAGAGCAACCTAGGGCAAGAGGACTGGTGGCAGCCTCTCATTATGAGCGGACCAACAGTGGTCCCTCGCTAACAACGTACCGTGACACCCATCAGCAACGTTTGTCATCCCATGCGACACATATGAGCAAGAATTAATAGAAGTACATTGACTAAAAGCAAGGCAGCCTACAGAAAATAAGAGGAAGGACTTCCTCGCCTTGCTTAAAGAGCAATATGTTTACATAATGAAGCAGACTAAGTCGACTGTACTTCCACCAATTCCACATTAAATACAAATAAAAAGATACATAACAAAAACATTCAAAATATAAATCGAAAAATAGTTTACACCAAAAAATTTGTTGAAAAATTTTGACAAGAGCCCAAGTTCCTAAAGGGAACGAAGTGCCCAAATGTATCCCAAAAGAGCCCAAGTGTGGACAAAATTAATTTTTTCCTCCCAAAAATTAACTGCCACTCTAACTACGGGACTGTATAATGTATCTTACAACAGACCTACCATATCAGAAATAGGAACCTACACATAAATAACAAATGTTGCTAATGTAAATAACGTCCAACTGAAAACCGGAAATGAGACCCCAGGCAACACGGCCCGAAGTCAGTAACAGATTTTTGAACTTTCCGATGTAAGGCAAGATCTTCATCAGAAGAAAAAATGATACATTGGAAGTATGATGCATGACTAAAAACACCTAAACACCCTAAGGGTGAGGACGTAACCCTGGGGAAATACAGAAAAAACTTTCTGTTTAACACGTTAAAACTCCCAAGAAATTTTATATAAAAATTTAAAAAAAAAAGCCAAAAAGCTTGGGAGTTTAACAGGGGGATTAAGGGAGGATAGGGAAGGAATACTTAACAAACAGTGGAAAAATCATTATCAACAATGATGATGTCAGGCTCATCTCCCGAAATTAGGGAACATGAACTAATTTTTATAAATATTATAAAATTACAGCCCTGAACGTTTGAAACCACCGTTTCTTCCTTCCTCCATCCAATTGTGTCCTTGGATCCACCAACTTAACCACTGACCTGTGTCTGGCATCGTTATTAATTGAGATTTAAAAAGCACAAATGTCAGTTTGTTGTTATCTGACAAGGGCCAAACAAAGAATGGTGTTGGCACCAATTCCGGTCATTTCCTGACGTCTGCGCATGTGCAGAGGGTAAATGTATGAAGTACCAGTTAGGACTTCCAATTTTCGGTTTTGCATGCAAATTTTGGGGATTGGGGGGCAAAATTTGTGTTTGGCACTAGATAGTTCAGAGTTTGCACCAGCTATGTCTGGGCCATTGGTTACTGTGTAAAAATATATAAACGTTTTGCAACTGTCGTTTTCTATTTGGGTTGGGTAATTTATTTATTTACCGGTGTTTAAGGTCACATACTTCAGCACAATGGCTAATCATGACCACAACAGGGAGATAAAGTCAAGTCTATCGTTTATACTCATGCTGCCGATTTTAGAGGACTTCCACCCCACGCCTTGGTGACTGGGTCTTATTTTACCAGTAAAACATAAAACAAAAACCCTGGGAAGTGAAGCAGTGTTTGTTTATTCTGGTAAACATTCCAGAATAAACAAACACTGCTTCACTTTCCAAGGTTTCTACGGGGGATTTTGGGTTTGTTAAAGGGTAAATTTGAAATTCTGACTCACCGTGAAATTTCTTGTCCAATATCATTTGAGATAGTTTCTTCTCCACAGTATCCTGTAAATTGATATCAAGTGTGAAGATCAATCGTCAATACCACGTAAAATGATGAATAAATAGAGGATATCAACAGTATGGCTGCAATAATATTTGATTCTAAACACTTATTATAGGAATAATCCTCAAACATTTAATTAACCCATTACCCAACGCAGACGATATCAAAATTTATTATTTTAAATATAATTTTTTCAAGTTTTTCAAAAAATTTCAACAAAACCATATCATGTGACCCCTCGTTGGAACGAGCTCGTCGAGTTCATTCCAACGAGGGGTCACATGATATGGTTTTGTTGAAATTTTTTGAAAAATAATATTTTTATACTGTACCAATGACCCAGACTTAGCTGGTGCTAACTCCAACAAAACCAGGGCCAAACACAAATTTTGCTCCCCAATCCCCAAAATTTGCATCCAAAACAAAAAGAAATCATGTCCTAAAGGACCTCCATAGTACGCCTCTACTGCGCATGCGCAGTGACGCAGTCGTCCCGAAATTGGCGCCAATTATCATTCTCTGTTTGGCCCTTCATCAGTCAACATCTCACTGATCTTTGTGCTTGTAAATCTCAGTTTAAAGGATGCCAGACACGTAATTTTTGGAGAAAATGTGATTCTAAGGAGGATAGAAGGAGGAGAGGAAAAAGAAGTGGCAAAAAATAATCAGGGCTGTACTTAAAATTTTTTGATGAAATTATGTTAAGTTGCCTATTTTCGAGGCATGGGCCTCTTGTTGTCATTCTTGCTAAATGTTGCACTGCTTATTCAGTGTTTCCTCTCCCCTAGCCTTCTAAAGTCCCCCCTGGCAATTCTCCCATGCTTTTGGCATATTTTTGAGAAGTTTCATTTCTAAAATTTCCTGGGAGAGTTGCTTGGTTACAGAATGTTTTCTGTTATTTTCCCCATAGTTACGTTTTCACCCATGGGTGTATAACGTTTGTGTTCTGCATCTTCCATCTGATGTTCTACAGATTCTCCCCTGGGAGTCTCTGTTTTGCATCAGATAGAGTGTAATTGATGACTGATTCCGGGCCAGTTTTTTCAGTGCCTGGAGTCATGTTTTCTAGTGTGTTTACACTGTTTGTTTTCATTGGCAACAGCCTTTTCTGAGGGGGGCTGTTTGCCTTTGTGGTAGTTTATCTCATTATAAGATACATTTATATTATCCGAAAGTGTCTCATTAATTATTTTATATAAATTTAAAATTTTTGACCACACTTTGCCATCGGATCCATCGGGGCTCAACGTTACTTTTCAGCAACTTGGGCTTTTCTGAAAAAATATTTTTTCAAAATTATTTTGTTTTGCAATTGTTTTTTCATTTATTAATGGATCATGTTATTATGTATCTTTGTGTCAGGGGTTTTTGCGAGTAACTAGGACTTATTGTTGTTCTTTCACAATGAAGGGACATTGTTCAATTGTAATAGGAAGAAATCTTCCTCTGACTTTCATGATCATTGTATTAATTGTAGTCAGTGTTCTCGCATTAATCCCTGTCCTATATGTGAACATTGGGATGAGAAACATTGGAAACGTGTGTCACGATATGTTGTTTCTGGAGAAAGAGCAATGCCGGCTCTTTCTCCACAAGGTCACTCTACTCTCTCAGTTTCTATTTCAGAGGAACCAGAACAGGGTGATGTTTCCATGTTATCTTCTTCAAGTGTGCGTCCGTCGTCACAAATGAATTCAGAGCTAGCGGCAAAAGTGCTCATGGAGATTAGACAAATGTCGTCCGCTAGCTCGCCGGTGTAGCGTCCATTCACCGAATGGTTCGGCAGCCGGGTTCGTCCGATGCGGTCCAAGAGGAAATTTTGGGTGATGCGAGCACTATAAACATAATAGATGCACACCCAGTGACGGCGGATAGTAAACGAGAACGGAGGAAGCCTTTTAGTCCGGTTCCTAGCTCGTCCAGGTCCAGCCGGGCCGCGAGCGAGAGAGGTCCCTCTCTCGTACAACAACATCTGGGACCAGATGTTGTGGTACAAAATGTGTCTTTAGCGGAGCATACGTCCGTCGCTCGGGACGCTCCGTTGTATAAGCAGTCCGCAGAGACTGTTAAGGCTTCCTCTTCTCGTCAGCGCACACGACCGCACCTTGGCTGCGTGACCGCCGATATTTTACCAGCTTCGCCGATGAAGGATTCTTCGGCGACCAGGTCACACCATCCGGCAGCCAGGGATTCGAGACCGATAGACTCCGGACGTTCGCATAGGAAAAGTATGCGGGAGCCATCTGATGCGGAGCTGCCCTCGGCGAAGCAGCGAAAGACTGCGCCTCCGCAGGTCTCGACGTCGGACATTCTTGTGCAGATAGCACAGCTTATCGCAGCATCCCAGCAGCCGACAGAAACGGTGTCGGATCGAGAATTATCCGACGGCGCTGGGTCGGTACGCTCCGCCGAAGCATCGGGGGCGGACGACCGGGAACATCGGGAGGTCCGACCGGATGGTGAAAGGGATACGGATGAATTGGAGCTATCCCTTTCGGAACAACATAAAGCTGCCGTGGACTTCATCCGGCACTTTCTCCCTCAAGTTGTTCCGTCGGGCCAGACTGCTGCGCTTCCGGACAAGAGAATTATAGCGTCATTGGACTCTGAATTTTTTGAGCGGTTCAGGGACATCGCTCCCGAGTTTCCGTCGCAGTCCAATAATGTTGCAAGAACATTTGAATTATTGAACGACGCTATATTTAAACTTGCTTCCAGGACGGGGAAAGCAGGTTTCTTGTCCGCTAATACTCTTAACCTGCCTTTCATTAATGCAAGGAATAAATTCGATACGGCAGGACAGGGTATACCGAGAGTTCCTCTGCGTATGGACGACGAGGCGGAAGACTTAGAGCTATCATTACCGTCGTCAGCTTCTATTCCAACCGCGGTGTTGGAAACAGCTATTGCGTCTAACAGAGCCAATTTAGATGCCTTATCTTACGCAGATCACCTTACTAAGGCGTTATCACTGCGCCTTCAAGGGGAAGAGTTTCAGGATATACAATCCTCTTTAAGACTTCTTTCAAGGGCAGTAGCTTATTCCACGTGTAACTCCGCCCTTTCAGTGGCAAATCTGGAGTTGGTTAGACATGACGCAGCCCTAGCTACATCCACACTAGTGGATTCTAAGGTGAAGAACTCTCTTAGAGTCGCTTCGGTCTCAGGAGAACTTCTCTTTGACGGCAAGCTTTCCGCTATTTATGATAAATTAAAAAGAAAGCTAATGACTCTCTGTTGTTCAGATCGGCTCCTAAAAAGTCGGATACAGCAGACACGAATAAGACAGGCACTTCTGGGTCTAATGCGCCCAAGAGAGGTTCCTATAGAGGTTCCGGTGCGTCCTCTTGGTCTTATTCGAGAGACCGTCAGGATAGCGACTCTCGTTCGGGACGTCCTTCAGGCCGGGACAATCGGCCGGACGTCCCGAGGTCGACGAGGCGAGGTGCGGGTCGTGGAAGACGTGGTTTCTCCTACCGCAGGCCTCGCAGGTCCAGGAGGTGATGGCTTAAACCTCTATCGCGTTCCGGTTGGCGGAAGGTTGTCGAGTTTTTCACAAGAGTGGGCGTCGATTACGGACGACCCTTGGGTGAGAGGAGTGACTTCGGAAGGTCTAAAGATATCCTTCAAACGAAAGCCTCCATTAACTCGAAGTCCAAAGTGGACTCATCTTCCGTCAAATCCACAGAAAAGAGACGCTCTGTTATCAGAGGTGCAGTCTCTTTTAATGAAGAACGCGGTAGAGGTCGTAGAAAACCAGGAATCTCTGGGATTCTACAGCCATCTGTTTCTGGTTCCGAAACCAGACGGCTCGTTCCGTCCAGTCATAGATTTGAGCTGGATAAACAAGCTGATCGTCGCTCCGAAGTTTTATATGGAGACGATTCGATCGGTCAGAGCGAGTATTCGGGTGAACGATTATGCAACGAGCATAGATCTCAAAGATGCGTACTTTCACGTCATGGTACATCCGACATTCCGAAAGTATCTACGCTTCGCAGTCCTAGGAGTGGTGTATCAATTCCGGGCCATGTGCTTCGGATTGAATCTAGCACCCTGGGCTTTCACTCGGGTAATGAACTCGGTAATGATCTACTTCCGAGCTCATTCGTCTGCGGTAACGTCGGCCTACCTGGACGACATTCTTCAGAGGTACGGCAATGAGTTAACGCTTCAGAACGATGTTCAGAATCTTCTTCTATTGCTCCGACGTCTCGGTTTTATAGTAAACGAGGAGAAGTCGGATCTGGTGCCGTCCAAGTCATTCACTCATCTGGGAATGAGCTTCGAGACGCACAACAATCTCGTTCGTCTGCCGTTAACCAGAGCGAAATTAGTCAGTTGTTACGCTCGCTATTGTCTGCACGCAGACAAAGTCACGGCGAGAGAATTTATGAGACTGATAGGTCTGTGCGGAGCCGCCGCGGATCTCATTCCGATGGGGCGGCTACGCACACGTCCTCTTCAAATTTTCCTGACTCAGAATTGGAGTGTGAAAATTCATTCGCTCGATGTAGACGTTCTCTTGTCGGATCAAGTGAAACAAGAGATTCAGACTTGGGCAAACATTCAGTGGTTAACTCAAGGAGTTCCGCTGCAGTTGCCGGATCCGAGTTTTACCGTTATGACGGATGCCTGTCAAACAGGTTGGGGTGCATCATTAATCCCAACGGATTCGAGATGCCAGGGTCTTTGGGATCCGCAATTCCTGTGCAAGCACATAAACATCAAGGAAATGATGTCAATTTGGCTTGCGTTACGTCACTGGATGGACATTATTCACGATGCTCATGTCCAAATCCTATCCGACAATACGACAGTAGTGGCGTATATACGGAATCAGGGAGGCACTCATTCAGTTCCGTTGTTCAATCTAACGGAAAGAATCCTTCTGTTTGCGTTAGAACATCACGTTCTTCTTTCGGTCCGTCACATACCGGGTCGTCTGAATGTGCTAGCAGACTCCCTTTCACGAAAGGGTCGCTTGTTGCCGTCGGAGTGGACTCTCAACAAACAAGTATTCAATCAGATTTGCTACCAATGGGAACGGCCAATGATAGACTTATTTGCGACACATCTCAACAATCAGTTGCAGACGTATGTGTCTCCGTGTCCGGATCCAAGAGCATTTGCAGTAGACGCTCTGTTGATCCCTTGGGACGGAATGATAGGATATGCGTATCCTCCAGCGCCGTTAATTCAACAAGTATTGCTAAAGATAAAACAATCTCAATGCAAGATTCTGTTGGTAGCATCTCTGTCGCCACAGAGACCGTGGATAAATCTACTCAGGTGTCTGTTGTGGGACCTACCGCGGAAGCTTCCTCCACGAGAGGATCTTCTTTCGCAGGGGAAATCGCGCCAACTCCATCACAACCCGCAAGGTCTCAACCTTCACGTTTTTCCGTTGTGCGGTCCTTCTTGCATGGCAAGCACTTTACAGGACGAGCAGTGGACGCGATTTCTAACTGTAGGAGGACCTCCTCTTCGCTAAACTATGCGGCTAAGTGGAAGGTTTTTCGTCGTTGGTGTAGGGATCATTCTGTAGATATATTTGATCCCTCTATACCAGACATTGCAAACTTTCTAGTATACTTGTTTGACGAAATCAAACTGCAGCCTGTTACTATAAAGGGTTATAGATCTATGTTATCTGATACCTATGCACATCATGATAGTTTACAAATTGGATCTAATGTCTCTTTATCGAAATTGGTTAGAAACTTTTCGATAAATAGACCCAGAACTCTTAGATTAATTCCTAAGTGGAATTTAGCTTGGGTTCTCCTTAAATTGAAGGAAAAGCCATTTGAACCTCTTGGGACAGTAGATTTCAAATTCTTATCTTATAAGACAGCTTTTCTCTTAGCTTTCTCTTCTGCCAGAAGAGTCAGTGAGCTTCATGCACTCTCGGTGGATGATTCTCATTATCGTAGTGTTGGGAACACTATCACCTTCACTACTAATGTGGGTTTTTTAGCTAAGAATCAGGCTCCTAATAAATATCCGGAACCTATTGTTATTAAGGCTCTTCCGTCTTCAGACGGGCGTAGGCCTTTACTCTGTCCTGTTAGAGCACTACGTATCTATAAACAGAGATCTCAGTTTATCAGAAAGGGACGGAAACGTTTCTTTCTGTCTTTGATGCCTAATAGAAAGGACATTTCAGTCCATTCTATTGCTAGATGGATTCAGTTAACTATCCGTACTGCTTATGAAGATTTATCTTCTTCTCAGCAGTCTGTGCTTAAGATTTCTGCTCATGAAGTAAGAGCTCTTTCTACTTCCTGGGCTTATGCTAATAGTGTTGCTATTACAGATTTAATGAAGGCTGCTTATTGGTCTCAGCCATCCACATTTACGAATTTTTATCTCAGAAATATTGAGTCCATTTCTGGAGACCTGCATTGTTTAGGTCCGTTATCTGTTGCTCAGAATGTCGTCCACTAACAGTTGCAACTATAGTTATGCAGGCTTTCTGTTCTGGCAGTGACTCCGTCCGGCTGCCCTCTTCGCTCTGGGCTATTTGACCCAGGGCAAGGGGAAGGGGGGGGCGGGTGTTCCCTTAGGTCACCTGCTTTATAGTGAAAAGCAAGGGAATGCCTCCTCCAAGTCAGTATTTCTGAGTCGCTTCCGGGATGGTTTTAAAGTGTAATATTAATGTTTAAATTCATTCATGTCTTATTTTTAAAGTGTAGCTCGGTGTGAAGCATTTGTATATGTCAAGTGTCAAACGGGCTTTAATATACAATACTCGGACACTTTTAAATGATTATAAAGAGTCTCAATTCTCTGGACTACTTTATTTATTGGCTTGCTTTAAAAATAATTAGTATAAGGGTTATACTGGATGTTAATAGAGAACATGAATGTTATTGTGCTCAATTATTAAGGGTAGTGTATCTTTCTAATTTTATATTAAATAAGAAAGATACATGTAAAGCCTAATACTCCTTTTCTCCTTAAGGGGTTACCTCTTTACTATATAATTGAGCTTATTGGATTTTCCTCTATGTCCTAGGCCCTCCAGCCTGTTTACTATTCAGCTAAGTCTGGGTCATTGGTACAGTATAAAAATGTTAAAAAATTTATAGTAATTTATATATTTTTTATACTTACCAATGACCCAGACGGGGATGGCCCTCCCTGGAGTTGGGAACTCTTGCCTCCCCGCTGAGTACATAGCGCTGACCAGGCACTGCCAGTAAGAATGATAATTGGCGCCAATTTCGGGACGACTGCGTCACTGCGCATGCGCAGTAGAGGCGTACTATGGAGGTCCTTTAGGACATGATTTCTTTTTGTTTTGGATGCAAATTTTGGGGATTGGGGGGCAAAATTTGTGTTTGGCCCTGGTTTTGTTGGAGTTAGCACCAGCTAAGTCTGGGTCATTGGTAAGTATAAAAAATATATAAATTACTATAAATTTTTTAACATTTTTTCAACGACTGAATTTGCATATTACGCGGGCGGATGCGGCCGATTCGTTGGGTAAAGGGTTAAGTACCAAGTACAACACAGTGCTTCATTAATTAAAATTTTGCTGATCATAATTTTTATTTATTACTTGGTAAATGCAAGCACGGACATCACTGCCCATGTGTGGATTATGACCAGTCCATGGTGACTGTACTGTACTGTTTTTAAGTACGTACCAGAGTTATCTCATTTGTGACTGCAAGGAAATATAAGTTTTCAAATGCGGTTGATGTTTTCTTATTATATGCAGTGCAATGTTTTAATATAACAATAACATATGTTTGTAGGGCTTTTTACTGGCTCAAGACATCAGTGTTTCATTTTAATCATCGATTTAGGTAATTCCGTGTTGCTTCAGATGCCCAAAACTTTGCACACAACATTTTTTAACCATTCTCTTTCACAACACAAGCAAAATCTGAGAGTAAATATATTTTCAAATTCACGGCTTATTGTCCCTCTAAAACTATATCCAAATAATGCTAACATATTCTTGGCAAAATTTCTTGGACACTGAAGTTTGGCTAATCTTTAAATAATACAGGCATGGTTATACATCAAAATGAAGGTTGCGTTGCATAGAACCTGAATGAATGCATGTCTTCTACTAAATAGGAATTTAGTTATTGGTGTTTAGGGTCACATACTTCTGCACAATCGCTAATCGTGACTGCAACATGGAGATAAAGTCAAGTTTAGTCAATAGTCTATACCCATGTTGCCCATTTGAGAGGACTTCCACCCCAAGCATTGGTGACTGGTCCTATTTTACTAGTAAAACAGAGCTTGTTTACCATGGTAAAAAACCACTGTTTCACTTCCTGGGGTTCCCCCCGGCGGTACTAAACAGGTAGATGCTGAAGTTACCCCAAATATCTGAGAACAAAACTAGGACATTATGTTGAGTTAGCAACAACAGGCATGCATGAAGCAACTTTTCCCAACCTAAAATATATTTTCTTTCAAATGTGAACGAAACCGATTTACATTTTTTTTACTCTGAATCGGACCCGAACCAATGAACAGCGGCGAGGAACTGTCAGACTCCAATATGCTAACTCTGCACCACAGGGTTAGCATTGATTTAACCCTTTACCCAACGAATTGACCACATCCACCTATGTAATAGGAAAATTCAGCAACTGAAAAAATATTTTTCCAAAAATTTCAACAAAACCATATCATGTGACCCCTCTTTGGAACGAGAATGATATTTAAAATAATACATTTTGATACTGTCTGCATTGTCTAAAGGGTTAAGACAAGTGCACCATCACCATGCAGTATGCCTTAGTACACAGGGTCACTGTACCCTAACGTGGGCAAGCAAGATTAAGTGCCTATCCCAAGGACACAATGCAGTTACCTCTGGTCAGGATCAAACCGTGCACCTTGCGGTTTGAAGTACAATGTTCTAACAACTCAGCCAGTGCACTCCCGAATTAGGCCCTTTATTAACCCTTAATGAACATTTATCGCAATTTTAATACCAAAAGTACTGAAAGTTTTTTAGTTTGTTTTTTTGGCATCATTCAACACAAAGAGATGTTTTCCATTTTGTCCTCAAAGGGCTTGCATAGCAAGTATTGTCACAGGATCCTATTTAACAGGACTGAGAATATTATTTAACCTCATAGGTAAGGGGTGTGGGAAGCAGGGTGGGGGATAGGGGAGGGGGCAAGGGGGCCAGCTGCTCCTCCTATGCTGAGGCTGGGGGGGGGGGGGGGGGGTAGGGGATGCACTTTTCACTATTTTATGGGGGAAATTTACAATTAGAAATTTTGATTTTTCTGACATCAGTATGCACAGAGGGTTCTGGGTCCTATCTTACCAGTACAGCGGAACTTGTTTACCACTGTAAACAAGCACTGCTTCAATTCCAGGGGTTCCCACAGGGAATGGTGACAGATGTAAAATATTCATCAAAAACAACTGAAGCTATTAAAAGTTATAACTTACCATTGGTAACTTGATGAGATTAGAGACATGCTGAACCTGAAACAAAAATGCTAAAAAGTTATCAGTATTGGACAGTGTGGTATTACTTTTAATTTCAAAATTTGAAAGCTGTAATCACAGAAAACGTGTGAAGCTAGCAAAGCCTATCTGACCCATTTTTGATTACCTTATGAATTTGGTCAGATCTGTCATATTTTGTTGTTGCAGTGAACTCTGTTAACTGAATTGTCACTTTGCCAGAGAAAAATTATAAATTCATAGTAATTTGTATATTTTTTTATACTTACCAATGGCCCAGACTAGCTGGTGCTAACTCAAAAATAAAAATTTTGCCCCCCAATCCCCAAAATTTGGATGCAAAACCAAAAATTATATGTCCTATCTGGTCCTCCATACTTTTGTGAACTGCGCATGTGCAGTATCCAGGAAGACACCGAAATTGTCGCTAACCATCATTCTTTCTAAAAAAAATGCCTGCTAGATATTGTAAACAGCGGGGAGGTATGAGTGCCCACTCATGGGAGGGCTATCCCCCTCTGGGCCATTGGTAAGTATAAAAAATATACAAATTACTATGAATTTATAATATTTTAATACAACAACCAATGGACCAGACTAGCTGAATCGTAAACAGACTGGAGGGCCTAGGACATAGAGGAAAATCCAATTACTCAATCACTTCATAAAGGATATCTCCTTCAGGAGAATAGGAGAGAAAGGAATTATATATGTCTTTCTCATTTGCGAGAAACGAGAAAGACATAACACCAACAATGTAATTGAGCATTACATAATATATAATTCTCCATTTAATGCCAGCATAACCCATTATGCTAATTTGGTGAAGGGAAGCCAAAATATAAAGATAGTCCAGAGAATGAGACTCTTTATACTCTTTTAAAAGTGTCTGAGGATTGTATATTAACGCCTGTTTGACACATGACATATACAAATGCTTCACAGTGAGCTGCACTTTAAAAACCATACATAAATGAGACATATTATTTGCTTCACACCGAGCTACACATTAAAACCATCCCAGCATCGACTCGGGACTACTAACACCGGAGGAGGTCTTCCCTTGCTTTTCACTATAAAGCCAGATGATCATAAGGGAAAAAATTGCCCCCCCCCCCCCCCCCCACTTCCCCTTATTTTGAGGTACATGACCACAGAACGAAGAGGGCAGCGCAACAGCATCACTGCTGGAACGGGTTGCCTAAATAACTATAGATGTAATCATTTAGTGGACGACCTTCTGAGCAACAGACAGAGGACCTAAACATCTAAGGTCACTGGAGATGGACTCTAAATTTCTAAGATAAAACTTGGTAAATATAGAAGGCTGTGTCCAGTATGCAGCTTTCATGAGGTCAGTAATGGCTACACTGTTAGAATAAGCCCAAGAAGTGGACAGCGCTCTAAGTTCATGCACTGATATCTTATTTACAGAACGCTGATCCGAAGACAGACTTTCATAGGCAATGCGTATTGCCAACTGAATCCATCTAGCAATAGAATGAACAGAAATATGTCTTCTGTTAGGAATCAATGAAAGAAAGAAGCGTTTTCTTCCTTTTCTTATAAAATCTGATTGGCGTTTATATGTGCGCATAGCCCTGACTGGACACAGCAGAGGTCTACGGTTGTTTGTAGATGGCAGAGCCTTTATGGTAATAGGCTCAGGCCATTTATCTGGAGCCTGGTTCTTAGCCAAAAATCCCACTTCTGTAGTTAAAGTAATGGTATTACCAACACTACGGTAGTGAGATTCGTCAACCGATAAGGCATGGAGTTCACTAACTCTTCTAGCGGATGCAAAGGCTAAGAGAAATGCTGTTTTATAGGTCAAGAATTTGAACTCTACAATGTCCAATGGCTCAAACGGAGCTTCCTTAAGCTTCAATAGACCCCAAGCTAAATTCTACTTAGGAATTAATCTGAGGGTTCTAGGTCTATTTATAGAGAAATTTCTAACCAGTTTGGATAATGAAGCATTAGATCCAACTGCCATGTTATCATGATGAGCGTAAGTGTCTGATAACATAGACCTATAGCCCTTAATTGTGACGGGCTGCAGTTTGAGAACGTCAAACAGGTAGACCAGAAAGTTGGCAATATCTGGTATGGACGGATCATAGACGTTTATCGACTGATCCTTACACCAATGGAAGAAAACCTTCAACTTCGCTGCATAATTCAACGAAGAGGAGGACCTCCTTCAGTTAGAAATTGCGTCCACTACTTGTCCTATAAATTGCTTGCCGTGCAAGAAGGACCACACAACGGAAATACGTGAAGGTTGAGACCTTCTGGGTTGTGATGCAGTACGTGTGACTTCCCCTGATAAAGAAGGTCCTCTCGTGGAGGAAGCTTCCAGGAAACGTCCCATAACAGACACCTGAGAAGATTGATCCATGGTTTCTGTGACGACAGAGATGCTACTAGCAGAATTTTGCAACGAGACTGTTTGATTTTTAACAGAATCTGCTGGATCAACGGAGTTGGAGGATATGAATATCCTATCATTCCATTCCATGAGATTGACACAGTGTCTACAGCGTACGCTCGATGGTCTGGACATGGCGAAAATTACGTCTGCAACTGATTGTTCAGGTGTGTCGCAAACAAATCTATCATGGGTCGATCCCACTGGTAGCAAATCTGTCTGAATACCCGCTTGTTGAGTGTCCACTCCGATGGCAACAGGGGACCTTTCCGAGAGAGCGAGTCTGCTAGTATGTTCAGACGACCCGGTATATGTCAGATCAATAGTTGAACATGATGATTCATGACATATAGAAGATTCTTTTCCGTTAGTTCACATAACGGAATCGAATGAGTGCCTCCCTGGTTCCTGATATACGCTACTACTGTCGAGTTGTCTGACAATATCTGAACATGAGCGTCCGCTATAATGTGAATCCAACGTTGTAGCGCAAGCCATATTGACATCATCTCTTTGATGTTTATGTGTTTCTCTAGGAACCGAGGGTCTCAAAGACCCTGACACTTTGAGTCTGTCGGGCTCAGGGTCATGCCCCAACCCATTTGACTCACATCCGTCATCGTGAAAGCCGGATCCGGAAACTGCAGCGGAACTCCCTGAGTTAGCCACTGAATATCTGCCCAAATCTGGACCCTTTGTTTTACCAGGTCCATTAAAACAATACTGATCTTGAGCGAATGAGTCTTCACACTCCAGTTTTGAGTAAAGAATATCTGGAGGGGACGTGTGCGCAAGTGACCCATCGGAATAAGATCAGCAGCCACTCCGCACAACCCCATCAGTCGCATGAATTCCTCGCTGTTAATGCATCTCAGTGTAGACAAAAGCGAGCATAACAACTGACTAATTTTGCTTGGGGTAACGGCAGACGAACTAGATTGTTGTGAGTCTCGAAGCTCATCCCCAAGTGAATGAACGACTTGGACGGAGCTAGATCCGACTTCTTCTCATTTACGATGAAGCCGAGACGTCGGAGCAAAAGAAGCAGACTCTGAACATCATTCTGAAGAATAGTTTTGTTGTCGTATCTCTGAAGAATGTCGTCCAAGAAGGCCGACGTTACCGCAGATGAATGAGCTCGGACGTGAGACATTACCGAGTTCATTATTCGAGTGAAAACCCAGGGCACCAAGTTCAAACAGAAGTACATCGCTCGGAACTGATACACTGTCCCTTGCACGGCAAACCGCAGGTACTTTCTGTATGCCGGATGTACCAGGACATGAAAGTACGCATCCTTTAGATCTATGCTTGCCGCATAGTCATTCACTCGAATGCTCACCCTTACTGACCGAATTGTCTCCATATAGAACTTTAGAGCCATGATTAGCTTGTTTATCCAGCTCAAGTCTATTACCGGTCGGAATGAGCCGTCTGGCTTCGGTACGAGGAACAGGTGACTGTAAAATCCTAGAGAATTTTGATTCTCGATGACCTCTATTGCCTCCTTTGATAAGAGTGCCTGTACCTCCGCTAGGAGAAACTCTCTTTTGCAAGGATTTGATGGAAGATTTGTCCACCGCGAGCACCTTGTTAGTGGTGGTTTTGCTTGGAATGTTAGCCGTAGGCCGTCCGAGACTACACTTCTCACCAACTGGTCTTCCGTAATTGTTATCCAGTATGTTGCGAATCTTGATAACCTTCTGCCAACTGGCAAGCAATAGAGGTCCTGACCATCACCTGTAGGACCTGCGAGGTTTACGGGAGGAGAAACCACGTCCCCCTCGCGAAGAGTCTCGATCCTTCGGCTTAGGGGCGTCTGAACTTTAATCTCGATCAGACCTTTGCCCCTTTCCCGAGTCGCTGTATTGATGATCTCTAGAGTAATTATAGTGGTGTTTCCTATACCCTCGCGAGGAGTCTCCTTTAGACGATTTCTGTCTCGGACGTCCTCCTTTACTCTTTTCTGCTGTAGCGGGTCGATTAGACGCCGACTTCAGAAGCAGAGTATCAGATGCTTTCTTTGTAGCTTGGTCATAAACCAATGAAAGCTTGTCGTCAAATATTGTGTACTGGAGACCGGAGCGACCCGGAGAGAGTTGTTCACCTTGTCATCTATCAAAGATGACGACGCAAGGGCACCATCACATCTGATTAACTCCAAATTAGCCACAGCTAAGGCAGAGTTATATGTGGTAAACATAATAGCCCTGGAAGAACTCTTAAAGAGGTACGAACGTCCTCAAATTCCATCTCCGTTGAGACATTGCACCACAGCTCTTAAAAGGTGATCTGCGTAAGACATTGTGTCCAAATTCGCTCTATTTGAAGAAATTGCCCTCTCAATTCTGTCTGAGCGAATTGTGAATGACCCAGGCAAGGATAGCTCTAGATCCTCAGCCTGTTCATCCAAACGTAGAGGGACTATCTGTACATCTTCCTCGACCGTTTTAAATGAACGTGGTCAAAGAAACGGTAAATTTCCCGGAAGATGATGTCAAGAAACCGCCTTTCTTCTTCCCACTGAAGAGTATGAATATGGCATTGTCTAAATGGCCGAAGGCTGCGACACCTGTCTAGACTGAACCAGAAAAGACTGGACCTCCTCCTTTGTCTGGATAAAGTCTGTGTCCAATGACGCCAGCGGTTTCTTTCTAGTAGTCGCAGCATTCTTGATTCGCAGGAACAAATTCAGGGTAGTGTTGATGGATTAAATCCATCGCAACCATGTGCTGTTCCGAAAGGGAAGGGTATACCTCTTCCATATCCCTTTCACCATCCGATGGAATCAGTTGTGAGTCTCGGTCTACGGCATCTGAACGTGCAGATGACTGGACCGACCCAGCACCGTCCGACAGCTCAGGTTCTGAGACTGCTGTAGGCTGCTCTTGCACTTGCTGGGATGCTGCGATGAGCTGCGTAATCTGCGACAGCAAGTCCATAATGGAGGCCTGAGGAGCAGCGGTCTTCTGTTTCTTGGTGCTCCTAGGACGGTGTGTCTGAGATGGCTCTTTTCTCCGGACGTCCCGATAAACGAGGCCTCGTCTCCTTAGCTACCGGATGGTCCGACTCTGGTCAAGCTAGCTGGGGACAAGGGACTAAAACCACCAGCTAGTGGCTTTTTGCCGTCTAATATTCATAAGCACCTTAGTAGCTAGTTCTGTCTGCTCATCTGAGTGCGACGACGGTAGCACACTATCTCTAGGCGTCATGTAAACATCACCATGTTCTTGTTCCTCTGAAAAAGAAACTGAGAAACTTGATTGACTTTGTGGCGACAGGACCGGCATTGGCCTCTCACCACTAACAACGTACCGTGACACCCGTCTCCAACGATTGTCATCCCATCTGGCACAGGTTGGACAAGAATTAGTGGGAGTACATCGACTACAAGCATGTAAATCCGAGGAGGACTTCCTCGCCTTGCATTTTGAGTCGACAGTACTCGCACCAACTCCACAATAAATATATGAAAAAGATACATAATAAATACATTCAAAATATAAATCGAAAAGTTAAAAAATTTATAGTAATTTATATATTTTTTATACTTACCAATGACCCAGACTTAGCTGGTGCTAACTCTAACAAAACCAGGGCCAAACACAAATTTTGCCCCCCAATCCCCAAAATTTGCATCCAAAACAAAAAGAAATCATGTCCTAAAGGACCTCCATACTACGCCCCCACTGCGCATGCGCAGTGACGCAGACGTCCCGAAATTGGCGCCAATTATCATTCTTACTGGCAGTGCCTGGTCAGCGCTATGTACTCAGCGGGGAGGCAAGAGTTCCCAACTCCTGGGAGGGCCATCCCCGTCTGGGTCATTGGTAAGTATAAAAAATATATAAATTACTATAAATTTTTTAACATTTTTATACTGTACCAATGACCCAGACTTAGCTGAATAGTAAACAGGCTGGAGGGCCTAGGACATAGAGGAAAATCCAATAAGCTCAACTATATAATAAAGAGATAACCCCTTAAGGAGAAAAGGAGTATTAGGCTTTACATGTATCTTTCTTATTTAATATTAAATTAGAAAGATACAATACCCTTAATAATTGAGCACAATAATATTCATGTTCTCTATTAACATCCAGTGTATCCCTTATACTAATTATTTTTAAAGTAATCCAATAAATAAAGTAGTCCAGAGAATTGAGACTCTTTATAGTCATTTAAAAGTGTCCGAGTATTGTATATTAAAGCCCGTTTGACACTTGACATATACAAATGCTTCACACCGAGCTACACTTTAAAAATAAGACATGAATGAATTTTAACATTAATATTACACTTTAAAACCATCCCGGAAGTGACTCAGAAATACTGACTTGGAGGAGGCATTCCCTTGCTTTTCACTATAAAGCAGGTGACCTAAGGGAACACCCCCCCCCCCCCCCCCCCACTTCCCCTTGCCCTGGGTCAAATAGCCCAGAGCGAAGACGGCAGCCGGACGGAGTCACTGCCGGAACAGAAAGCCTGCATAACTATAGTTGCAACTGTTTAGTGGACGACATTCTGAGCAACAGATAACGGACCTAAACAATGCAGGTCTCCAGAAATGGACTCAATATTTCTGAGATAAAAATTCGTGAATGTGGATGGCTGAGACCAATAAGCAGCCTTCATCAAGTCTGTAATAGCAACACTATTAGCATAAGCCCAAGAAGTAGCAAGAGCTCTTACTTCATGAGCGGAAATCTTAAGCACAGACTGCTGAGAAGAAGATAAACTCTCATAAGCAGTACGGATAGTTAATTGAATCAATCTAGCAATAGAATGGACCGAAATGTCCCTTCTATTAGGCATCAAAGACAGAAAGAAACGTTTTCGTTCCTTTCTGATAAACTGAGATCTCTGTTTATAGATACGTAACGCTCTAACAGGACAGAGTGAAGGCCTACGCCCATCTGAAGACGGAAGAGCCTTAATAACAATAGGTTCCAGATATTTATTAGGAGCCTGATTCTTAGCTAAAATACCCACATTAGTAGTGAAGGTGATAGTGTTCCCGACACTACGATAGTGAGAATCATCCACCGACAGTGCATGAAGCTTACTGACTCTTCTAGCAGAAGAGAAAGCTAAGAGAAAAGCTGTCTTATAAGATAAGAATTTGAAATCTACTGTCCCAAGAGGTTCAAATGGCTTTTCCTTTAATTTAAGAAGAACCCAAGCTAAATTCCATTTAGGAATTAATCTAAGAGTTCTGGGTCTATTTATCGAGAAGTTTCTAACTAACTTAGATAAAGAGACATTAGATCCAATTTGTAAACTATCATGATGTGCATAGGTATCAGATAACATAGACCTATAACCCTTAACAGTAACAGGCTGCAGTTTGATTTCGTCAAACAAGTATACTAGAAAGTTTGCAATGTCTGGTATAGAGGGATCGAATACATCTACAGAATGATCCCTACACCAACGACGAAAAACCTTCCACTTAGCCGCATAGTTTAGCGAAGAGGAGGTCCTCCTACAGTTAGAAATCGCGTCCACTGCTCGTCCTGTAAAGTGCTTGCCATGCAAGAAGAACCGCACAACGGAAAAACGTGAAGGTTGAGACCTTGCGGGTTGTGATGGAGTTGGCGCGATTTCCCCTGCGAAAGAAGATCCTCCCGTGGAGGAAGCTTTCGCGGTAGGTCCCACAACAGACACCTGAGTAGATTTATCCACGGTCTCTGTGGCGACAGAGATGCTACCAACAGAATCTTGCATTGAGATTGTTTTATCTTTAGCAATACTTGTTGAATTAACGGCGCTGGAGGATACGCATATCCTATCATTCCGTCCCAAGGGATTGACAGAGCGTCTACTGCAAATGCTCTTGGATCCAGACACGGAGACACATACGTCTGCAACTGATTGTTGAGATGTGTTGCAAATAAGTCTATCATTGGCCGTTCCCATTGGTAGCAAATCTGATTGAATACTTGTTTGTTGAGAGTCCACTCCGACGGCAACAAGCGACCCTTTCGTGAAAGGGAGTCTGCTAGCACATTCAGACGACCCGGTATGTGACGGACCGAAAGAAGAACGTGATGTTCTAGCACAAACAGAAGGATTCTTTCCGTTAGATTGAACAACGGAACTGAATGAGTGCCTCCCTGATTCCGTATATATGCCACTATTGTCGTATTGTCGGAGAGGATTTGGACATGAGCATTGTGAATAATGTCCATCCAATGACGTAACGCAAGCCAAATTGACATCATTTCCTTGATGTTTATGTGCTTGCACAGGAATTGCGGATCCCAAAGACCCTGGCATCTCGAATCCGTTGGGATTAATGATGCACCCCAACCTGTTTGACTGGCATCCGTCATAATGGTAAAACTCGGATCCGGCAACTGCAGCGGAACTCACTGAGTTAACCACTGAATGTTTGCCCAAGTCTGAATCTCTTGTTTCACTTGATCTGACAAGAGAACGTCTACGTCGAGCGAATGAATTTTCACACTCCAATTCTGAGTCAAGAAAATTTGGAGAGGACGCGTGCGTAACCGCCCCATCGGAATGAGATCCGCAGCGGCTCCGCACAGACCTATCAGTCTCATAAATTCTCTCGCTGTGACTTTGTCTGCGTGCAGACAATAGCGAGCGTAACAACTGACTAATTTCGCTCTGGTTAACGGCAGACGAACGAGATTGTTGTGCGTCTCGAAGCTCATTCCCAGATGAGTGAATGACTTGGACGGCACCAGATCCGACTTCTCCTCGTTTACTATAAAACCGAGACGTCGGAGCAATAGAAGTAGATTCTGAACATCGTTCTGAAGCGTTAACTCGTTGCTGTACCTCTGAAGAATGTCGTCCAGGTAGGCCGACGTTACCGCAGACGAATGAGCTCGGAAATAGATCATTACCGAGTTCATTACCCGAGTGAAAGCCCAGGGTGCTAGATTCAATCCGAAGCACATCGCCCGGAATTGATACACCACTCCTAGGACTGCGAAGCGTAGATACTTTCGGAATGTCGGATGTACCATGACGTGAAAGTACGCATCTTTGAGATCTATGCTTGATGCATAATCGTTCACCCAAATACTCGCTCTGACCGACCGAATCGTCTCCATATAAAATTTCGGAGCGACGATCAGCTTGTTTATCCAGCTCAAATCTATGACTGGACGGAACGAGCCGTCTGGTTTCGGAACCAGAAATAGATGGCTGTAGAATCCCGGAGTTTCCTGGTTTTCTACGACCTCTACCGCGTTCTTCATTAAAAGAGACTGCACCTCTGATAACAGAGCGTCTCTTTTCTGCGGATTTGACGGAAGTTGAGTCCACTTTGGACTTCGAGTTAATGGAGGCTTTCGTTTGAAGGATATCTTTAGACCTTCCGAAGTCACTCCTCTCACCCAAGGGTCGTCCGTAATCGACGCCCATTCTTGTGAAAAGCTCGACAACCTTCCGCCAACCGGTACGCGATAGAGGTTTAAGCCATCGCCTCCTGGACCTGCGAGGCCTGCAGTAGGAGAAACCACGTCGTCCACGACCCGCACCTCGCCCCGTCGACCTCGGGGCGTCCGAAAGGTCCCAAAGGACGTCCCGAACGAGAGTCGCTACCCTGACGGTCTCTCGAATAAGACCAAGAGGACGCACCGGAACCTCTATAGGAACCTCTCTTGGGCGCATTAGACCCAGAAGTGCCTGTCTTATTCTTGTCTGCTGTATCCGACTTCTTAGAAGCAGATTTGAACAACAGAGAATCCGAAGCTTTCTTTGTAATTTTATCATAAATAGCAGAAAGCTTGCCGTCAAAGAGAAGTTCTCCGGAGACCGAAGCGACTCTAAGGTTTGCCACTGAAAGGGCGGAGTTACACGTGGAATAAGCTACTGCCCTTGAAAGAAGTCTTAAAGAGGATTGTATATCCTGAAACTCTTTCCCTTGAAGGCGCAGTGATAACGCCTTAGTAAGGTGATCTGCATAAGATAAGGCATCTAAATTGGCTCTGTTAGACGCAATAGCTGTTTCCAACACTGCGGTTGGAATAGAAGCCGACGACGGTAATGATAGCTCTAAGTCTTCCGCCTCGTTGTCCATACGCAGAGGAACTCTCGGAACACCCTGTCCTGCCGTGTCGAATTTATTCCTTGCATTAATGAAAGGCAGGTTGAGAGTATTTGCAGACAAGAAACCTGCTTTCCCCGTCTTGGAAGCAAGTTTAAATATAGCGTCATTCAATAATTCAAATGTTCTAGCAACATTATTGGACTGCGACGGAAACTCGGGAGCGATGTCCCTGAACCGAGTCCAATGACGCTATAATCCTCTTGTCCGGAACCGCAGCAGTCTGGCCCGACGGAACAACTTGAGGGAGAAAGTGCCGGATGAAGTCCACGGCAGCTTTATGTTGTTCCGAAAGGGATAGCTCCAAATCATCCGTATCCCTTTCACCATCCGGTCGGACCTCATGATGTTCCCAGTCGTCCGCCCCCGATGCTTCGGCGGAGCGTACCGACGTAAGCGCCGTCGGATAATTCTCGAGCCGACACCGTTTCTGTCGGCTGCAGGGATGCTGCGATAAGCTGTGCTATCTGCACAAGAATGTCCGGCGTCGAGACCTGTGGAGGCGCAGTCTTTCGCTGCTTTGCCGAGGGCAGCTCCGCATCAGATGGCTCCCGCATACTTTTTCTATGCGAACGTCCGGAGTCCATCGGTCTCGAATCCCTGGCTGCTGGATGGTGTGACCTGGTCGCCGAAGAATCCTTGATCGGCGAAGCTGGTAAGATATCGGTGGTCACGCAGCCAAGGTGCGGTCGTGTGCGCTGACGAGAAGAAGAAGCCTTAGCAGTCTCCGCGGACTGCCTATACAACGGAGCGTCCCGAGCGACGGACGTATGCTCCGCTTGCGACACATTTTGTACCACAACATCTGGTCCCAGATGTTGTTGTACGAGAGAGGGGCCTCTCTCGCTCGCGGCCCGGCTGGACCTGGACGAGCTAGGAACCGGACTCAAAGGCTTCCTCCGTTCTCGCTTACTATCCGCAGTCACTGGGTGTGCATCTATTATGTTTATAGTGCTCGCATCACCCAAAATTTCCTCCTGGACCGCATCGGACGAACCCGGCTGCCGAACCATTCGGTGAATGGACGCTACACCGGGCGAGCTAGCGGACGACATTTGTCTAATCTCCATGAGCACTTTTGCCGCTAGCTCTGAATTCATTTGTGACGACGGACGCACACTTGTAGAAGATAACATGGAAACATCACCCTGTTCTTGTTCCTCTGAAATAGAAACTGAGAGAGTAGAGTGACCTTGTGGAGAAAGAGCCGGCATAGCCCTTTCTCCAGAAACAACATACCGTGACACACGTTTCCAATGTTTATCATCCCAATGTTGACATATAGGACAGGGATTAGTGCGAGAACACTGACTACAATTAATACAATGATCATGAAAGTCAGAGGAAGATTTCTTCCCATTACAATTTGAACAATATCCTTTCATTGTGAAAAGTCAACAAGAAGTCCTAGTTACTCGCACAAACCCCTGACACAAAGATACATAATATCATGATCCATTAATAAATGAAAAAATAATTGCAAATCAAAATAATTTTGAAAAAATATTTTTTCAGCGAAGCCCAAGTTGCTGAAAAGTAACGTTGAGCCCCGATGGATCCGATGGCAAAGTGTGGTCAAAAATTTTAAATTTATATTAAATAATTAATGAGACACTTACGGATAATATAAATGTATCTTATAGTGAGATAAACTACACCAAAGGCAAACAGCCCCCCCTCAAAAAAGGCTGTTGCCAATGTAAACAAACAGTGTAAAACACCAGAAAACATGACTCCAGGCACTGACAAAACTGGCCCGAAATCAGTCATCAAAATTACACTCTATCTGATGCAAGACAGAGACTCCCAGGGGAGAATCTGCAGAACATCAGATGGAAGATGCAGAACACAACGTTTATACACCCATGGGTGAAAACGTAACTATGGGGAAAATAACAGAAAACATTCTGTATCCAAGCAACTCTCCCAGGAAAATTTTAGAAATGAACTTTCTCAAAAATATGCCAAAAGCATGGGAGAATTGCAAGGGGGGACTTTAGAAGGCTAGGGAAGAGGAAACACTGAATAAGCAGTGCAACATTTAGCAAGAATGACAACAAGAGGCCCATGCCTCGAAAATAGGCAACTTAACATAATTTCATCAAAAAATTTTAAGTACAGCCCTGATTATTTTTTGTCACTTCTTTTTCCTCTCCTCCTTCTATAACCTCCTTAGAATCACCATTTCTCCAAAAATTACGTGTCTGGCATCCTTTAAACTGAGATTTACAAGCACAAAGATCAGTGAGATGTTGACTGATGAAGGGCCAAACAGAGAATGATAATTGGCGCCAATTTCGGGACGTCTGCGTGACTGCGCATGCGCAGTGGGGGCGTAGTATGGAGGTCCTTTAGGACATGATTTCTTTTTGTTTTGGATGCAAATTTTGGGGATTGGGGGGCAAAATTTGTGTTTGGCCCTGGTTTTGTTAGAGTTAGCACCAGCTAAGTCTGGGTCATTGGTACAGTATAAAAATATCAGTGCAACTAAATAACCAGAATGACAACAAAATGGCTGCTGCCTCAAAAATAGGTAACTTAACATAATTTCATTAAAAAATTTTAAGTTACAGCCCTGATAATATTCTGTCACACATTTTTCCTCTCCTCCTTGTCTATCCTCCTTAGAATCACCATTTCACTAATATTTATGTGTCTGGCATCATTTAAACTGAGATTTACAAGCACAAAGATCAGTCAGATGTTAACTGATGAAGGGCCAAACTTAGAATGATTAATGGCGCCAATTTCGGAACGTCCTTGACACTGCGCATGCGCAGTAGAGGTGAAGTGTGGAGGGCCATTCAGGACATGTTTTCTTTGGTTTTAGATGCAAATTTTGGGGATTGGGGGGCAAAATTTGTGTTTGGCCCTATATTTTAAGAGTTAGCACCAGCTATGTCTGGGTCATTGGTACAGTATAAAAATATTAGTTATTCAAGAATTATTTTTGCAAGTGTCGTCTGCTTTTCAGGTTAGGTAAAGGGTTAAGAGGGCTATGACTCTCCCATTAGTGCATGTGAACTTAGTGAGTGATGTGTGGTGGGAATGTTTGGAAGAACGCCCAGTGGACAATAATGCGGAGAGGTTTACTGACTATGTAACAACATACTGGGTGGAAGGTAGTAATTGTCAGATTATGTGGAATCATTTTAACACTGTTGGTCCCAGGACGAATAACATCGAACGGTGGCATCGGAAATTGCAACTGTTTATCACTGGTTCCCACCCAAACATTTACAAAATGATTGACTTCTTTAAGGCAGAACAGGCATACCAAGAAATGACAATTGTTCAGCTGGGGTCAGGAGGAAAAGCTCGACCAAGACAGAAAAAATATCGAAAAGCAGAGAATACTCTCAATCATTTTAAACGTCTTTTTAATGAGGGACAAATTAAAGCCATAACCTATTTAGACAGTTTTTCGGGTTTTGTAAGCTCAACCAGATAAAAACAAAATCACTTTCAAATAGTGAAAGAAACAGATTACTGTTATAAAATGTTTCTGTACAGTGCTGTGAAAGAAAAATATTACTATTATAAAATGTTTCTGTACTTAAAGTGTCAATTCATTTGGGCCAAACACAATTTTTAATAAATCAGTGATTGATAAATGTCTCTTTTCGTGATACTGACAAGAGTCGGCTTTTGTTTGATATAAATGATTTTCACACATTTATGTTGAACAATAGCTGCCGGGTAGACGGGAACATCCCCAACTTTTATTGGTTGCAAAAATAATGAAAGTGTCAATAACATTGTAGCTTAACTTAACTGTGTGTAGTGTTTGATGAAAAGATAACATTCAATGTTTATGAAAGGATTATGAAGAATTGTGATAATTGAGAATATGTTAATTTCTGTTCCCTGCATGCCATGTTTTCAATAAGAATAATTTGAGTGTAGACTGTACTAAAGAATAAAAAGCTGGGCTGATGTGGCCCCATCAGTTAACGTATGTCAAGCAAAGTTACCATGTTACAGTAAAATCATTCCAAAATGAGTCATCCTACCAAGTTACAATGAAATCCCTTCATATTTATTTATTTATTTATTGGTGTTTAAGGTCACATATTTTTGCACAATGGCTAATCATGACCACAAATCCCTTCATAAATATGACTCGTAGACTTTTTAAAGGAATCTAGGTAACATGACGGTTTGGTGGTTACGGCTGACCGATCATGACCAAAATAGGACAGTCTCATCTAGATATCAAACCAAGTTATCCTACCAAGTTACAATGAAATTCCTTCATAAAAACAACCTGTAAGTATTGCTAAAGGAATCTAGGTCATGTCACCAGGCAGTGGTAACGGCTGACCGATCGTGACCAAAATACGACAGTGTCATTTTGAATCATACCAAGTTATCCTTCCAAGTTACAATGAAATTGCTTCATAAATATGAACTGTAGGCTGTGCTAAACAAATCTAGATCATGTGCCTGTGTGGCTGTCACGATTGACCGATCATGTGCCTGTGTGGCTGTCATGATTGACCGATCTTGGCCAAAATATGACATTCTCATCTAGACATTATATGGTGTCATCCTACCAAGTTACAATAAAATCCCTTCATAAATATGACCTGTAGACTGTGCTAACGGTTTTCGGGCTTCGGGTCCAGGTAGCCATCACAGTTGACCGATCGCGACCAAAAGGGGATGTTCTCATCTAGACATTATGCAGAGCTATTCTACCAAGAGATAATGAAATTCCTTCATAAATACGACCTGTAGACTGTGCTTAAGGTTTTGAGTTTTCAGGCTCTCGCAGCTGTCGTGGTTGACCGATCAAGACCAAAAGGGGACGTTCTCATCTAGACATTATATGGAGTCATCTTGCAAAGTTACAAAGAAATCCCTTCATAAATACGTCCAGTAGACTGTGCCTAAGCTTTTGGGGTTTTGGGCTCCCACAGCCATCATAGTTGACCAATCACGAGGAAAAAGGGACGTTCTCGTCTAGACATTATATGAAGTCATCCTACCAAGTTACAATGAAATCCTTTCATAAATACGACAACCTGTAGACTGAGCTAAAGGTTTTTGGGTTTAGGGCTTTCGCAGCCTTCACAGTTGACCGATCGCAACCAAATGGGTATGTTCTCATCTAGACATTATACAGAGTCACCCTACCATGTTACAATGAAATGCCTTCATAAATATGACCTGCAGACTGTACCAAAGGATTTCAGGCTCTTGCAGCCCTCACGGTAGACCACTCATGACCAAAAGAGAACATTCTCATCTAGACATGACCTCGAACCTGCATAGGAAATTTTGTGACGATTGGACAAGAACTACGGGGTGTAGCCTGAGTCAAAGAGAATGTGAACAGATGTCCAGACTCACAGACTTCCGCATATGTGATGGCAATAGCTTACCTTGACTTTGTCAAGTTAAGCTAAAAACTAAAGGCTCAAGTGAGCCTAAAATGCTTACCTGTCTGAAGTTGTCAAAAAATGATGAGTGTGTCAGTAAGTGATGGAGATCAAGAGCAATTTTTTCATTTGATTTGCCATGACACAACTAAAACCAATTTTCTTGGCTATTCATTTCTGCTGGTCCTAGGAAAGCTTCTCAGGCAAAAAAAATCTCTGTTCTGTGAAGTCTTAAAAAGGTGTCTGTACGAAACTGTTTTTGTTTTTAATTTCTGTGGTTCTACAAACCACCCCAAGGAGAGTAGCAACTTTTGGGGAAAAACCTCAGAAGAGTATACTCCCCCAAGATGCTTTGTACCAAATTAGTCTATAGACTTGGTCCAAAAGTTCTAAGAAGAAAACTTAGTTATTGGAGCACAAGAAAGATGATGATTCAGCATTTTCCCATTACAAACAGTGTTAAAATGGTCATCTCCCTATGGCACCTCATGACAAAACCCGATAGCATTTTTTTTTCGGCCTTTTGATTCAACTGGTCCTAAGGAAGCTTCATATCCAATAACAGTATTCATTTTTGTAAATATGGGTATTTAAAATTTTTTCTGTTTTTTAGCTCCTGGGGTTTCCAAGGGCTACAAAATATTTTTTAGGGTATAAATCAAGTGCTTATGACACAATTATACTACATGACAAATTTGGACATTTTCTGTCAAATTTGTATGAGAGTGGGAGTTTCTTTATTTTATTTTTTATTTTTGTAATTATTTCTTTGCCATTATAAGTTCATATTCTTAGTTTGTTTTATGTTTCAAGCCTCATAATCTATAGAATAGCATGGGTGGTGGTGTATTTCATCCCTTGAGTGCAAGAAGACTTGTGCAATGGACAAATTTATCAATTTTATTAACTTGGGTAAAATATCAAGACATAAACCATTTAATTTTTATTTTTTTTAGGTTTGCAATGGTTATAAAAAGAGAGCATGTGGTAGCCAAAATGACCATGCACAAGGGCCTGAGAAATAGATTAACTTTCTTAGGCCTAATGCATTTTTGAATTTAATCAAATTAATCTTGTTTAACAGAGATCAATGATCTCTCTCAATCAGGGTGGTTAATTTCTGAGTTACATTATGGGAAAAATTTGAAGGTTAAAATTTTTATATTGCAACATCAGTGTACAGGTTTTAATCATACAGTGTTGCAAACACATACAAATAAATACATTTCGAAAAATATAAAATTTTAAAGTTTCGCGATTTCAAAGTAATTTTGAAAGACACTGCAGGCCAATAAAAACATTCAATAAGAAGGTTCAATTTCAGTGAAGGATTACCCATGTACCAAAACCGGGTGTGGAGTACGAGTGTTAGCCTAACCAAATAAGACTGCATACTAAATTTATTTCAAACCAGCCAACCACTTCTTTAAATTTAAATTTGGAGAGGTGCTGTAAATTTTAGCCCTCATACAAGTTCAAATATTGTCCAAGAAATTGTCTTTGAACAAGCTTGAATCTTGGTCACTAAAGGAAGTTATATTCCAAATCTCAAAGCTTTGTGACTTTTTAATTGTATTTTGAGCATTGCACCCATCCAATGGAGGTTGGCAACTTCTTTCGAACAAATTTTGAAGGGTATCTCCCAAAGATAATTTATGCGAAGTTTGGTTGCATTTGAGAGAGTGGTTCAGATGAAGACTGATATGTAAAAGATGACAGACATTGAATGCCAAGTGATGGCAATAGCTCATGTCGACAAGATTGAGGTGGTTAAATTCGGAAGTGCATTTTGAGAGAAAAATATCGGTATTTTGACATCAGCTTTATAAACTGCTATTTACCTCAAACAAAGATCAATAAAAGTTATCTCCACCAACATGTTTAGTATATGCAGATTTAATACCTGGAAGTCGATTTTAGACACTGAACCACAGGTGAGGTGTTTAAATGAGACATCCATGTATTAAATCTCCATATACCATACATGTTGGTGGAGATAACGTTTTTGTCCTGTTTGAAAAACAATAGAAAAATAGTGGAAACAGATTTGTGGATGCATTTCTCACGTTCCGCAATCAGTTGGACCATACTTGTGAATGATTGTTTTGTTTTTACATGTGGCTCGGTGTTTAAAAACAGACATCCAGGTATTAAATCTCCATATACTATACATGTTGACAGAGATGAAGTTTTTGTCCCGTTTGAAACACAATCGAAACATAGTGAAAACAAATTTGTGGACGCGTTTCTCACGCTCCGCAATCAGTTGGACCAAACTCGTGAATAATTGTTTTGTTTTTACAAATGTAGAAGACAACAGAAAGAGTTACATCCCTTAGGTGAATGTTGGAACTGAGTAAACAGATTTTGTTTACAGATTTGCTCTTATTTCATTTTTCTCAAGTTGTTTGATTTAATTATTCGATTATTTAATTTATAACAGCAAAATATGATCAAATTGTCAGAATTCTGATGATATTTGGGACTATTTTCAGGTTTTTTGGTTCGATTTTTATATTGAGGCGAGCAAAAGTGAAAAGCTTACATTTAAACCATGTACTCCTGATGTTTTGCGTGCCCTAAAACCCTGGATGTTGCACACTTTCATATACCTTGGATGTTGGGTGTGCCCTTTGACATGGCTATTTGTTCTAGACAGCCTGACCAATCAGAATACAGAATTTATTGGAATATAGGGAAGTAATATTAAACTCAGCTGGCAAAATAAGCCCCAGCAGTATCACGTCTTTAGATTTTGAATACAGCCAACAGTTGGTATCTTTTTGTTGACATTTCACCTCACCTGACTTAAAATCCTTGAAAAGCCACTTCAATCAGCTTATCAAGCTGTGGCAACAAGAATTGTTCACAGCTGTTCATACATCTCTCAGGGAGGGAATAAGCATGTCTGACATTAAAACTGTACACGTATGTTTAACAAACCTGAACTCTAGAAAATGGCTCAATTATTCTACATAAATTCTGTTCTAACAGGTTGTCATATAATCTTTTCAAGTGTGCGGATACAATGGGATCATTTTCCAGCTGATTCTTGTATGTGGCAAGGGTCTAAAAAAAATAATATCATAGTACAAAATGATGTAAAATTAGTACCTAATCCAACAGAATAATGTAACAGAATAAGCAGGCCTGGCATTCTGAAAAATGCAGGAGGGCAAAAAATCGCTCTCCTCAATCAGCTTAGGAGAGCAATTAGCTTTACACAGCATTTTAAGTATCCAATTGAACGAACTCATTGAAACTGAAACCAACAGACTATTACATCAGTGATTTTATTAACTTTACTAAGGTAAAGCGAAATCTCTTAGACATCTAGATGTCTCACTCAACAACTGAACCGCACACACACTTGACAAGACCTGTGTGTGTACACAGACCTGTTGTCCAAGAAAGTCATACGCCTACCACTACCACCTTCAACCCCCCAAGGGGGTTGAAGGTGGTAGTGGTAGGCATATGACTTTCTTGGACAACAGGTCTGCTTGAATCTACAGTCACATCCTGGTGCAAGTGCTTCAAGTGACAGGATAGTAGTAATGGTAGTATATTATAGTGTCAATATTCCTTGAATATTTACCCCTCAAACTGTGATGTCAGTTGTTGAACTTGAAACTGACAGAAAAAAAAATACTGCTGTGACCCATTTTGCTTCAAATGATTGCAACTGCGTTTGGGTATGGTTGCAGCCATTACCTTTTACCACTAAACCATTTTCAAAATGAAATTACGTGATGTTATGTGACTTCGAAGTTAAATTACATTTTTGCTTTACAACAAAAATTTAATGTGTGCATAATACATGTAATCTCAATCATCCCAGACCAAAATATTTCGGAGGACAATTTTTCGCTCTTCTTAGTTCTTTCAGGAGGGCAGTAAGGAGAGCTAAAAAACCGCTCTCCTGAAATTGCCAAGCCTGAATAAGCAACCTCTCCATCAAGACAGTGGGATTTGATACAAGTAGATTGGGAAAGGGGACTTTTTCTTGGTTTTGGGAAAACCATTCAATTGGTCATCTGAACATAAATCTAGTGATTAACAGGTAAGGATTTGCAACCGTCATCTGCTTGCCAATTAGTTGAGCACGCAATCTGCCGATAGTGAGTGCCGATGTCAGATGGTAACAATCAAAAGGAGTAGTATGTTTAAGAATGCACAGAACTTATTAAGTTTGTTACTGCTTTTATGAGATTGTTAATCAAACATAAATACAAACAATTTTGATCCAGTGGTGTTCCATGTAACCATCGGCATGGACCAATGTTCAAACATCTCTACCGATGGCTTAAAATCGGCCGATGTCAGATGCGATAGCCGAACATCGGTTAATCACTACATAAATCCACGATGGCGCCATGTACTAAGGCAATCTGCACATCGATGGTGTGTATGTCTTCAACCAATCTAACCCTGCCTGGAGAGAACCACCGAGCAACGACGAGCAGCTGCCAGCTCCCCAACATCGTAACTCCACACTGCAGCACAGGCAGGGTTAGATTGGTTGAAGATATGCACACCATCGACGTGCAGTACGCCTTAGTACATGGCATCATCGTGCCCCCATGTGGACAATTGGGGTTAAGTGCCTTGCCCAAGGACACAACACGGGGGTCTGAATCGATTGCTCAGATGGTCACCCATCAGAGGATTAACCAGGCTCGACGTTGCTTAACGTTGGTGATCTGACGAGAACTGGTTACTGCAACGCCACCGTGCTCCCACTTGAGAAATCACTGGTCAAATAGTCTATATAACTTACAGAGGAAAATTGGATTAAATAACCTTAAATTTGACTTATTTTAATGGCCAGAAATTTCCAGTCCTGGATTCACCAGCAGCATGCAAACAGTTAAGGTGAGAAGACCAAATGTCTGTTGATGAGTCATTAGGAGTTAGAAATTTTTTTTATCTGCAATGGTACTTTATAATTCAGCATTTAGTCGATACCAATAAGTAATAATCGGTAATAGTTATTTATTTATTTATTTATTTATTTATTTATTTATTAAGGTTTAACAACAATTTAACAGCCAAGGTCATATCATGTTGGTAACAGTTTTATGGGTGGAGGAAGCTGGAGTACCCGGACAGAACCACTGAGCAACGACGAGCCGCTGCCAGCTTCCCAACATCATAACACCGCACTGCAGCAGAGGCAGGGTTATATTGGTTGAAGACATGTGCCCCATCGACGTGCAGTACGCCTTAGTACACTACGTCATTATGCCCCCATGTGGACAGTCTTGGTTAAGTGCCTTTCCCAAGGATACAAAAAGGACTAACTGGGCTCAACGTTGCTTAACTTGCTATGTGATTGTTTGGGCGAGTGCTCAATTATTTATTTATTGGGGTTTAATGACACTTTTGACAGCAAGGGTCACCTCAGGATGCTCAATAAGAAAAGCTTTAACTCGTCTGAGTGATTATTCACTGATCAGTTGTTCAATTAAAATAAGATTGGGGTAATTTGCATCCACACATTATCATTTCTTACTACCATAAAGTCTTAAAATGTTTTCACAACCTGTGTGATTTGATCCAAGCACACATTGAATCATTCTTGCCTGATAAACATTATTTGAATTTGATCAGAATTTTTCTTCAACTTGTTCAGTCATACAGCTTAATTTAACTCTTAACCAACTGAGTATATTAAAAATATTTTTCATCAAATCTAATCATGGCTGAAGTAAAGCAGCCATGACTAGATTTGATAAAAAAATAATAAAGATTTGACACAAGAAATCAATGGTCAAAAAGTTAATTGAATTTACATGGGGCAATTTGGATAAACAAACCCAAATTTTTCTTATTTTAGTGGAATGAAATTTCTTGTCCTGGGCGGGAGTATCTGCCAGCAGTAAGCTAGGAATTAACCCTTTACCTAACGTAACGGCCAAAACCAGCCAGCGCTATTCTCAAAAATCGCCCATTAATTTTTATTATTTTTTAATTTTTTGTCTCTAAAACATAGTTTATGACCCCTCATTGGAACGAGCTTGTCAAGCTCATTCCAATGAGGGGTCATAACCTATGTTTTTGAGACAAAAAATGAAAATAATAGTTATTCAAGAATTTTTTCTGCAAGTGTCATCTGCTTTTCATGTTAGGTAAAGGGTTAAATGGGTAAAAGGCTTGGTGCATTTATATTATTAAACTGACTGATTTTTCAAAATGTCCAGTTTAGACATCCACTGAATTAATAATGTAAAACTTTAAATGGAATATGTGATCTATGAAATTCCATCATTGCTCTAGTATACAAATTTAGCATAGAATTCTTTGTACTTTTATACATTGAACAATTATTGGTTCTATTTATGATCACCATGATGCCAAAATGGGAAAACCAAGATATTTTCTGTTATTTTATGTAATGTATATTGCAGTTAATGGGTTTTCTCCAAAAAATAAAAAATGAGGGATTGAGACATTTTTTTCATTTTTATACGAACTGATTTTCAAAGAACTATTAGGTAGCCATGCAAAATATTAATTTTACATATCAGTTACATTGTTAAAATATATCTTCTGTTTTTCATTTCATCTGAACATCACCTGCAATTATCCTCATTTGCTGGCAAGCTAAAAATTACCCATTCAGGTGGACATGAGGTGTGCAGGGGTACAAAGTGCCTTCACACCTTCAAAATGTCAAATCTAAGTTATGGAGAGTGAGATGCTTTTGTTGATTTGTTTTGATTTGTTTAACCCTTTACCCAACGTAACGTCAAAACTGGCCAGTGTTATTCACAAAAATTGCCAATTAATTTTCATTATTTTTTTTCATTTTTTGTCTCAAAAACATAGGTTACGACCCCTCTTTGGAACAAGCTCGTTCCAAAGCGAGGTCATAAGCTATGTTTTTGAGACAAAAAATGAAAAAATTTAGTTATTCAAGAATTTTGTTTGCAAGTGTCGTCTGCTTTTCATGTTAGGTAAAGGGTTAACCAGGGTGCACACTTTCTAGGTTTAAGTTTAGTTGATTTTCAGAGTGAAAGATATTAATGAAAGTGTCAATGACACTGTAGCTCAACTTGTTTAAGACATGTACATGTATAGTATGTGACACAGCAATGACAAACATCTAGGTAAAGACCTGATAACAAAGGTACATGTAAAGTATTGTAACGGTCTGTACATAAATGCTGACCGTAGCATGTAAAAATATATAGGTAAAGTAATGTAAAGGTGGGGTGACAGTTAGATGCCAAACTAGAAAAGAATCTTTGAGTCCCAGAGTGGGTCTGAACCCCAAAATATTTGTTCTCATAGTACAGTGATAACAAATTCACCCCAAAACACTTGTTCCTGTCACAAGGTGATAACAAAGGTACCCCAAGAAGTTTCGTGAAGATCGGTTCATAAATACAGACTCTAACCCGAGCCGTATTGACATGTGCACTTACTGTGTATAAGTAGCACTGAAAAATCAAAGTTCATCTAATTTGCATAATTTCTGCACGAGAAAAAAACCTGTATTATATGTGATGTATTCCATGTTACTAAACATTCCTACAAAAATTTATTCAAATCAGAACTTTCATACAGAAGTTCTGTACAAACAAGAGGCCCCAGGGGGCCTTAGGCACTCACCGAATGTTCCATACTCTTAAAACACAAATTTTATCAAAGGCAATTCTTAAGGTTCTACAGAGTAAATCTATACTCTCTGTGGGGCTAAAACATCAAAAGGACTGAATGGGACAATGCTGCTTATCAAATATCAAAAGATTCTGCATGATGGTTCTGAAGAAGATTTTTAAAGAATTTTCCTTGAATTACACAAAGTAAACATTCACGCCCCCATAGTGAGCCCCAATATTGATCAAAAGACTCAATTTGAATAAACGTGAATCCAACCCATACCAAGATGCTGCATACCAAATATCTAAAGATTCTGACCACTGGTTCTGGTGAAGAAGATTGTTAAAGATTTTTTCTTAAATTGCACTAAGTAAAAATTCACCCCCATAGTGATCCCCAATATTGAACGGGGGATTCAATTTGAACAAACTTGAATCAGACCCATACCAAGATGCTGTATACCAAATATCAAAAGATTCTGCCCATCGGTTCCGGAAAAGAAGATTTTTAAAGAAATTTTCTTAAATTGAACTAAGTAAAAATTCACACCCCTTTAGTGAGTCCCAATATTGATCGAGGGACTCAATTTGAACAAATTTGAATCAGACCCATACCAAGATGCTGTATACCAAATATCAAAAGATCCCCCCCATTGGTTCTGGAAAAGAAGATTTTTCCTTAAATTGCACTAAGGAAAAATTCATGCCCCGATAGGGAGCCCCAATATTGATCAAGGGACTCGATTTGAACAAACTTGAATCAGACCCATACCAAGATGCTGCATACCAAATATCAAAAGATTCTGCCCATTGGTTCTAGAGAAGAAGATTTTTTAAGAATTTTTCTTAAATTGCACTAAGAATTTTTCTTAAATTGCACTAAGTAAAAATTCACGCCCCCATAGTGAGCCCCAATATTGGTTGAGGGACTCGATTTGAACAAACTTGAATCAGACCCATACCAAGATGCTGCATACCAAGTATCAAAAGATTGTGCCCACTGGTTCTGGAGAAGATTTTTAATAATTTTTCTATAATTCATACGGTGCTACCAGAGTTATGCCCCATACAGAGCCCCCAAGGGATGTGGCCCTTTCATTTTAACAAACCTGAATTGCCATATAGTAATGAAAATCCACATGAAGTTTCGTGAAAATCGGACCAGTGGTTTCAGAGGAGAAGTCGTTTGAAAAATGTTCACGACAACGGCGGAAGACGGACGCCAAGTGATAAGTTAAGTTCCCTTCGGTGAGCTAAAAACTGATTGCACTAATTTTGGTACAAAATGGCTGCTGGTGGCCATCTTGAATTTTGGACCGCACCCAAAAACACTCGTTCTAGTCCCACGTTGGTAACAAAGGTACCCAAGAAGTTTCGTAAAGATCGGTTCATAAATACGGCCTCTGGACTGAGCCGTATATAGAAGTTGTGTACAAAAAACTGATTGGACCAAATTTCAGTACAAAATGGCCTGGCAGCCATCTTGAATTGTGGACCCCACACAGAAACACTCGTTCTCATCCCAAGGTGATAACAAAGGTACCCAAGAAGTTTTGTGAAGATCGGTTCATAAATACAGCCTCCAGCCCGAGCCGTATTGACATGTGCACTTACAGTGTATAAGTAGCACTGAATAAATCAAAGTTCATCTAATTTGCATAATTTCTGCACGAGAAAAAATCCTGTATTATATGTGATGTATTCCATGTTACTAACCATTCATACAAACATTTATTCAAATCAAAAATTTCATACAGATGTTCTGTACAAAAAACATCGGTTCATAAATATGGCCTCCACACAGAAACACTCGTTCTCATCCCAAGGTGATAACAAAGGTACCCAAGAAGTTTTGTGAAGATCGGTTCATAAATACAGCCTCTAGACCAAGCCGTATTGGCACATGCACTTACTGTGTATAAGTAGCAATGAATAAATCAAAGTTCATCTAATTTGCATAATTTCTGCTCGAGAAAAAACCTGTATTATATTTGATGTATTCCATGTTACTAAACATTCATACAAAAATTTATTCAAATCAGAACTTTCATACTGAAGTTCTGTACAAAAAACTGATTGCACTAATTTTGGTACAAAATGGCCGCCGGCAGCCATCTTGAATTTCGGACCGCAACCAAAAACACCCATTCTCGTACCAAGGTGATAACAAAGGTACCCAAGACGTTTTGTGAAGATCGATTCATAAGTACAGCCTCCAGCCCTAGCCGTATTGACATGTGCACTTACAGTGTATAAGTAGCACTGAATAAATCAAAGTTCATCTAATTTGCATAATTTCTGCACGAGAAAAAATCCTGTATTATATGTGATGTATTCCATGTTACTAACCATTCATACAAACATTTATTCAAATCAAAAATTTCATACAGATGTTCTGTACAAAAAACATCGGTTCATAAATATGGCCTCTAGCCTGAGCCATATGTTCGAATCCTTGCCATGCCATTGTAAATAAAATCAGTGCCGTTTCTTGATTCTGTGGCATGGGGAAATTTGAAAAAGAGATGTTCTTGCTGATTTCTTTGCAGTGCAGTATGTAGAATTAAGTGATGCAATTACTTGATGAATAACTGAAAACTTGAGTATTCCGTGTGTTCTGTACTGGCCTCGTATATCCTTAATTAACTAGCATTCCCTTTTTAGGGTCTGTCGGTGGCCGAGTGGTGTGCGTCACTTAGTACTGTTTCGCTAGGCGGTTGGTGCCAAAAGAAACTCTCTCGGTGTGGATTCGAAATAAATAAAATCAGCATCCTTTCTTGATTCTATGGCACAGGGAAATTTGAAAAAGAGACGTTCTTCCTGATTTCCTTGTAGTGCAGTATGTAGAATTAAGTGATGCAATTACTTGATGAATGAATGAATGATTTTATAATGATTTACAGAAAAAAGCTATTTTACCTTTTGAAAATCAGCAAGAGAACGTTTATGACTGGCCTGTGCTATACACTTCATGGCTTCTATGTCTGGTCCTGCATACTTCAAGGCCAACTTTCCACTCACTATTGCCTGCACCTCTTCAGCACTGAAGACAATAAAAAAAAAAAAAAAACAACAGTCGTCAAATATATCCTTAACCCCTTTACCTAATGCAGACAATATCCAAATTTATTATTTTAAATATTATTTTTTCAGTTTTTCCAAAAAATGTCAACAAAACCATGTTATGGAAATCTGAAAAATGCTTACATGATTAAAAGGTTACCTGAAAATGGTGTAACTCTTATTCTGGTTGCCTTAACCCTTTATCTAACGAATCATTCACATCCACCCACAAAATTAATAATTTGAGCAGAAATTTTTTTTTTATTATTGTTGTAAGATAAAACTCAGTACAGGTAGCAGAATTCATGTTTTTGATATAGTAGCTTCTGTATTAATGTTCTCAGTTAAATTTGAAGGTAATACCTCTTATTTATTACATGCCTGTTCTATGTAATCCCCATCTAAAGCAACACTAAACCATGCAGAGAATGAAAATCTGTTCCGCACATATGTGCAGAACGGAAAGTTAAAAAATTTATAGTAATTTATATATTTTTTATACTTACCAATGACCCAGACATAGCTGGTGCTAACTCTTAAAATATAGGGCCAAACACAAATTTTGCCCCCCAATCCCCAAAATTTGCATCTAAAACTAAAGAAAACATGTCCTGAGAGGCCCTCCACACTTCGCCCCTACTGCGCATGCGCAGTGTCAAGGACGTTCCGAAATTGGCGCCATTTATCATTCTAATAACCAGTGCCTGGTAAGCGCTATGTACTCAGCGGGGAGGCAAGAGTTCCCAACTCCTGGGAGGGCCATCCCCGTCTGGGTCATTGGTAAGTATAAAAAATATATAAATTACTATAAATTTTTTAACATTTTTATACTGTACCAATGACCCAGACATAGCTGAATAGTAAAAAGGCTGGAGGGCCAAGGACATAGAGCAAAATGGAATACGCTCAATAAAATAAAATATAGTCATCCCCTGTAGGGAAAAGAAGTAATAGGCCTTACATGTATCTTTCTTATTTATGATAAATTAGAAAGATACAACACCTTCCAAAAATTGAGCTTCATATATCCATGTACTCTATTAATATCCAATAATCCTTATACTAATAATTTTTAAAGTAAGCCAATAATAAAGTAAGTCTAGAGAATAGAGACTCTTATACTCCTAAAAGTGTGTGAGAATTGCATAATCATGTCCGTTGACATATGCAATATTCAAAAGCTATACTTTAAAAACTAAGACTTGAATGAATTTTATAAACTTAAACTTCTCACTAAACAACCATCTCAATAACAGCTCAGAATTACTAACTCCGGAGGAGGTATCCCCTTGTTTTCATAGTAAAAACAGGTGACCCAAGGGAACACCCTCCCCCCCCCCCCCCCCTTTTTCTTGCCCTGGGTCAAATAGCCCAGAGCGAAGAGGGCAGCCGAACGGAGACACTGCCGAAACAGACAGCCTACCTAGCTATAGTAGCAACTGTTAAGTGAATGACATTCTGAGCAGTAGATAATAGACCTAACAATAGAGGCCTCCAGAAATGGACTCGATATTTCTGAGATAAAATTCATGAATGGATGGCTGAGCGCAATGAGCAGCCTTCAAAAATCTATAATAGCAACACTATTAATGTAAGCCCAAGAAGTAGAAGAACTCTTACTTCATGAGCCGAAATCTTAAGCACAACTGCTAAGCCAATGATATACCATAAGCAGTACGCTAGTTAATAGAATCCATTAACAATAAAATGGAGCGTAACGTCCTTCTACTAGACATCAAAGACAGAAGAAGCTTACGCCCTTGTAATAAACAGATATCTGTTTATAAATACATAAACTGTACCCGGAAAGAGTAAAGGCCTATGCCCATACGAAGACGGAAGGACCTTAAAATAATAGGTTCCGGATAATAGGAGCCTAACTCTTATGCAACAATCCAACCTAAATAGTAACGGAAGTATTGATTCCGAAACTATGAAAGTGAAAATCATCCATCGATAGTGCATGAAACTCACTGACTCTACAGTAAAAGAGAAACCAACAGAATTACTGTCTAAAAGGTCAGAATTTGAAAACTACTGTTTCCAGAGGCTCAAATGATTACTTAGCTAAATAAGAACCTGAAGTTAAAATCCGTATAGGAATTTAATCTAAAGATTCTAAGTCTATTTATCAAAAAGTTACTAACTGACTTAGATAAAGAGACAAAAGACTCAATTGTAAACTATCGTAGAGTGCATAGGTATGAGGTAACATAAACCTATAACCTAAATAACAACAGGCTGCAGTAGATCTTGTGAAACAAGTATACTAAAAAATAGCAATGAGTAGTATGGAGGGATCAACCATATGAACATAATGATCCCTACACCACGACGGAAGAGCCTCCACTTTAGTCGCATAGAATAGCGAAGAAGAGGATCTCCTATAGTAAGAAATCGCGTCCAAAGCTCGTCCAGAACAGTGCTTACAATGCAATACGGACCACACAACGGAATACATGAAGGTTGCGACCTTGCTGGTTGTGATAAAGATGACACGATTTACCCAGTGAAAAAAGATCCTCACATAGAGGAAGATTTCACGTTAAGATCCACAGTAGACAAGAGAGTAAATTACTCATGATCTCTGTGAAGATAGAGATGCTATCAACAGAAATGTATTGTGGTTGTTTATCTTAGCAATACCTGCTAAAAACAACAGCGCCGGAGGATACGCGTATCCTATCATTCCGTCCTATAGATCAATAGAGCGTTAACAGTATTAGCTCAGAGATCTGGACAAGCCAACACATACGTCTGCAATTGATTAGCCAGCTGTGACATAAATAAAACATCATTGGGCGCTCCCATAGATAGCAAATCTGATTGAATACTTGTTTGTTGAGAGTCCATTCTGACAGCAACAAGCGACCCGTAAGAGAACGGGAGTGCGATAAAACAATCAGACGACCCAGAATATGACGGACCAAAACTGAACTTGGTGTACTATAACCAACAGACGGATTCTTTCCATTAAATTGAATAACGGAAACGAAAGAGTGCCTCCCTGGTTCCGGAGATACGCCACTACTGTCGAATTAAAGGACAGGAATTTGGGCATGCGTTTCTGAATAATGTTCATGCAATGACATAAAGCAAGCCTAAAAAACATTATTCCGCGGAAGTTAACTGATAGCTAAAAGACTGCGGAACCCAAAGACCCTGGCACTTCGAATCCGTAGGGATCAGTATATATCCCAATCTGTTTGACTGGCAACCGTCATAACAGCCACACTCGGGTCCGGCAACTGCGGCGGCACTCTCTGAGTCAACCACCGAATGTTTGCCCCAGTCTGAATCTCTTGTAACACTAGATAGACAAGAGAATGTATAAATCAAGCAATTCATGGATTGCCGGAAAGTTGCCGTCGAAGAGAAGCTCCTCCGAGAACGAAGCGACTCTGAGAGAGTTCTTAACCTACTATCCACGCGTGGATGTAGCTAGGGCTGCATCACGTCTAACCAACTCCAATCAGCCACTGAAGGGCGGAGTTATACGTGAACAAACTACTGCCCTCAAAAGAAATTACATTGAGAATAATATCCCGTAAATCTTTTCTTGAAGACGTAATGATAACGCCTCAGTAAGGCGGATTACGTATAATAAAGCGTCTAAGTTAAGTCTACTATACATAATGTCGTTCCCAACATTTGAAATTGGAAAAGACATAAACGGTGAAAAAGAATATATGCAGTCTTTAATCACACCGTCTAGACGCATATGAACTCTCGGTATGCCCTGCTCTGCCAAAATAAACTATATGTAAAAAAGATAAAATGGCAGAAATGAGCCACGCGGACAAGAAACTAAACTATCATGCTTAGTAGCAGGCTTGTATATATATATAAATATATAGCGTCGAAAAATAAAACACATGTTGTAATGACAATATTGGACTGCGTCGGTAAGTCAGGGACAAAGTCCCTGTACCGATCGAAAAATCCGAGTCCAATGACGCTATAAGTCTCTTATCCAAGATCGCAGCAATGAAGTCCGAAAAATAATCACTGGAAGAAATGCCAGAAGATATGAAAGGCATCTTCCGATACTACTAAAGGGAAAACTCGAAATCTTTCGAATCCCTTTCGCCATCCTGTCAGACCCTATAAAGCATTCGGTCGTCCGTAGCTTGATGCAACCGCGGACCGCACCGACCCAGCGCCGTCGGATAATTCCTGATTCGACCGAGAAACCGTCAATTGCTGGGATGCTGCGAAACAACTGTGCTAACTCGGATAGCACGTCCGTCACTGAGGCCTGAGGAGCAGCGGTCTTACGATGCATTGCCGCAGGAAGCTCCGAGATCGTTACCCCGTGCATACTTCCAATATGCGAGCGAACGGAGTGTATAGGCCTCGTGTCCCTTGGCTACCGGATGGCGCGACCTATTCGCTGTGGAATCACTGAATGCCGAAACTGATCGGATACTCGAGGTCACGTAGCCAATGTGCAGTCGTGTGCCCTGCTGTGAGGATGAGGAAGCATTAAAGACAGTCTCTCGGACTGTCAATATAACGGAGCGTCCCGAGCAACGGACATATGTTCCGAATGTAAAATATCTGAACCACAACATGCGGTCCCCTATGTTGTTGGCTTCCTCCGATCTGTCCTCAATCTGCCGTCACTGGGTGAGTACTAAAGTAATTAAAGTGCTCGCATCACCCAAATCTCCTTCCTAGACCGCAACGGACGAACCCGGCAGCCGAACCATTCGATGAATGTACGCTACACCGGGTGAGCTAGCGAATGTCACTCCGTAAGCGATAGACATATTCCATGAGCACTTATTGCCGCTAACTCTTCATTAACTATGACGACAGAGGCACACTTTTGAAAGACATCTCCATAACTCTTCGAACAAGAAACCAGAAATGCTTGGATAGCAAGCATAAAATAATAATATATATAGCGTCGTTCAATAATTCGAAAGTTTGTGTGACATTATTGGACTATGTCGGAACTGAGGGACGATGTCCCTGAACCGAACCAAAAATTTCTAAGTCCACCGACGCTATCAGTTTCTTATCCGGCATCGCAGCATATGTTGTTCCGAAAGGGAAAGCTTGAAATCCACCGAATCCCTTTCGGTATCCCGTCGGACCGGATGAAACTTTCGGACGTCCGTACCCGCTTCGGCGGAGCGTCCCGACCCAGCATCGTCGGATAAAATATATGCGACAGATTCAGTTGATGCTGGGATGCTGCGATAAACTGTGCTATTAAGGAAAGCACGTCCGTTCCCGAGGCCTGTGCAGTAGCGGACTTACGATGCATTGCCGCTGGAAGCTCCGTGTACGTTGACTCCCGCATACTTCCTATGCGAACGTCCGGAGTCTGCAGGCCTCGAGTCCCCGGCTACCGACCCAGCGCTGTCGGATAATTCTCGATCCGACACCGTTTCTGTCGGCTGCTGGGATGCTGCGATAAGCTGTGCTATGTGCACAAGAATGTCCGGCGTCGAGACCTGCGGAGGCGCAGTCTATCGCTGCTTCGCCGAGGGCAGCTCCGCATCAGATGGCTCCCGCATACTTTTCCTATGCGAACGTCCGGAGTCCATCGGTCTCGAATCCCTGGCTGCCGGATGGTGTGACCTGGTCGCCGAAGAATCCTTGATCGGCGAAGCTGGTAATATATCGGCGGTCACGCAGCCAAGGTGCGGTCGTGTGCGCTGACGAAAAGAGGAAGCCTTAGCAGTCTCAGCGGACTGCCTATACAACGGAGCGTCCCGAGCGACGGACGTATGCTCCGCTAACGACACATTTGTACCACAACATCTGGGGCCAGATGTTGTTGAACGAGAGAGGGGCCTCTCTCGCTTGCCGTCCGGATGGACCGGAACGAGCTATGAACCGGACTAAAAGGCTTCCTCCGTTCTCCCTCCGATCCGCCGTCACTGGGTGTGCATTACGTTAATTTTATAGTGCTCGCATCACCCCAAAATTCCTTCTAGACCGCAACGGACGAACCCGGCTGCCGAACCATTCGGTGAATGGACGCTACACCGGGCGAGCTAGCGGACGTCAAAGGCCGTTGAACCTACTAGGGTCCTCTTAGGCAATTGGCGTATTACATGAGCACTTTTCCGCTAGCCCTTCATTAATTGTGACGACGGAGGCACACTGTTGGAAGACATCACAGATACATCACCCTAATCTTGATCGTCTGAAATAGAAATTGATAAAGTAGAGTGACCCTGCGGGGAAAGGACCGGAGTGTCCAAATCCCCAACAACATACGCTTCCCATATTGTCATCGAAATCATACGATACAGAACCGGAGTTAATGCGAGTACACTGACCACATATAGAATGATTATAAAGTCAGAGGAAGACTTCCTCTTAATACAATTGATCAATATCCTTTCAATGTGAAAAGAAAACAAGTCCTGGTACTCGCACTAACCCCTGGCAATCAAAATACATAATAATAATATGATCCATTAATATAGAAAAAATAATTGAAATCAAAATATTTTGAAAAAATATTTTTTCAGAACAGCCCAAGTTTCTGAAAAGTAACGTTGAGCCCCAATGGATCCCAAGCCTAAGTGTGGACAAAAATTTTAAAAATATTTTAAACAATTTATTCAACACTTACGAACAATAATAATGTATCTAGTTATGATTGAAATAACATAAAGATATTATTATTTAGAAATCCCCCCCTCACACAGAGGGCTGTTGTAAATGTAAACAATGAGTGTAAAAACACTAAAATAAGACTCCAGGCACCCAGGCCCGAAATCAGTTACCAAAAATACACCATCTGATGCAAAACAGAGACTTCCAGGGAAGAAACTGCAGAACATCAGATGGTAGATGCAGAACACAACGCCTAACCACCCGTAGGTGAAGACGTAAACATGGGGAAAGAACAGAATTCATTCTGTTATTCAGCTAAACTCCCAAGAAATTTTAGTAATAATAATTACAGAAATTATGCCAAAAGCATGGGAGAATAGCAAGGGGGAACTTAAAGGACAGGGAGAGAGGAAAAACACTTGAAAAAACAGTGTAACTAAATAATCAGAATGACAACAAAATGGCTGCTGCCTTGAAAATAGGTAACTTGACATAATTTCATTAAAAAATTTTAAGTTACAGCCCTGATAATATTCTGTCACACATTCTTTTCCTCTCCTCCTTTTCTATCCTCCTTAGAATCACCATTTCACTAATATTTATGTGTCTGGCATCATTTAAACTGAGATTTAAAAGCACAAAGATCAGTCAGATGTTAACTGATGAAGGGCCAAACTTAGAATGATAAATGGCGCCAATTTCGGAACGTCCTTGACACTGCGCATGCGCAGTAGGGGCGAAGTGTGGAGGGCCTCTCAGGACATGTTTTCTTTAGTTTTAGATGCAAATTTTGGGGATTGGGGGGCAAAATTTGTGTTTGGCCCTATATTTTAAGAGTTAGCACCAGCTATGTCTGGGTCATTGGTACAGTATAAAAATTTATAAATTTTAAGTAATTTGTATATTTTTTTATACTTACCAATGGCCCAGACTAGCTGGTGGTAACTACAAAATTAATGTAGGGCCAAACACAAATTTGGCCTGCCAATCCCCAAAATTTGCATGCAAAACCGAAAAATTGATGTCCTACCTGGTCCTCTATACTTTTCAGATCTGCGCATGCGCAGTATCCAGGAAGACACTGAAATTGGCGACAACCATAATTCTTTCTACAGATTGCCTGTTAAATGTTATAAACAGCGGGGAGATATGAGTGCCCATTCATGGGAGGGCCATACCCGTCGGGGCCATTGGTAGGTATAAAAAATATACAAATTACTTAAAATTTATAATATTTTTATACAACAACCAATGGCCCAGACTAGCTGAATCGTAAAAAGGCTGGGAGGTCTAGGACATAAAGGGAAATCCAATCTCTCAATTACTTCAGTAAAGGATATCTCCTACAGGAGAACAGAAGTTAGGAATTAAATATGTCTTTCTCCTTTACGAGAAAAGAGAAAGGCATAACACCAACAATGTAATTGAGTATTACATAATGTATAATTCTCCATTTAATGCCAGCATAACCCGCTATGCTAATTCGGTGAAGGAAAACCAATATATAAAGATAGCCCAGAGAATGAGATTCTTTATACTCATTTAAAAGTGTCCGAGGATTGAATATTAACGCCCATTTGACACGTGCCATATACAAATGCTTCAAAGTGTGCTACACTTTAAAAACAGTACATAAATAACATAGTTATTGCTTCACACTGAGCTACACATTAAACCATCCCAGCACCGACTCAGGATTACTGACACCGGTGGAGGTCTTGCCTTGCTTTTCACTATAAAGCCAGATGATCATAAGGAAAAAAAACGTCCACCCCCCTTCCCCTTGTTCTGAGATACATGTCCTCAGAACGAAGAGGGCAGCGTCAATGCTGGAAGGGACTGTCTAAATAACTATAGATGTAACCATTAATAGACAACATTCTGAGCAACAGAAAGAGGACCTAAAGATCTAAGGTCACCAAAGATGGACTTTAAATTTCTCAGGTAAAACTTGGTAAATGAAGAGGGCTGTGTCCAGTACGCAGCCTTCATGAGATCAGAAATGGCTATACTGTTAGAATAAGCCCAAGAAGTGGACAGTGCTCTAACCTCGTGCGCTAATATCTTATTAACTGAACATAGATCCAAAGATAGATTTTCATAGGCAATGCATATTGCCAACTGAATCCATCTTGTGACTGAATAAACAGAAACATCCTTTCTGTTAGGAATCAATGAAAGAAAGAAGTGTTTTCTTTCTTTTCTAATAAAATCTGATTGACGTTTATAAATGCGCATAGCCCTGACTGGACACAGCAAAGGTCTACAGTTATCTGAGGACAGCAGAGCCTTAATGATAATAGGGTCAGTCCACTTGTCTGGAATCTGAATCTTAGCCAGAAACCCCACTTCCGTAGTGAGGGTAATGGTATTACCCACATTACGGTAGTGAGATTCATCAATAGATAAAGCATGAAGTTCAGTGACTCTTCTTGCTGTTTTATAGGTCAAGAATTTGAACTCCATAACATCCAACGGCTCAAACGGAGCTTCTTTGAGCTTCAACAGAACCCAAGCCAAATTCCACTTAGGAATTAATCTGAGGGTTCTAGGTCTATTAATAGAGAAATTTCTAACCAGCTTGAACAATGAAGTATTTGATCCAAAAGCCAAGTTATCATGATGAGCATAAGTGTCTGATAACATAGACCTATAGCCCTTAACTGGTAGAGTGCTAAATTATTTTTGGCCATCAAATTTTTTACACATGTCTTTGCCTTCTTACAATTGATGGGAGAGTGCCTATGGGCACTCTCCCATAAATTGTAACAAGGCAAACCCTTACAGACTAAATAATATCACTTCAAAGATAATACAAAGCACATGCACTGAATATGAGCCTTCAGGCTGTGGTACCTGCACTTCAAAATAAAGCCCAAATATGGGCTTCCAGCACTCTACCAGTTAATAGTGACAGGCTGCAGTTTGAGAACATCAAACAAGTAGACCAAGAAATTGGCAATATTTGGTATGGACAGATCATCAACGTCTATCGACTCATCCTCACACCAACGGAAGAAAACCCTCCACTTCGCTGCATAGTTCAATGTAGAGGAGGACCTCCTGCAGTTAGAAATTGCGCCCACTGCGCGTCCTGTAAACTCTTTTCTGTGCAAAAAGGACAGTACAACAGAAATACGTGAAGGTTGAGACCTTCCGGGTTGTGATGTAGTGCACATGACTTCCCCCTGATAAAGAAGGTCCTCTCGTGGAGGAAGTTTCCGGGAAACGTCCCATAACAGACACCTGAGAAGACTGATCCAAGGTTTCTGTGATGACAGAGGTGCTACTAGCAGAATTTTGCAACCAGACTGTTTGATCTTTAACAGAATCTGCTGAATCAACAGAGTTGGAGGATACGCATATCCTATCATTCCATCCCATGAGATCGACAGTGCGTCTATTGCATACACTCAATGATCTGAGCATGGCGACACGAACGTCGGTAACTGATTGTTCAGGTGTGTCGCAAACAGATCTATCATGGGACGATCCCACTGGTAGCAAATCTGCCTGAATATTCGCTTGTTGAGAGTCCACTCCGATGGCAACAGGTGACCTTTCCGAGAGAGTGAGTCTGCTAGTACATTCAGACGACCCGGTATATGACGGACAGAAAGATGAACATGATGATTCATGATGTATAGGAGAATCCTCTCGGTTAATTTGCATAATGGAATTGAATGAGTGCTGCCTTGGCTCCTGATGTAAGCTACTACTGTCGAATTGTCAGACAAAATTTGGACTTGGACATGGACATTCGCTATTATGTGAATCCAATGTTGAAGAGCTAGCCATATTGACATCATCTCTTTGATGTTTATGTGCTTCTGTAGGAACCGAGGGTCCCTAAGACCCTGACACTTCAAGTCTGCGGTACTTAGGGTCCCGCCCCAACCAGTCTGACTCACATCCGTCATAATTGTGAAAGCCAGATCCAGCAGTTGCAGCAGAACTCCCTGAGTTAACCACTGAAGATCTGCCAAATCCGAACCCTTTGTTTTACTAGGTCCGTTAAAACAATACTGGTTTCGAGCGAATGCATCTTCACACTCCAGTTCTGAGTAAAGAATATCTGGAGGGGACGCGTGCACAGGCGGTCCATTGGAATAAGATCCGCAGCCGCACCGCACAACCCCATCAGTAGCATGAATTCCCTCGCTGTTAATGCGTCTGAGTGTAGACAAAAGTGAGCATAACAACTGACTAATTTCGCTCTGGGTAACGGCAGATGAACCAGATTGTTGTGAGTCTCAAAGCTCATCCCCAAGTGAGTGAACGACTTGGACGGAGCTAAATCTGACTTTTTATCGTTTACGATGAAACCGAGACGTCGGAATAATAGAAGCCCACTCTGAACATCGTTCTGAAGAATAATTCTGTTGCCGTATCTCTACAGAATGTCGTCCAAGTAAGCCGACATTACCACAGATGAATGAGCTCGGAAGTATGACATTACCGAGTTCATTATTCGAGTGAATGCCCAGGGAGCCAGATTCAGACCAAAGCATATTGCTCTGAACTGATAAACCTTCCATTGTATGGCGAACTGCAGGTACTTTCTGAATGCCGGATGTACCAGGACATGAAAGTATGCATCCTTTAGATCTATGCTTGCTGCATAGTCGTTCACTAGAATGCTCGCTTTTACCGACTGAATGGTCTCCATATAGAATTTTGGAGCCATGATAAGCTTGTTTATCCAGCTCAAGTCTATTACCGGTCGGAACGAGCCGTCTGGCTTTGGTACGAGGAACAGGTGACTGTAAAAACCCTGAGAATCTTGATTCTCGACGACCTCTATTGCTTCCTTAATAAGAGAGCCTGTACCTCTGCTAGGAGATACTCTCTTTTGAAATGATCCGACGGAAGATTTGTCCAATGTGGACATCTTGTTAGTGGTGGTTTTGCTTGGAATGATAGCCGTAGGCCGTCCGAGACTACACTTCTCACCCACTGACCTTCCGTGACTGCTATCCAGTTTCTCGCTAAGTTTGATAACCTTCCGCCAACTGGCCAGCAATAGAGGTCTTGAACATCACCTGTATGACCTGTGGGGCTTACGGGAGGAGAAAATACGTCCTCCCCGCGAAGAACCTCATTCCGTCGGACTAGGGGCGCCTGACCGATAGTCTCGATCAGACCTATGCCCCTTTCCACGAGTCGCTATATTGACGACCTCCAGAGTAATTGTAAGAGGGTTTCTTGTACCCTCATGAGGAGTTCCCTTTTGACGTTTTAGACTTGGAACATCCTCCTTTACTCTTGTCTGCTGAAGCGGGAGACGCCGACTTCAATAGCAGAGCACTTGACGCTTTCTTAGTAGCCTGTTCATAGACTAACGAAAGCTTGTTGTCAAACATAGTATGTCCAGAGACCAGAGTGACCTGGAGAGAACTTTTCACCTTGTCATCTATAAGTGATGAAACGCAAGGGCAACATCACGTCTGATTAACTCCAGATTAGCCACTGTTAGGGCGGAGTTATACGTGGTATACATAACTGCCCTGGAAAAAACTCTAAGAGACGTACGAACATCCTCAAATTCCTTCCCGTTGAGACGTTGTGCCATAGCCCTGGTAAGGTGATCTGTGTAGGACATTGTGTCCAAATTCGCTCTATTTGATGAAATTGCTGTTTCTATTACGTCTGAGCGAATAGTGAATGATGCAGGTAAGGATACATCTAGATCCTCGGCCTGCTCATCCAAATGCAGAGGAGCTCTCTGAATATCTTCTCCAACCGTTTTAAATGAACGTGGTCCAAGAAACGGTATGTTTATGGAAGATGTAGATAAGAAACCGCCTTTTTTCCTCACACTCGAGAGGTTGAATACGGCATCGTCTACATGGCCGAAGGCCTGCGACACCTGCCTAGACTGAATTTGAATAGAAAGAACTTCTTCCTTTCTCTGTATAAAGTCTGCGTCCAACGACACCAGCGGTTTCTCTCTTGTTGTCGCAGCATTCTGATTCGGCGGAACAAATTCAGGGTAGTAATGATGGATGAAATCCATTGCAACCATGTGCTGTTCCAAAAGGGAAGGGTAATCCTCTTCTTTATCCCTTTCACCATCCGAGAGAATCAGTTGCGAATCTCAGTCCATTGCATCTGCATGAACAGATGACTGGACCGACCCAGCACGGCCCGACAACTCAGGTTCGGAGTCTGAGGGAGGCTGCTCCTGTAATTGCTGGGATGCTGCGATCAGCTGCGCAATCTGTGACCATCATCAAGGCCTGAGGAGCAGCGGTCTTGTTTCTTAGCCACTTGCTGCTCCTGGGACGGCATGTCGGAGATCAATCTCTTCTCCGAACGTCCCGATGATCGAGGCCTCATCTCCCTAGCTACCGGATGGTCCGACTTCACGGGCAAAGAGTGGTCCCTTCTTCATGCAGCAGGCTGGATATCCGATGTCGGGTAGCTAGGATGCGGTCGTGTGTGCTTTATATTCGAAGCCATGACTGTAGCCGAGGCTGGCTGCAATCTAGACGGAGCGTCCTGAATGGAATGTGTGGATGTATGCTCCGGCCTGCGCAAGTTCTTCACCACAACATCTGACCCCAGATGTTGCTGGGATAGTGAGGGACCTCTCCCACTCGCGGCCCTTTCAGACCTCACCGAGCTTCCCAAAACACTTGCTGGCTTCTTCCCTAGTTCCGTCGTCGCTGGGTGAACATGTTTCGATTTTAAGGTGCTCGCTCTACACACTACACTTCCTTCGACCGCAACGGACATACCCGGCATCACGGCTCCCATGGATGGAGTAACCGCTTCACCGGTCGAGCCAGCTTCTGGCAAAGGATTAAAAACCACCGGCCAGTGGCTTTATCTCTTGTCTAATATTCAGGAGCAACTCCCTTCGCAGCTAGCTCTGTTTGCTCATCAGAGTGTGACAACGGTAGAACACTTTTGGTAGGTGTCACATAACCATCACCATGTTCTTGTTCCTCTGAAAAAGAAACCGAGAAACTTGAATAACTCTGCGGCGAGAGAACCCGCATTGGCCTCTCACCGCTAACGATATATCGTGACACCCGAGGCCAATGTTTGTCATCCCAATCAACACATGCAGGACAAGAATTTGTATGCGTACATTGACTACAAGCAAGGAAACAAGCATGTAAATCTGAGGAAGACTTCCTCGTCTTGCATTTTGAGCAATAAGCTTTCATAATTAATCAAACACAGTCGATTGAACTCCCACCAACTCCACAATAAATATATGATAAAGATACATAATAATCAACAATCAAAATACAAATCGAAAAATTAATTTCAAAAAATCTTTCGAAAATTTTTTGACAAAAGCCCAAGTTCCCAAAGGGAACATGAAGAGCCCAAGGGTATCCCGATAGAGCCTAAGTGTGGACAAAAATCCAAAAATTATTGCTACACTACCCGAATATTAAAACATGTATCTTACAACAATCCTACAGTAATAATAAGTAGATACTACATATATTTTAAGGACGTTCCCAATGTAAACAACGTCAAGGAAAAAAACGGAAACAAGACCTCAGGCACTGAATAAAAAAGGCCCAATGTCAGTAACAGATTTTAAAGCTACCAGATGTAAAGCAAGATCTTCAGATGAAGAAAAAAACGATACATCGGATAGAAGATGCATGACCCAAACGACCCAACACTTCTAGGGTGAGGACGTAACCATGGGGATAAACAGAAGAAACATTCTGTAATACACGTTAAACTCCCAAGAAATTTAATGAAAGTGTCAATAACACTGTAGCTCAACTTGACAAACTTGAACTTGGTAAGTTTTAAATGAAATGGCAAAATTGAAGATCATTGGTACCAATGTTATTTGATGATATTACAACATAACAGCATTGTGTGTGCACAACGTCAGAGTAATCCATGCATTTTTAAATGTAAGCTGTAAGACTGGCTAAAGAAAGAATGTTGATACACAAATGCAGTATGTTCAGAGGTTATTGTAAATGACAACTTTTTTCACAGAAATGTATGCTAATCAATAGCTCTTATCTAAAGGTCTTGCCTAATGAGCACACCAAGTTCAAAAACAATCCTATGATAAATGTGGCCTGTAGGCCATGTCAAAGAATGTTGATGCACAAATGCAAAAAATTCAAAGATTGTTGCTAAGAGAAACAGTTTTTGATGGAAGTGAAAAGAAAATCAATAGCTCCTATCTTTGTCTCCCTGCATAAGCATACAAAGTTTCATAACAACCTGATAATGAATGTGCCCTCTGAGGCATGCCAAAGGAAGATGTTAATGCACAAATGCACTAAGTAGAAGGTCATTGCTTACGGCAATGTTTTTTTTTTTTTTTTTATGAAAATTCATAAATATACCCTGCAGAGAGTGCAAAAGGGATAAGTTGATGCACAAATGCAGTAAGTTCAAAGGCTGGTGATAACGACAATAATTTTTTATGAAATGAAAAAAAGCAATAGCTCACATCTGGAGGTCACCCCAAACACACATACCAAGTTTCAAAGTGATCCGATCATAAATGTGCCCTGAAGGGTGTGTTAAAGGGAAATATTGAGGTCTGAGTAAGATCAAAGGTCAGCGGCAACATTTTTTGCCAGAAATGGAAGAAAATAGACAGCTCCCATATAGATGTCACCCCACACAAGCACACCAAGTTTGCAAGCGATCCAATCATAAATGTGCCCTGCAGGGTGTGTCAAAGGGAAATATTGATGCTTAACTGCACTAAGTTTTGACTAAGTTCATCGAAGGTCAGTGCCAGTGGCAACATTTTTTGACGGAAATCGAAGAAAATCAATAGCTCCCATCTAGAGGTAACCCCAAACAAGCATACAAAGTTTCAAACCGATCTGATCATAAATGTGCCCTGTAGGGCATGCCAAAGGAATAAATTGATGACTGTCTAAACTAAGTTCAAAGATTGTTGCCAGCGGCAACATTTTTTGAAGGACGGAAATGGAAGAAAATCGATAGCAGCCATCTAGAGGTCTCCCCAAACAAGCATGCCAGGTTTCAAAGCAATCCAATCATAAATGTGCCCTGTAGGGTGTGCCAAAGGGAAATATTGAGGTCTGACTAAACTAAGTTCTAAGAACGTTGGCCGTGGCAACATTTTTTGACGGAAATGGAAGAAAGTTAAAAAATTTATAGTAAGTTATATACCCGGTATTTTTTATACTTACCAATGACCCAGACTTAGCTGGTGCTAACTCTTAAATTCTAGGGCCAAACACAAATTTTGCCCCCCCCCCCTCAATCCCCCAAATTTGCATCAAAATCCCAAAAATACATATCCTATGTGGTCCTCCATACTTTTATCCACTGCGCATGCTCAGTGTCAAGGAAGTCCGAAATTGGAGCCAAATCCTCATTCTTACAATCAGTGCCTGGTAAGCATTATGTAATCAGCAGGGAGGTATGAGTTCCCAACTCATGGGAGGGCCATTCCCCGTCTGGGTCATTGGTAAGTATAAAAAATATATAAATTACTATAAATTTTTTAACATTTTTATACTGTACCGATGACCCAGACTTAGCTGCATAGAAAAAAGGCTGGAGGGCCTAGGACATAAAGGATAATCCAATAGACTCAATTACATGTAAACAGAATTATCCCCTCAGGGAGAAGAGGAGAACAGGCTTTACATGTATCTTTCTTGTTCATACCAAAAAAGAAAGACACAATACCATTCTGTAATTGAGCACAATAACATCAATGATCTCTATTAACATCCAATATAACCCATTATACTAATTTATTAAAGGAAAGCCAATAAATAAAGATAGTCCAGAGAATGAGACTCTTTATACTCATTTAAAAGTGTCCGAGGATTGTATATTAACGCTTGAATGACACGTGACATATACAAATGCTTCACACCGAGCAACACTTTAAAATATTACATAAATGAGATAGACATTAGCTTTACACTTTAAAACCATCCCGGCACCGACTTGGAATTACTGACTCCAGAGGAGGTATTCCCTTGCTTTTTACCATAATGCAGGTGATATAAGGGAACACCATCCCCCCCCCCCCCCCCTTCCCCTTGCTCTGGGTCAAATACCCCAGAACGAAGAGGGCAGCAGGACAGAGACACTGCCGGAACAGAAAGCCTGCATAACTATAGTTGCAACTGTTTAGTGGATGACATTCTGAGCAACAGATAATGGACCTAAACAACGCAGGTCGCCAGAAATGGACTCAATATTTCTAAGATAAAAATTTGTGAACGTGGAAGGCTGAGACCAATATGAAGCCTTAATCAAATCGGTAATAGCAATACTATTAGTATAAGCCCAAGATGTAGACAGCGCTATTACTTCAAGTGCCTAAATCTTAAGCACAGACTGCTGAGATGAAAATAATTTAGCATAAGCAGTACGGATAGTTAATTGAATCCACCTTGCAATAGAATGGACCATAATGTCCTTTCTATTAGGCTGCAAAGACAGAAACGCTTATGTCCCTTTCTGATAAACTCAGATCTACGTTTGTAAATACGCATAGCTCTGACTGGAAAAAGCAAAGGCCTATGACCGTCTGAAGACGGAAGGGCCTTAATAACAATAGGTTCAGGGTACTTATTAGGAGCCTGATTCTTAGCCAAAAATCCAACATTAGTAATCAATGTAATAGTATTACTAACACTACGATACTGAGAATCATCAACAGATAGTGCATGAAGCTCACCAACTCTTCTAGCAGAAGAGAAGGCTAAGAGAAAAGCTGTCTTATAAGATAAGTATTTGAAATCCACTGTATCAAGAGGTTCAAATGGCACTTCTTTTAGCTTCAGAAGAATCCAAGCTAAATTCCACTTAGGAATTAACCTAAGGGTTCTAGGTCTATTTATCGAAAAGTTTTTCACTAACTTAGATAAAGAGACATTAGATCCAATCTGTAAGCTGTCATGATGAGCATAGGTATCCGATGGCATAGACCTATAACCCTTAATAGTATTTGATCTCGTCAAACAAGTAGACCAAAAAATTAGCAATGTCTGGAATGGAGGGATCATAAAAATCAACAGAATGATCCCTACACCATCGAGAGAAAACCTTCCACTTTGCAGCATAATTTAGCGAAGAGGAGGTCCTCCTACAGTTAGAAATTGCATCCACTGCTCGTCCTGTAAAATGCTTGCCGTGCAAGAAGGACTGCACAACGAAAATACATGAAGGTTGAGACCTTGCAGGTTGTGATGCAGTGTGTGTGATTTCCCCTGCGAAAGAAGGTCCTCCCGTGGAGGAAGCTTCTGCGGAATGTCCCACAACAGACACCTGAGTAGATTTATCCATGGTCTCTGGGGTGATGCTACCAACAAAATCTTGCAGTGAGATTGCTTGATTTTTAGCAATATCAGCTGAATCAACAGAGCTGGAGGATACGCGTATCCTATCATTCCGTCCCAAGAGATCGAGAGGGCGTCTACTGCAAATGCTCGAGGATCTGGGCATGGCGACACATACGTCTGCAACTGATTGTTGAGATGCGTCGCAAATAAGTCTATCATAGGACGATCCAATAGGTAGCAAATCTGATTGAATACTCGTTTGTTGAGAGTCCATTCTGACGGCAACATACAAGCTTTCCCTGAAAGGGAGTCCGCTAGACCGTTCAGACGACCCAGAATATAACAGACCGATAGAAGAACTTGATGCTCTAGGACAAACAGAAGGATTCTTTCCGTTAGATTGAATAATGGAATGGAATGAGTGCCTCCCTGGTTCCGAATATACGCTACTACTGTCGAATTGTCGGACAGAATTTGAACATGCGAATTCTGAATAATGTTCATCCACTGATGTAGCGCAAGCCAAACTGACATCATCTCTTTGATGTTTATGTGCTTGTTTAGGACTGCGGATCCCAAAGACCCTGGAACCTCGAATCTGATGGGCTCAAAGTTGCACCCCAACTTGTTTGACTCGCATCCGTCAATATCGTAAAAATCGGATCCGGCAGTTGTAGAGGTACTCCCTGAGTTAACCACTGAATATCTGTCGAAGTCTGAATCTCATATTTCACATGATTCAACAAGACGATGTTCGTTTCGAGCGAATAAGTCTTCACACTCCAATTCTGAGTAAAAAATATCTGGAGTGGACGAGTGTGTAGCCACCCCATCGGAATAAGATCCACAGCGGCTCCGCACAAACCTGTCAGTCTCATGAATTCTCTCGCTGTTAAGACATCTGAGTGAAGACAAAAGCGAGCGTAACAACTGACTAATTTCACTCTGGTTAACGGCAGATGAACGAGATTGTTGTGTGTCTCGAAGCTCATTCCCAGGTGGGTGAATGACTTGGACGGCACTAGATCCGACTTCTTTTCGTTTACTATGAAACCGAGACGTCAGAGCAATTGAGCAGACTCTGAACATCGTTCTGAAGCGTTAACTTGTTGCCGTACCTCTGAAGAATGTCGTCCAAGTAGGCCGACGTTACAAGACGAATGAGCTTGGAAATGAGTCATTACCGAGTTCATTATTCGGGTGAAGGACCAGGGTGCTAGATTCAGACCAAAGCACATTGCTCAGAACTGATAAACGACTCCTAGGACAGCGAAGCGAAGATACTTTCTGAATGCCGGATGTACCATGACGTGAAAGTAAACATCCTTGAGATCTATGCTCGCAGCATAATCGTTCACTAGAATGCCCGCTCTGACCGATCGGATGGTCTCCATATAAAATTTCAGAGCCACGATCAGCTTGTTTATCCAGCCCAGATCTATAACTGGACAAAACGAGCCATCTGGTTTTGGAACCAGGAACAGGTGACTGTAGAAACCTGGAGTTTCCTGGTTTTCTACGACGTCTATAGCATTCTTGTCCAGAAGAGATTGAACTTCTGATAGAAGCGAATCTCTCTTATGAACGTTTAATGGAAGCCGAGTCCAACGTGGACTTCGAGTTAACGGAGGTTTTTCCTTGAAGGACAATTTTAGACCTTCGGAAATAACCCCTTGCACCCATGGGTCGTCCAATTGGTTAAGAATCTTGACAGCCTTCCACCCACTAGAACGCAACAGAGGTTTAGACCATCACCTCCTGGCCCTGAGAGGCTTGTGGGAGGAGAAATCATGTCCTCCATGACCCACACCACGCCCAGTCGACCTAGGGGCATCTGACCGGTTATCTCGGCCAGCATTACGACCTCTACCTGAGTCGCTACTCTGGCGGTCTCTGGAGTACAACTTTTTCAAAGCGGATTTAAAAGCAGAGAATCCGAAGCTTTCTTAGTAATCTGATCATAGATTATAGAAAGCTTACCATCGAAGTGAAGCTCTCCTGAGACCGGAGCGACTGGAAGAGAGTTTTTCACCTTACTATCCACTCTTGTGGATGCAGCCAGGGCAGCATCACGTCTGACTAACTCCATATTGCCACTGAAAGGGCGGAGTTAATATGTAGAATATGCTATGGCCCTCGAAAGAACTCTCAAGGAAGTTTTGAACATCCTGGAATTCTTTTCCTTCGAGACGTAATGATAACGCTCTGGTAAGGTGATCTGCGTAAGATAATGTGTCTAAACTGATACTGTTAGACGAGATAGTCGTCACCAGCATACTGGAATAAATCGACATAGACGCCGGCAATGACAACTCCAAGTCGTCTGCCTGGTCATCTAAATGCAGAGAAACTCTCGGCATGCCCTGTCCTACCGTTTCAAATCTATATCTATGATTGATGAAAGGCAGCTGTAGAGCATGATATGATAAGAAACCGGATTTGCCAGCCTAAAAGGCTAGCTTGAATATAGCGTCATTAAGAAGTTCAAATGTCCACGTGACATTTCTGGACTGGGTCGGAAAGTCAGGCGCAATGTCCCTATTCCGGCCGAATAAATCTGTGTCCAGTGACGCTTTCAGTTTCTTATCAGGTAACGCAGCATTTTGGTCCGGAGAAAGAACTTCTAAAAGGTGTTGCTGGATGAAATCTACGGCCACCTTAAGTTGTTCGGAAAGGGAAAATTTCAGCTCCGTTGATTCCCTTTCACAATCCGACTGGACCATATGAGAATCTCGATCGTCCCTTTCTGACTCTGCAGGGGAGCAAACCGACCCAGCTTCCTCAGACAGTTTCTTTTCTGAAAAAGTTTCTGATGGCTGTTGGGATGCTGCGATGAATTGAGCTATCTGTGATAGCAAGTCCATCACGGAGGCCTGTGGAGCCGCGGTCTTACTTAATTTAGCCGCCGGAAGCTCCTGGGACGTTAATTCCTGCATACTTCTTATATGCGAACGTCCCGACTGGAAAGGCCTCGTGTCCTTGGCTAGTGGATGGTGTGACCTGGTCGAAGTGGAATCACTGGTCGGCGAAGCAGACTGGATATCTGCGGTCACATGGCCAAGGTGCAGTCGTGTGTGCTGACGTGAGGATGAGGAAGCCAATAGACAAGCCGCGTCGGACTGTCTATGCGATGGAGCGTCCCGAGCAGGAGGAGTGGACGTATGCTCCGACTGACGAATGTTACATACAATAACATCTGGGCCCAGATATTGTTGTAAGAGAGAGGGGGCCTCTCTCGCTCGCGGTCCGGATAGACCTGGACGAGCTAGCTATCGGACTGACTGGCTTCCTCCGTTCCATCGTCGCCGGGTGTGCGTGATCCGAGATTATAGGGCTCGCAACACACCTTCTCTCCTGGACCGCAACGGACGAACCCGGCGTCACAACCACTTTGTGAATGATTGCTTCACTGGGGGAGCTAGCGGGTGACAAGTGACCGCCGAATCTAGGGACCTCTTAGGCACTTGCCTCATTTCTTTGAGCACTTTGCCGCTAGCTCTTTATTGCGACGATGGAAGCACACTTTTGAAGACATCACGGAAACATCACCCTGTTCTTGTTCCTCTGAAAAAGAGACTGAAAAAACTAGAGTAACCCTGTGGAGAGAGGACCGGCATGGACCTCTCACCACTAACAATATACCGTGACACACGTCTCCAACATTTGTCATCCGAATTGGCACACACTGAGCAAGAATTAGTGCGAGTACACAGACTACAGCCAATACAATGAACATGAGAATCAGAGGAAGACTTCCTCGATTTACAATTGAACAATATTCTTTCATTCTGAAAAAATATTAAACAGTCATCGTACTCGCACCAAGCCTTGAAAACAAAGATACATAGTAATAATAATCCATTACAAACATTTCGAAAATTAATTCAAAAGAAAAAAATTTTTCGCAAAAAATTTCAAGATGAGCCCAAGTTCCCAATGGGAACGATGAGCCCAAATGGATCCCAAAAAAGCCTAAGGGTGGACAAAAATTTTAAAACATGTCTAAAAATTAATGTTACACTTAAGGACAATATTAATGTATCTGGCTATAAGCAGAACTAATAGAAGACAAGGAATCACTGTCAGAAGTAACCATTGTCAACGTAAACAAAAGTGAATAAAAACTGGAAACAAGACTCCAGGCACTGAAAATATGGCCTGAAATCAGTAACCAATTTTAACACTATCCGACGTAAAACAGAGGCTTCCTGAGAAGAAACTGCAGTACATCGGATTGTAGATGCAAGACCGAAATGCCTAACCACCCTAGGGTGAGGACGTAACCATGGGGAAAAACAGAATAAACATTCTGTTACCAAGCCAAAATTCCCAAGAAATTTCAGTAAAAAAAAATTACAAAAATTATGTCAAAAGCATGGGAGAATAGCAAGGGGGTATAAAGGAAAGGGAGAGAGGAAACTCTGAACAAACTGTGGAAATTTCATAACAAGAATGTAAACATCAGGCCCATGCCCCGAAATTAGGGAACATGAAAAAACTTTGAGAAACCAACAGAATTACTGTCTAAAAGGTCAGAATTTGAAAACTACTGTTTCCAGAGGCTCAAATGATTACTTAGCTAAATAAGAACCGAAGTTAAAATCCGTATAGGAATTTAATCTAAAGATTCTAAGTCTATTTATCAAAAAGTTACTAACTGACTTAGATAAAGAGACAAAAGACTCAATTGTAAACTATCGTAGAGTGCATAGGTATGAGGTAACATAAACCTATAACCTAAATAACAACAGGCTGCAGTAGATCTTGTGAAACAAGTATACTAAAAAATAGCAATGAGTAGTATGGAGGGATCGACCATATGAACATAATGATCCCTACACCACGACGGAAGAGCCTCCACTTTAGTCGCATAGAATAGCGAAGAAGAGGATCTCCTATAGTAAGAAATCGCGTCCAAAGCTCGTCCAGTACAGTGCTTACAATGCAATACGGACCACACAACGGAATACATGAAGGTTGCGACCTTGCTGGTTGTGATAAAGATGACACGATTTACCCAGTGAAAAAAGATCCTCACATAGAGGAAGATTTCACGTTAAGATCCACAGTAGACAAGAGAGTAATTACTCATGATCTCTGTGAAGATAGAGATGCTATCAACAGAAATGTATTGTGGTTGTTTATCTTAGCAATACCTGCTAAAACAACAGCGCCGGAGGATACGCGTATCCTATCATTCCGTCCTATAGATCAATAGAGCGTTAACAGTATTAGCTCAGAGATCTGGACAAGCCAACACATACGTCTGCAATTGATTAGCAAGCTGTGTCATAAATAAAACATCCTTGGGCGCTCCCATAGATAGCAAATCTGATTAAATACTTGTTTGTTGAGAGTCCATTCTGACAGCAACAAGCGACCCGTAAGAGAACGGGAGTGCGATAAAACAATCAGACGACCCAGAATATGACGGACCAAAACTGAACTTGGTGTACTATAACCAACAGACGGATTCTTTCCATTAAATTGAATAACGGAAACGAAAGAGTGCCTCCCTGGTTCCGGAGATTCGCCACTACTGTCGAATTAAAGGACAGGAATTTGGGCATGCGTTTCTGAATAATGTTCATGCAATGACATAAAGCAAGCCTAAAAAACATTATTCCGCGGAAGTTAAACTGATAGCTAAAAGACTGCGGAACCCAAAGACCCTGGCACTTCGAATCCGTAGGGATCAGTATATATCCCAATCTGTTTGACTGGCAACCGTCATAACAGCCACACTCGGGTCCGGCAACTGCGGCGGCACTCTCTGAGTCAACCACCGAATGTCTGCCCCAGTCTGAATCTCTTGTAACACTAGATAGACAAGAGAATGTATAAATCAAGCAATTCATGGATTGCCGGAAAGTTGCCGTCGAAGAGAAGCTCCTCCGAGAACGAAGCGACTCTGAGAGAGTTCTTAACCTACTATCCACGCGTGGATGTAGCTAGGGCTGCATCACGTCTAACCAACTCCAATCAGCCACTGAAGGGCGGAGTTATACGTGAACAAACTACTGCCCTCAAAAGAAATTACATTGAGAATAATATCCCGTAAATCTTTTCTTGAAGACGTAATGATAACGCCTCAGTAAGGCGGATTACGTATAATAAAGCGTCTAAGTTAAGTCTACTATACATAATGTCGTTCCCAACATTGAAATTGGAAAAGACAAAAACGGCGAAAAAGAATATATGCAGTCTTTAATCACACCGTCTAGACGCATATGAACTCTCGGTATGCCCTGCTCTGCCAAAATAAACTATATGTAAAAAAGATAAAATGGCAGAAATGAGCCACGCGGACAAGAAACTAAACTATCATGCTTAGTAGCAGGCTTGTATATATATATAAATATATAGCGTCGAAAAATAAAACACATGTTGTAATGACAATATTGGACTGCGTCGGTAAGTCAGGGACAAAGTCCCTGTACCGATCGAAAAATCCGAGTCCAATGACGCTATAAGTCTCTTATCCAAGATCGCAGCAATGAAGTCCGAAAAATAATCACTGGAAGAAATGCCAGAAGATATGAAAGGCATCTTCCGATACTACTAAAGGGAAAACTCGAAATCTTTCGAATCCCTTTCGCCATCCTGTCGGACCCTATAAAGCGTTCGGTCGTCCGTAGCTTGATGCAACCGCGGACCGCACCGACCCAGCGCCGTCGGATAATTCCTGATTCGACCGAGAAACCGTCAATTGCTGGGATGCTGCGAAACAACTGTGCTAACTCGGATAGCACGTCCGTCACTGAGGCCTGAGGAGCAGCGGTCTTACGATGTATTGCCGCAGGAAGCTCCGAGATCGTTACCCCGTGCATACTTCCAATATGCGAGCGAACGGAGTGTATAGGCCTCGTGTCCCTTGGCTACCGGATGGCGCGACCTATTCGCTGTGGAATCACTGAATGCCGAAACTGATCGGATACTCGAGGTCACGTAGCCAATGTGCGGTCGTGTGCCCTGCTGTGAGGATGAGGAAGCATTAAAGACAGTCTCTCGGGCTATCAATATAACAGAGCGTCCCGAGCAACGGACATATGCTCCGAATGTAAAATATCTGAACCACAACCTGCGGTCCCCTATGTTGTTGGCTTCCTCCGATCTGTCCTCAATCTGCCGTCACTGGGTGAGTACTAAAGTAATTAAAGTGCTCGCATCACCCAAATCTTCTTCCTAGACCGCAACGGACGAACCCGGCAGCCGAACCATTCGATGAATGTACGCTACACCGGGTGAGCTAGCGAATGTCACTCCGTAAGCGATAGACATATTCCATGAGCACTTATTGCCGCTAACTCTTCATTAACTATGACGACAGAGGCACACTTTTGAAAGACATCTCCATAACTCTTCGAACAAGAAACCAGAAATGCTTGGATAGCAAGCATAAAATAATAATATATATAGCGTCGTTCAATAATTCGAAAGTTTGTGTGATATTATTGGACTATGTCGGAACTGAGGGACGATGTCCCTGAACCGAACCAAAAATTTCTAAGTCCACCGACGCTATCAGTTTCTTATCCGGCATCGCAGCATATGTTGTTCCGAAAGGGAAAGCTTGAAATCCACCGAATCCCTTTCGGTATCCCGTCGGACCGGATGAAACTTTCGGACGTCCGTACCCACTTCCGCGGAGCGTCCCGACCCAGCATCGTCGGATAAAATATATGCGACAGATTCAGTTGATGCTGGGATGCTGCGATAAACTATGCTATTAAGGAAAGCACGTCCGTTCCCGAGGCCTGTGCAGTAGCGGACTTACGATGCATTGCCGCTGGAAGCTCCGTGTACGTTGACTCCCGCACACTTCCTATGCGAACGTCCGGAGTCTGCAGGCCTCGAGTCCCCTGCTACCGACCCAGCGCTGTCGGATAATTCTCGATCCGACACCATTTCTGTCGGCTGCTGGGATGCTGCGATAAGCTGTGCTATGTGCACAAGAATGTCCGGCGTCGAGACCTGCGGAGGCGCAGTCTATCGCTGCTTCGCCGAGGGCAGCTCCTCATCAGATGGCTCCCGCATACTTTTCCTATGCGAACGTCCGGAGTCCATCGGTCTCGAATCCCTGGCTGCCGGATGGTGTGACCTGGTCGCCGAAGAATCCTTGATCGGCGAAGCTGGTATTATATCGGCGGTCACGCAGCCAAGGTGCGGTCGTGTGCGCTGACGAGAAGAGGAAGCCTTAGCAGTCTCAGTGGACTGCCTATACAACGGAGCGTCCCGAGCGACGGACGTATGCTCCGCTAACGACACATTTGTACCACAACATCTGGGGCCAGATGTTGTTGAACGAGAGAGGGGCCTCTCTCGCTTGCCGTCCGGATGGACCGGAACGAGCTATGAACCGGACTAAAAGGCTTCCTCCGTTCTCCCTCCGATCCGCCGTCACTGGGTGTGCATTAAGTTAATTTTATAGTGCTCGCATCACCCCAAAATTCCTTCTAGACCGCAACGGACGAACCCGGCTGCCGAACCATTCGGTGAATGGACGCTACACCGGGCGAGCTAGCGGACGTCAAAGGCCGTCGAACCTACTAGGGTCCTCTTAGGCAATTGGTGTATTACATGAGCACTTTTCCGCTAGCCCTTCATTAATTGTGACGACGGAGGCACACTGTTGGAAGACATCACAGATACATCACCCTAATCTTGATCGTCTGAAATAGAAATTGATAAAGTAGAGTGACCCTGCGGGGAAAGGACCGGAGTGTCCAAATCCCCAACAACATACCGTGACATACGCTTCCCATATTGTCATCGAAATCATACGATACAGAACAGGAGTTAATGCGAGTACACTGACCACATATAGAATGATAATAAGGTCAGAGGAAGACTTCCTCTTAAAACAATTGATTAATATCCTTTCAATGTGAAAAGAAAACAAGTCCTGGTACTCGCACTAACCCCTGGCAATCAAAATACATAATAATAATATGATCCATTAATATAGAAAAAATAATTGAAATCAAAATATTTTGAAAAAATATTTTTTCAGAACAGCCCAAGTTTCTGAAAAGTAACGTTGAGCCCCAATGGATCCCAAGCCTAAGTGTGGACAAAAATTTTAAAAATATTTTAAACAATTTATTCAACACTTACGAACAATAATAATGTATCTAGTTATGATTAAAATAACATAAAGATATTATTATTAGAAATCCCCCCCTCACACAGAGGGCTGTTGTAAATGTAAACAATGAGTGTAAAAACACTAAAATAAGACTCCAGGCACCCAGGCCCGAAATCAGTTACCAAAAATACACCATCTGATGCAAAACAGAGACTACCAGGGAAGAAACCGCAGAACATCAGATGGTAGATGCAGAACACAACGCCTAACCACCCGTAGGTGAAGACGTAAACATGGGGAAAGAACAGAATTCATTCTGTTATACAGCTAAAACTCCCAAGAAATTTTAGTAATAATAATTACAGAAACTATGCCAAAAGCATGGGAGAATAGCAAGGGGGAACTTAAAGGACAGGGAGAGAGGAAAAACACTTGAAAAAACAGAGTAACTAAATAATCAGAATGACAACAAAATGGCTGCTGCCTTGAAAATAGGTAACTTAACATAATTTCATTAAAAAATTTTAAGTTACAGCCCTGATAATATTCTGTCACACATTCTTTTCCTCTCCTCCTTTTCTATCCTCCTTAGAATCACCATTTCACTAATATTTATGTGTCTGGCATCATTTAAACTGAGATTTAAAAGCACAAAGATCAGTCAGATGTTAACTGATGAAGGGCCAAACTTAGAATGATAAATGGCGCCAATTTCGGAACGTCCTTGACACTGCGCATGCGCAGTAGGGGCGAAGTGTGGAGGGCCTTTCAGGACATGTTTTCTTTAGTTTTAGATGCAAATTTTGGGGATTGGGGGGCAAAATTTGTGTTTGGCCCTATATTTTAAGAGTTAGCACCAGCTATGTCTGGGTCATTGGTACAGTATAAAAATATCGATAGCTCCCATCTAGAGGTCACCCCAAACAAGCATGCCAGGTTTCAAAGCAATCCGATAATTAAATGTGCCCTGTAGGGTGTGCCAAAGGGAAATATTGAGGTCTGACTAAACTAAGTTCTAAGAACGTTGGCCGTGGCAAAATTCTTTTGACGGAAATGGACGAAAATCGATAGCTCCCATCTAGAGGTCATCCCAAACAAGCATGCCAGGTTTCAAAGCAATCCAATCATAAATGTACCCTGTAGGTTGTGCCAAAGGGAAATATTGAGGTTTGACTAAACTAAGTTCTAAGAACGTTGGCCGCGGCAACATTTTTTGAAGGAAATTGAAGAAAATCAATAGCTCCCATCTAGAGGTCACCCCAAACAGGCATACCAAGTTTCAAAGCGATTTGACCATAAATGCGACCTGTGAGGTGTGCCAAAGGAAATTGTGGACGTACGTACGCCGACGGACGAGAAGTGATGGCAATAGCTCAGCTTGACTTTGTCAAGTTAAGCTAATAAAAAATTTAAATAAAAATAAGCCAAAAAGCTTGAGAGTTTAACAGGAGGGCTTCAAGGAAGGATAGGGAAGGAACACTTAACAAAGTGGATAAACAGTCCTTCGCGTGAGACGGGCGCTATTGCGCTCGCCCGTAATTTAAAAAAGACGAGTGCAAAAAATAGCACCCGTCATCAAACAGTTCAACTTCACTTAAATTGCACTCAACTTACAAGCATTGCCACGCTTCAAGTCAGAATGGACATCTATTGTGTTATTGCCCATTGGTTAATGGTAAAACAAAACAAAATTAAAACTGCTGTTATATGCACCCCCCCCCCCCCCCCCCCCCCCCCCCCCCACCTTCATATCACCATCCGCTCCGCAAGAGGTCCAAATCGATATTGGCAGTGAAAACTGAAACATTTCCAGTTTCCTTTGTTCACTGCGCATGTCATTATACATCCCCATTCATCCAGTAAACGAAACCGAAAGTACAATGTTAATTCAATAAGAATTTGCTTTAAAAATTCTCATAATTATCTTGTACATACGTTTCATTTTCAGATTTCAGGTTTTAATTCTCAATCTAATGAGTAAAACAAACAGAAAACCATGCGGTGTTGTTTTCATTTTTTGTACAGGTTACTCTCGAAGCTAGAAATGGATGTAAGTTAAGTATGTCAATCAACATTGCAAACCACCCCCTTGAAAACAGACAAACCTAGTCTGTTTAAAAATAGCTGTTTTTTTTTAAATATGTACATTTACTACGAATAAACAAAATATAGCTTCACACAAAATCAATAAAAAAAAAATTATAATATGAAGACCAGATAAAATTTACACAGAGGAATATGAATAACAAAATAGTTGCCTCCCTTGGCAAAATTCAAAAAATTGATTTTACACTGAAAGTCAAAACTTCACATGTAGCAGGGCATGATGAAATGATAAATGAGCATCTTTTATTAAACCAATAAGTCATACATCATATCGCTGGTTAAATTGTTATGTAATTCTCAAATACCAGAGTTGTAATTATTTTTTATTTTTAATTACCACTTTCTCATTAATTTCTGAACACCCGTTTTCACAGTGAGTTGTGCACGCTCGAAAGTGGCAGTGTTCTTTCACAATGAGTTATGCACAGCTCGTAAGTGGCAGTGTTCAATCAGTATCTGTGTGATGATGTTCAACCACTGCGAAAACTATATGTTATGGGCATGTTTCAGACAACTATTGACAGCAGTCTGCACACTTATTTGAAACAAAGCACAGCTTCCAAAACGAGGTCGACAAAAAAATAAACAAGTCAATTTTGCTTGGGATATATAATTTTTTAATAAAGACTTATTACACTGAACACAGACATAATGTATTGCACAAAAGACAAATTTAACAACACAAAAACCTCAACTCCCAAAAATATACATAATATTGTATTACAGTTCTATTTGATACCGGGGTAAGTACAGTGTTGCAACAAGTCACCTGTTTTTCCATTTGATGCCTGTAAATTTGACGTCTCAAACAACTTTCGTCCAATTTGAAACTTGGGGGGGGGGGGGGGGGGGGGGGAGGGGGAGGCTTTGACTTGAGTAGGGCACCCTGGTTCATAAATCTGAAAAAGCGAGGGGTGGGCTTAATCACGAATATGGGCTTCAACACGGGTGAGTATAGTAACTGTGTTTAAACACATCTGTCTGAAACATGCATAGTTGTGAAACTTTGGGGAATTTTGCGAGTGCGATTTGCACAAAATCGCACTCGCAACACAATTTGCGAGTGCACTTTTTTGCACCCGTAAAATTTACTCACACGAAGGACTGGATAAATCATTAGCAGGAATAATGACGTCAGGCACAAGTCCCGAAATTGGAAAACATGAAATAATTTTGATAAAAATTATAAAGTTACAGCCCTGAATGTTACTAACCACCTTTGTTCACTTCCATCATCCAATCATGTCCTTGGATCCACTGATTTTAGGGCCAAACAAAGAATGCTGGTTGGCGCCAATTTTGGTGTCTTCCTGGATACTGCGCATGCGCAGATCTGAAAAGTATGGAAGGCCAGATAGGACATCAATTTTTTGGTTTTGCATGCAAATTTGGGGGATTGGGGGGCAAAATTTGTGTTTGGCCCTGGATTAATTTTTGAGTTAGCACCAGCTAGTCGGGGCCATTGGTTGTTGTATAAAAATATCGTTGACAGACTATTTTTAAATAGAAGCGAAGTTTCACTGGAATTTTCTACAAATCGTGCAATGCAATTACAATTTGAATCGTTCGTGATAGCTAAAAATTGTCCCCGGAGTTCCCACGTGTTCTATGTGCCAGTAGGCACATAGAACACATGGGAACTCAGGAGACGAAATAGTACCACAGGTTCTCCTCGCAAATTTGGTCGGCGATAAAATGTGTTCTTTTTGTTGATAGTTGTCAAATGAATTGCTGACTGTCCTGTTAATTGTTTTTATAGACGTGAAGGCATGTTATAAACACCGAATGACATGCGTGTGTGAATGGGTTACTCAATATGGCACTTGTGTCATCGCAAAAGTAAAAAACTCAAGGCCTGCAGCCTCTCGTTCTATCCTTTCACGCTGGCACTCATGCCATATTGATTAACCCATTAACACATGCGTGTCGTTCTGTGTAAATTCCTTTTCATCCAAAACAAATTCCCAATTGGAGCCCCCATGATGTGAATTCTCCCAATGGCATGGGCCTGGACCCATTCCCAAAGATGGCTATCAATAAAAGTGGATGCACAAATAGTAAGCCAGACCAACACATGAACAAATAGATTCACAGATGCATTCGGGAGCAGTTCATGCTGTGAGGATATTCCAGTTTATTATATGCTATCTTATAAGAGAGCAAGAAATGTTAGGGCTCTGCAAAACTTTGAGATTCAATTCAATTTCAAATCTTTTGTTGCTATTCGTTTGGATTCAAAATTGGCTGCTCGATTCGTTTCCTTTTGAATCTTTTCACAGGAATATAGCTTGGTGTCAGTCCTCTACATCATCTCACAAAACAAATAGTTCAGGTGGAAATTTACAAAAATAATGCTGAAAATACAAACTTTTGTAATTTGCACTCTATTAACATAAATAACATCTGCACCCATGACACTATACGTTAATTCCAGTCTCACTAGTCAATGCCACTGCTGAATTTAAATTTTCTAAACAATGTTGGCGATGAATTGTAGCTAGCAGTTACTGTTGTGCAGTACCAAGTTTTGATAATTCTTGCACCCGTTCCTGTTTTTGAACTACAATTCTTACTGGGAAATATTCCAACTACTGGAGAATTTTATCAAGTAGGGATTTAAGCCGTCACGTCGAAACAAATCAGGTTTACAGCAACCCACTTTCCCCAATCAGTTAATTTCAAGATGCCCTCGATTCGATTTGAAGTTTAATTCAATTTTGAATAACAGATCAACACCATTCAAGATTCGAATTGAATCAAAAATGTGTGATTCGCAGGACCCTAGGAAATGTCATAACAAAAGTTTTTCAATATCTTGTCACAATATAAATTTACTGATCAACTTTATTACAATCTTTCATTGCCAACATTTCGACAACCACTGCTGTCTGCTTCAGGACAAGAAATGCAGATCAAAATCACTGCATGTTCGGCATTTGAGTGTTTGTAACACAATCTACTGGAATTTAACAACACTTTTGACAGCCAGAGCACCTAGAATCAGATAGTTTTATGAGTGGACGAAGTCAGAGCACCCAGAAAGAACCGCCAAACACTGCCAGACTCCCCAATGTATGAGAGTATAAATGGAGGTAATAATCCACCCCAAGTGAGGCATAAATCTCAAGGGAAATGGGGCTTATACAGGTACGGAGGCACCAGAATGCCGGTCAATCAAGGGTTCAATAGCGGGCGCTACATGGGTGTGTGGTGAGGGGGAAACCCCGGAGAAGAGGGGGGGGGGGGGGTTCAAATGTAGCATATCAGGGAATGGGACCATTATATTACCTGATCGGGCAGGCGTTGCTCTCATGCCGTAGGGCATCTCTTCTATATCAGGGTATCCAGGCGGGGTTTGTTAGATGGCTTAACTTTCAAGCGCATGCAGTTGCATGACATTTGAATGTCACTATGGAAGTGGAAACCGCTGGGTTTTTGTCAGCTAATTGGGTTAGGGGGGAGCTGCATATGTGCTGTTTCTTAGCCCAACCGTGCCTACGTCTATTCCTCTGATGGGTATTCTTTGCATGGCGTTGTCTATTTGGGTTTTTGCTAGATCTAGTTAGGGTGTCGGGGTTTTCTTTACACTAAGATTCGGTATAGTCATGTGGGCGGTTTGAGCCTCTTAATTAGGGCTAGGAGAGCCTCTTGCTGTTCAGGGTTGAGACAGCATTGGGTTGTTGATGCAGGGGTTTCACTAGGTGTAGTTACAATTAGGGTGTCATTGCTACCTGTACTAGCGTGACAAGGTAACAGGTGGCGGTTGATCTTATTCGGATGCTGTGGTAGCGGTCGATTGAGCCGGGTGGCATAGTTGCAGGGTAGGATCATGGTTGTCATTGTAGGGTGGTTCAGGGGGGTGTCCTTCTGTGAGATATCATTGGGAGTCTCCTCGGGCAAGTGTGAGAAATATATTGACAGTTGGGAAGTGTCGGGTGACCGGTCAGTGATGTAATGCGCTATTTGTGATTGGGTGGGAAAGATGTTACTCTCATTGGTTGGGTGTGGGTTAATATCACCATTTAATACAGGAGGGGATGGCCGATGGGGCGTGGTCTCGGGTGGGAGTATGTTCCTCTGGGTGGCGAGATTAAGGTTTTCCAGGTAGGAATGGGCTCCAGCCGGTAAGGACATAGGTGACCACTCAATATTATATGACGGGGCGTCCTGTTTTACAGTCGGATGGTGAGTTGAGTCGGAAAGTAGGGGGTCACAAGTTCTAGGGTCTCTCATGTGACTGGGTGAGAGTGTGCGATCGCAGGGAATCATATTGCTGGGTGAGAAGCTTGGCTGGTCCAAGGTAGCAGGTGACGACAGTGAGGGGGATACATCTTGTTCGGGAATATTTGGAAATGGCATCAAGTTATCTCCCTTGATGTGCACCGGACTGGCTGACCCGTCTGGAGTTATTTCTCTTGTAAGTAGCTCCGGGAGAGCGTGACAAATGGGTAGACTGTTGGGGGAAGTCAGGCAACAGGGTAGTGGTTTGTTGTGCTATTTGGGTTCGGGTGGATACGATGTTACTCTCAAAAATTGGGTTTGTGGTTGTGTCAGTATGTGGGTTAAGAGGGAATGGTCTATAGGCTCCGATCCCAGGTGGAATTATGTCCTCTGTGGTGGCGAATGTTAAAAAATTTATAGTAATTTATATATATTTTTTATACTTACCAATGACCCAGACATAGCTGGTGCTACCTCTTAAAATATAGGGCCAAACACAAATTTTGCCCCCCAATCCCCAAAATTTGCATCTAAAACTAAAGAAAACATGTCCTGAAAGGCCCTCCACACTTCGCCCCTACTGCGCATGCGCAGTGTCAAGGACGTTCCGAAATTGGCGCCATTTATCATTCTAATAACCAGTGCCTGGTAAGCGCTATGTACTCAGCGGGGAGGCAAGAGTTCCCAACTCCTGGGAGGGCCATCCCCGTCTGGGTCATTGGTAAGTATAAAAAATATATAAATTACTATAAATTTTTTAACATTTTTATACTGTACCAATGACCCAGACATAGCTGAATAGTAAAAAGGCTGGAGGGCCAAGGACATAGAGCAAAATGGAATACGCTCAATAAAATAAAATAGAGTCATCCCCTGTAGGGAAAAGAAGAAATAGGCCTTACATGTATCTTTCTTATTTATGATAAATTAGAAAGATACAACACCTTCCAAAAATTGAGCTTCATACATCCATGTACTCTATTAATATCCAATAATCCTTATACTAATAATTTTTAAAGTAAGCCAATAATAAAGTAAGTCTAGAGAATAGAGACTCTTATACTCCTAAAAGTGTGTGAGAATTGCATAATCATGTCCGTTGACATATGCAATATTCAAAAGCTATACTTTAAAAACTAAGACTTGAATGAATTTTATAACTTAAACTTCTCACTAAACAACCATCCCAATAACAGCTCAGAATTACTAACTCCCCCTGGGTCAAATAGCCCAGAGCGAAGAGGGCAGCCGAACGGAGACACTGCCGAAACAGACAGCCTACCTAGCTATAGTAGCAACTGTTAAGTGAATGACATTCTGAGCAGTAGATAATAGACCTAACAATAGAGGCCTCCAGAAATGGACTCGATATTTCTGAGATAAAATTCATGAATGGATGGCTGAGCGCAATGAGCAGCCTTCAAAAATCTATAATAGCAACACTATTAATGTAAGCCCAAGAAGTAGAAGAACTCTTACTTCATGAGCCGAAATCTTAAGCACAACTGCTAAGCCAATGATATACCATAAGCAGTACGCTAGTTAATAGAATCCATTAACAATAAAATGGAGCGTAACGTCCTTCTACTAGACATCAAAGACAGAAGAAGCTTACGCCCTTGTAATAAACAGATATCTGTTTATAAATACATAAACTGTACCCGGAAAGAGTAAAGGCCTATGCCCATACGAAGACGGAAGGACCTTAAAATAATAGGTTCCGGATAATAGGAGCCTAACTCTTATGCAACAATCCAACCTAAATAGTAACGGAAGTATTGATTCCGAAACTATGAAAGTGAAAATCATCCATCGATAGTGCATGAAACTCACTGACTCTACAGTAAAAGAGAAATCAACAGAATTACTGTCTAAAAGGTCAGAATTTGAAAACTACTGTTTCCAGAGGTTCAAATGATTACTTAGCTAAATAAGAACCTGAAGTTAAAATCCGTATAGGAATTTAATCCAAAGATTCTAAGTCTATTTATCAAAAAGTTACTAACTGACTTAGATAAAGAGACAAAAGACTCAATTGTAAACTATCATAGAGTGCATAGGTATGAGGTAACATAAACCTATAACCTAAATAACAACAGGCTGCAGTAGATCTTGTGAAACAAGTATACTAAAAAATAGCAATGAGTAGTATGGAGGGATCAACCATATGAACATAATGATCCCTACACCACGACGGAAGAGCCTCCACTTTAGTCGCATAGAATAGCGAAGAAGAGGATCTCCTATAGTAAGAAATCGCGTCCAAAGCTCGTCCAGTACAGTGCTTACAATGCAATACGGACCACACAACGGAATACATGAAGGTTGCGACCTTGCTGGTTGTGATAAAGATGACACGATTTACCCAGTGAAAAAAGATCCTCACATAGAGGAAGATTTCACGTTAAGATCCACAGTAGACAAGAGAGTAAATTACTCATGATCTCTGTGAAGATAGAGATGCTATCAACAGAAATGTATTGTGGTTGTTTATCTTAGCAATACCTGCTAAAACAACAGCGCCGGAGGATACGCGTATCCTATCATTCCGTCCTATAGATCAATAGAGCGTTAACAGTATTAGCTCAGAGATCTGGACAAGCCAACACATACGTCTGCAAAATGATTAGCAAGCTGTGTCATAAATAAAACATCATTGGGCGCTCCCATAGATAGCAAATCTGATTGAATACTTGTTTGTTGAGAGTCCATTCTGACAGCAACAAGCGACCCGTAAGAGAACGGGAGTGCGATAAAACAATCAGACGACCCAGAATATGACGGATCAAAACTGAACTTGGTGTACTATAACCAACAGACGGATTCTTTCCATTAAATTGAATAACGGAAACGAAAGAGTGCCTCCCTGGTTCCGGAGATACGCCACTACTGTCGAATTAAAGGACAGGAATTTGGGCATGCGTTTCTGAATAATGTTCATGCAATGACATAAAGCAAGCCTAAAAAACATTATTCCGCGGAAGTTAAACTGATAGCTAAAAGACTGCGGAACCCAAAGACCCTGGCACTTCGAATCCGTAGGGATCAGTATATATCCCAATCTGTTTGACTGGCAACCGTCATAACAGCCACACTCGGGTCCGGCAACTGCGGCGGCACTCTCTGAGTCAACCACCGAATGTTTGCCCCAGTCTGAATCTCTTGTAACACTAGATAGACAAGAGAATGTATAAATCAAGCAATTCATGGATTGCCGGAAAGTTGCCATCGAAGAGAAGCTCCTCCGAGAACGAAGCGACTCTGAGAGAGTTCTTAACCTACTATCCACGCGTGGATGTAGCTAGGGCTGCATCACGTCTAACCAACTCCAATCAGCCACTGAAGGGCGGAGTTATACGTGAACAAACTACTGCCCTCAAAAGAAATTACATTGAGAATAATATCCCGTAAATCTTTTCTTGAAGACGTAATGATAACGCCTCAGTAAGGCGGATTACGTATAATAAAGCGTCTAAGTTAAGTCTACTATACATAATGTCGTTCCCAACATTGAAATTGGAAAAGACATAAACGGCGAAAAAGAATATATGCAGTCTTTAATCACACCGTCTAGACGCATATGAACTCTCGGTATGCCCTGCTCTGCCAAAATAAACTATATGTAAAAAAGATAAAATGGCAGAAATGAGCCACGCGGACAAGAAACTAAACTATCATGCTTAGTAGCAGGCTTGTATATATATATAAATATATAGCGTCGAAAAGTTAAAAAATTTATAGTAATTTATATATTTTTTATACTTACCAATGACCCAGACATAGCTGGTGCTAACTCTTAAAATATAGGGCCAAACACAAATTTTGCCCCCCAATCCCCAAAATTTGCATCTAAAACTAAAGAAAACATGTCCTGAAAGGCCCTCCACACTTCGCCCCTACTGCGCATGCGCAGTGTCAAGGACGTTCCGAAATTGGCGCCATTTATCATTCTAATAACCAGTGCCTGGTAAGCGCTATGTACTCAGCGGGGAGGCAAGAGTTCCCAACTCCTGGGAGGGCCATCCCCGTCTGGGTCATTGGTAAGTATAAAAAATATATAAATTACTATAAATTTTTTAACATTTTTATACTGTACCAATGACCCAGACATAGCTGAATAGTAAAAAGGCTGGAGGGCCAAGGACATAGAACAAAATGGAATACGCTCAATAAAATAAAATAGAGTCATCCCCTGTAGGGGAAAGAAGTAATAGGCCTTACATGTATCTTTCTTATTTATGATAAATTAGAAAGATACAACACCTTCCAAAAATTGAGCTTCATACATCCATGTACTCTATTAATATCCAATAATCCTTACACTAATAATTTTTAAAGTAAGCCAATAATAAGGTAAGTCTAGAGAATAGAGACTCTTATACTCCTAAAAGTGTGTGAGAATTGCATAATCATGTCCGTTGACATATGCAATATTCAAAAGCTATACTTTAAAAACTAAGACTTGAATGAATTTTATAAACTTAAACTTCTCACTAAACAACCATCCCAATAACAGCTCAGAATTACTAACTCCGGAGGAGGTATCCCCTTGTTTTCATAGTAAAAAACAGGTGACCCAAGGGAACACCCTCCCCCCCCCCCTTTTTCTTGCCCTGGGTCAAATAGCCCAGAGCGAAGAGGGCAGCCGAACGAAGACACTGCCGAAACAGACAGCCTACCTAGCTATAGTAGCAACTGTTAAGTGAATGACATTCTGAGCAGTAGAGAATAGACCTAACAATAGAGGCCTCCAGAAATGGACTCGATATTTCTGAGATAAAATTCATGAATGGATGGCTGAGCGCAATGAGCAGCCTTCAAAAATCTATAATAGCAACACTATTAATGTAAGCCCAAGAAGTAGAAGAACTCTTACTTCATGAGCCGAAATCTTAAGCACAACTGCTAAGCCAATGATATACCATAAGCAGTACGCTAGTTAATAGAATCCATTAACAATAAAATGGAGCGTAACGTCCTTCTACTAGACATCAAAGACAGAAGAAGCTTACGCCCTTGTAATAAACAGATATCTGTTTATAAATACATAAACTGTACCCGGAAAGAGTAAAGGCCTATGCCCATACGAAGACGGAAGGACCTTAAAATAATAGGTTCCGGATAATAGGAGCCTAACTCTTATGCAACAATCCAACCTAAATAGTAACGGAAGTATTGATTCCGAAACTATGAAAGTGAAAATCATCCATCGATAGTGCATGAAACTCACTGACTCTACAGTAAAAGAGAAACCAACAGAATTACTGTCTAAAAGGTCAGAATTTGAAAACTACTGTTTCCAGAGGCTCAAATGATTACTTAGCTAAATAAGAACCGAAGTTAAAATCCGTATAGGAATTTAATCTAAAGATTCTAAGTCTATTTATCAAAAAGTTACTAACTGACTTAGATAAAGAGACAAAAGACTCAAATGTAAACTATCGTAGAGTGCATAGGTATGAGGTAACATAAACCTATAACCTAAATAACAACAGGCTGCAGTAGATCTTGTGAAACAAGTATACTAAAAAATAGCAATGAGTAGTATGGAGGGATCAACCATATGAACATAATGATCCCTACACCACGACGGAAGAGCCTCCACTTTAGTCGCATAGAATAGCGAAGAAGAGGATCTCCTATAGTAAGAAATCGCGTCCAAAGCTCGTCCAGTACAGTGCTTACAATGCAATATGGACCACACAACGGAATACATGAAGGTTGCGACCTTGCTGGTTGTGATAAAGATGACACGATTTACCCAGTGAAAAAAGATCCTCACATAGAGGAAGATTTCACGTTAAGATCCACAGTAGACAAGAGAGTAAATTACTCATGATCTCTGTGAAGATAGAGATGCTATCAACAGAAATGTATTGTGGTTGTTTATCTTAGCAATACCTGCAACAGCGCCGGAGGATACGCATATCCTATCATTCCGTCCTATAGATCAATAGAGCGTTAACAGTATTAGCTCAGAGATCTGGACAAGCCAACACATACGTCTGCAATTGATTAGCAAGCTGTGTCATAAATAAAACATCATTGGGCGCTCCCATAGATAGCAAATCTGATTAAATACTTGTTTGTTGAGAATCCATTCTGACAGCAACAAGCGACCCGTAAGAGAACGGGAGTGCGATAAAACAATCAGACGACCCAGAATATGACGGACCAAAACTGAACTTGGTGTAGTATAACCAACAGACGGATTCTTTCCATTAAATTGAATAACGGAAACGAAAGAGTGCCTCCCTGGTTCCGGAGATACGCCACTACTGTCGAATTAAAGGACAGGAATTTGGGCATGCGTTCCTGAATAATGTTCATGCAATGACATAAAGCAAGCCTAAAAAACATTATTCCGCGGAAGTTAAACTGATAGTTAAAAGACTGCGGAACCCAAAGACCCTGGCACTTCGAATCCGTAGGGATCAGTATATATCCCAATCTGTTTGACTGGCAACCGTCATAACAGCCACACTCGGGTCCGGCAACTGCGGCGGCACTCTCTGAGTCAACCACCGAATGTTTGCCCCAGTCTGAATCTCTTGTAACACTAGATAGACAAGAGAATGTATAAATCAAGCAATTCATGGATTGCCGGAAAGTTGCCGTCGAAGAGAAGCTCCTCCGAGAACGAAGCGACTCTGAGAGAGTTCTTAACCTACTATCCACGCGTGGATGTAGCTAGGGCTGCATCACGTCTAACCAACTCCAATCAGCCACTGAAGGGCGGAGTTATACGTGAACAAACTACTGCCCTCAAAAGAAATTACATTGAGAATAATATCCCGTAAATCTTTTCTTGAAGACGTAATGATAACGCCTCAGTAAGGCGGATTACGTATAATAAAGCGTCTAAGTTAAGTCTACTATACATAATGTCGTTCCCAACATTGAAATTGGAAAAGACATAACGGCGAAAAGAATATATGCAGTCTTTAATCACACCGTCTAGACGCATATGAACTCTCGGTATGCCCTGCTCTGCCAAAATAAACTATATGTAAAAAAGATAAAATGGCAGAAATGAGCCACGCGGACAAGAAACTAAACTATCATGCTTATTAGCAGGCTTGTATATATATATAAAATATAGCGTCGAAAAATAAAACACATGTTGTAATGACAATATTGGACTGCGTCGGTAAGTCAGGGACAAAGTCCCTGTACCGATCGAAAAATCCGAGTCCAATGACGCTATAAGTCTCTTATCCAAGATCGCAGCAATGAAGTCCGAAAAATAATCACTGGAAGAAATGCCAGAAGATATGAAAGGCATCTTCCGATACTACTAAAGGGAAAACTCGAAATCTTTCGAATCCCTTTCGCCATCCTGTCGGACCCTATAAAGCGTTCGGTCGTCCGTAGCTTGATGCAACCGCGGACCGCACCGACCCAGCGCCGTCGGATAATTCCTGATTCGACCGAGAAACCGTCAATAGCTGGGATGCTGCGAAACAACTGTGCTAATTCGGATAGCACGTCCGTCACTGAGGCCTGAGGAGCAGCGGTCTTACGATGCATTGCCGCAGGAAGCTCCGAGATCGTTACCCCCGTGCATACTTCCAATATGCGAGCGAACGGAGTGTATAGGCCTCGTGTCCGTTGGCTACCGGATGGCGCGACCTATTCGCTGTGGAATCACTGAATGCCGAAACTGATCGGATACTCGAGGTCACGTAGCCAATGTGCGGTCGTGTGCCCTGCTGTGAGGATGAGGAAGCATTAAAGACAGTCTCTCGGACTGTCAATATAACGGAGCGTTCCGAGCAACGGACATATGCTCCGAATGTAAAATATCTGAACCACAACATGCGGTCCCCTATGTTGTTGGCTTCCTCCGATCTGTCCTCAATCTGCCGTCACTGGGTGAGTACTAAAGTAATTAAAGTGCTCGCATCACCCAAATCTCCTTCCTAGACCGCAACGGACGAACCCGGCAGCCGAACCATTCGATGAATGTACGCTACACCGGGTGAGCTAGCGAATGTCACTCCGTAAGCGATAGACATATTCCATGAGCACTTATTGCCGCTAACTCTTCATTAACTATGACGACAGAGGCACACTTTTGAAAGACATCTCCATAACTCTTCGAACAAGAAACCAGAAATGCTTGGATAGCAAGTATAAAATAATAATATATATAGCGTCGTTCAATAATTCGAAAGTTTGTGTGACATTATTGGACTATGTCGGAACTGAGGGACGATGTCCCTGAACCGAACCAAAAATTTCTAAGTCCACCGACGCTATCAGTTTCTTATCCGGCATCGCAGCATATGTTGTTCCGAAAGGGAAAGCTTGAAATCCACCGAATCCCTTTCGGTATCCCATCGGACCGGATGAAACTTTCGGACGTCCGTACCCGCTTCCGCGGAGCGTCCCGACCCAGCATCGTCGGATAAAATATATGCGACAGATTCAGTTGATGCTGGGATGCTGCGATAAACTGTGCTATTAAGGAAAGCACATCCGTTCCCGAGGCCTGTGCAGTAGCGGACTTACGATGCATTGCCGCTGGAAGCTCCGTGTACGTTGACTCCCGCACACTTCCTATGCGAACGTCCGGAGTCTGCAGGCCTCGAGTCCCCGGCTACCGACCCAGCGCTGTCGGATAATTCTCGATCCGACACCGTTTCTGTCGGCTGCTGGGATGCTGCGATAAGCTGTGCTATGTGCACAAGAATGTCCGGCGTCGAGACCTGCGGAGGCGCAGTCTATCGCTGCTTCGTCGAGGGCAGCTCCGCATCAGATGGCTCCCGCATACTTTTCCTATGCGAACGTCCGGAGTCCATCGGTCTCGAATCCCTGGCTGCCGGATGGTGTGACCTGGTCGCCGAAGAATCCTTGATCGGCGAAGCTGGTAATATATCGGCGGTCACGCAGCCAAGGTGCGGTCGTGTGCGCTGACGAGAAGAGGAAGCCTTAGCAGTCTCAGCGGACTGCCTATACAACGGAGCGTCCCGAGCGACGGACGTATGCTCCGCTAACTACACATTTGTACCACAACATCTGGGGCCAGATGTTGTTGAACGAGAGAGGGGCCTCTCTCGCTTGCCGTCCGGATGGACCGGAACGAGCTATGAACCGGACTAAAAGGCTTCCTCCGTTCTCCCTCCGATCCGCCGTCACTGGGTGTGCATTAAGTTACTTTTATAGTGCTCGCATCACCCCAAAATTCCTTCTAGACCGCAACGGACGAACCCGGCTGCCGAACCATTCGGTGAATGGACGCTACACCGGGCGAGCTAGCGGACGTCAAAGGCCGTCGAACCTACTAGGGTCCTCTTAGGCAATTGGCGTATTACATGAGCACTTTTCCGCTAGCCCTTCATTAATTGTGACGACGGAGGCACACTGTTGGAAGACATCACAGATACATCACCCTAATCTTGATCGTCTGAAATAGAAATTGATAAAGTAGAGTGACCCTGCGGGGAAAGGACCGGAGTGTCCAAATCCCCAACAACATACCGTGACATACGCTTCCCATATTGTCATCGAAATCATACGATACAGAACAGGAGTTAATGCGAGTACACTGACCACATATAGAATGATAATAAGGTCAGAGGAAGACTTCCTCTTAAAGCAATTGATCAATATCCTTTCAATGTGAAAAGAAAACAAGTCCTGGTACTCGCACTAACCCCTGGCAATCAAAATACATAATAATAATATGATCCATTAATATAGAAAAAATAATTGAAATCAAAATATTTTGAAAAAATATTTTTTCAGAACAGCCCAAGTTTCTGAAAAGTAACGTTGAGCCCCAATGGATCCCAAGCCTAAGTGTGGACAAAAATTTTAAAAATATTTTAAACAATTTATTCAACACTTACGAACAATAATAATGTATCTAGTTATGATTAAAATAACATAAAGATATTATTATTTAGAAATCCCCCCCTCACACAGAGGGCTGTTGTAAATGTAAACAATGAGTGTAAAAACACTAAAATAAGACTTCAGGCACCCAGGCCCGAAATCAGTTACCAAAAATACACCATCTGATGCAAAACAGAGACTTCCAGGGAAGAAACTGCAGAACATCAGATGGTAGATGCAGAACACAACGCCTAACCACCCGTAGGTGAAGACGTAAACATGGGGAAAGAACAGAATTCATTCTGTTATTCAGCTAAAACTCCCAAGAAATTTTAGTAATAATAATTACAGAAACTATGCCAAAGCATGGGAGAATAGCAAGGGGGAACTTAAAGGACAGGGAGAGAGGAAAAACACTTGAAAAAACAGTGTAACTAAATAATCAGAATGACAACAAAATGGCTGCTGCCTTGAAAATAGGTAACTTAACATAATTTCATTAAAAAATTTTAAGTTACAGCCCTGATAATATTCTGTCACACATTCTTTTCCTCTCCTCCTTTTCTATCCTCCTTAGAATCACCATTTCACTAATATTTATGTGTCTGGCATCATTTAAACTGAGATTTAAAAGCACAAAGATCAGTCAGATGTTAACTGATGAAGGGCCAAACTTGGAATGATAAATGGCGCCAATTTCGGAACGTCCTTGACACTGCACATGCGCAGTAGGGGCGAAGTGTGGAGGGCCTTTCAGGACATGTTTTCTTTAGTTTTAGATGCAAATTTTGGGGATTGGGGGGCAAAATTTGTGTTTGGCCCTATATTTTAAGAGTTAGCACCAGCTATGTCTGGGTCATTGGTACAGTATAAAAATATAGGGTTTTCCAGGGTGGAGTAGGTTTTCGCCGGTGGGGACAACTGGGACCGAATAGTACCTTGGGACGGGATGCCCTGTAGTACAGTCAGTGGATGAATAGATATTGGTGATTGGAGGTCACATATATTCAGGCCTCTCATGTGACCGGGTGAGAGTATAAGATCTCAGAGGATCAAATTGTTAGTTGGGATGCCTTGTTGTAACTGGGTAAGGGTGGCAGTAACCGACATAGAGGGGGATGACATCTTGTATAGGATCAGCGGGATTCGGGTGCAAAACGGGGTTGGTTTCACCACTATTGGAATTATCTTGCTTTTCAATACTTTTGTGGTTCCGGGCGGACACAATATTAGTCATACCCATCCTGCGACATTTTGGGGTTCATCGGAGGTGGGGATTTTGCTAGCCTTTTAGGATCAGGGGTGTGGAGATCCGTTTGGGTTTGTAACTGTAAAAAGGGCTACTGGGAGTCAGGAGACTGCTGTGTATTCACCATGAAGTAACAGGTTTTCATAGTATCAGCAGCCTTGTACTGGACAAGGTCTTTTTTAATGAACCGGGAAAGGGTTAAGTCAGACACCTGGAGAAATGTGTATTTCTCACTTAGGATTAGGTTCTGGGTGTCTGGATTGGCTCTCAGCTCAATAATTGAGTCTTGTAATTGGGTGAGGTGTACTTCTAATTGTTGTTCTAGCAATTCTGTTAACCGTTGGCTAAGAGGGACGCCAGGTTTTCTCTGGCCTTGGAGAGGTTATGCTGGAATTTAAGGGTATTGACAGCTAGAGTCTGCAAGTGATTTAGGGTTGAACGGTAAATATTTGTCGGGATGACATGGGTTGGGTTTTATTGTGTGTACCTATGGAGAAGAGAGGAGGCACAAGCTTCTTTAAACAATAGGGATCTGGTATTGTTTAAATGCCTTCGGAGTCGGCTGTGGGTAGAGGGGTTAAGTGTATTCATTTTGTAACTGGCGTTGGTAATACTAGAGGTTCTTAGTTACTCGTCCGGAGCAATGTCCGCCGGGGGTAACTAGTTTCGCCTAATCCAGGCTTATCAAACCAACGAGAAGGGAAGCCTCAAGTAGGTTTATAGTTGTCGCTGGTGTATGGTAATTTTGTGTAGAATACAAATGAATGGGTATTCAGTCAACCCTGGTAGGATAGGGTTAATGTAATGATGTAAATTGGGTTTGTGGAACAGCAACGAGCGTGAGATGGGATACTCTCAGTCAATATCGTGTTTTAAGTTGAAACACGGCAGTCTGAGTGGGTCAAACTGTTCAACATCAGGTCAATCTTATGGGAAGAGACCAGTGCAATTTGTATTATTAAATCATACTGCATGTCAAGGGTTCGACTCTGAGTATTAAATAAAACAACTTGTGAAAGGTTTTCACAGTCGGAGTTGGTATTGGGAAAGGAGTATAAATGGAGGTAATAACCCACCCCAAGTGAGGCATAAATCTCAAGGGAAGTGGGGCTTATAAGGGTACGGAGGCACCAGATTGCCGGTCAATCAAGGGTTCAATAGCAGGAGCTACATGGGTGTAGGGAGGAGGAAACCCCGGGGAAGAGGAGGGGTTTTCAAATGTAGCATATCAGGGAATGGGACTGTTATATTACCTGATCGGACAGGCGATGCTCTCGTGCCGTTGGGGCATCTCTTCAATATCAGGGTATGGAACAGAATTCACATGGAATCCAGGGGTCACTCATAAGGGAGGTACTAGGAGGAAAGGTAGTTCAGTGTATACCCCGGGCGGGGTTTGTTTCACAACATGATGGAGGTTATGGATAGTTGTATAAAAAAGCAAGTTAATTTGTGTGTTTATGATAAAGAAACTCTTTGCGTGGATTTGGGTGGCCCTGAAAAGGGCCGTTGGTAAGGCTGATGGGATCAGGCCTTAATTCTTGCTCACATCTGGGGTGGTCTGTTTCAAGAGCATCTCGGCTACCATTACTGAGACTTTGGCAGCTAGAGCTGTTAAATCACTGCCCCCCCCCCCCCCCCCCCCCCAAAAAAAAAAAAAAAAATATAAAAAAAAACAAAACAAGAAAAAACAAGCGAATCGATTTGAACAAACTTGAATTTGACACCCCTAGAGATGTTACATACCAAATATGAAAGGATTCTCACAGGTGGATCTGAAGAAAAAGAATTTTCAAGAAATTTTCTCATATTGCTCAATGTTAAACTTTGGGCTTCAATAAAAAGTCCAAATATTAACCCAGGAACCTGATTTGAACAACTTTTAATCTAACCCTCCCAGAGGTGTTGTACACCAAATATCAAAAGAATCTGACCGCTGGATCTGAAGGAGATGATTTTAAACGATAATTCCCCATATTGCACTAGGTAAATATTTGGGCTCCCTTGGGGAACCCAAATATTAACCAAGGAACTCGATTTGAACAAATTTGAACCTTACACCTCTAGAAATGTCACATACTAAATATGAAAGGATTCTCACTAGTGGGTCTGAAAAAGATGATTTTTTAAGAAATTTTCTCATATTGCACTAAGTTAAAATTTGGGCTCCAATAAAGAGCCCAAATATTCATCCAGGGATCCCATTTGAACACACTTGAATCTAACCCCTCTAAAGATGCTGCATACCAAATATCAAAAGACTCTGACTGGTGGATCTGAAGAAGAAGATTTTTAAAGATTATTCCCCATATTGCACAAAGTTAATATTCAGGCTCCCACCGGAAGCCCAAATATTAACCCAGGGACTCAATTTGAACAATTTCGAATCTTACACCTCTAGAGATGTCAAATACCAAATATGAAAGGATTCTCAATAGCAGGTCTGAAAAAGAAGATTTTTTAAGAAATTTTCTCATATTGCACTAAGTTAAAATTTGGGCTCCAATAAAGAGCCCAAATATGCATCCAGGGATCCATTTGAACAAACTTGAATCTAACCACACCTAAAGATGCTGCATACCAAATATCAAAAGAATCTGACTGGTGGATCTGAAGAAGTAGATTTTTATAGAATATCCCCTATATTCCACTAAGTTAATAATCAGGCTCCCATAGGAAGCCCAAATATTAACCCAGGAAGTCGATTTTAACAAATTCAAATCTTACACCTCTAGAGATGTCACATACTAAATATGAAAGGATTCTCACTAGTGAGTCTGAAAAAGAAGATTTTTTAAGAAATTTTCTCATATTGCACCAAGCTAAAATTTGAGCTCCAATAAAAAGAGCCCAAATATTCATCCAGGGATCTCATTTGAACAAACTTGAATCTAACCCCCCTAAAGATGCTGCATACCAAATATCAAAAGAATCTGACTCGTGGATCTAAAGAAGATTTTTAAAGATTATTCCCCATTTTGCACCAAGTTAATATTCGGGCTTCCAGAGGAAGCCCAAATATTAACCCAGAGACTTAATTTGAACAAACTTCAATCTGACCCCTGTAGAGATGTTGTATACCAAGTATCAACAAAATCTGACTGTTTGGTCTGAAGAAGAAGATTTTTAAAGCTTAATTCCCCATAGTGCCCTAAGTTAATTATTTGGGCTCCTCTGTTGAGCCCAAATATGAACCGAGGGGGTCGATTTGAACACACTTGTATTTGACCATCCTATGGATGCTGTATACCAAATATCAAAAGATTCTGATCAGCGATTGTGAAGAAAATTTTTTTTTCAATTTTTGCAAATATGCTGACTCAGCATTTTTTCAAATGCCCCTACAGAACACCCTGACACAACCGATGGCCATTTTTTTTAATCCATTCTACCGATCAAAAGGATGCTTCATACCAAATAACAGTTCTCTGTTCCGTGTAGTTTGTGAAATATTTGCATTTGAATTCTGTTCTATTTTTAGCTTCTGGGGTACACACGGGCAACGAAAAAAAACAATTATTTGGGCATCAATCAAGTATTTTGGACCCACTTATGCTACATGCCAAATTTGGTTTAAATCGGCAGAGCCCAAAATGGGTATGTGCCCACAGAGAGCCCAAATATGGATCTACCAACTTCTCTTGAACAAACTTTAATCTTCAACACCAAAAAGTGTTACATACCATATATCAAGGCAATCTCTCTGGAGGTTCATGAGAAGATTTTTAGGATTTGGGATCATTGCCCAGACCCCGAAGAAGGCAGCCGCTTCATTTGAACAAAATAGAAAGGGCATACCCCAGGGATGGTTTGTGCAATATATGTTTGAATTTAGCTGAATGGCTATGAAGAAGAAGCCAGGTTTGCAAAAGTTAACGGACGACGGACGCCAAGTGATGGCAATGCATCACACTGACTTGTAGTCAGGTGAGCTAAAAAGAGCATGCAACAGCCAAAATGCCCATGCATGAGGATTTGATAAACAGATTTTTAACTTTTTTAGGCCTATCTTCTGTACAGTTTCTACTGAGTGAGGGAATACATGTAATTGCGTTCAGAAAATTAAGTCTGAAAAACCAATTCAGACAACATGCGATATGAACTAAAAATGCCAGAAAAGGGAATAAAAGATTTTATGCTCTACTACTAACCTGTTCAGCATTATTTTTGTTAGCAACATATATTTCAATGCTATAATTGCCTTTGGACTGTCTATGGAATCAAAACCTTCAAATGCTTCATAGAAGTATGAGTAAGCTGTTTTGAAATCTTTTTCATCCGCAGCATGTAATATACCTGGAATAGAGAAGATATACTTGATGTCACTAAATTGGATATCTCGTATTTGAATAACCATGACAACTGAATAAAACATCCAAACACAAATCCATTTAACAAACCTTTGATACAACTTTGACCTGATAATTGAATAGAAGATAAAGAGCAAACTCCTGTCAATTGAATAAAAAAAATCTTGTAATATGTTGAGAAATTACTTTCACTGCATTCCTCATTTATAGGCCTATATGGTCTCAGTACATCCCACACAGGCTCTTAATCTGTTACATCTTGTTTGACACAGCTCCATGAGCCTTTATCAAACAAGAAACAATGAATAAACACATACTTTATCTCTAGAATCCAGGAAAGTGACCAAAGCCCAATTAGTTGAATACATCTGTTAAGGCCTCACAAAGTAGATCTTCTGTTTCTCAGGCCATTTTTTGGTAATATTGCATGAGGGCGGGAGGTTTTTTATTTTATTTTTGTAATTATTTCTTTGCCATCGAAAGTTCATGTTCTTGGTTTGTTTTATGTTTTAGGCATCATAATGTACAGAATAGCATGGGTGGTGATGTATTTTGTCCCTTGAGTGCAAAAGCATGCAAAAGCATTGCAAGGCCTTGTTGCACTGAAGGGACAAATTTATCAATTTTATTAACTTGGGTAAAATATTAGACATGAACCATTTAATTTTTTTTTTTTTAAGTTTGCATTGGTTATAAAAAGAGAGCATGCGGCAGCCAAAAGGACCATTCGGAAGGGCCTGAGAAACAGATTTAACTTTTTTGAGGCCCAACTGAATAACTTTCTTGGGCAACGCTTATTCAATTAACAGGGTTTCACTGTATATGCATCTTCTATACTATATTTTAGAATGTCTGTATGTATGTCTGTCTGTCTGTCCACTAAAGAAATGAATATGGGGCCACCCCGAGTGTCCAAAATGGGTCTACTAGGAGTACTTTTTTATGGTGGAGGTCATCGTCAGGTTTAAAAAAGTGTGTGGGGTGGGGGTGGGGGTGTAGAGAGGCACCAAAAGTTATGACCAAATTTTTTTTTACCGATAAATGTCTTCAAAGGGGTCTACTAGGGGTACGTTTTTATCAGGAATCTAATAGTGAGGTTTAAAAAAGTATTGGGTGGGGGTGGGGGTGTAGAGGGGCACAAAAAGTTATGACCAAAATTTTTCTCACTGATACAGGTCTTCAAAGGGGTCTACTAGGGGTAATTTTAATACTCTCCTCAGCCCTCAGCTGAGTAACCCTGCTAGTATTCTATAAAAGGAGTCAGCTATGCAGGGTTCATAAACCCCCTAATGGAACAAATCCAGGAAATTTTTCGAGTTTTCAAGTACCATGGCCATTGCTCAAAGTAATTTTAAGAATGGTGGTACAGTGGAACCCTGAATAGCCACTTTGCCAGTGAAAATTATTCAATTAACAGGAGTATTTAATTAACAGGGATTGTGTCATTTTCCTGTATTCTAGAGATGAACTTAGCATTTATTCTATTATATCTTGTTTGACAGAGCTCCATGAGCTCTGTCAGATATAATAGATTAAATACCTGTATTGGATGTACTGAACCCAAATAGGTCTATAACCAAAGGAAACTAGTCAGGGTAATTTCTCGACAGGTTATTAGATTTTTTATTCAAATAACAGGAGTTTAATCTATAACCTATATTCAAATTTGTACGAGAGGAATGGTAAATGGTTTTGTGTTGGGAAATTATATTCAATTACAAGGTTATTCAGTTAAGAGATATCCAATTAAGTGGGCTCCACTGTATTGGAATTTTCAGTTTGGTATTGGTTTTGGTATTTTGGGGGATTATACAATAGTATCAGTTCAGTATTGGTATCTGACTTAACAGGGATTTGCTGATAAAACCAAGGGGGAATTAACACCAGAAAAATAACGAATAAGTTGTTCTCTAATGAGACCACAGCACCACAAATGTCACTGCCAGTGAGCTCAACACTGACATTCTTTTGCCAACACAAATCATATCTACAGTAAGTTTGTAACTTGTTCCAAATGCACCTCAACCTTTAAAATCAAATTTCAGGTTTTTGCGATATCAGAACATGTCCCCTTAACATACCATCATTAGGAGGTCCTGCTGACATTAGACAAATCACCTGGGCAGTGATTTCTAGTCAAGTTTTCGATGCCTACTAAGGCAGCGAAGACTTGACAAGACATCACTGCTAAGCAACTGGACATGTACAGTCTAGTGGGAATTCAGAACAATTGCCTCGTCCCAAGAAAATCAGTCACTTTCTTATGAAAATGAACACTTTAACTGCTATCAAGACTCAACAAGACATTATAAATTCTGCAATGAATACTGCTTCTGGTTTGTCTCAACATACATTCCATGTTGCTGAGAATTACACGATCCATTACATAAGCAATTCACCATGCAAAACAAACAAGAGGCCCCACGTGGCCTTAAATCACTCACCTGACAAAGTGGTTCAAAGAAGTATTTTGGATCACATTCAGCTCATTATGGTTCATCAACACCACAGAGGAATGACATCATGAAATTAAATTCAGGTGTCCATGTCAGATAATCATTATAATAGCATAGGTCTTGCCAACTAGATCCAATTCTCCCAGCTATAGATAAGCATTTCCAAATTTCCAAGCGTTGTTACGCCACTGCAGTTTGAAAGCCATAACTGATGAAACAAGGGACTCGATTTGAACAAACTTGAATCTGACCCCTGACACCCCCCCCCCCCCCTCCCCAGAGATGTTGTATACCAAACCTGAATCATTCTGACTGGTGAATCTGAAGGAGAAGATTTTTAAAGAACAGTCCTCATATTGCACTAAGTTAAAATTCAGGCTCCCATAGGAAGCCCAAATATGAACCCAGGAATTCAATTTGAACAAACTTGAATCTGGTGCCCCTAGATAAGTTGTATACCAAATATGGAAGAATTCTGACTGGTGGATCTGAAGAATAAGATTTTTATGGAATAGACCTGATATTGCACTAAGTTGAAATTTAGGCTCCCACAGGGAGCTCAATTATGAACCCAGGGACTTGATTTGAACAAACTTGAATCTGACCTCCCTAGAGATGTTGTAAACCAAATATGAAATGATTCTGACTGGCAGATCTGAAGAAGAAGATTTTTAAAGCATATTCCACATATTGCACTAAGTTAAAATTCGGGCTCCCATAGGGAGCCCAAATACTGACCCAGGGATTCGATTTGAACAAATTTGAACACCCCCCCCCCCCCCCCCCCCCCCCCCGAGAGATGTTATATACAAAATATGAAAAGATTCTGACTGGTGGATCTGGAGAAGAAGATTTTTAAAGAAAATTCCACATATTGCACTAAGTTAAAATTTGGGCTCCCATAGGGAGGCCAAATATTAACCCAGGGGTTCGATTTGAACAAACTTGAATCTGACCTCCCTAGAGATGTTGTATGCCAAATATAAAATGATTCTGACTGGGGGATCTGAAGAGGAAGATCTTTAAAGAATAATCCTCATACTGCACCAAGTTAAAATTTGGGTTCCCATAGGGAGCCCAAATATGAAGCCAGGGACTCGATTTGAACAAACTTGAATCTGACCCCCCTAGAGATGTTGTATACCAAATATAAAAGAATTCTGCCTGGTTGATCCGAAGAAGAAGATTTTTAAAGAATAATCCCCATATTGCACTAAGTTAAAATTCGGGCTCCCATAGGGAGCCCAAATATAAACCCAGGGACACAATTTGAACAAACTTGAATCTGAACCCCTTAGAGATGTTGTATACCAAATATGAAAGGATTCTGCCTGGTGGATCTGAAGAAGAAGATTTTTAAAGAATAATCCTCATATTGCACCAAGTTAAAATTCAGGCTCCCACAGGGAGCCCAAATATGAACCCAGGGACTCGATTTGAACAAATGTGAATCTGACCCCCATAGAGATGTTGTATACCAAATATGAAAGAATTCTGCCTGGTTGATCTGAAGAAGAAGATTTTTAAAGAATAATCCTCATATTGCACTAAGTTAAAATTTGGGCTCCCATAAGGAGCCCAAATATGAACCCAGAGACTCGATTTGAACAAACTTGAATCTGACCCCCCTACAGATGTTGTATACCAAATATGAAAGAATTCTGCCTGGTGGATCTGAAGAAGAAGATTTTTAAAGAATAATCCTCATATTGCACTATGTTAAAATTCAGGCTCTCATAGGGAGCCCAAATATGAACCCAGGGGCTCGATTTGAACAAACTTGAATCTGACTCCCCTATTGATATTGTATACCAAGTATGAAAGGATTCTGACCGGTGAATCCGAAAAAGAAGATTCTTTAATGTTTTTCCCATTGCCTACAGTGTTAAATAGTGCTGACTGAGCTCTTTTTCAAAGTCTCGAAACCTTACCCTATGATAAAACCGATAGCAATTTTTTTTACCAATCTTTTCTGTTGGTCCTAAGGAAGCTTTACACCAAATAAAAATTCTCAGTGCCGTGCAGTTTTGGAGATATGGGCGTTTTAAATTTTTTCTATTTTTAGCTCCTGCGGTTCCCACGGGGCTGCAGGAAAAATTTTTTTTGCATAAATCAAGTACTTATGACCCAATAAGCCCTCACATAAAATTTGGTTCAAATCGGCCTCTCAGTTCAGAAAATAGAAATTTGGGGCGGGGCCAAAATATTTGCCCCTCCCATAACGACGCCAAATATTATCCCTCTAACTTCTCTTGAACAAATCTGAGTGTACACCTCAAAAGGAAGCTGCATACCATATATAAAGTCTCTGCTACTGCTGGTTCATGAGAAGAAGATTTTCAAAGATTTTGGTGCCCCTTGGGGCATGGCACCACCCAGGGGGAGGGGCAACTTCATTTGAACAAATCTATATTGGAATTAGGTAGTAAACATTTAGCCAACATTTGAATAAAACTGCGCTAGTGGTTTAGGAGGAGAAGTCGATAATGTAAAGTTAACGCCGGACGGACGACGGACGATGGACGACGGATGGATCACGATCAGTAAAGCTCCCGCTGAGCTTCGCTCAGGTGAGCTAAAAACAAGAACGTGAATCACAAAAAAAAAACAGAAAGTTTAAGTGAGAAAATCTTGAAACGTAACATCAATCTCATGGTGGTTTGCATGTTTCTAAAAAATTATGAATGAGGAGACAGTTTGACGGCATCATGTTCCCTTTTGACGGCATCATGCATTTAAAGACATTCTTGCACACTACAAAAATATAATTCCCTGGTTGTTTTCGTGATCCACCCACTTATCCACTGAGTAACCTCATGAATTGAAGTGAATTTGGTTCAAAATATCATTGCCCGACGGAAAAAGCACACTTGGATCGAGTTTGAATATTTTTTATCAACATGTACAATTTCATTGATGTTGGTTGCCAGAATTGAAAATCGAGTCCATTATTTTGATCAGTTTAGTTTGGCTTTTTGTGTGTTAATGACTATTTTTGAGAACCCATGATTATGTTTTTTGTTGACTGAAGAGTAGATAAAAGTGTTATGTGCTCATTGTGCTTGTATATAATCTTTTATCATGACTTGACTCATTTGGTGTGGTACAGCTAATCCTTGTCCAAATGCGACTTGTAGCTATACATCCACCAAAACGAGTCTCGTCGCAATAAAATATTCTGTAGAAGCACAATGTGTACAAAACACAAAGATCACTTACTTCCTACAATCATCTTTTATACGATTTAAGATGTCACAAATAAGCGGTGTATGTACCATACGTAGTCGTCTGTTCAAATAAAAAAAACAGCAGTCTGAGTGCTCTCCTCTTTGTTTATTATCTGTTAAAATTGTGGCAGATGATAACTGCTTCATGTTAAACAAGTAAGAATTCTATCATTTATTATTTATTACTATTGCTAGTCAAATATAAAGCAGAAGCAATTAGCAAGATATATTTGTTGCACAGCATGTTTGTGACCAAAGAGTGAAAATATGGTGTAAGTTAATTTCCATATTTGGCAAGACATTTGTTAAAGCAATGTTACAGCAAGTTCATGTTTTCAGTCTCAAAAGATTAGGACACTACCACATGACTTCTGTTTAGAAGTTTAAAAATTCCATTTTTTTCCAGTCAAAAAGTTAGGATTTTCCAGAACAAAAAACAACTTTATGATTTCACAAATTTTGCTGCAAGTTCCCTGTTTAATACCCAGTGTATTTTTAGTGCTAATAAAATTAATATTTAAATTTGATTTACCTGACTGTTGATCAAGGGAAGCCTGCAATTTTGGAGGACAATAGATTCCATTGGCTGTTGTTCTTCCTGATGTCAATGCAGCTCTGTTGGCACAAAAAGAAAATCAATAAATGGTTGACAATTTTTGTTGGACGCAAGTAAAAGAGAATTACACAAAACAGTTTTCGAAATATTGGGACACCTGAGAATTTAAGGACATTCAGTCATGTGAATTCACAAAATAAAGATGGTTTGAAATGAAGAAGGATCATTCTCAGTCATTAACTATTAACCTGCTGAGTATTTTCAAGATATTTTTCATCAAATCTAGTCATGGCTGCTGTAAAGCAGCCAAGACTAGATTTGATGAAAAATGCATCTAACTTTAACTCAATCAAGAAATCGTTTTTGAAAAAAATTAGTGCAATTTACAGGTGGAAAATTTGATTAAATGTGCACAAATTATACTTATTTCACAAGAGAAATCCTGTGCTGGGAAGGAATATCTGCCAGCAGCATGCAAGGAGTTAAACTACTTTCTAATGAAACTGAATATCAAGGCATGGAAATACTAATTCACACAAAAGCCACGCAAATCCATTCAAATTTTATTATTTTTTTCAATATTTGTCTCCAAAACAGCTTATGACTTCTCATAAGCTCATTCCAATGTGGGGTAATATAGGGGTGTTTTTGAGTTAATCAAGAATTAGTTGTCCAAGTGCCAAGTTCTAGTTATATTAGGTAAAGGATTAACACCACAGGTTCATTTGATTATTTATTCATTTACCGGGGTTTAATGACACCTTCAACAGCCAAAGGCACCTCATGTCATGACAGTTTTCTGGGTGGAGGAAGCCGGACTACCCAGAGACAACCACCAAGCAATGGCAAGCAACTGTCAGACTCCTCAACATATTAAATCCACACAAGCAGGGTTAGCATTTGTTGAAGACAAGTGTGCATCATCAATGTGAAGTACGCCTTAGTAAGGAGTTAAAACCCAACAAAAAAAGAAATCATTCCAGTTTCGTTATCAGTGACAGGATCAAACTGTCAAAATAAACGCTCATGTTTTAAAAATATACAATAACATAACAGGGTTTCGAACTCACGCCAAGAGAGTTTCCTTCGGCACCAACCACATAGCAAAACTATATATGTGCAGTATGTAGAATTGATGCAATTACTTGATGAATAATTTAAAAATATAACCTAATCAGCTGGTTCCTTCCAAAAATTTAAAAATTTGTAGTAATTTATATATTTTTTATACTTACCAATGACCCAGACTTAGCTGGTGCTAACACTAAAATATTTAGGGCCAAACACAAATTTTGCCCCCCCCCAATCCCCAAAATTTGCATCCAAATCAAAAAATCTAATGTCCTATATGGTCCTCCATACTTTTATCTACTGCGCATGCACAGTGTCAAGGAAGTACCGAAATTGGCGCCAAATCCTCATTCTTTCAACCAGTGCCTGGTAAATGTTCTATAATCAGCGGGGAGGTATGAGTTCCCAACTCATGGGAGGGCCATCTCCGACTGGGTCATTGGTAAGTATAAAAAATATATAAATTACTATAAATTTTTTGATATTTTTATACTGTAACCAATGACCCAGACTTAGCTGAATAGAAAAAAGGCTGGACGGCCTAGGACATAAGGGAAAATCCAATAGGCTCAATTACATATAAAGAATTATCCCCTCAAGGAGAAAAGGAGAAACAGGATTTACATATATCTTTCTTGTTTATTAAAAATAAGAAAGACACATTACCAGTCCATACTTGAGCACGATAACATCAATGATTTCTATTAACATTCAGTATAACCCATTATACTAATTTCTTGAAGGAAAGCCAATAAATAAAGATAGTCCAGAGAACGAGACTCGTTATACTCATTTAAAAGTGTCTGAGGATTGTATATTAATGCTCATATGGCACGTGACATATACAAATGCTTCACACTGAGCTACACATTAAAAATATTACATAAATGAGAAAAACATTAGCTTTACACTTTAAAACCATCCCAGCACCGAATCAGAACTACTGACTCAGGAGGAGGTATTCCCTTGCTTTTCACTATAAAGCCGGTGATATAAGGGAACACCATCCCCCCCCCCCCTTCCCATTGCTCTGGGTCAATCACCACAGAACGAAGAGGGCAGTAGGACAGAGTCACTGCTGGAACAGAAAGCCTACATAACTATAGTTGCAACCGTTTAGTGGACGACATTCTGAGCAACAGATAACAGACCTAAACATCTAAGGTCGCCAGAAATAGATTCAATATTTCTAAGGTAAAAATTAGTGAACGTAGAAGGCTGAGACCAGTATGCAGCCTTCATCAGATCCGTAATAGCAATACTATTAGAAAAAGCCCAAGATGTAGACAGCGCTCTAAATTCGTGCGCTGAAATCTAATCTTAAGCACGGACTGCCGAGTTGAAGATAAACTTTCATAAGCAGTACGAATAGCCAACTGAATCCACCTAGAAATAGAATGGACCGTAATGTCCTTTCTATTAGGAAGCAGAGACAGAAAGAAACGTTTTTGTCCCTTTCTGATAAACTCAGATCTGCGTTTGTAAATAAGCATAGCTCTAAGTGGACACAGCAAGGGCCTATGGCCATCTGAGGATGGAAGAGCCCTAATAATAATAGGCTCTGGGTACTTAATAGGAGCATGATTCTTAGCAAAAAATCCCACATTGGTAGTTAAAGTAATAGTTTTACCAACACTACCAACACTACCAACACTACCAACACACTACCAACACAAATTAATAGTATTACCAACACTACCAACACTACCAACACTACGATAGTTAGAATCATCAACAGATAGAGCATGAAGCTCACTAACTCTTCTAGCAGAAGCGAAGGCTAAGAGAAAAGCTGTCTTATAAGATAAGTATTTGAAGTTTACTGTGCCAAGGGGTTCAAATGGCGCTTCTTTGAGCTTCAGAAGAACCCAAGCTAAATTCCACTTAGGAATTAACCTAAGGGTTCTAGGTCTATTTATCGAAAAGTTTTTAACTAATTTTGATAAAGAGACATTAGATCCAATTTGTAAACTATCATGATGAGCATATGTATCGATAGCACAGACCTATAACCCTTAAAAGTTACTGGCTGCAGTTTGATCTCGTCAAACAAGTAGATCAAAAAATTAGCAATGTCTGGAATGGAGGGATCATAAATATCAATCGAATGATCCCTACACCAACGAGAGAAAACCTTCCACTTTGCTGCATAATTTAGCGAAGAGGAGGCCCTCCTACAGTTAGAAATTGCATCCACTGCTCATCCTGCAAGAAGGACCGCACAAGGGAAATACGAGAAGGTTGAGACCTTGCGGGTTGTACTGTAGTGTGCTTGATTTCCCCTGCGAAAAGAAGGAACTCCCATGGAGGAAGCTTCCGAGGAATGTCCCATAACAGACACCTGAGTAGATTTATCCATGGTCTCAGGGGCGACAGAGATGCTACCAACAGAATTTTGCAGTGAGATTGCTTGATTTTAAGCAATATCTGTTGAAGCAACGGAGCTGGAGGATATGCGTATCCTATCATTCCTTCCCAAGAGATCGAGAGAGCGTCTACTGCGAATGCTTGAGAATCTGGGCATGGCGACACATACGTCTGCAACTGATTGTTGAGAAGCCTATCATTGGGAGATCCCATTGGTAGCAGATCTGATTGAATACTCGCTTGTTGAGAGTCCATTCTGACGGCAACATGCAACCTTCCGAGAGAGCGAGTCTGCTAGAACGTTGAGACGACCCGGAATATGATGGACCGACAGAAGAACATGATGCTCAAGAACAAACAGAAGGATTCTTTCCATTAAGTTGAATAACGGAATGGAATGAGTGCCTCCCTGGTTCCGAATGTACGCTACTACTGTCGAATTGTCGGACAGTATTTGAACATGTGAATTCTGAATAATGTTCATCCAATGACATAGCGCAAGCCAAACTGACATCATCTCCTTGATGTTTATGTGCTTGTTCAGGAACTGCAGATCCCAAAGACCCTGGCACCTCGAATCTGTTGGGCTCAATGTTGCGCCCCAACCTGTTTGACTCGCATCCGTCATAATCTTAAAAACCGGATCCAGCAATTGCAGTGGAACTCCCTGAGTCAACCACTGAATATCTGCCCAAGTCTGAAATTCTTGTTTTACTTGGTTCGATAAGATGATACTTGTTTTGAGCGAATGAGTCTTCACACTCCAATTCTGAGTGAAAAATATCTGGAGTGAACGTGTGTATAAGCACCCCATCGGAATAAGGTCTGTATCCGCTCCGCACAGACCCGTTAGTCGCATGAATTCTCTCGTTGTTATTACGTCTGAGTGTAGACAAAAGCGAGCATAACAACTGACTAATTTTGCTCTGGGTAACGGAAGACAAACCAGATTGTTGTGTGTCTCGAAGCTCATTCCCAAGTGAATGAATGACTTGGACGGAACTAGATCCGCCTTCGTTTCGTTTACGATGAAACCGAGATGTCGGAGCAAATGAAGCAGACTCAGAACATCGTTCTGAAGAGTTAAGCTGTTGCCGTATCTCTGAAGAATGTCGTCCAAGTAGGCCTACATTACCGCAGGTGAATGAGCTCGGAAATAAGTCATTACCAAGTTCACTATTCGAGTGAAAGCCCAGGGCTTTATTCGAGTGAAAGCCCAGTCCGAAGCACATTAGCGGGGGAGGAATTCGCTAGAATTGTGCACTTGGTGATACCTTCCTGAAATTTGGCATGATGTAAGGGTAGGCATCAGAGATTTCAAAATCGATCGGCTACAAGTTGGCACCATCCTCTAGCCACCACTAGCAGCGAAATCCAAAATGGCCGCCAAGCGGATCGAAAAAAAGCTATTTTCGCCGATCGCACAACTGAAGCTCCAAACCTAACACCATACATGTGCTGTAATTGATGTGAATGATGGAGTGAAGCCCTTGGAACAAGTTGGGGGGAAGATTAATGGATAATGGGATCAGAATTTCCGTCGATGTGTGCGTCTGTGTGTCTGACTGTCAGTATGATCGTCCGTCCGTAGATAAATTAGTGTTGAATGTTTCTCGGGAATGCAATGGTCAAATGAACATGGTATGAGAGATTCCTGTCAACACATGAACAAGGGTACTCGATAGTATGCAGCAGTGGGGATACTTGGACATTTGATAATCCAATTAAAGTGACAGTCTATTCTCAACTTCCGGCATTTTCGATAGATTTATTTTCTAAGAAAATAAAACTATCAAATTTCTAGAGGAGTTCTGGTTCAATCTCAACACCATAGCGACACGTCTGCCAGCAAGGGCAGTGCTGGAATGAACTCGGGATGCATTAGTTCCCGTTGTTAATTATACAATGTTATCTTGCCAGTATAGAACATTGGCAAAATGGGACTAGAAGGGGTGAGTGTATGTTTGCAGTCATTCGAGGTACAGGAATATTTTTTGACTACAAGTAGTATTCTTCATTTTCGGCCAGTTAAGATGTGGTGTGTTCCAAGTCAGGATTAATGTTGCCGACACTTAATGCCCATCCCTCATGGTATGCTACTTTACCAGGGATATAGAGATATAGCCACCACTGGGAGCCAAAACATGACCTTTGATGTCGATGAGTGGTCGAAATGTTTTAGCGAATAACTTATCGAAATATGATCCGGTATGGCAATTTGATACCTTACGTTAGATTTATTAGATCAACTCAGGTATGGATTCATTGAGACATGAGTGCGCTACAAGATGAAGGATTTCCAAGTTGATTTGCTATGGAGTAGGAACTGACTAGTCACATGTGGCCTATGGCCAGAGAAAGACAAGGATACCATAGATGAACACACGGGTGAACGAAAGTATCAACTGTTGTACAGAGGCAAAATAGTTGGGGATATTGTATCATGCTATGCATGAATTAACACCGTCTTGTGCAGTAAATAACAGACTATTTTCCGAAATCTAAAACTGTATTCCTATACCCCGGACAATGTAGCAAGCCACATGGGATGAACATTTGTTAGCAAAATCAACTCAACTAGAAACATGACATGTGTTAACTGGCCGAAAATGGAAAAAAAAATACCAGAATAGGAGATGACTGGTCCTAACATGACAGTATACTACTCAATATTGTTACAACAGCCACCTTCACACTTACACAAAGGTGTGCACCTTAATCCAGCTTTCAAGCATTTGCAATTGCCCTTGCAGGCCTTGGCACAACTACAGTGGAGCATCAGTGCACATGCAGCACTTGCGTCTCCTAGGTGAGTCCAAAATGGGACCAGAATATTGAGACGTGGATTCCACTCCCATCCGTACTGTGATGGGTCTGGCACACATAAGTGTTTCTGCAGAGCACGATGCCAAATGAAAGATGACACAAGAATTACCCTTTTTACATGTTGATACAGAGCTGCTTTGGTGGGCGGGATGTTTTCCATAGACTTAAGGCCATGTGTGAACATATGCCGTCTCGCATCATTGACACGTGTACTGACACAACTGTTACTGTACATCTGTATGGTGAGTTTTTCGATATGCTGCATATGAGGGGAATCCTCTGAAAAGACTTGCGGATTCTCAGTCAATTCTATCATCATTTCAGTTGATGCGGGAAAATTCATCCATGCATTCCATCCTGTCTTCTTCCCAATGCCGAGCATGCTGGATGTTACATCACAACCTGTGAAGGCGTGGAAGAAAGTCAGGGCCTTACAGTAATCAGGTCCAAGTTGTGAAGCTATCTCATGAATTGGCATATCTTTATATGCCTTTCCAATTCCAAACCCAATCCACAGCTCACTGAGTCCAAGGTCACGGAATGTTGCGAAATGGTGCAAAGACAGAATGACGACATCAGAATCAACCGTGCGAAGAAAAGCTATTTTGTGACCTTGTGAGACTGCATGGTTGAGATGAAGCATCATGCGCGTGTCTGCTTCCTCGTGGTTCGATGGAGATATGTCACATAAGCTAACATCCTTATTGCATAGTACATATTCTCCTGATGTCGTTAACAACTGGTACTCGGATGTTGATGTTAATTTCAGCAGTTCAGCAGACAGGAACTTGAAAAATTCGTCTTTATTCTCACTAACTTTCAAGAATGCCTGCCAATTCTTCCCTTTAGGTAAAGGGACGTTCTCGGACACCCGTATCAACCTAACTGCTGTCTCACCGAGGCGTTTTGCTCGCGTCTGATTCTTCAAACTGCCTTCGGGGTAACAGTCATAGATCGCATCAACCCTTGTGGTGTTCGTGTTAATCAGAGATTCGATGTATGGCAATAATTGCAATCGAGCATATTCTCCAAACAGATCCGCTTTCTGTGGTTTGATTACATGGACTACAGCAGGCATATCCAAGATGACAACTGAAGCTTGTCTAGCTGCTGAATTCTTCCCTTGTGCAGGAATAGCTGGTAAACAATTGAGAATTTGAGATTTTGTCCCACTCCGTAGCTTACCTCTATCGGATAATGCTGGCGGATCACGTGCATTCTCGTGCATGAAAAACTCATCCATGTTTGAATCAGGCCGGGCTTGCAGTGAAACGAACATCTGGGTAACTATTGCGGCAGTTGCTTTACTTGACATGAGTTTGTCTCGGCCTTTGTCCAGGTTGGCTGGGGGTGGGTTAAGGAAGGTATATATATTTGCCTTGGGAATAACATCATTCAGGGGTACGGTGCATTCCACAAGCCTTTCCTTCAAGAAAGTGGAATATAAATGCTTGCCCCTTTCGGGTAATGACCGTAAACTCTTACTAACTTCGGGGTCCATATATTCACCAGTATCTAATGTCACCAGCTGACCACTAGTTTCATCATAAGGGTTGATAATGAGTCCCTGATTCACCAGATCGAGGAGAGATTTCAATTGATTCAGAAATTTTTTCTGCTCTGATACCGAACTTTCCGGGTGTTCCGTGTTATCTGATGATGTTGTGTGGAAACTTGCATAATCATACTCATCTATAACACGCAGAACTTCTGACCTTGAAAGCTCAATAACGACTTTCTCTTCAGCCTGGCCATAGAGACCTTTTGGACCACTGTCTTCTTTGAGTAGTTGGATACTATGTTCTTGGCTCTGATCTAAACCCATCATACTGAACTTCCTCTCACTACGCTGGACCACAAAATGGCCTTCCATGAATTTGTTGTGGATTGAAGGATGCCGCCTGGGTAGCTGAGACATGTCTCTCAGAAATACGGGGACCCACCGACAATAATTTGTATGTCCTAGGGCAAAAAAGTAACTGCACAACTCATCGATAGAACACAGTGTACCAGGCCAGTTACCGATTCGTTGGTTCCGAACGAATTGACAGCTTGTCAAGAGAAAGTTCCGAACGATTTCACCCCAATAGCGCGCAGTTGGAGATTGTGAAAGAATCCTCTGTTCCCACATTTCAAATGACTCATGGGGCCCAGTCTGCTGACAGTAAATCTCATAAGCATTCTTTCTGAGGATCTCAAGCCAAGCTAGAGTGAGAAGATATGCCTGTCGCGTCCTCTTGACATGTTTCCCACCAAGTAGGGATGATGCTACACCGGGTGTGAATATCTTTGCGAGGTGAAACATTCGCTCCCAACCAGAACCACCCATAAGCTTACCACCAGCTTCTTGGGTGCACATTTCAAGATGCAGGAATCCAATCATACACACCATTCGATCCTCACCTATCTCCTCTGGGAACAGCCATTGACATTTTTTCTGCCTGGCATACAACGGACAGTCACCTTCAATGACAGGTATCTGGCCGGGGTTTACGAAAGCAGTAGCTTCCCTGACCACATACATAGCATGCTTCTGCATACTGAGTGAGTCCGCTTTCTGCTCACTGAAAACAGGGAATACCCCAATAACTGCACGAGGTTTGACATTGTCTTGATCTTCATGTTTTGAAAAGAAGCCTGAAAAGGTCACAGGGACTTCATCAAGCTGCCAGCTGCCATCAACCTTCCCTTTATTGCTGATCTGTGACACATGAGACAACCAGTCATTCTCTCCCACGTTCAAATCTGCATATTCATTGGGCCGTACATTACATTCATCTGGAGATTCAAGCCTGATGTCCCCACCAAAGTCTTCAACGAAAGGAACAAATGCATAGTCGTCTGGGAGTTCAATTTGTGTGTCTTCTGGAACATCTAAACTCAGTGGTGGGGGATCAGTACCCACATTGTCCCTGCTCAGTTGACCAATGAGTGTGATGGACGTACCATGCATATCAGATCTACCAGATACATCAATGTTATCAGTGGTTCCTATCGAGAAAACATTACGTTTGCAGTTAGCTGGGACTACAACACCTTCGTTCTTGAACCGCAGTGAAACAGCTCTCGCGAAACTCCTGCGAACATCCATTACGCGATCATAAGAGACAGAGAGTCCCATTTGATGAAAATCTCTGATAAGATTTTTCATACGATCATGGGCATGCAACTTCAAACCCACATAAAGAGGCATTGGAGTTTCTCTGTCACGTCTCTGGTGAACATTTTGTGCATGTTCGGAGCGTTTCGCTGAATTGCTGATCAACATCTGTGAAATAGTACAAGCCACTCGAGTCTTGGCATTAACAGTCTCATCATCGCCTAAGTTCTGTATACTACATGTGCCCTCAAGTAGAACTCTAAGAAGAGTCAGGAGTGAGTTGGGTACAGGCTCGCTCAAGCAATAAGATGAAAATGATCCCGTGAAAGGAGCTTGAGATATGAGTATGTGTTTACGCAGAAGAAGACCCACATCAACTATCTTTTTTGCCTCTTCCTCAGACACTATACGAGTTAAAGATTCGGACAACAAGGAGCCAACTCGAAACCTACTTGAAATAAACACATCTCTACCCTGTGTGAAGGCGTCCCAGCCATCGCCCAATTTCTGCAACAAATGTTCTTTGAATCGAGTGGAATGTATTTCTTCACTAAGCCAATCAGAACCGACTTGCTTCAACCTCCGACTGTACAGATTCTTGAGATCGACAAGCTTCATCGCGGAATCGTTGTGTTCAACAAATGTTATGAGCTCTGCCATAACGAGAGGGTCATAGGGCAGGCCTGACGCGGAATGTTCGGCGTTCTTCGACTTTTTAGATTTAGCCGCTCGTGCTTCATTGGCAAGCTTACAATAACAGGTTTTGTGATAGTAAAGATCACTAGCAGCGGAATCAAATGCTGCATTGACCCGAGAAAAAACAACCCAGTTCTCGGCTTCCTTTGCCATAATTTTGAGTTTATTGTTATCAGACATTGATCTGCAAATAGGCTCACTGCTGTCACCTTCGCGTTTGTGACAATAAACACACTGGGGCAGTTTCCTGTCACAGCCAGATTCAAAACTTGTCCGTGTTCTTTTAGGACTCAGCGTGGAGCAGGATGCCACTGCCTCATTTCGCTCTCGCTTGTGTAGCACGCGCTGTACGATGTGAGTCCGAATACTGTCACGGCATGTCTTATGATATATTGCCTTATTCGTCAACAGTGACATCGACATACACTCATCACTCTCTCTCATCAAACAATCAATGGTCAAATTATATGGAAGCTCAACGCCATTATCTAGGAAGCGCGTTATGTCTTCCTCAATAGCTTTATAGGCGTCATGAAAACGAGATTCTCTATACGGACGCATCAATTTCTTGGAACTGTCTTGCTGGCAAAAGCAACAACGTTCCCAGTCAGTACTAGTCCGTACACGAAGAGGATTCTCACTCATTCTGTGAATGATTTTTGTGAACAATCGCGTTCTCGAATTAATTTCGACAGACAAATCAGAATTGCTTGCGGAATTACGCCAAACAAGAGATTGTATGGCAAAGAGACTGCTTCATAAAGAGCGTTGTTTCTCCGGGATCAGCGTCATTCAGGTTTGCCTGAATGACGCTGATCCCGGAGAAACAACGCTCTTTTCAAGTTCCAAGAAATTGATGCGTCCGTATAGAGAATCTCGTTTTATTCTACATCATCTCCCACGTCTGTTTCCAACACGTGCGTGGATCAGAGTTCACTTTCGCGCCCTTACAATCGGATGTATAGTCGGTAGACCGTCGAAAAGGAGGTTCCCTTCAGCCACTGGCGGCCATTTTGGATTGTGCCACTACTGGTCGCCACCGGTCGGTGTCAACTTGTAGCCGATCGTTTTTGAGAACCTCATAGCCTACACTAACAGTGTGCCAAATTTCAAGAAGGTATCACCAAGTGCACAATTCACCTGTATGTGACGAATTCCTCCCCTGCTACATTGCTTTCTGAATGCCGGATGTACCATGACATGAAAGTATGCATCCTTGAGATCTATCCTCGCAGCATAATAGTTCACTCAAATGCTCGCTCTCACCAATCGAATGGTCTCCATATAAAAGTTTGGAGCCACGATCAGTTTGTTTATCCAGCTAAGATCTATAACTGGACAGAACGAGCTGTCTTGGTTTCGGTTCCAGGAACAGGTGACTGTAAAAACCTAGGGATTCCTGGTTTTCTACGACCTCTATTGCATTCTTCTCCAGAAGAGATTGCACCTCTGATAGAAGCGAATCTCTCTTCTGAAGGTTGGACGGAAGCTGAGTCCATCGTGGACTTCGTGTTAACGAAGGTTTTTCTCGGAAGGACAATTTTAGGCCTTCCGAGATAACTTCCTGTACCCATCGGTCGTCCGTAATTGACAACCAATTGGTCAAAAATCTTGACAGCCTTCCACCCACTGGACAGCAATAGAGGTCCTGACCTTCACCTTCTGGACCTGCGAGAAGAGAAACTACGTCCTCCCCGACCATCACCTTGACCAGTCGACCTAGGGGCATCTGACCGGTTATCTCGGCCAGAATTACGTCCCCTACCTGAGTTGCTACTCTGACGGTCTCTGGAGTAAGAGCTGGAGGATTTTTTACATCCTTTATAGGAGCCTCCCTTGGAAGTATTCAGTCCAGAAGCTCCTGACTTACTCCTCTCTGCTGAGTCCGGTTTCTTGGAAACCGACTTAAAGAGCAGAGAATCTGAAGCTTTCTTGGTAAACTGATCATAGATTAATGAAAGCTTACCATCAAAGAGAAATTCTTCGGAAACCGGAGCAACTCGAAGAGATTTTTTCACTTTAGAATCCACCCTAGTGGATGAAGCCAGGGCAGCATCACGTCTGACTAACTCCAAATTTGCCAGGGCGGAGTTATATGTGAAAAATGCGATTGCCCTAGAAAGAACTCTCAAGGAAGTTTGAACATCCTGGAATTCTTTACCATCGAGACGTTGTGCTAACACTCTGGTAAGGTGATCTGCGTACGATAATGCGTCTAAACTGGCTCTATTAGACTAGATCGTCGTCTCCAATGTACTAGAGACAATCTACATAGACGCCGGCAATGACAATTCCAAGTCTTCGGCCTGGTCGTCTAAACACAGAGGAACTCTCGGAACGCCCTTTCCTGCCGTAGCAAATCTATTCTTATTGTTGATGAACGGTAGATGTAGAGCTTGTTGCGATAAGAAACTGGTTTTGCCTGTCTTAGAGGCTAATTTAAAAATAGCGTCATTCAGCAATTCAAACGTCCATGAGACTCAGGAACATCTTCTTTAATCCGGCCAAAAAAGTCGGTATCTAATGATGCTATCAGTCTCTTATCCAGTATCCCAGCACTCTGGTCTGATGGAACAACGTCTGGAAGGTGTTGACGGATAAATTCCATCGCCACCTTATGTTGTTCCAGAAGGGAACTATCCAGCTCCGCAGTTTCCCTTTCACCATCCGACTGGACCAGATGCGAATCTCGGTCGTCCCTGTCTGACACTGCATAGGAACGGACCGACCCAGCTTCCTCCGACAGTTCCTGATCTGAAACCGTTTTCGAAGGTTGCTGGGATGCTGCGATGCGATGAGTTGAGCTATCTGTGATAGCAAGTCCATCACGGAGGCCTGTGGAGCTGCGGTCTTACGTTTCTTAGCCGCTGGAAGCTCCTGGGACGGTATGTCCTGCATAATCCTTTTATGCGTACGTCCCGACTGATGAGGCCTCGTGTCCCTGGCTACTGGATGGAGTGACCTAGACGACATGGAATCCTTTGTAGGCTGGATATCTGAGGTCACAAAGCCAAGGTGCGGTCGGGTGTGCTGGCATGTAGAAGAGGAAGCCAATAGACTATCCGACGCCGGCTGCCTATGAGACGGAGCGTCCTGTGCAGGAGGAGTGGACGTATGCTCCGACTGACGAACGTTATGCACAACAACATCTGGCCCCCATGCTGTTGTAAGAGAGAGGGGCCTCTCTCGCTCGTGGTCCGGGTAGAACTGAACGAGCTTGCTACCGGACTGACTGGCTTCCTCTGATCCATCCTCCGTTCCGTCGTTGCAGGATGTGCATGATCTGAGATTATAGTGCTCGCAACACGTACAGTGACTACAGCAAATACAATAAGCATGAGAATCCGAGGAAGACTTCCTTGATTTACAATTTGAACAATATTCTTTCATAATTAAAAAATATACAGCCGTAGTACTCGCACTAACCCTAAAAAATACAATGATACATAATAATAATACAATCCATAACAAAATTTCGAAAAATAATTCAAAAAGAAAATTTTCGAAAAAATTTTGACATGAGCCCAAGTTCCCAAAGGGAATGATGAGCCCAAATGGATCCCCAAAAATCCTAAGTGTGGACAAAAATTTTAAAACAATTCTAAAAATTAATGTTACACTTACGGATAATATTAATGTATCTGACTACATAATAAACCAAACAGAAGACAAGGAATCACTAACAGAAAGTAACCGTTGTCAACGTAAACAAAAGTCAATAAAAACCGGAAACAAGACTCCAGGCACCGAAAAACACGGCCCGAAGTCAGTAACCAATTTTAAAAACTATCCGATGTAAAACAGAATCTTCCACAGAAGAAACTGCAGTACATCAGATGGCAGATGCATGACCAAAATGCCTAAACACCCCAAGGGTGAGGATGTAACCATGGGGATAACAGAATAAACATTCTGTAACTAAGTTAAACTCCCAAGACATTTCAATAAAAAAATTTCAAAAATTATTCCAAAAGCATGGGAGATTAGATAGGGGGGTTTCAAGGAAAGGGAGAGAGAAAACACTAAACAAACAGTGGAGATTTCATAGCAAGAATGAAAATATCAGGCCCATGCCCCGAAATTAGGGAACATGAAATAATTTTACATAAAAGTTAAAAAATTTATAGTAATTTATATATTTTTTATACTTACCAATGACCCAGACTTAGCTGGTGCTAACTCCAACAAAACCAGGGCCAAACACAAATTTTGCCCCCCAATCCCCAAAATTTGCATCCAAAACAAAAAGAAATCATGTCCTAAAGGACCTCCATAGTACGCCTCTACTGCGCATGCGCAGTGACGCAGTCGTCCCAAAATTGGCGCCAATTATCATTCTTACTGGCAGTGCCTGGTCAGCGCTATGTACTCAGCGGGGAGGCAAGAGTTCCCAACTCCAGGGAGGGCCATCCCCGTCTGGGTCATTGGTAAGTATAAAAAATATATAAATTACTATAAATTTTTTTAACATTTTTATACTGTACCAATGACCCAGACTTAGCTGAATAGTAAACAGGCTGGAGGGCCTAGGACATAGAGGAAAATCCAATAAGCTCAATTATATAGTAAAGAGGTAACCCCTTAAGGAGAAAAGGAGTATTAGGCTTTACATGTATCTTTCTTATTTAATATTAAATTAGAAAGATACACTACCCTTAATAATTGAGCACAATAACATTCATGTTCTCTATTAACATCCAGTATAACCCTTATACTAATTATTTTTAAAGCAAGCCAATAAATAAAGTAGTCCAGAGAATTGAGACTCTTTATAATCATTTAAAAGTGTCCGAGTATTGTATATTAAAGCCCGTTTGACACTTGACATATACAAATGCTTCACACCGAGTTACACTTTAAAAATAAGACATGAATGAATTTAAACATTAATATTACACTTTAAAACCATCCTGGAAGCGACTCAGAAATACTGACTTGGAGGAGGCATTCCCTTGCTTTTCACTATAAAGCAGGTGACCTAAGGGAACACCCACCCCCCCCCCCCCCTTCCCCTTGCCCTGGGTCAAATAGCCCAGAGCGAAGAGGGCAGCCGGACGGAGTCACTGCCGGAACAGAAAGCCTGCATAACTATAGTTGCAACTGTTTAGTGGACGACATTCTGAGCAACAGATAACGGACCTAAACAATGCAGGTCTCCAGAAATGGACTCAATATTTCTGAGATAAAAATTTGTAAATGTGGATGGCTGAGACCAATAAGCAGCCTTCATTAAATCTGTAATAGCAACACTATTAGCATAAGCCCAGGAAGTAGAAAGAGCTCTTACTTCATGAGCAGAAATCTTAAGCACAGACTGCTGAGAAGAAGATAAATCTTCATAAGCAGTACGGATAGTTAACTGAATCCATCTAGCAATAGAATGGACTGAAATGTCCTTTCTATTAGGCATCAAAGACAGAAAGAAACGTTTCCGTCCCTTTCTGATAAACTGAGATCTCTGTTTATAGATACATAGTGCTCTAACAGGACAGAGTAAAGGCCTACGCCCGTCTGAAGATGGAAGAGCCTTAATAACAATAGGTTCCGGATATTTATTAGGAGCCTGATTCTTAGCTAAAAAACCCACATTAGTAGTGAAGGTGATAGTGTTCCCAACACTACGATAATGAGAATCATCCACCAATAGTGCATGAAGCTCACTGACTCTTCTGGCAGAAGAGAAAGCTAAGAGAAAAGCTGTCTTATAAGATAAGAATTTGAAATCTACTGTCCCAAGAGGTTCAAATGGCTTTTCCTTCAATTTAAGGAGAACCCAAGCTAAATTCCACTTAGGAATTAATCTAAGAGTTCTGGGTCTATTTATCGAAAAGTTTCTAACCAATTTCGATAAAGAGACATTAGATCCAATTTGTAAACTATCATGATGTGCATAGGTATCAGATAACATAGATCTATAACCCTTTATAGTAACAGGCTGCAGTTTGATTTCGTCAAACAAGTATACTAGAAAGTTTGCAATGTCTGGTATAGAGGGATCAAATATATCTACAGAATGATCCCTACACCAACGACGAAAAACCTTCCACTTAGCCGCATAGTTTAGCGAAGAGGAGGTCCTCCTACAGTTAGAAATCGTGTCCACTGCTCATCCTGTAAAGTGCTTGCCATGCAAGAAGGACCGCACAACGGAAAAACGTGAAGGTTGAGACCTTGCGGGTTGTGATGGAGTTGGCGCGATTTCCCCTGCGAAAGAAGATCCTCTCGTGGAGGAAGCTTCCGCGGTAGGTCCCACAACAGACACCTGAGTAGATTTATCCACGGTCTCTGTGGCGACAGAGATGCTACCAACAGAATCTTGCATTGAGATTGTTTTATCTTTAGCAATACTTGTTGAATTAACGGCGCTGGAGGATACGCATATCCTATCATTCCGTCCCAAGGGATCGACAGAGCGTCTACTGCAAATGCTCTTGGATCCGGACACGGAGACACATACGTCTGCAACTGATTGTTGAGATGTGTCGCAAATAAGTCTATCATTGGCCGTTCCCATTGGTAGCAAATCTGATTGAATACTTGTTTGTTGAGAGTCCACTCCGACGGCAACAAGCGACCCTTTCGTGAAAGGGAGTCTGCTAGCACATTCAGACGACCCGGTATGTGACGGACCGAAAGAAGAACGTGATGTTCTAACGCAAACAGAAGGATTCTTTCCGTTAGATTGAACAACGGAACTGAATGAGTGCCTCCCTGATTCCGTATATACGCCACTACTGTCGTATTGTCGGATAGGATTTGGACATGAGCATCGTGAATAATGTCCATGCAGTGACGTAACGCAAGCCAAATTGACATCATTTCCTTGATGTTTATGTGCTTGCACAGGAATTGCGGATCCCAAAGACCCTGGCATCTCGAATCCGTTGGGATTAATGATGCACCCCAACCTGTTTGACTGGCATCCGTCATAACGGTAAAACTCGGATCCGGCAACTGCAGCGGAACTCCTTGAGTTAACCACTGAATGTTTGCCCAAGTCTGAATCTCTTGTTTCACTTGATCTGACAAGAGAACGTCTACATCGAGCGAATGAATTTTCACACTCCAATTCTGAGTCAGGAAAATTTGAAGAGGACGTGTGCGTAGCCGCCCCATCGGAATGAGATCCGCGGCGGCTCCGCACAGACCTATCAGTCTCATAAATTCTCTCGCCGTGACTTTGTCTGCGTGCAGACAATAGCGAGCGTAACAACTGACTAATTTTGCTCTGGTTAACGGCAGACGAACGAGATTGTTGTGCGTCTCGAAGCTCATTCCCAGATGAGTGAATGACTTGGACGGCACCAGATCCGACTTCTCCTCGTTTACTATAAAACCGAGACGTCGGAGCAATAGAAGAAGATTCTGAACATCGTTCTGAAGCATTAACTCATTGCCGTACCTCTGAAGAATGTCGTCCAGGTAGGCCGACGTTACCGCAGACGAATGAGCTCGGAAGTAGATCATTACCGAGTTCATTACCCGAGTGAAAGCCCAGGGTGCTAGATTCAATCCGAAGCACATGGCCTGGAACTGATACACCACTCCTAGGACTGCGAAGCGTAGATACTTTCGGAATGTCGGATGTACCATGACGTGAAAGTACGCATCTTTGAGATCTATGCTCGTTGCATAATCGTTCACCCGAATACTCGCTCTGACCGATCGAATCGTCTCCATATAAAACTTCGGAGCGACGATCAGCTTGTTTATCCAGCTCAAATCTATGACTGGACGGAACGAGCCGTCTGGTTTCGGAACCAGAAACAGATGGCTGTAGAATCCCAGAGATTCCTGGTTTTCTACGACCTCTACCGCGTTCTTCATTAAAAGAGACTGCACCTCTGATAACAGAGCGTCTCTTTTCTGTGGATTTGACGGAAGATGAGTCCACTTTGGACTTCGAGTTAATGGAGGCTTTCGTTTGAAGGATATCTTTAGACCTTCCGAAGTCACTCCTCTCACCCAAGGGTCGTCCGTAATCGACGCCCACTCTTGTGAAAAACTCGACAACCTTCCGCCAACCGGAACGCGATAGAGGTTTAAGCCATCACCTCCTGGACCTGCGAGGCCTGCGGTAGGAGAAACCACGTCTTCCACGACCCGCACCTCGCCTCGTCGACCTCGGGGCGTCCGACCGATTGTCCCGGCCTGAAGGACGTCCCGAACGAGAGTCGCTATCCTGACGGTCTCTCGAATAAGACCAAGAGAACGCACCGGAACCTCTATAGGAACCTCTCTTGGGCGCATTAGACCCAGAAGTGCCTGTCTTATTCGTGTCTGCTGTATCCGACTTTTTAGGAGCCGATCTGAACAACAAGGAATCATTAGCTTTCTTTTTAATTTTATCATAAATAGCGGAAAGCTTGCCGTCAAAGAGAAGTTCTCCTGAGACCGAAGCGACTCTAAGAGAGTTCTTCACCTTAGAATCCACTAGTGTGGATGTAGCTAGGGCTGCGTCACGTCTAACCAACTCCAGATTTGCCACTGAAAGGGCGGAGATACACATGGAATAAGCTACTGCCCTTGAAAGAAGTCTTAAAGAGGATTGTATATCCTGAAACTCTTCCCCTTGAAGGCGCAGTGATAACGCCTTAGTAAGGTGATCTGCGTAAGATAAGGCATCTAAATTGGCTCTGTTAGACGCAATAGCTGTTTCCAACACCGCGGTTGGAATAGAAGCTGACGACGGTAATGATAGCTCTAAGTCTTCCGCCTCGTCGTCCATACGCAGAGGAACTCTCGGTATACCCTGTCCTGCCGTATCGAATTTATTCCTTGCATTAATGAAAGGCAGGTTAAGAGTATTAGTGGACAAGAAACCTGCTTTCCCCGTCCTGGAAGCAAGTTTAAATATAGCGTCGTTCAATAATTCAAATGTTCTTGCAACATTATTGGACTGCGACGGACTCTCGGGAGCGATGTCCCTGAACCGCTCAAAAAATTCAGAGTCCAATGACGCTATAATTCTCTTGTCCGGAAGCGCAGCAGTCTGGCCCGACGGAACAACTTGAGGGAGAAAGTGCCGGATGAAGTCCACGGCAGCTTTATGTTGTTCCGAAAGGGATAGCTCCAATTCATCCGTATCCCTTTCACCATCCGGTCGGACCTCCCGATGTTCCCGGTCGTCCGCCCCCGATGCTTCGGCGGAGCGTACCGACCCAGCGCCGTCGGATAATTCTCGATCCGACACCGTTTCTGTCGGCTGCTGGGATGCTGCGATAAGCTGTGCTATCTGCACAAGAATGTCCGACGTCGAGACCTGCGGAGGCGCAGTCTTTCGCTGCTTCGCCGAGGGCAGCTCCGCATCAGATGGCTCCCGCATACTTTTCCTATGCGAACGTCCGGAGTCCATCGGTCTCGAATCCCTGGCTGCCGGATGGTGTGACCTGGTCGCCGAAGAATCCTTCATCGGCAAAGCTGGTAAAATATCGGCGGTCACGCAGCCAAGGTGCGGTCGTGTGCGCTGACGAGAAGAGGAAGCCTTAACAGTCTCTGCGGACTGCTTATACAACGGAGCGTCCCGAGCGACGGACGTATGCTCCGCTAAAGACACATTTTGTACCACAACATCTGGTCCCAGATGTTGTTGTACGAGAGAGGGACCTCTCTCGCTCGCGGCCCGGCTGGACCTGGACGAGCTAGGAACCGGACTAAAAGGCTTCCTCCGTTCTCGTTTACTATCCGCCGTTACTGGGTGTGCATCTATTATGTTTATAGTGCTCGCATCACCCAAAATTTCCTCTTGGACCGCATCGGACGAACCCGGCTGCCGAACCATTCGGTGAATGGACACTACACCGGGCGAGCTAGCGGACGACATTTGTCTAATCTCCATGAGCACTTTGCCGCTAGCTCTGAATTCATTTGTGACGACGGACGCACACTTGAAGAAGATAACATGGAAACATCACCCTGTTCTGGTTCCTCTGAAATAGAAACTGAGAGAGTAGAGTGACCTTGTGGAGAAAGAGCCGGCATCGCTCTTTCTCCAGAAACAACATATCGTGACACACGTTTCCAATGTTTCTCATCCCAATGTTCACATATAGGACAGGGATTAATGCGAGAACACTGACTACAATTAATACAATGATCATGAAAGTCAGAGGAAGATTTCTTCCTATTACAATTTGAACAATGTCCCTTCATTGTGAAAGAACAACAATAAGTCCTAGTTACTCGCAAAAACCCCTGACACAAAGATACATAATAACATGATTCATTAATAAATGAAAAAACAATTGCAAAACAAAATAATTTTGAAAAAATATTTTTTCAGAAAAGCCCAAGTTGCTGAAAAGTAATGTTGAGCCCCGATGGATCCGATGGCAAAGTGTGGTCAAAAATTTTAAATTTATATAAAATAATTAATGAGACACTTTCGGATAATATAAATGTATCTTATAATGAGACAAACTACCACAAAGGTAAACAGCCCCCCTCAAAAAAGGCTGTTGCCAATGAAAACAAACAGTGTAAACACACTAGAAAACATGACTCCAGGCACTGAAAAAACTGGCCCGGAATCAGTCATCAATTACACTCTATCTGATGCAAAACAGAGACTCCCAGGGGAGAATCTGTAGAACATCAGATGGAAGATGCAGAACACAAACGTTATACACCCATGGGTGAAAACGTAACTATGGGGAAAATAACAGAAAACATTCTGTAACCAAGCAACTCTCCCAGGAAATTTTAGAAATGAAACTTCTCAAAAATATGCCAAAAGCATGGGAGAATTGCCAGGGGGGACTTTAGAAGGCTAGGGGAGAGGAAACACTGAATAAGCAGTGCAACAATTAGCAAGAATGACAACAAGAGGCCCATGCCTCGAAAATAGGCAACTTAACATAATTTCATCAAAAAATTTTAAGTACAGCCCTGATTATTTTTTGCCACTTCTTTTTCCTCTCCTCCTTCTATCCTCCTTAGAATCACATTTTCTCCAAAAATTACGTGTCTGGCATCCTTTAAACTGAGATTTACAAGCACAAAGATCAGTGAGATGTTGACTGATGAAGGGCCAAACAGAGAAATGATAATTGGCGCCAATTTCGGGACGACTGCGTCACTGCGCATGCGCAGTAGAGGCGTACTATGGAGGTCCTTTAGGACATGATTTCTTTTTGTTTTGGATGCAAATTTTGGGGATTGGGGGGCAAAATTTGTGTTTGGCCCTGGTTTTGTTGGAGTTAGCACCAGCCAAGTCTGGGTCATTGGTACAGTATAAAAATATTATAAGTTACAGCCCTGAACACATCCATCCACTGTTTCTTCCTCTCATCCTCTTATTTCATCCTTGGATCCACCATTTCCATCATGATTTTGTGTCTGGCATCATTTTAACTGAGATTATAAGCACAGAAGTCAGTGAGATGTTACTGACAGAAGGGCCAAACAAAGAATGAGGCTTTGGCGCCAATTTCGGTACTTCCTTGACACTGCACATGCACAGTAGGTAAAAGTATGGAGGACCATACAGGACATTAGATTTTTTGATTTGGATGCAAATTTTGGGGATGGGGGGGGGGGGGCAAAATTTGTGTTTGGCCCTGAATATTTTAGTGTTAGCACCAGCTAAGTCTGGGTCATTCGTTACAGTATAAAAATATACAAATGGTTTCAGTATTCAATGTTCGGTTTTTCGGTATCTCCATGATATTTAAATTTTATAGTAAATTTCCTTTCTTATTATACCTACCGCAATTGTTTACAACAGGCTTGCACTGCAGTGGAAGTCCCTAACTCGGAAAAATACTCTCTATTTTCTTCTTTCCAAAGCAATTTGGGAAAGGAAAGTTGTGCAAAAGCATCAAGAAAAAATAAGCCAAAACCTGGTTGGGGACACTCTTCTCTTTGTACTAATCCACAGCTTCCGGAACCAGTGCACAGACGTATAACCATCTGCCAACATTGGAGTTACGTGATTAGCGGGGAGGAAGAATTCTTACCCGACTAAGAAGACGGAGGGCCTCCACATAAACAACTGTGGTAGGTATAATAAGAAAGGAAATTCACTATAAAATTTAAATTTCTTATCAACCTACCTTACAAGTGTTTACAACAGGCTGAACAGAGAATAGCAGAAGGGAATCACATAACCAACCCCCACATAACCCGACTGCGCTGGAACAGTGGACAGAAGAAGAGTTCCCTAGGATTATAAAACCATAGCATCACAACCATTAGTAAATGACAATGGGAGATGAGGCATATGGCCCTGTGTGACACACAGACAGAAAGGATAGTACCAAGAACAGGGCTGGAACTGACCTTGCAAGAACCTTAATGGCTAGGGTTGATGACAGCCTAAACAGAAGAAAATAGGGCCTAAAGAAAAAAGGTCCTCAGACTGCTCCTGCAACTGACGCAGATAGGTGGAGAAAGTAGAAGCATTTCTCCAGTAGACTGTCTGCATAACATCCGACAACTGACAGAGTTAGCATAAGCCCAGGAGGTCGACAATGCACGCACCTCGTGGGCAGAAAAGCGATTGGTAATACAACTGTCACTTACTATGACGTGTGAATAGCAAGACAAATCCACCTAGAAATGAATTGAGGTGAGAGTTTCTGTTGACCAGGGATAAGAGACAGAAATATATCTTTTCCTGCCTTTCCTAATGAACTGCGTCCGGTTGAGGTAAATGCAAATTGCACGAACCAGACAGAGGAAAGAACGATTACCCTCAGCAGAAGGAAGAGCCCTGATACAGATCGGGGGTGGAGTAGTTTCTGGCATTTGATTCTTGGCCAGAAAGCAGCAATTAGTGGTAAAGTAACACTGTTGGTGGAGCTCCTGAAAAAGGCAGAATCAATAAAGAGGGCGTGAAGCTCACTAACCCTTCTGACTGAGGCAAAAGCCATCAGAAAAGCCATCTTGTATGTGAGAAAATGCATATCCACCTGGGATAAAGGTTCCAACCCTGCCCCCCCCCCCCCCCCCCCCCCCCCCCAGCAAAGCAGCACCCAAGAAAGATATCATCTCGGGGTAAGCTGCAAAATCCTAGGCCTTTTCAAAGAAAGTGCCGAATAAGCTTGGAGAGGTACAGATTAGTGCCAATATGACACTTTCCTTCATACGAGGAGGTCTCCGAAAGCATGGATCTGTACCCTTAGATGGTAACGGATAGGAGACCCCGAGAAACAAACAGATATACTAGAAACTCTGCAATCTGTGTTATCGAAAGTTCGGCATAATCAACAAAGTGATCAGCACACCGTCGACAGAAGACCTTCCACTTAAACCAGTGGAGTGCTGCCTTGAAGAAGAAATGCACCCCACTGCTCATCTCGAAAAACCTCTACGGAGGAGACAGGACCTGACAAAAGATATGCGTGAAGGCACAATGAAGTCAGGTCAACGTGAAACCTCGTGTGACCTTGGCAAAGAAGGTAGTAATGTAGAGAGAGACGTGCCAGAACTGCCGCCAACAGAGAGCAGACCTGATTGATCCACACCCACTGAGGCGACAGAGGAGCAATCAGAATGATTCGACAACTGCAGGTTCGAATCTTGGCTAGAACCTAAGGCAGAATCGGAACCGGCCAGAAAGCGTAGCCAATTAGACTGTTCCAATCGAGTGACAGAGCATCCACAGCGAAAGCCAGAGGATCTAGACACAGGGAGACAAAAGTGTACTCCTGAGGGTTCCAACAGGCCACAAAAAAAATGATGTGGGGACAACCCCAGAGATCGCAAAGTGACTCGAACACTGCCCTGTGAAGCATCCACTCGGTGGAAATGAACCTGCCCCATCGGGACAGGGAGTCAGCTAGGACGTTCAGACAACCGGGAATGTGATGAACCTCCACCCCGGCATTGACATCCTGAGTGAGCAGAACATCCCAAGCCAATTTGTACAAGGGAACCGAGTGTGTGCCACCCTGGTTTCAAATGTAAGCGTCCACTGACAAACTGTCGGACAACAGAAAGGACCTGACGATTCGAAAGGTGGGGAATCCACTGCCGGAAACTCAGATGAAGAGCAAGAAGCTCCATCTGGTTGATGTGAAGAGCTGCTTGATATTGGTCCCATACACAGTGATGGGATCTAACGAAGAGGATCTAACGTTGCGCACCATCCAAGATCTCTGGCATCAGCCATCTGAACACGATCGGACATGGGCAAGTCCAACGGAACTCCCTGCATAATCCACTGAACATCCATCCTGGAAAGAAGGGGACCATGAAGAGATGCTGGTAACTGAAGCACCAGATCTAGAGGATCGACATTTGGCCTCCAAGGAGTGAGAAAGTGTTGGAGAGGTCTGACATGCAGCCGACCTAGAGAAATGAGATCTGTCACCGAACCGCAGAGACCGAGCAGCCGGAGAATACTCCGAGCTGCTGCGGACATGGACTGGGTCAGAGTCAGGGCAAAAGCTGAGAGAATCACAGCCCTCGCAGAATCGCCACCGTATTCAGCTGAGTACGTAAGTCCATCCCCAGTTGACAAAACGACTGAGAAGGGACCAGGTTTGACTTCTCCTCATTGACTCTGAACCCTAGCGACATGAGCAGGCTCAAGTGTGTCAACATCTGACTCCAGAAGAGCAGCATTGGAGTGTCTCTGGAGGATATTGTCTAGAATCGCCAAAGTAGTCACCCTGGACTGAGTGTGATGGAAGGCTAACACATGTAACATCAGTCGGATGAAGTCCCAAGGAGCCAGGTTAAGGCCGAAAGGCATGGCCTGGTAAATTCGCCCCAGAAAAGCGAACATGAGATACTTTCGCGATGTCTGATGAATCGGAATGTGAAAGTAAGCATCTCGGAGGGGAGGTTGAAGCTTGAAGCGAAATCTCCCTGGTGAATGGAGCAGCGCACCGAACTGAAAGTCTCCATGCTGAACTTGAGAGCAATGATAGACTGGTTCAGGATACTCAGATCGATAACCGGTCGGAGTCGGCTGACCTTCTGCACCAAGAACAGGCAGGATCAAAAGTTCCTGATGTGAAACGTCTAAAGGAACTTGGGTTGGAAGAGTTACTCTCGACAGAATGGGGTGCCTCCGAAAGGATATCCGCAGACTGGACCGAACATCTATACCCAAGGATCAGATGTGATCGTGGCCCAACAGTCTGCAAACTCGGATAACCCTCCTCCAACCTGGGACGAATCAAGGTGAGGACCTTCATTTTGAACCCTGGCGAGGCCCATGAGAGGAGAAACCACCTCCTCTGCTAGAAGAAGGATCCTGAGACCTTTCTCTGGACTGCCGACACTTACCCTTACCACATGAGTAAGAGGAAGAAGCAGAAGCAGGAGGATCAGCTCTTGGCTTCACAGAGGAAGCATAAGGGTGTTTGTTATTTATTGGTGTTTAAGGTCACATACTTAAGCACAATGGCTAATCATGACCATGACAGGTGGAGGAAGCCGGAGTACTTGGAGAGAACCACCGAGCATTGATGAGCAACTGTCAGCTCCTCAACATTCTAACTCTGTTCAAGCTCCGCTCAAGCAGGGTTACAGCAGCTGAAGACATGTGCACCATCGACGTGCAGTATGCCTTAGTACACGGTGTCATCGTACCCCCATGTAGGCTCGTGCCCCCATGTAGGCAACTGGGATAAAGTGCCTTGCCTAAGGACAGAATGCAGGTCGTCCCGGACAGGGATCGAACTCGGGACCTCCAGCATAGAAGTCTACCACTGAGCCTCAGCTCCCAGGGCGTTTGTTAGGCTTGGAATGGCCCCGGCCTCCAACAAAAGGTGGATCAAGCTGGCGAAGCAGCAGCTGATCTTTAGGATGATGCAGGATGTCATCACGGGCCGTTGCCATGGAGTCATGGAATAGTCGCAGACCCACCAAAGAAGCGAATCGAAGAGCAGCGCCCTGCCATTCAGGAAGGGAATGGCTTGTGTCCAACACAGCGTCCTGGTGAACTAATTCCTAATTACATGTTACAGGTATGCGTGTGAGTAAGATGCATGAGCATCTTAGAGATCACATGCAAAGAAGCCTGTATGTCGTCAAACTTACCTGGAGGCAGATAAGCGGCCAAGGCAGAGATGACGTGATCTGAGAGAGAAAGCATGTCTAGCATCTCTCTGGATAAGCCCAACATGGACTCCAAAGTCGCCATAGGAATAACAGCCAACTTGAGCTTGTAGTCCTGATCCAAGACCATCAAAGCCTTACAGACTGACGGATTGGCAGAATCGTAGGAACGATAATGCACAGGGGGCAAAAAGGTATCAGCCTAGTGAAGAACGAAGTTTTCATAGCCTTGGAACTCAACTTTGAGTCCAATGCTGCAAAAGCTTCGACCACTTGTACCATCTGGTATGGTTGAAGGCACCCAGAAGCAGGTTGCTCCACAGGCTGTAGGCACGTGACCGATGATCGCAGCCTGGCTGAAACCTCCGACTGGTCTGATGGTTTGAAGGAACTCAAACACAAAGTCAAGAGAAACCCCAAGTCAGAAGACTGATGGCTCTCAACGTCAGGTGTGTCTGACCCATCGTCTTGAGTTGGAAGACACATAGCCCATGTCGGGCATACCAGCTGGTGCCTCCCATGGTGTAGGAACACCAGGGGGATCAGAATCAGCAGCCTGCTTCCAATCCCGAGAGGTGGCACCGCAGAGTGCACTTGGAAGCCACTAGAAGCCTCACTGGAGGCAATGGGAAGGCTCTTGGAAAGAAGCTGCGTGAGCAAGGAGAGGGCCTCCCTAAGCTCACAACCTCTATCTGACGGTTTTCGACATGGGAATGGTCTGGCAAAGTGGCTTCGCATCTGACCCTCTTAACCAGCAAAGGATCCTCTAGAACACCCGACACAGGTGGCAGCCAAAACACCTGAATACAGATGCTTATAGGGGTGTGAAATACCCTCAGGATCTGGAGTGCGGGAACTCAGGAGAGTCGCCGTGGACCTGAGGGACAGAAGGTCCAGGCTGCACAAAAATGTGCAAGTCCCGCAAAACTGGCTGAAGGACCAGAGTGTGTGGACGGAAGCATAACAGATATCCCTCGTCCAAAGTTGCAGAAATCTCTGCAGACACCTGCAGGGATAAGCCGAGGCTGGCTGAAACGGAGACCGATGACATCACCGACGGAGCAGGAGCAGATACATCAGTAGCTGTTGACAAAGGCGGAAAAGCCGAGTGAGCAACCGAGCTTGGCTCCAAATGAGGAGTCACAACCCTAGCGACAGCCTCAGATGTTCACTGGAGTGGGACAGTAGTCCCAGAACCAAGCATCTCTTTGCCAGAAAGTCAGCAGCTACCGTGGTATCCATGCCACAAAAAGACTGCAAAACCCCCAGGAAGGGGTATAACCCTCTCCAGACAGAGTCGAATTGGGAGGCCCCAAACGGCTGTGTTCACCTTCCCATGGGCATGAGAGGAAAATGGCACATGCTCGAACTACGCAACAGACTGAAGTCCAAAAGGTGGAAGAACACCCAGGCCACAGGGTCTAACAATAGAACACCCAAATAAAGTGGAGCATGAATAATGGGAAACTTCATCATGCTAAGACACCAAAAATGGCCTGCAAGGCATCGTTCTAGGCATATCTGATGAGAGCAATGTAGATGGGAAGGTGAACCAAAAGAAAAAATAAATCGAGACACCCCCAGCTACCAGAGTAAGGTGGCAGAAAACAAAGGCACGACGGGAAAAGAAAAGAACTCCAACAGCCAAAAAGGGAACTGGCAGAAATTCTACCCTCAACTGAGGGGAGAAAAGCTGCCACAACAGCCCACAGCTGACACCTAACTCAGATAAAAGCAGAACCCAAAGGGTTAGCATCAATAAACAAAAGACCGAAACAGCACGGTACGTGAAAATCGCGTGTGAAATCGGTATAGAGATTTATCACAAACAAGAGGCCCCACGTGGCCTTAATCGCTCACCTGACAAAGTGACTCTAAGAAGTATTTTAGGTCACCTTCACCATGTCATGTCTCATCAACATTAACTGGTTGAGTGATAGATTTTGTTTGAAGTTCAACATTTGTTACCTAAAATTAGTTTTATTTAAAATCATTGGTGTGTGGCCAATCTCCAATGATTTTTAATAAAGCAAATTTATCTCTGCAGACAAACTGGTTTAGCATGAAGCACAAACAAGGAATGTGAAGAGATAGCCTTGGACATCTCTCCCCAACTGTGGATATCTTCCATGTGCTAAATGTATATATTTGCATGCAAGAAAACAAAAATTTTCACAAATTTTATTTTTTTTTTATCATCATTGGAACAAGCTCAAACAGCTTATTCCAATAGGGGTATGGGAAGATCAGGTATATTTTTGAGACAGAAATGTGAATATATAAATAATGGTGTTTTTTTGTGAATGATGCTGGAGAATTTTGCGTAAAGATATGGTAAATGGTTTGTTCTAGATACAGAATGATGCAAAAGTATTTAAATTTGATTAGGCAAGTTGTTCCTATAATGCATTTAAAAATTGAAGTAACTGTTTTTTTGCTGACGAACTTTTAGATGTGTGTGTCTGTGTTTGTGTGTGTGTGTGTGTGTTTGTGTGTGTGTGTGTGTGGGGGGGGGGGGGGGGGGGGGGTAAGAGTGTTCCTGAATAAATGGAAAATTTTATTTTTTGTGTGAAAGACATAGTGCATGAATGTTGATTGGAACAAGCTTAGAGAGCTCATTTTAATGTGAAGTCATAAAGCTGTGTTTTACGTACGAAATTCTGGAATAACTAAAAAAATTGCTTTTTTGACTCAAAAAGCATGGTGTGCGACCTCTCATTGGAATGAGCTCAAAAAGCTCATTCCAATGGGGTATTTACAAGCGATAAGTACATGTATGTTTAAGAGACAAAAATTAAAATTTGAATAGCGATTTTTGCGAAGAATGCTGACAAGTTTTGGCAGTTATGCTGGTAAAAAGGTAAGATATGCAAAGTGGTTGTTTTTTAGAGGCGACATTTAATTAAGGGGAATTAACCCTTGATTACTGAGGTAACTTCTAAAAGTACTGAAATTTCATGAAGCAATGTGAATAACAGACAACAGTTGCCTAAAAATTTCATGAATAACTAAAATTTTTATTCCTTTGTCTCGAAAACATGGCATATGACCTTTGTTAGAATGAGCTGAATGCGTGTGTTCCAATGAGGAGTCATAAAATTTGAACGAAGATTTGTGTCAATAATGCATTAGTACTGCTAGATTTGGGTAAACGGTTCACCCTGGATACCACCCCTTCTATAGTAGATCTTTTCTGCAAATTTTGTCTAAGATTCTATCAACTTTACAAATAAATACGTTCATGAATCACAATCAGATCCACCCTACAATGTTGCATACCAAATATCAAAAGATTCTGCCTGCTGGATCTGGAGAAGAAGATTTTTTAAGAAATATGCCTGAAATGCACTAAGTTAAAATTTGGGCTCCTATACGGAGCCCAAATATAAACCCAGGGGGCCGATTTGAACAAACTTGAATCAGATCCACCCCACATCAGTTCCTGATGTGAAACGTCTAAAGGAACTTGGGTTGGAAGAGTTACTCTCGACAGAATGGGGTGCCTCCGAAAGGATATCCGCAGACTGGACCGAACATCTATACCCAAGGATCAGATGTGATCGTGGCCCAACAGTCTGCAAACTCGGATAACCCTCCTCCAACCTGGGACGAATCAAGGTGAGGACCTTCATTTTGAACCCTGGCGAGGCCCATGAGAGGAGAAACCACCTCCTCTGCTAGAAGAAGGATCCTGAGACCTTTCTCTGGACTGCCGACACTTACCCTTACCACATGAGTAAGAGGAAGAAGCAGAAGCAGGAGGATCAGCTCTTGGCTTCACAGAGGAAGCATAAGGGTGTTTGTTATTTATTGGTGTTTAAGGTCACATACTTAAGCACAATGGCTAATCATGACCATGACAGGTGGAGGAAGCCGGAGTACTTGGAGAGAACCACCGAGCATTGATGAGCAACTGTCAGCTCCTCAACATTCTAACTCTGTTCAAGCTCCGCTCAAGCAGGGTTACAGCAGCTTAAGACATGTGCACCATCGACGTGCAGTATGCCTTAGTACACGGTGTCATCGTGCCCCCATGTAGGCTCGTGCCCCCATGTAGGCAACTGGGATAAAGTGCCTTGCCTAAGGACAGAATGCAGGTCGTCCCGGACAGGGATCGAACTCGGGACCTCCAGCATAGAAGTCTACCACTGAGCCTCAGCTCCCAGGGCGTTTGTTGGGCTTGGAATGGCCCCGGCCTCCAACAAAAGGTGGATCAAGCTGGCGAAGCAGCAGCTGATCTTTAGGATGATGCAGGATGTCATCACGGGCCGTTGCCATGGAGTCATGGAATAGTCGCAGACCCACCAAAGAAGCGAATCGAAGAGCAGCGCCCTGCCATTCAGGAAGGGAATGGCTTGTGTCCAACACAGCGTCCTGGTGAACTAATTCCTAATTACATGTTACAGGTATGCGTGTGAGTAAGATGCATGAGCATCTTAGAGATCACATGCAAAGAAGCCTGTATGTCGTCAAACTTACCTGGAGGCAGATAAGCGGCCAAGGCAGAGATGACGTGATCTGAGAGAGAAAGCATGTCTAGCATCTCTCTGGATAAGCCCAACATGGACTCCAAAGTCGCCATAGGAATAACAGCCAACTTGAGCTTGTAGTCCTGATCCAAGACCATCAAAGCCTTACAGACTGACGGATTGGCAGAATCGTAGGAGCTTCGACCACTTGTACCATCTGGTATGGTTGAAGGCACCCAGAAGCAGGTTGCTCCACAGGCTGTAGGCACGTGACCGATGATCGCAGCCTGGCTGAAACCTCCGACTGGTCTGATGGTTTGAAGGAACTCAAACACAAAGTCAAGAGAAACCCCAAGTCAGAAGACTGATGGCTCTCAACGTCAGGTGTGTCTGACCCATCGTCTTGAGTTGGAAGACACATAGCCCATGTCGGGCATACCAGCTGGTGCCTCCCATGGTGTAGGAACACCAGGGGGATCAGAATCAGCAGCCTGCTTCCAATCCCGAGAGGTGGCACCGCAGAGTGCACTTGGAAGCCACTAGAAGCCTCACTGGAGGCAATGGGAAGGCTCTTGGAAAGAAGCTGCGTGAGCAAGGAGAGGGCCTCCCTAAGCTCACAACCTCTATCTGACGGTTTTCGACATGGGAATGGTCTGGCAAAGTGGCTTCGCATCTGACCCTCTTAACCAGCAAAGGATCCTCTAGAACACCCGACACAGGTGGCAGCCAAAACACCTGAATACAGATGCTTATAGGGGTGTGAAATACCCTCAGGATCTGGAGTGCGGGAACTCAGGAGAGTCGCCGTGGACCTGAGGGACAGAAGGTCCAGGCTGCACAAAAATGTGCAAGTCCCGCAAAACTGGCTGAAGGACCAGAGTGTGTGGACGGAAGCATAACAGATATCCCTCGTCCAAAGTTGCAGAAATCTCTGCAGACACCTGCAGGGATAAGCCGAGGCTGGCTGAAACGGAGACCGATGACATCACCGACGGAGCAGGAGCAGATACATCAGTAGCTGTTGACAAAGGCGGAAAAGCCGAGTGAGCAACCGAGCTTGGCTCCAAATGAGGAGTCACAACCCTAGCGACAGCCTCAGATGTTCACTGGAGTGGGACAGTAGTCCCAGAACCAAGCATCTCTTTGCCAGAAAGTCAGCAGCTACCGTGGTATCCATGCCACAAAAAGACTGCAAAACCCCCAGGAAGGGGTATAACCCTCTCCAGACAGAGTCGAATTGGGAGGCCCCAAACGGCTGTGTTCACCTTCCCATGGGCATGAGAGGAAAATGGCACATGCTCGAACTACGCAACAGACTGAAGTCCAAAAGGTGGAAGAACACCCAGGCCACAGGGTCTAACAATAGAACACCCAAATAAAGTGGAGCATGAATAATGGGAAACTTCATCATGCTAAGACACCAAAAATGGCCTGCAAGGCATCGTTCTAGGCATATCTGATGAGAGCAATGTAGATGGGAAGGTGAACCAAAAGAAAAAATAAATCGAGACACCCCCAGCTACCAGAGTAAGGTGGCAGAAAACAAAGGCACGACGGGAAAAGAAAAGAACTCCAACAGCCAAAAAGGGAACTGGCAGAAATTCTACCCTCAACTGAGGGGAGAAAAGCTGCCACAACAGCCCACAGCTGACACCTAACTCAGATAAAAGCAGAACCCAAAGGGTTAGCATCAATAAACAAAAGACCGAAACAGCACAGTACGTGAAAATCGCGTGTGAAATCGGTATAGAGATTTATCACAAACAAGAGGCCCCACGTGGCCTTAATCGCTCACCTGACAAAGTGACTCTAAGAAGTATTTTAGGTCACCTTCACCATGTCATGTCTCATCAACATTAACTGGTTGAGTGATAGATTTTGTTTGAAGTTCAACATTTGTTACCTAAAATTAGTTTTATTTAAAATCATTGGTGTGTGGCCAATCTCCAATGATTTTTAATAAAGCAAATTTATCTCTGCAGACAAACTGGTTTAGCATGAAGCACAAACAAGGAATGTGAAGAGATAGCCTTGGACATCTCTCCCCAACTGTGGATATCTTCCATGTGCTAAATGTATATATTTGCATGCAAGAAAACAAAAATTTTCACAAATTTTATTTTTTTTTATCATCATTGGAACAAGCTCAAACAGCTTATTCCAATAGGGGTATGGGAAGATCAGGTATATTTTTGAGACAGAAATGTGAATATATAAATAATGGTGTTTTTTTGTGAATGATGCTGGAGAATTTTGCGTAAAGAAATGGTAAATGGTTTGTTCTAGATACAGAATGATGCAAAAGTATTTAAATTTGATTAGGCAAGTTGTTCCTATAATGCATTTAAAAATTGAAGTAACTGTTTTTTTGCTGACGAACTTTTAGATGTGTGTGTCTGTGTTTGTGTGTGTGTGTGTGTGTTTGTGTGTGTGTGTGTGGGGGGGGGGGGGGGGGGTAAGAGTGTTCCTGAATAAATGGAAAATTTTATTTTTTGTGTGAAAGACATAGTGCATGAATGTTGATTGGAATAAGCTTAGAGAGCTCATTTTAATGTGAAGTCATAAAGCTGTGTTTTACGTACGAAATTCTGGAATAACTAAAAAAATTGCTTTTTTGACTCAAAAAGCATGGTGTGCGACCTCTCATTGGAATGAGCTCAAAAAGCTCATTCCAATGGGGTATTTACAAGCGATAAGTACATGTATGTTTAAGAGACAAAAATTAAAATTTGAATAGCGATTTTTGCGAAGAATGCTGACAAGTTTTGGCAGTTATGCTGGTAAAAAGGTAAGATATGCAAAGTGGTTGTTTTTTAGAGGCGACATTTAATTAAGGGGAATTAACCCTTGATTACTGAGGTAACTTCTAAAAGTACTGAAATTTCATGAAGCAATGTGAATAACAGACAACAGTTGCCTAAAAATTTCATGAATAACTAAAATTTTTATTCCTTTGTCTCAAAAACATGGCATATGACCTTTGTTGGAATGAGCTGAATGCGTGTGTTCCAATGAGGAGTCATAAAATTTGAACGAAGATTTGTGTCAATAATGCATTAGTACTGCTAGATTTGGGTAAACGGTTCACCCTGGATACCACCCCTTCTATAGTAGATCTTTTCTGCAAATTTTGTCTAAGATTCTATCAACTTTACAAATAAATACGTTCATGAATCACAATCAGATCCACCCTACAATGTTGCATACCAAATATCAAAAGATTCTGCCTGCTGGATCTGGAGAAGAAGATTTTTTAAGAAATATGCCTGAAATGCACTAAGTTAAAATTTGGGCTCCTATACGGAGCCCAAATATAAACCCAGGGGGCCGATTTGAACAAACTTGAATCAGATCCACCCCACAATGTTGCTTACCAAATATGAAAAGATTCTGAAGCTGGATCTGAAGAAGAAGATTTTTTAAGAAATTTGCCTGAAATGCACTAAGTTCGAATTCGAGCTTCTATACTGAGCCCAAATATGAAACTAGGAAGCCGATTTGAACAAACTTGAATCAGATCCACCCCACAATGTTGCATACCAAATATCAAAAGATTCTGCCTGCTGGATCTGGAAAAGAAGATTTTTTAATAAATTTGCCCGAAATGCACTAAGTGCGAATTCGGGCTTCTATATTAAGCCCAAATATGAATCCAGGGGGCCGATTTGAACAAACTTGAATCAGATCCACCCCGCAATGTTGCATACCAAATATCAAAAGATTCTGCCTGCTGGATCTGGAGAAGATTTTTGAAGAAATTTGCCTGAAATGCACTAAGTGCGAATTCGGGCTTCTATATTAAGCCCAAATATGAATCCAGGGGGCCGATTTGAACAAACTTGAATCAGATCCACCCCGCAATGTTGCATACCAAATATCAAAAGATTCTGCCTGCTGGATCTGGAGAAGAAGATTTTTGAAGAAATTTGCCCGAAATGCACTAAGTTTGAATTCGAGCTTCTATAGTGAGCCCAAATATGAATCCAGGGGGCCGATTTGAACAAACTTGAATCAGATCCACCCTGCAATGTTGCATACCAAATATCAAAAGATTCTGCCTGCTGGATCTGGAGAAGATGATTTTTTAAGAAATTTGCCTGAAATGCACTAAGTTCGAATTCGAGCTTCTATAGTGAGCCCAAATATGAATCTGGGAAGCCGATTTGAACAAACTTGAATCAGATCCACCCCACAATGTTGCATACCAAATATCAAAAGATTCTGCCTGCTGGATCTGGAGAAGAAGATTTTTTAATAAATTTGCTTGAAATGCACTAAGTTCAAATTTGGGCTCCTATACTGAGCCCAAATATAAACCCAGGGGGCCGATTTGAACAAACTTGAATCAGATCCACCCCACAATGTTGCTTACCAAATATGAAAATATTCTGCCTGCTGGATCTGGAGAAGAAGATTTTTTAAGAAATTTGCACGAAATGCACTAAGTTCCAATTCGAGCTTCTATAGTGAGCCCAAATATGAATCTAGGAAGCCGATTTGAACACACTTGAATCAGATCCACCCCACAATGTTGCATACCAAATATCAAAAGATTCTGCCTTCTGGATCTGGAGAAGAAGATTTTTTAAGAAATTTGCCTAAATGCACTAAGTTCGAAATCGGGCTCCTATACTGAGCCCAAATATGAACCCAGGGGGCCGATTTGAACAAACTTGAATCAGATCCACCCTACAATGTTGCATACCAAATATCAAAAGATTCTGCCTGCTGGATCTGGAGAAGAAGATTTTTTAAGAAATTTGCCTGAAATGCACTAAGTTCGAAATCGGGCTCCTATACTGAGCCCAAATATTAACCCAGGGGGCCAATTTGAACAATCTTGAATCAGATCCACCCCACAATGTTGCTTACCAAATATGAAAAGATTCTGCCTGCTGGATCTGGAGAAGAAGATTTTTTAAGAAATTTGCCTGAAATGCACTAAGTTCGAATTCGGGCTTCTATAGTAAGCCCAAATATGTATCCAGGGGGCCGATTTGAACAAACTTGAATCAGATCTACCCCGCAACATTGCATACCAAATATCAAAAGATTCTGCCTGCTGGATCTGGAGAAGAAGATTTTTGAAGAAATTTGCCTGAAATGCACTAAATTCGAATTCAAGCTCCTATAGTGAGCCCAAATATGAATCTAGGGAGCCGATTTGAACAAACTTGAATCAGATCCACCCTACAATGTTGCATACCAAATATCAAAAGATTCTGCCTGCTGGATCTGGAGAAGAAGATTTTCAAAGAAATTTGCCTGAAATGCAGTAAGTTCAAATTTGGGCTCCTATACTGAGCCCAAATATAAACCCAGGGGGCCGATTTGAACAAACTTGAATCAGATCCACCCCACAATGTTGCATACCAAATATCAAAAGATTCTGCCTGCTGGATCTGGAGAAGAAGATTTTTTAAGAAATTTGCCTGAAATGCACTAAGTTCGAAATCGGGCTCCTATACTGAGCCCAAATATCAACCCAGGGGGCCGATTTGAACAAACTTGAATCAGATCCACCCTACAATGTTGCATACCAAATATCAAAAGATTCTGCCTGCTGGATCTGGAGAAGAAGATTTTTTAATGTTTTTCCCATTGCCTACAGTGTTAAAAAGTGCTGACTCAGCACTTTTTCAAAGTCCCGAAACTGTACCCTATGATAAAACCGATGGCAATTTTTTTTTACCAATCCTTTCTGTTGGTCCTAAGGAAGCTGCACACCAAATAAAAATTCTCAGTGCCGTGCAGTTTTGGAGATATGGGCGTTTTAAATTTTTTCTATTTTTAGCTCCTGCGGTTCCCACGGGGCTGCGGGAAAAATTTTTTTTGCATAAATCAAGTACTCATGACCCAATAAGCCCTCACATAAAATTTGGTTCAAATCAGCCTCTCGGTTTGGAAAATAGAAATTTTGGGCGGGGCAAAAAATTTTGCCCCTCTCATAACAACGCCAAGTATAGCCCCACAAACTTCTCTTGAACAAATCTGAGTCTACACCTCAAAAGGAAGCTGCACACCAAATATCAAGTCTCTGCTACTGCTGGTTCATGAGAAGAAGATTTACAAAGATTTCGGTGCCCCTTGGGGGCGTGGCACCACCCAGGAGGAGGGGCAACTTCATTTGAACAAATCTGAATTGGCATTAGGTAATAAACATTTAGCCAACATTTGAATAAAATTGGGCTAGTGGTTTAGGAGGAAAAGTCGATAATGTAAAGTTAACGCCGGACGGACGACGACGGACGACGGACGCCAGACGACGGACGACGGACAGAAAGTGATTAGTAAAGCTCCCCTTGAGCTTCGCTCAGGTGAGCTAAAAATACAGTGAATAATCGAGAGAATATATACAAGAGGCTCCAGGGGGCCTGAGGGCGCTCACCTGACATGGTAGTCTAAATATCAAACCAGGGACTTGCCTTGAATAAGCTGCATACGCCCCTCCTAAGAAAAGAATATACCAACTAGATGAAGCGATTGTGCCCACACAATACACAGGATTTTCCTTCTATTTTCAGTTCCTGCACTTTTACGTCCCTAAATTGAGATAAACGCATAAAAAACAGATTTTTTTTTATTTTTGTTTGGAAATTTTCGAAGTCCGAAACAAAATATTTTTAGACTCAAATTTTTTTTTCTTCTTCTTAAAATTGACCAAAACGCATAAAAAAACAAAAAACTAATTTCCGCATTTTGGTCCAAAATTTTCCAAGTCCCACCCGGACCCCAAATTTTCAGTGTAAAAAAAAAATAATTTTTTTTTTGTCTTAAAATTGACCAAAATGCATAAAAACGAAAAAAAAACTCATTTCAGGATTTTGGTCAAAAATTTTCCAAGTCCCACCCGAACCCCAAATTTTTAGTGTAAAAAAAAGAAGTTTTTTTGTCTTAAAATTGACCGTAACGCATAAAAAACCCAAAAAACTAATTTCTGGATTTTGATCCAAATTTCTAAGTCCGGACTGGGACCCCAAATTTTTAGCCTAAATATGAACCCAGTGATTTGGCTTGAACAAACTTGAATCTCACCTCCCTAAGCATGCTGCATATCTAATATCAAAAGATTCTTATTGCTAGATCTGAAGAAGATTTTTAAAGAATATTCCTCACACTGCACTAATTTAAACATTTGGGCTCCCATAGAGAGCCCAAATATGGACTCAGGGAATTGATTTCAATAAACATGTGAAAAAATCTTCCAAAGATGTTATATGTAAAATATGAAAGCTTTTAGAGCAGTGGTTTGGAAGCAAATGATTCTTGAATTTTTTCCCATTGCCTCAGTGTTAAAAAATGCTGACTCAGCATTTTTTCAAAGTCCCGAAAAAATACCTTATGACAAAACCGATGTCAGTTTTTTTTTACCATTCCTTTCTGTTGGTCCCAAGGAAGCCTCACACCAAATAAAAATTCTCAGTGCAGTACAGCTTTGGAGATATGGACGTTTTTGTTTTTTCTATTTTTGGCTACTGAGGTTCCCATGGGGCTGCATGAAAAATGTGTTTGGCATAAATCAAGTACTTATAACCCAATATTAAATTTGGTTCAAATTGGCCTCTCGGTTCAGAAAATAGAAATTCTGGGCGGGGCAAAAATTCTTGCCCCTCCCAGAACAAAGGCAAATATTGCCCGTCAGACTTCTCTTGAACAAAATTGAGTCTACACCTCAAATGGAAGCGACATACCAAATATCAAGTCTCTGCTATGTCTGGTTTATGAGAAGGAGATTTTAAAAATTTTTGTGCATTTTGGCCCCACCCCCTCCTCAATATGAGTACAAACCCAATTTGAAGAAAAACCCAAACGCCCCTATATAACTGCTACTCATGTGAATTTTCATTGAACTGCAGCCAGTGGCTTGGGAGAAAATGACCCAAACACCACCTTCATGATGTACGACGGATGGTAGACGACAGAAAAAAAGTGATCAGAAAAGCTCACCCTGACTTTCAGTCAGGTGAGCTAAAAATACAGCCCTGTATATGTGGATAGTGAAGAAACAGCTATGAATTCACAATTCAGAACAAGAAACATCGTTAACATCGGTCAAAATGTATCACTGTTGATGAGCAAAACGATCTGCATCCTGTGAGATGGCGGAAAAAAACAGAATGACACACTGGTTATACCTCTGAGCACTGGTTCCGAAAGCCATGCATTAGTAAAGAAGAAGAGTGTCCCCTACTGGGTGTACGGCGGTCGCACTTGACCCTGTTTTGGCTTATATTTTTATACTGTAACCAATGACCCAGACTTAGCTGGTGCTAACCCAAAAATATCTAGGGCCAAACACAAATTTTGCCCCCCAATCCCCAAAATTTGCATGCAAAACCGAAAATTAGAAGTCCTATCTGGCCCTCCATACATTTTACCCTCCACGCATGCGCAGACGCCAAGAAGTCACCGAATCTGGCGCCAATAAAATCATTCTTTGTTTGGCCCTTGTCAGATAACAACAAACTGATATTTGTGCTTTTAAATCTCAATTAATGATGATGCCAGACACAAATCATTGGTTAAATTGGTGGATCCAAGGACAGAACTGGATGAAGGAAGGAAGAAACGGTGGTTTGAAACGTTCAGGGCTGTAATTTTATAATATTTATTAAAATTAGTTCATGTTCCCTAATTTCGGGACATGAGCCTGACGTTATCACTGATTGATTATGATCTATCCACTGTTAATTTAGTATTCCTTTGCTGCCTTCCCTTGATCCCCCCAGTTAAGGTCCCAAGCTTTTTGGTTTGTTTTAATAAAAAATTTTTTGTAAAATTTATTGGGAGTTTATCGTTTTATACAGAAGATTATTCTGTACATCCCCAGGGTTACATCCTCATCCTTAGGGTGTTCAGGCATTTTGGTCATGCATCTTACATCCAATGTCTCATTTTTTCTTCTGAGGAAGATCTTGCTTTACATCGGATAGTCTTGTTTCTGTTACTGACTTCGGGCCGTGTTGCCTGGGGTCTTGATTCCGGTGTTTTGTTTACCTTACATTACTCTAGGTAGTTTCCTATTTTTGTTTAGGAACAACAGTTGTAAGTAACATTAAATATTCTGATAGTGTGGTAGTTAATTTTACACAGTTTCTATAATTTTGTCCACACTTAGGCTTTTTTGGGCTCATTGTTCCCTTTGGGAACTTGGGCTCTTATATTAGGAAAAAAATTTTATTTTATTTTTGAAAGAGTTTTTCTTTTGGACATATTTATTTCATTGATTATATTTAATGTTATCTTATATTATATGTAGATTTGGTGGTGGTACAATGACATATATTAGTTTTTAGGTAATTATTTTTATCTGATAGTGTGACAAATAGAGGAAACCTTTCCTTGATTTACTTCGTCGTTGTAATGAGTTTGCTTGATGTACTACCTCTAATTCTACTCCATGTATCAGATTTGATAATCTGAATGATGGGTGTCATGGTTTGTGTTAGGCGAGTGGACACTATCGGTCCTATCGCGGCGAGGGGACTCGGCTGGTCCTCTCGTCAAAAGGTCACTGTAGTTTTTTAGTTTCTATTTACAGAGGAACAAGAACATGGTATGGCTTCGTGACACTGTCAAGGAGTGTGCTGACGCCGTCGCAAATCAATGAAGACCTAGCGGCAAAAGTGCTCAAGGAATTAGACAAGTGCCTAGATCCTTAGTAGGATTGATGACCTTGTCGCCAGCTAGCACGACCGGCAGATCTCACTCGTATGTGGGTGATGTGATGCCAGGTATGTCTGTAGCGGTCGAGAAGAGGAATAAGGGTGTAGTGAGCACTATAAACATACGAACATGCTCACCCGGTGATGACGGAAAGAAGGAAGCACGGGAAGGAGGAAGTAGACAAGTTCTGAGGTATGCTCATCCAGGTCTTCCGTGATCGCGAGCAAGAGAGAGGCCTCTCTCTCTTATAACAACATCTGGGGTCAGAGGTTGTTGGTAGGAACTTGTGTCAGTCAGACAAGTTCTGAAGTATGCTCGTCCAGGTCTTCTGTGATCGCGAGCAAGAGAGAGGCCTCTCTCTCTTATAACAACATCTGGGGTCAGAGGTTGTTGGTAGGAACTTGTGTCGGTCAGACAAGTTCTGAGGTATGCTCGTCCAGGTCTTCCGTGATCGTGAGCAAGAGAGAGGCCCCTCTCTCTTATAACATCTGGGGTCAGAGGTTGTTGGTAGGAACTTGTGACAGTTGGAACTTATGTCCACGGGACGCTCCTTCCATAGACTGCCGGGGTCGGCCAGTCTTATAGCTTCCTCTATGTTCGAAAAGCACACACGACGAAACAGGTCCATTGTCGCCAGTTAGCTCGAACGGTGAAGTAGTTACTCAGGCCTCTGAGAACTGTGGCGCTGGGTGTATACGATCCAGGCTAGAAAAAGAGAGATCATATAGGGTGGAGCGAACAATATGATATGCAATTATGCTCACCCAGCGACGACGGAAGGAGGAAACCGGCAAGTTTTTGAGGTTCGCTCATCCAGGTCATCCAGGACCGCGAGCAAGAGAGAGGCGTCTCTCTCTTACAGCATCATCTGGGGGCAGATGTTGTTGGTAGGAACTTGCGTCAGTCGGAGTATATACGTCCATGCCTCCTGTCCGGGATGTCCTGTCTAATAGGCAGCCGGGGCCGGCTAGTCTTATGGTTTCCTCTACATAATGGACAAAGTGATCTTTATATTGCACATGAGTGGTGTCAGTTCCCTGTCGCCAGTGAAACGGTTAGGATTGGATACTAGAACCGTGACTTCGGATGGGACGCATATGCATTATATTTAGAGCTAGTGGAAAAGTGCTCAATGATTTTAGAAAAGACAAGGGCTAGGTTTCAAAAGAGGCTTATGTCCCTTGTCTACAGCTACCTCAACCAGCAGATCTCACTCATATGTGGGTGATGTGATGCCGGGTATGTCCGTGGCGGTCGAGAGAGAATAAGGGTGTAGCAAGCACTGTTGATCGAATCCATGCTCACCTAGTGTTGATGGAAGGAAGAAGACAGCAAGTTCTGAGGTATGCTCGTCCAGGTCTCTCCGGACCGCGAGCAAGAGGGAGCCCCTCTCTCTCTTTCAACAACATCTGGAGCCGGAGTTGTTGGTAGGAACTTGCGTCAGTTAGAGCTTACGTACATAGCTATTGTCCGGTATGCTTAGTTCAATTCTTAGCCGGTGGCGGCTAGTTTTGCTTCTTTAGCATCTACCAAGCACTCCCAACCTCACCTTGGCTAAGTGACTCAAGCTTTCCAGTCTGCATCGTCAAAAGGTCCATCTTTTGTGAAGAAAGTCACACCATCTAGTAGCCAAGGAGATGAGGCTTCATTCATCAGGTCGTCCGCAATAATATTGGAGTCCTAGGAGCAGCCGGCGAAGAGGCTATTCATGACCGCTGCTCCTCAGGCCTCTGTAACAGACTTGCTGTCGCAGTTGCGCAGCTAATCGCAGTATTCCTGCTAAGACAGAAGCACTCAACGTCAGTCTAAAATCTTGAGCTGTTGCATGGTGCTTATTTGGTCCAGTCACCTGTCTGTTTAGATGCTGGTGACTGTGATTCTAACTGATTTGAACGTATGATGGAAAGGATATCTTTTCCTTCCGGAACAACTCTTGGATGATATAGATACCATACATTATCATTTCCTTGAACTTGTTCCAGTGATTCAAAATGCTGCGAGCAATTATGAGAAACTGCTAGCGTTGTTGGACGCTGACTTCATCCGGGTAAAGAGCAGGGTAATAAGATCTCTTTCCGGTTAAGTCTACACGGGTGTCACAGGTCTTCGATTGTGTAGACGACACCATATTTAACTTCCTGCGGGAAAAAGTAATTCGGTTTCTTATCTTCTTCCTCTGTACTTTTAATCTTTTGTGATTGTTCACATACTTTTAAAAACAACAGGGGAAGATGTGGAGAGTTCCTCTGCATTGATTGAGCAGGCTAAGATCCTAGTTTTAGCCTTACCTTCATCATTTAGCTGTTCGCTCGGACGCAATTGAGAAGTTAATTTCTTAGTCTGAGCGAATTTAGTCTCATGGTCTTATGTACTTTAATTTTAAGTACTGTGACGCATCGTCTATGGAAAGGAATTTTGTGGTCGTTTGTACCTTTTAAAATTCTTTCCAGACCTAGTATATATATCTCGGTCTTAACTAATGTTAAGTGGGAGTTATTCTGATGCAACGAAGCCTTGTGTCTTCATCTTTGAATTTGACTAGGTGGAAAACTTGCCATAGGTCGCTTTAGTCTACCAACTCTAGTTTTTATGATAAGAATCAATTCTCGTCTCTTTAAGTTGGGGTCTAATGTACCAAAACCAGCAGAAAGAGTACGAGAGGTTGTCCTAGACTCTGATCGTCTATAAGGACTCATAGCAAAGGTACAGGTATACCTAAGTCTTTGATGGTAAGCTTTCATTATTGTAGGATTAAACTACAAGAAAGTATCTATTCTCGACTCTTTACACAGCCAACAGAAGAGTAGGAGAGTTTGTCCTAGACTCAATTCGCTTATAGGGGCGCATAGCGAAGGTATAGGTATCTCTCCTATATATTTTTCTTTAGGATTGTCTATACAGCCACTTGGATAGGGGTTTCTCGTCAGACTGAGTTACTGGTCAGACTCCCCTAAGCCGGTGGTTTGAGGCTCTAAAGAACTTGGTTGAGCGGATTTTGACTGGAAGTGGATAATTAGGTTATTTATGATTATAAATTATGTCTCTGTCCTAGACTCAATTCGCTTATAGGGGCGCATAGCGAAGGTATAGGTATCTCTCCTATATATTTTTCTTTTGGATTGTCTATACAGCCACTTGGATAGGGGTTTCTCGTCAAACTGAGTTATTGATCAAACTCACCTGAGCCAGTGGTTTGAGGCTCTATAGAACTCGGTCGAACCGATTTTAACTGGAAGTGGATAATTAGGTTATTTATGATTATCTTTCAGTCAAAAAGCGAACGTTCGGCAATTGTAGCGAGTATAGTTCTTTTGATCACTTGTTTTGTGAACTAGATAATGTCTCATGGGATTTATGATAGAATACATGTATCCTACTATTCATTTGCCTGGTTCATCTGTTGTTTCACAGAGTGAATTAACCAGCTGTTTGGCTCGCTTTTATCTGTTATCTGACGCATTAACAGCGATAGTTTTATGCACCGGATGGAGTTGTGTGGAGCGGCTTGGAATGTTATTTCGATGCGTCGCTTACACACATGTCTACTCTAGTTATTAACTGGAGTAGTATACATTTTTTTCCCTCTTGACCTGTTTTGTTTTAGAGAATCTTTTAACATAAGGTCAAGTTTGGGCATATATTACGGTTTTCTCAATTATTTCGGACGTGAGTTTATATATTGCGTTATATCCTGAGTCCGAGGGTCTCTCTATGCAGGGATCTTGGGACCCTCGGTTATTGGAAATCACATATTCAATGATGTCTCATTGTTTACAATTACATCATCAAATTTTTTCCGTTCATGTATTTATAAACGCACATCAGAGTTTATCAGAAGAGAAGTTAAGCTTTTGTTGTCATTGTTTTTCAACAGAAGGGATGTTTATGTTCATTCTATTGTTAAATAAGTCAGTTAGCTATTCGTACTGCTTGAGTTATTTATCTTCCAATTAGCAGTCAATGCTTAAGATTTCAGCGCATAAGTTAGCGCTGGCTATATCTTGCGCTTATTCTAACTGTTTGGCTATTACATGATCTTATGTGGGATCTCTTCAGGATAGCTAAGTTTTCGGCGCATGGGAATAATAGTTTCTATTATTTGTGTCGCTAGTATAAGGCTTTTGAGCGCATACATTGACGTTCAGCTGTTTTCATTGGAATGAATGATAGGATATGTGTGTCCTTCTATTCATTTGTTTCTATTGATTTCATTGAGGTTATGGGGTCTGCTACTGAGCATTTGCCAGAAGCTTCCCCATTAGAGAGTTTTTCTTCTTTAAGGGAAGTTTTATTCTTCATGTCATTCTCCGCTCTCAGTGGCATTACAGGGTATATCAGACGTGAAAGAGCTTTATGGTCACTATATTATTGCTTACTGCACCAGCAATGGTTAAGTAATGTGGATGAGGAGGTTTTGACATATATTCAAATTCTTCCCCCCCCCCCCCATACACTGTCGCGTATATATTTTTTAATACATCAATACTTTGCGTCTGGGTCGTGTTGGATGGCGCCATCATAGGCATATATGCAGTTCTGTTGCATTTGTCTCCGGTATTTATTTTCTGATTTTGGAGCCGGTTTATCATACCTACCTCCATTTCTAGATCCTGGTCTCTATTTTGTTGGTTCTCAAATCGCATATTCTCACGTGTTTATAGCTGTAGATACCAAATAGCACACGTTGGAGAGTGTTTTTACCGGATTTAATATTACAGTGGCCTCCTGTGAATGATCGTGAAGCGTGTTTTCTCTGCAGAGATTGTTCATCTTATCCCGCTTTTGTATGTATATGTTATAAATAATTTCTCACTGATTTCGTCGTACCTGCATACAGCATCTGCAGTGCATATTTTATAGCGGATAATGTTATTTACCAAAATCATCGCTATAGCCTTGGCTTGTGAAGTGGCGTTAAGCATCATTTATTATTCATGAATTAATTTTTTGAGTGCCTGATCGATATTTATTTATATCGTTTCCGGGTTCTGCTTATTGATTCCAGAGCTCTCCCCTCTTTCTTTTGAAGTTATGTTAAAAAAAGGGGGGGGGGGGGGGTCATTTTGTCCACTTCTCTGTCTTATGGGGTATGTAACTATTGAGGAAGCTGTCTTGTTCGTACTATGTTCGGCTATCAGCTGCAGTATTATTGTGTGGCGTAGGTTTATGGGAAATTTTCTCTCATTCTCAGTATGCCATAATAATTTTTAGGGCCTAGTCCATACTAGTCTCAAAAATGGTTTATTTGTTACATCCTAATTAACATTATATTATGCTTAGATGTAGGATTTACATAATTGGGATCCATTTTAGGATATGTCTCTTCTATTATGGTATTAAGAGACATACATGTAAATTCTAATTTCTTCATCATGGATTGAAGGATTTGATCTACTATTTCGGAAGTTCTAGGCCCTCCGCCTTTTTACAATTCGGCTAAGTCTGGGTCATTGGTCACAGTATAAAAATATGAAAAAATGTATTGTAATTTATATATTTTTTATACTTACCAATGACCCAGACGGGAATGACCCTCCCATGAGTGGGCAGTACTGGGCACTCATACCTCCCCGCTGAATTATTATAATCTTTTTTCTACAAAGAATGATTTTATTGGCGCCAGATTCGGTGACTTCCTGGCGTCTGCGCATGCGTGGAGGGTAAAATGTATGGAGGGCGAGATAGGACTTCTAATTTTTGGTTTTGCATGCAAATTTTGGGGATTGGGAGGCAAAATTAGTGTTTGGCCCTAGATATTTTGGGGTTAGCACCAGCTAAGTCTGAGTCAATTGGTAAATATAAAAAATATATAAATTACTATAAATTTTTTCATTTTTTCTAGCTGCTTTTGCACCACTTTTTTTCACAAATCGATTGGGAAAAAAGAAAATAGAGAGTATTTTTCCGAGTTAGGGACTTCCACTGTAGTGCAAGCCTGTTGTAAACAATTGTAAGGTAGGTTGATAAGAAATTGTATTGGTTTGGTTTTGCGGTATATTGCCCATCTCTACAACACGTCACTCTAACAGCTAAAGTACTGTCTGAAAATGTAAAAATATATTTTGCAAAAGTTTCAAAGGAGCAAAATATGCATTACAGAAAAAGGAAGGAAGGCCAGAATGGGAAAGGTTTTTACGGGGATGAGAATCTATGTACATGATTTGGGGCTAATCCTCATGCAAACCCATACTGGCTGCCTTTGGTGTTTTTTGGTGGACAGCCAGGCAGGTAGAGGAAGTTGAAGAAGAAAAATTTATTTATTTATTGGGGTTTTAATGGCACTCTCGACAGCCAGGGTCACCATGTATCAGACAGTTTTACGGGTTTAGGAAGCTGGAGTACCTGGAGAGAAGCACGTAGCAATGGTGAGCAGCTATCAGATTCCTCAATGTACCAACTCCGCACAAGTAGGGTTAGCATTGGTTGAAGACAAGAGCACCATTGACATGCAGTTTGCCTTAGTATACAGCGCCATCGTGCCCTCACATGGGCCATCGGGTTGAAGTGCCTTGCCCAAGGACACAATGCTGTTACATTTGGTGGGGGTTGAAACATGGAACTTTCGGTCTGAAGTTCAATGCTGCAACCACTGAGCCTCCACACTCCCGGAGAAGTAAAAGAGAACCAAGGAGCAGTGGTAAGCAGCTATCAGACTTTCCAATATACTAACAAGGTTTAATTAAGGCTTGAGTCAGAGTTGCCTTGGTTGAAGGTACAATGTGCGCCTGTGCTTACATTCGAGGAATTGGGAGTTACGTGTCTTGCTCAAAGGCACAATGCAAGTGATGTGGGTGAGGACTAAAAACATTTTGGTCACAAGTCAGTGCTGGAAAAGTTGAAGTGTAAATACTCTTTATAATTTTCTCTGGTTTGTTATTTGTTTGTTTGGATGTTTAATATGTTTAACAATACATTCAATAGGAAGGGTCAAAGCATGTGTGGAGGAAGTCAGAGTACCAGGAAGGAATCACCAAACAACCACAAGTAACTATCAGACTCTCCTACTTATAAATGCAGAATGAGCAGGGTTAGCATCATTTGAAGGTAAGAGTACCATCAACATGCCCTATGCCTTAGTACATCACACCATGCTCCCACATAGGAAATCAGGAAGAAGCGTCTTATCCTTGAAGTGTCGACTGGTGCACTTCAAGTCCAATGCACTAACCAATGAGACACCATGCTCCCTTATCTGAAAGTCTGTTCAATGATGTTCTTCAACTATTTCAGTGACAGAATAAATTTTGCATAACAGTGGAGGCCCACTGATTGGCTATTTCATAACTGAAATACCCTGTTCATTCCAAAAAAGAGTAAATTCCTGTTAATTGAATAGAAAATTGTGTTGTTATAGATTTACACAGATAGCCATTAAATCCCCATGTTTATAGACCCCTCCAGCCTCAGTACATCCAATATCACTATTTAATCTATTTTATTATATACTTTATAAATAACCACATTTCTATTGGCTGGATCTTATATACTTGTGACTCGTACTCAAAAATCCATGTACACCGGTGTTCCAGTGAATTTCAACTTTCTAAATATAGCTTTTGGAAATCCCCTCTCTAGTTCTATTTCAATCGACGTAATCTCTATAACATCATTTATTTTTATGTTATTCTACAGATGATACCTATTTTATTGTTAAATAAAAGTATTTCTGGTTGATATAATTGAACTTTTAATTGACAAATAGAAGATTGTTTTTTTGAGGATTGTGTATATAATAAAACAGTTGTGGGCTTTTGTGTTGATAAATGTGATATGAACCTAAAAAACTTACAATGACCTCGGCTAATGTCACAGTCAATATAAGTATTTTAATTTCATATCACATCATATTCACCAACACAAAAGCCCATAATTGTATAATATCTTGTTTGACAGAGCTCAAAGAGCTCTGTCAAACAGGATATAATACACAAGATGCTCAGTTTAGTTTATGACAAAAACCATGTTAAGTGGATACGCCTGTTAACTGAATATTTTTCACTGGCAATTTGATTAATAAATTAGGCCCAACAAAGTAGATCTTTTGTGTCTCCGGCCATTTTTGTAAAATTGCATATGGGCTTGCATTTTTTTATTTTATTTTTTACTTTTGTAAGTATTTCTTTGACATCAAAAGTTCATGTTTTTGGATAGTTTTATGCTTTAGGCCTCATGATCTATAGAATAGCTTGGGTGGTGGTGTATTTCGTCTCTTGAGTGCCAGAAGGCTATGCAATGCCAACGCTCAAGGGACAAATTTATAAATTTTATTTACTTAAAACATCAGACATTAACCATTTAATTTTCATTTCATTCAAGTTTGCATTGGTTATAAAAAGAGAGCATGCGGCAGCCAAAAGGACACTTCAGGAGGGCTTGAGAAACAGATTTTTAACTTTTTAAGCCTTAATAGGGTTTCTTTCGCTGCACTAAAAAGATTTGTGTATCTATGATTTTGCAAATAAATATTACTGTCCAGTAACACACTGCTGGAAAATGGTGTCTACACTCTTTCTGGACTTATAGCACAACATACCATATCATGAGCTCAAGAAAAAATTTTCAAATTGAGTATTTATATTCCAGTCTTCACAATAACATTAGTAATATGCTTTCAATATCAAGGCAGTTTGTATGATATCACAATCAGACTAGAGCTGACCTTCTTTAACCCTTTACCTAATATAATGTCTACATTCAGGCAGCACTATTCCAAAGTATAGCAATAAATGCAAAATAAAAAATTTAATTTCTGATTCTTATGCCTTCAACGTGGTTATTTTGGCTGCCGTATACTCTTTTTACTACCTCTACAAATTAAAAAAAAATTAATTGGCTCATGTATGATAAATTCTCTAACTGAATAGAATGGATCAAACACACCACTGCTGATGTAATTCTGTAGATTATGAGGACTAAAACACAAGAGGCCCCAGGGGGCCTGAGGGTGCTCACCTGACATGGTAGTCTAAATATCAAACCAGGGACTTGACTTGAATAAGCTGCATACGCCCCCCTCCCAAGAAAAGCATATACCAACTAGATGAAGCGATTGTGCCCACACAATACACAGGATTTTCCTTCTATTTTCAGTTCCTGCACTTTTACGTCTCAAAATTGAGATAACGCATAAAAAACAGATTTTTTTCCCAAACAAAATACTTTCAGCCTAAATTTTTTTCTTCTTCTTAAAACGCATAAAAAATGATAAAACTATCTTTCTGGATTTTGGTCCAAAATTTTCGAAGTCCCACCCGGACCCCAAATTTTCAGTGTGAAAAAAAAAAATTTTTTTGTCTTAAAATTGACAGAAACGCATAAAAAACAAAAAAAAAAATTACGGATTTTGGTCCAAAATTTTTGAAGTCCCACCCGAACCCCAAATTTTCGGTGTAAAAAAAAAAAAAAATTTTTGTCTTAAAATTGACAGAAACGCATAAAAAACAAAAACAAAAAAAAATTACGGATTTTGGTCCAAAATTTTGGAAGTCCCACCCGGACCCCAAATTTTCGGTGTAAAAAAAAAGAAGTTTTTTTGTCTTAAAATTGACAGAAACGCATAAAAAACAAACAAAAAAAAAATTTCTGGATTTTGGTCCAAAATTTTCGAAGTCCTACCTGGACCCCAAATTTTAAGTGTAAAAAAAAAAAATTTTTTTGTCTTAAAATTGACAGAAACGCATAAAAAACAAAAAAAAAAATTACGGATTTTGGTTCAAAATTTTCGAAGTCCCACCTGGACCCCAAATTTTCGGTGTAAAAAAAAAAAAAAATTTTGTCTTAAAATTGACAGAAACGCATAAAAAACAAAAAAAACAAAAAAAATTATGGATTTTGGTCCAAAATTTTGGAAGTCCCACCCGGACCCCAAATTTTCGGTGTAAAAAAAAAAAGTTTTTTTGTCTTAAAATTGACAGAAACGCATAAAAAACAAACAAAAAAAAAATTTCCAGATTTTGGACCAAAATTTTCGAAGTCCTACCCGGACCCCAAATTTTCAGGGGAAAAAAAAATATTTTTTTTTGTCTTAAAAATGACGGAAACGCATAAAAAAAAAAAAAAATATTTTTTTGGATTTTGGTCCAAAATTTTCCAAGTCCCACAAGGACCCCAAATTTTCAGGGGGAAAAAAAAAAAATTTTTTTTGTCCTAAAATTGACGGAAACGCATAAAAAAACTAATTTTTTTTCGGATTTTGGTCCAAAATTTTCTAAGTCCTACCCGGACCCCAAATTTTCATAGGAAAAAAAAAAAATTTTTTTTGTCTTAAAATTGTCCGAATCGCAGAAAAAACAAAAAAAATTTTTTTCGGATTTTGCTCCAAAATTTCGAAGTACACAACGGGACACCAAATTTTCAGCCTAAATATGAACCCATGGATTTGGCTTCAACAAACTTGAATCTCACCCCCCTAAGGATGCTGCATACCAAATATCAAAAGATTGCTAGATCTGAAGAAGAAGATTTTTAAAAAATACTCCTTATACTGCACTAATTTAAACATTTGGGCTCCCATAGAGAGCCCAAATATCGACCCAGGCAATTCATTTCAATAAACATGTGAAACAATCTTCCAAAGATGTTATATGTGAAATTTTAAAGCTTTTCGAGCAGTGGTTTCGGAGAAAAGTAGTCTTATGTTTTTCCCATTACCCACAGTGTTAAAAAATGCTCACTCAGCACATTTTCAAAGTCCTCAAAAAGTACCCCATGATAAAACCGATGGCAATTTTTTTTTACCATTCCATTCTGTTGGTCCTAAGGAAGCTTCACAACATATAAGAATTCTCAGTGCCGTGTAGTTTTGGAGATATGGGCGTTTTCATTTTTTCTATTTTTAGCTCCTGTGGTTCCCATGGGGCTATGGGGAAAAAAATTTCTGCATAAATTAGGTACTTATGACCCAATAAGCACTCACGTAAAATTTGGTTCAAATCGGCCTCGTGGTTTGGAAAATAGAAATTTGGGGCGGGGCCAAAATCTTTGCCCCTCCTTTAACATCGTCAAATATAGCTCCTCGAACTTCTCTTGAACAAACTTGAGTCTACACCTCAAAAGGAAGCTGCATACCAAATATCAAGTCTCTGCTATTGCTGGTTCTTGAGAAGAAGATTTTTTAAGAATTGGAGCATTTTTGCCCCATCCCTCTGCTCAATGTGAGCCGAAACCTAATTTGGCAAAAAATCAAAATGCCCTTATATAACCCCTATTCACATGAAATTTCATTAATATGCGGCCAGTGGTTTGGGAGAAAAAGGCCCAAACACCACCTTCACGACGGACGCCGGAAGACGGACGACAGACGACGGATGACGGACGAAAAGTGATCAGAATAGCTCACCCTGACTTTCAGTCAGGTGAGCTAAAAAGAAGATTTTTAAAGAATATTCCCCATATTGAACTAAGTTATAATTCGGGCTCCCACAGGAAGCACATATATGAACCCAGGGACATGGCTTTAACAAACTTAAATCTCACCCCCCTAAGGATGCTGCACACCAAATATCAAAACGACTGCTGGATCTGAAGAAAAAGATTTTTAAACAAAATTCCTCATTTTGAACTAAGTTACAATTCAAGCTCCCACAGTGAGTCCAAATATGGACCTAGGGACATGGCTTGAACAAACTTGAATCTCACCCCCTTAAGGATGCTGCATATCAAATATCAAAACATTCCAACTGCTGGATCTGAAGAAGATTTTTAAAGAAAATTCCTCATTTTGAACTAAGTTATAATTCGGGCTTCCACAGTGAGCCCAAATATGAACCCAGGGACTTGGCTTGAACAAACTTGAATCTCACCCCCCTAAGCATGGTGCATACCCAATATCAAAAGATTCTGCCTGCTGGATCTTGAGAAGAAGATTTTCAAAGAAATTTGCCTGAAATGCACTAAGTTCGAATTCGAACTTCTATAGTGAGCCCAAATATAAACCCAGGGGGTCGATTTGAACAAACTTGAATCAGATCCACCCCACAATGTTGCATACCAAATACCAAAAGATTCTGCCTGCTGGATCTGGAGAAGAAGATTTTTTAAGAAATTTGCCTGAAATGCACTAAGTTCGAATTTGGGCTTCTATAGTGAGCCCAAATATGAATCCAGGGGGCCGATTTGAACAAACTTGAATCAGATCCACCCCACAATGTTGCATACCAAATATCAAAAGATTCTGCCTGTTCGATCTGGAGAAGATTTTTTAAGAAATTTGTCTGAAATGCACTAAGTTCGAATTCGGGCTTCTATAGTGAGCCCAAAAATGAATCCAGGGAGCCGATTTGAACAAACGTCCATCAGATCCACCCCACAATGTTACATACCAAATATCAAAAGATTCTGCCTGCTGGATCTGGAGAAGAAGATTTTTTAAGAAATTTGCCTGAAATGCACGAAGTTCGAAATCGGGCTCCTATACTGAGCCCAAATATGAACCCAGGGGGCCGATTTGAACAAACTTGAATCAGATCCACCCTACAATGTTGCATACCAAATATCAAAAGATTCTGCCTGCTGGATCTGGAGAAGAAGATTTTTTAATCTTTTTCCCATTGCCTACAGTGTTAAAAAGTGCTGACTCAGCACTTTTTCAAAGTCCTGAAAAAAGTACCTTGTGATCAAACCGATAGGGATTTTTTTTAACCATTCTATTCTACTGGATAAAAGTAAGCTTTATACAAAATAAGAATTCTCTGTGCCGTGTAGTTTTGGAGATATGGCAGTTTTAAGGTTTTTCCTATTTTTAGCTCCCAAGGTTCCCACGGGGCAATGAGAAAATTTTTTTTGCATCAATCAACTACTTATGACCCATTATCATCTCATATCAAATTTGGTTCAAATCGACCTCACGGTTCTGAAAATATAAATTTTAGGCGTGGCCAAAATTTTTGCCCCTCCTATAACGAAGGCAAATAATGCCAGACAAACTTCTCTTGAACAAACTTGATTCTAAACTTCAAAAGGACTCTGTATACCACATATCAAGTCTCTGCTACTGGTGGTTCATTAGAAGAAGATTTTCAAAAAATTTGGCCATTTTTCCCCCACACCTCTGCTCAATATGAGCCGAAAGCTATTTTGGATAAAAATCAAAATGCCCCTATATAGCCACTACTTACATGAAATTTAATTAAAATGTGGCCAGTGGTTTAGGAGAAAGAGGCTCAAACACCACCTTCACGCAGGACGACGGACGACAGACGATGGACGAAGAGTGATAAGAAAAGCTCACCCTGACTTTCAGTCAGTTGAGTTAATAAAACAAACCAATTGTATCAACCCAAAAGAGATAAGAAATGGTTAACAACTAGAGGCTCTAAAGAGCCTGTAATCGCTCACCTTGAACTACATATAAAAATGTGATTTCCCATAGGCTTTCCATGGTAACTATGAGCTGCAATTGTGACCATGTTTGCAACATTACATCAACATTACATGAGGATCATTGGCAGAAGGTGTCCCAGTCCTCAATCACGTGAAGTTTCAAAACAACTGAATCCATCAAACAGAATCATAGAATATCTCTGGTGGCCATATTTTCCAACCAACGGGAACAAAAAGAGGATCGTTTGTGGAGGGCCTCCTATAGACCATTAGACCATTCCTGCCATGTTTTTGTTCATGTCGGCTCAGTAATTCCATAGAGAAAATCAAAATGGGATTTCCCATAGGGTTTTTCTATAGTAACTATAAACTGCAATTGTGGCCATGTTTGCAGCACGATCAACATTAAATGAGGATCGTTGGTAGAGGGTGTCCCAGTCATCAACCATGCAAAGTTTCAAAACATTTGGCCCTGTGGTTTCAGAAGAGAAGTGTTTTCAAAATTGACCAATCAGAATCAAAGAATGCTTCTGGCGGCCACGTTTTTCATCCAACAGGAATAAAATGAGTAACTGTTGTAGAGAACCTCTCATAGACCATGCCTGCCAAGTCTGGTTCACATTGGCTCAGTACTTTCAGAGAAGATGATGAAAATGTGATTTCCTATAGGGCTTCTATTGTAACTATAAGCACAATTGCAGCTATAATTGCAACCCGATGAAGATTAAATGAGGATCATTGGTAGAGGAGGTTACAGTCATCAGTCACATTAAGTTTCAAAGCATTTGGCCTTACAGTTTCAAGGAAGCTTTCTTGAAAATGCACACATTTATGAATTCTGTTTTAACAAAAAAATCAGTAAAAGAAGGTTAAATATTTTGAAAATTACAATTTTTCAGACAATATTCTCTCTCAAATAGCTTTGGATAGGTAAAGGGTTACAGGAAACACATTTTACTCCAATTCTGTCATATCTTAAAAGATTTAATTTGCTGAACATCTACTGGGAAAAGAATATAAACAAAACTTCCATGCTTTCCAACACCTGTCATCAATCAGTATTTTCTGATAAGTAACTTGAGAAGAATAATGCATATATCAAGATACAGTTGCAATTGATTACAGTACAAGTCAAAATAAGTTGTGTAGGATAATCGTATAAACTGTGTATCTTTCTCTTCCTACACTGATAAGACCAGAAGCTGACATCATTTTCTGGAAAGCTCTCACTGATAGCTTTCCAGAAAATGTCAGATTCTGATCTTGTCAGTGCAGGAGCAGTAGTTTACTTAAGTTTATTGCAGATGTGCTACAACTTATTTTTACTTGTACTGTGTACACAATATTTTGGGTTTTTCCCAGTTCTCAGTGGAGAAAACTGGCACCAACCCTTAGCAGATTCTCAAAAAACAAGTATTTTGCTGACAGTACAAATCTTCATGCAGACAGGAGAGGCAATGGGTTAAGCATTAGAATATAGCCTCTGGCAGCCACATATTTCCATCCTCTCATAGACCATTCCTGCGAAGTTTGGTTCACGTCGGCTCAGTAGTTCCAGAGAAGAAGATGAAAATGTGATTTCCCATAGGGTTTCTCTAGTAATTATAAGCCGTAATTGCAGCCATGTTTGCAACCCGATCAACATTAAATGCGGAGCATTGGTAGAGGGTGTCACAGCCATCAACCATGCAAAGTTTCAAAACATTTGACCTTGTGGTTTCAGAGAACATTTTTCAAAATCCACCAATCAGAATCAAAAAATGCTTCTGGCGGCCATGTTTTTCGATGCACGTTAACCAAAATGAGGAGCCTTTGTAGAAGACCTCCCATAGACTATCCCTGCCAGGTTTGGTTCACGTCGACTCAGTAGTTCCAGAGAAGAAAATGAAAATATGATTTCCCATAAGGTTTCTATAGTAACTATAAGCTGCAATTAAGGCCATGTTTGTGACCCAATCAACATTAAATGAGGGTCGTTGGTAGAGGGGGTCCCAGTCATCATTTATGTGAAGTTTCAAAACATTTGGCCTGGTAAAGTGTTTTGTTTTTTTCCATTGACAGTATCAAGCCATGACAATGATTCATGGGAAGCCATCTATGAAAGCTTTTGTGGAAGCAATGTCAGAGACTGGTATAATAATCAAAGAAAATTACTGTTGTTAATTGATGGAGGTGAGTTGGAAAAAATGCAAAACTCATTTGTTTTTTCCAGACGATATCAAGCTATGACACTGATTCATGGATGGTGTATTTGTTGTTTGCAATATTGAAATTTCAAATCATTCTCAGATTTCAATGTAAGTACACAATTTTGTTCAGGGTTCTGTTCTTTGCTTGGGGCCACCTTCTCTAATGGGCCAAGTTTGTTTTGGGCTGAGTTCTCCTGTGGGCCAGCTTTTTTGGGGGCCGGCTTCTCTCGTGGGCCCAGTTCTCTCATGGGCTGACTTCATTTTGGGCTGAGTTCTCCTATGGGCCAACTTCATTTTGGGCCGACTTCTCCTGTATCCGTGTATATCAGGTCAGTAACTTATTATCGAGCAAATTTATTTTGTTTTGAACAGTAAACATGATGTCATAGCTGCTGTACAATTTGGCATGACTCTAAAAAGATGCAAGTCTCACTTGCTGTAACAGTCACTACCCTAGTAAGTTTAGAAAAAACACTATTTACATACCTTGCTTTAGGGAGATTGCTCAAGGCATGATATATTTTACTTTCTAACAGCTGAACTTCTACAAGAAGAGCTTTGTCATCGAGTTTCTTCAGTTCCCGCAACAATGTCGAAGCTGCAATTCAAACACTAATGCTATTAAGCAATGGAATATACAGCATACCACAGGATGTTCCTTATAGGATAAATACAGCAGTTCCCTGAAAGCTTCTATTTCAAAGGGTTGTTTGTTTCCGCGTCAATAGTCCTACTAAAACGGGGGCAACATGATTGTGTGTATGTTTTTTTCACCCATAAGCTTCTATATAAAGATGAGATACTAGAGATGGGCAATATGCTGGAAAACCGAATGATACCAATATCATGTGGATACCTAAAAATCAAACTGAACCAGTCACTGAATAGCAAAACCATTTGTATATTCAAATTTCCCTACATTCAAAATTTATAAGGCCTTGTTAAGGATGGATACCTAAAAATAAAACTGAACCAGTCACTGAATAGCAAAACCATTTGGATATTCAAATTTTTCGACATTTAAAATTTATAAGGCCTTGTTGAGGATTACCAGGTATTAGCAGTTGGAGTGTTCATTTTCATGAAAGTGACCGATTTACTTGAAACTGGGCAATTGTTCTGAATTCCCACTAGAATACAACCTGCACATGTCCAGTTTCTTAGCAGTGGATTCTAATCAAGTCTTGGCTGACTGAGCAGGCAGCCAGGATTTGACTAGCAATCACTGTCAAGTTGATTTGTCTATTGTCAGCAGGACCTCCTAATGATGGTATGTTAAGGGCACCTGCTCTGAAATCGCAAAAACAGATCTTTAAAGGTTGAGGTGGATTTGGAACAAGGCACAAAATCGCTGTAGATGTGATTTGTGTTGGCAAAAGAATGCCAATGTTGAGCTCATTGGCAGTGGCATTTGTGGTAGAATGATATGAGAACAACTTCTGTATTTTTTTGGTGTTAATTCCCCCTTGGTTCTATCAGCAAGGAATCCAACATATCAAATTTCATTAAAATCCATCCACTCACTGCAGATGGATGGAGACGTGGACAGACAGATGGTTGGATGGATGGACAGATGGATTTTTTTTTTTTATTAGGGTTTAATGACACATTAACAGCCAGGGTCATATCATGTCGGTGACAGTTTTACAGGTGGAGGAAGCCGGAGTACCCAGAAAGAACCACCGAGCAGCTGTCAGCTCTCCAACATCGCAACTCTGAACTCTGCACCGTGGAACAGGCAGGGCTAGATTGGCTGAAGACATGCGCACCATCGACGTGCAGTACACATTAGTACACAGCACCATCGTGCCCCCATGTAGGCAATCGGGGCAAAGTGCCTTGCCCAAGGACACAACGCGGGAACGCAAATTAGTCGCTGAAATGGTCACCCATCCAATTACTAACCGCGCTCGACGTTGCTTAACTTCAGTGATCTGACGAGAACCGGTTACCGTGATGTACCCGCGACCCCGGACATATGGATGGATGGACAGATGAATGAGTGGATGGACAGGAACGGATGCATGCAATCCAGCACCTCCCCCCACCCCCCCCCCCCCAATTATTTTCAAAAGTGGGGGTATAAAAATATAATAATCATGCCCAATATGCAATAATGGTGCTCAAAGCATGTTGCACTCAATAACATTTGGGCCACATTTTGCAAAGTTCTGCATAACATTTGCTTAGAATATAGAATACAATAGTAACATGTCAAATCAAAAGAATTAACTCTTGAAGTGAGTTTAAAGAACTGCGCAGCCTTAGCCAGAGAAAGCAATCGGTGTAAACAATGCCAAATAACGCACGCACTGTCAACACAGATTGCTTTTCACTGATGAATTTAGTGTGATCTTATTGGAGATTGTGATTTTATTAATTTATAAATGTGGTCTTTACGATTAAACTTTCTGTGAGATGCAGGGAAAAGTATCAAACCCTGAACGCATGGATCACACCAAGAATAATGTGGAAGTACTACCATAACAAGCTATACTTCTAAGCAACAAAATGAGTGGTAACACAATATGTTAAAAAGGTTAAAATGGAAGTGTTTTTCTCTCCAATGACCAAACCATGATCATACTGGGAAGTCAGAATTTTCCATCATGCTCAAATTAGAACCAATATATAAGTCTGTAAACTGTAATGTTCTGGGATAGGGCCCTTTGGAAAAATTCCACAGGAGACATTATATATGTATTAAAATTCATTACACACCTATTACTTTTCCTCCAGTCCCATATTTACAAATCCATATGGAACATGAGGGATATCTGTTGACAGACTATTTTCCACCTGATGTCATATATCCATCAAAAGAACTAAACTCCACCCACTTTTGTAAATCAAAATGATGCATCCTGGTCAAGAACAATTCGGAAGGTGCAGTGACAGCTGATGAATCAAATGTGAATTGAAAAATGTTTGTTCAAATCCACCAAAAGAATCAATGAAAGTAATCTTATTCTATACCGAGTCAAAAAGAAAGTTTAATAAACTTTGAGGAGCAATTTTTTTAGTATTATCGACTTTAATCCAAAACAAATTATTGTAAATTCATATTTCGAGTCATAATTTCATGTTCTTACTGTTGCCAGTGTCACGTCAGGACGTCACAATTCAGACATGGGGTGAAATGAAAAGTTCGCACATGCAGTCAATTGCGTGTATGTCCACCGTTTGCTTCTTGGATGGCAAGACATCAACGGCGCATGGACCTGATAAGTCTCTGAATGTCACTCTGTGGTATCGCGTTCCACTCCTGCCTTAGAACATTATGTAAATCGCCTAATGTCTGAAGATCATAAAGTCGTACCCGACGGTCCAACTGATCCCAAAGATGCTCGATTGGTGACAAATCTGGTGAAAGTGTGGGCCAGGGAAGAAGTTCGGTGCTCTGCTCATCAAGAAAATCATGACAGATATGCGCCACAAGACATCGGGCATTGTCTTGCTGGAATAACTGCAATCGGATGTTAGCGTTAAACAACGGGACAACAATAGCATTAAGAATTTTGTCCCTATATTGCTGTCCATTAAGATTACCATCGATGAAGATCAACTGCGTTCGATGGTGCACGAAAATTCCTGTCCAAATCATTACACTACCTCCGCCGAAACGGTTGCATTCCCACACGCAAGCATCAGAAAACCGTTGTCCTCGTCGGCGATACACTCTTGCCCTACCATCAGCGCCGTAGACAAAATCTTGATTCATCACTAAAAAGAACTATGCTCCAACGCTACTGAGTCCTGCAAACACGCTGACGTACCCATTCCATTCTGATGGTACGATGACGTTAGGTAAGGATTGGTCCATGGTATGGACGCCTATTGCAGATGCTATGTTCAGTGAGTCTGTTGCGGACAGTTTGTGCACTTATTCTATTGATAGTTCGACCAGGAGCAATTGCTGCTGTCCTCGTCACCGGAAAGGAAGCAATCCCGCAAGTGAGACGTCCTGGTGTGTCGGTATTCTGCAGGGGTTGTAACTCTTGGTAGACCTGAACATGGTCAGTCGGCAGTATATCCAGTGGTTCTATACCTTCCAATGAGATGGTAAACCGTGGCCACAGTGACTCCGAACTCAGCAGCAAGCTCATCTAGAGGTATCCCAGCCTCATGCATATCAATGGCATGCAACCTCTGATTTTTGGTTAACCTTAACATTTTTTAAAATGTCGGAAGACAAAAACTAACGTGTTTTCTAAATACCGTATATGTCCGTGTATAAGTCGCATCTTTTTGCTTGGAAAAACGGGACCAAAATTGGGGTGCGACTTATACAAAGGTAATTATTTTTCAGCAAGTTTTCAACAGCGATATGAGGACTGAACGGACACCAAATCGGCCCATGTCGACGGTTTGTATCACAGCGATTCACCTGCTTTGAAAATTTGTTTATTTTATTTCACCTCTTTATTTCTTATTTCAGTGTTGTGCATTAACTTGATCACAAAATAAAATTTAAACAAAAATAAATATAAAAAAAATAAAATAAAAATAGGAGATTATACTCAATGTGTTCTTGTTGATTTTTTTTTTCTCGGTGACCCGGTGAGTGGAGGGAGGGGTGGTGAACAATCGAAAATTTGAAACCGCATGCAATTACTTTCCTTCAAAATAATTACGGTACCTGTTCGTGTCTTCAACATCTCCAGTAATAATACACAATAGAATATTCCATGGTTGTATATCTCAACATATTTTGGATATTGGTATGAGTTATTTACAAAATTCACAAGGCAATCAAATTGTTTACACAGCACACCACATGTGTTTTTTTAAGGGGAATTCCCTTTGAAGAAGATTAACAAGAATCATGCAGTTACTTCCCTTTTACTTTACATTCACATTTTCGGGAATTTCCGTCGCATCCCGACTTCATGACCTATTTGTTTGCACGTGCAATTCGTTTAAATGGCAAGGGAATAAAGCATTTTTCTTTGTAGTTTTACATTTGGATTTACCATTTGAATTCAACTTACCTCGTTCTTACCTGAACACATGCACCGGAGCATTCCTTCTTTTACTGGCGTGAGTAATAACAAACACAGTTGACATATATCTTTTAATAAATACGATACATGAGTAATAACAAACACAGTTGACATATATCTTTTAATAAATACGACACATTGAATGTATCAATGAAGAATACAAACAAATATAATTTATAAATATACTGTAATCGGTCATCAAACCTCCCTGTTCAGTCCACAAGACTTCCAGTCCTTTAGCCAAATTTACGGAATTGTTTTAACATTTTTCAACCCAAATTGGGGGTACGATACAAGGGTTTTTGGTGCAGGGGGGATATTTTGTATGAAAAGTAGGGTGCGACTTATACATGGGGGCGACTTATACACGGACATATACGGTAACCCAGGCTCTCTAGCACAACATAACACAATGAAAATCATTGGTCACCCATTCAAGTTGACATTCTCGGGTATCACATGCTATTTTGAAATCTGTAGCAAAATTGTAAATGGTTGGGTGGACCACAACATGTCATTAAACTCTTTGCACGACTTCTTGTCCACAAAATGTAACATTAGAACTATTATATTTCATCCTTTATTTTTTCACATTTGTTCCTATTATACTCTCTTTTTTGACTCAGTATATAAATGTGGGAGTGATTTTATAACACTCAAGTTCTGATTTTGAAGTGAATATCTTTCAGATAATACCAGCTAATTTCTTAAAAATATGAACAGATAACCGATTTGGAATAAATTTTTATTTATATTTTTCTGTTTACATATCAATCTGTCACACGTGTTTGCCAATCACACTGGAATTTTGTTTTGTGTTTTTATTTTAAGCAGACATGAGAACTGTCAAATTCTACAAATAAGCCTGATTTTTTAAATTAATGGATTCTATGTCATAAAGACATGTAATAAACACAGAACACCACGATGTGTGAAAGTATTGGTCAATATAGCACTCATGCCATTGCAGAAGAATAGAACTCGAGGTTGTGCTTCTTGTTCTATCCTTCTGCGCTGCCGCTCGTGCCATATTGACAAACACATTCACAAACTTGTGACGTTCTGTGTATGTATTGATTTTCAGCCAAAATACATTGGAAATACCGGTAATTTTTAGGCATACCAATGTACCTGAAATTTCAATAAAATGTATTGATAATCCATCATGTATGGGAAAATGCTCTCATCTCCAAAAACGAATGCACCCATTTCAGGAATCACAAGTTTTCAGCACAAGCTGAGGAGCCAAAGAAATGCTAATATACATACCATGATTGCCATGTGTATTACACGTAACCCAATATAATACAAACATTGATAAATGTGCGAGAAACTCCATGTGTGGAATCTGGCCTATGTTTAAGAAAGTTATGTAAGAATGCATCTAATTGGTCATTACACATCTGATTGATGTTATGACATGAATGAAATGCTTCGATACAAAACACAGGGTTCCCACTGATATCAGAGAATCAAATTCAAACACTATTTAAGAACTTTTAAAAAAAATTGCCAACAATTTTCAAGGACTATAAGGGCTGTAAAAACTGACTGAACGATCATTTCATTCGCCCAAAAAGAAACAAGGTGACCAATTTTTCCATCCACTACATTCCCAGACATTCAAATAATCTTCCTGAATCATAATCTACTTTAGGCCTCATAAAGTAGATTTTCTGTTTCTCAGGCCATTTTTTGTAAAATTGCATGCGGGTGGGCATTTTTTTATTTTCTTTTATTTTTATTATTTGTAATTATTTCTTTGCCATCAAAAGTTCATGTTCTTGGTTGTTTTATGTCTTAGGCCTCATAATCTACAGTCCAGAACAGCATGGGTGGTAGTTTATTTCATCCCTTGAGTGCAAGAAGGTTTTGCAATGCTAAAGCCTTGTTGAACTCAAGGGACAAATTTATCAATTTGATTAACTTGGGTAAAATATCAGACATGAACCATTTAATATTTATTTTTGAAGTTTGCATTGGTTATAAAAAGAGAGCATACAGTAGCTAAAAGGACAATGTGGGAGGCCTGAGAAACAGATTTTTAACTTTTTTGGGCCTTATAATGATGATAAAACATACTATTATGATGACATGAAGATGAATTGCTGTGATGTAACTCACTCTCTGAGCCCCTTCCAACAGTGTAATACATCAACGCATTTCTGGTGAGTTAACATGAAAATCCTTGTCTTAGAGGTTATTGGCAAACTGAATTCAAGTACTTTTCAAGGAAGATGGGTGGACAATTTAGTGCTTTTCAAGGAAAGAAAGAAATTCAAGCACTTCTCAAGGAAGGGGCCAAAATCAAAGACTTTTCATTTTGAGTGGGAACACTGAAACAGTTAAAAGTTAACCAGTAACATTTTTCTTTAAAAATATCAGCCTCATTCAAGTTTAATCTTAGGATAAATACAGAACACAACTCAGGCAGAGTGCAGGGGACAGGAATCAATGACCCTTGGGTCACTAATTCCTGTCTCTCATATTCCACCCTTCTGTTGTTGTTTGGTTCTGTTTAGAATTGATCAACAATGTTATCAAATATCATTTTACAACTTATGATGAACACTTGCTCTGAGCACTTCGGCTAAAAGTTACTGATCACACAATATATTGCCAAAATGGTTTGTTTAATAAGATTTCAGAAGCAGAGGACAGAAAAACTAGAGTAGAATATAACTAATTAGTGCTAGACAGTTTCCCAAGTAATTAGGTAAGGCCTGTTATGAATTAATATTGTAATATCATCTAGAATGAAAAAAATGAGATACCACTAAGCTTTAAACTTCTTGTAGACCCTACACAGACATGAATCAAGACAAGTGAAGTGTTCAGGTTGTTGAGAAGACATGATTGGCTTTTTCAGTCAAGTGTCAGGAACATCCCTTTACACTGATGTTTCACTAATTGAGAGAGGGATTCTTTCAACTTAATGTCAGACCAACATCAAGTCAAAGGAATTTCTCTCTCATTTAGTGAAACAACAGGATAAAAGGTGGAAATTATCCCATATGTATGGCTAATTGTGCTGGATGCTCAATTATTAATTACCCCTAGCACACTGGTAGTGCATCAGAATTTCTCCAATCACTGTTTTTCTCTTGTTTAACTATGAATTTAACCAATTATATCTTGTTTGACAGAGCTAGCTCAAACAAGGGATATTTGGTTAAATATCAAACTGCATTATGGGAAATATTTGCTGCTGAAAGCTTTGTCATTTTGACATCAGAGTGCAGGGGCTTAAAAGTATTGCATGTATACCAACTGAAATGCATAAATCAGCCCAATACACGATGGCACAAACAGTTAATCATGACCACAACAGTTTTACGGGTGGAGGTAGCCGGAGTACCCGGAGAGAACCACCAAGCAATGGCAAGCACCTGTCAGCTCCCCAACATACTAACTCCACACAAGCAGGGTTAACACTGATTGAAGACAAGTGCACCATCAATGTGCAGTACACCTTAGTACACAGCGCCACCGTGCCCTCACCTGGGCAATGGGGGTGAAGTGTCTTGCCCAAGGACTCAAAGCAGTTGCTGCAGGTGGGATTTGAACCGAGGACCTCTCGGCTTGCAGCCTGCACCTCTACCAAGCCACTGCTCCCCCTTCTGAGGCAAAATTAAAAATGTATAAAACTACCATAGGGTGTAATTTTAGTGGTATCACATTGCAATTTGCGATGCAATATGTCATATACTGTGATATAGTATTATTCTATTAGTGAAAATGTGACACAATTCTCATATGTATGCACAAAATAAAGATTTATTTAACTGGTTGAGGGCTTGATTATTTTTGGTGGTCTGAATTTGTTCATCAAAAATTGTTCTGTTACAAATTATTGGAGAGTGCCAACAGGCACTCTCCAATAATTTGTAATAGAACAGATTTGTATTAAAAAAACTATCATTTACGGATGACTGAATTCGAAGCATGGGAAAGGAAAAAATTGGCCTTTGCACTGGTACCCTCATTTTCTGAAAGACCTGATTGTGGCTTCTAGAAACAAACTTCTCATTATTTATGCTGTCCATTTTAGTTGTTCTATATTGATTTTGTATGGTATGATCACTGTTACAAGAGAAACTATCAGTGAAATCAACTTGGAAGCTCTAATATTTAATTTTCGACTTTCACAACTGGACTTTAAGCATCCACGACCATTCCATCAGGAATAAAAAATAAAAGTAAAAACTGCCCTCCGTCATTCATTTTAAAAAAATATGCCTGAGAAACAATTATTTAATTTTGATTGGGCTTAATGTCGTGAACAATTTTGTGATTGTTTATTGTTAATCAAAAAGTGTGATTTTCATTTCCAGTCATATTGCCCAATTCTATATATAAGTGTGCAATAAAACAACTGCAGTATACAAGAAATCAAGTTCTAAAAAAGAATAAACTATTTAGAATACCTACCTAAGCTTAAAGCATCTTGATAAGCTTGTGTTTCGTAGTACAAAGCGACAAGGCGTGCCTGAAATTCAGGAATACTTCAGAGGATTATGAATGACTATGATACATATAGGTTATAACTTACCACCATGTGGGTCTCCATGATGGGGTATTAGAGTTGAGACCTCATCTCTGGGCACATATCGACGAGTCCGTTAGAACGAGTCAAAATACGACTCAGAGGCAAGGTTGTCCCATAGGCATCGTGTTTGATCTGACCCGTCTGGTCTCACCAAGATGGAATAGGACAACCCAGATTTATTGACTATTGTAATAACTTGTGTAATAAATAACAATGGATATCTAAAATTGAATATGACACCTGAATTGCGAACAAAAAGGAAATTAGGTCTAAAAAAGTTAAAAATCGGTTTCTCAGGCCCTCTCGCATGGCCCTTTTGGCTGTTGCATGCTCTCTTTTTATAACAAATGCAAACTTAAAAATGAAAGTGTCAATGACACTGTAGCTTAACTTGTGTGTTGTGTTTGATGAAAAGGATAATGTTCAATGTTTATGAAAGGATTATGAAATAAGACAAGAATTGTGATAATTGGGAATATGTTCATTTTTGTTCCCTGTATGCTATGTTTATGATAAAAATAATATGAGGTGTACACTGTACTAAAGATCTGAGGGGTGGGTTAATATGACCTCACAGTTAATATATGTGGCCCTCACAGTTAACTTATATCAACAAAAGTTACCAAGTTACAGTGAAATTATTCCAAAATGAGTCATCCTATCAAGTTACATTAAAATCCCTTCATAAATATGGCCTGTAGACTGTGCTAAAGGTTTTCGTGCTAAAGGTTTTCGGGCTTCGTAGCCGTCAGTTTCCCAATTGCGTCCAAAGGGGACGTTCTCATCTAGACATTATATGAAGTCAACCTACCAAGTTACAATAAAATCCCTTAATAAATATGACCTGTAGACTGTGCTAAAGGTTTTTGGGCTTTGGGCTCTGGCAGCCATCATGGTTAAATGATTGCAACCAAAAGGGGACACTCTCATCTGGGCATCATCTGGAGTGATCCTCCAAAGTTACAATGAAATCCCTTCATAAATATGACCTGTAGACTGTGCTCAAGGGTTTTGGGTTTCAGGCCCCTGAAGCTGTCACAGTTGACCAATCACGACCAAAAGGGGATGTCATCATCTAGGCATTATATGGAGTCAAATTTACGGGTTACAATGAAGTCCTTCCATAAATATGACCAATAGACTATGCTAAAGGTTTGGGGGTTTTGGGTTCGGGCAGCCATCAAGGTTGAATGATCGCGACCAAAAGGGGACGTTCTCATCTAGACATTATTTAGAGTCATCCTACCAAGGTACAATGAAATCCCTTCATAAATATCACCTGTAGACTGTGCTAAAGATTTTCGGGCTTTGGGCCCCTGTAGCCAACACAGTTGCCTAATGGTGTCCAAAAGGGGCTGTTCTCATCTAGACATTATATGAAGTCAACCTGCCAAGTTACAATGAAATCTCTTCATAAATATGATCTGAAGACTGTGCTAAAGGTTTTTGGGCTTTAGGCTTGGGCAGCCATCATAGTTGAATGATCGCAACCAAAAGGGAACATTCTCATCTGGACATCATCTGGAGTGATCCTATGAAGTTACAATGAAATCCCTTCATAAATATGACCTGTAGACTGCGCTCAAAATTTTCGGGCTTCAGGCACCTGTAGCCATCACAGTTGACCAACCACGATCAAAAGGAGATGTCATCATCTAGGCATTATATGGAGTCAACCTAACAAGTTACAATGAAATCCTTCCATAAATACGACCTACAGACATGCTAAAGGTTTTTGGGCTCAGGCAGCCATCAAGGCTGAATGATCGTGACCAAAAGGGGACGTTCTCATCTGGACACTATTTGGAGTCATCCTACCAAGCTACAATAAAATCCCTTCATAATTATGACCTGTAGACTGTTCTAAAGGTTTTCAGGCTTTGGGCCCCTGAAGCCGTCACAGTTGCCCAATCGTGTCCAAAAGGGGACGTTCTCATCTAGGCATTATATGAAGTCAACCTACCAGGTTACAATGAAGTCCCTTCATAAATATGACCTGTAGACTGTGCTAAAGGTTTTTGGGCTTTGGGCTCAGGCAGCCATCATGGTTGAATGATCGCAACCAAAGAGGACAATCTCATCTGGAGTGATCCTGCGAAGTTACAATGAAATCCCTTCATAAATATGACCTGTAGACTGTGCTCAAGGTTTTCGGGCTTTGGGCACCTGTAGCCATCACAGTTGACCAATCACGACCAAAAGGGGATGTCATCATCTAGGCATTATATGGAGTCAACCTAACAATGTTACAATGATTCCTTCTATAAATATAACCTTTTGCCTATGCTAAAGGTTTTTGGGCTCGGACACACATCAAGGCTGAATGATCATGGCCAAAATGGGACGTTCTCATCTAGACATTATTTGGAGTCAACCTACCAAGTTACAATGAAATCCCTTCATAAATATGACCTGTAGACAGTGCTAAAGGTTTTCGGGCTTCGGGCACCTTTAGCCGTCAAAGTTGCCCAATCATGTCCAAAAGGGGACGTTCTCATCTAGACATTATATGAAGTCAACCTACCAAGTTACAATGAAATCTCTTCATAAATATGACCTGTAGACTGTGCTCAAGGTTTTTGGGCTTCAGGCACTTGTAGCCATCACAGCTGACCAATCACGACCAAAAGGGGATGTCATCATCTAGGCATTATATGGAGTCAACCTAATACGTTACAATGAAATCCTTCCATAAATATGACCTTTTACCTATGCTAAAGGTTTTCGGGCTCGGGCACCCATAAAGGCTGAATGATCGCGATCAAAAGGGGACGTTCTCATCTAGACATTATTTGGATTCATCCTACCAAGTTACAATGAAATCCCCTCATAAATATGACCTGTAGACTGTGCTAAAGGTTTTTGGGCTTCGGGCACCTTTAGCCGTCACAGTTGCCCAATCATGTCCAAAAGGGGACGTTCTCATCTAGACATTATATGAAGTTAACCTACCAAGTTACAATGAAATCCCTTCATAAATATGACCTGTAGACTGTGCTAAAGGTTTTCGGGTTTTGGGCCCGGGCAGTCGTCACGGTTGGCAGATCATGCCCAAATGGGGAAATTCTCATCTAGACATCATAAGGAGTCATCCTACCAAGGTACAATGAAATCCCTCCACATTAAACATGACCTGCAGACTGTGCTAAAAGTTTTTGGGTTTCGGGCTTGGGCAGCCATCATGGTTGATAGATGATGCCCAAAAGGGAACGTTCTCATCTAGGCATTATACAGAGGCATCCTACCAAGTTACAATGAAATCCCTTCATAAATACGACCTGTAGACTGTGCTAATGATTTTCGGGTTTTGGGCTCGGGCAGCCATACCGGTTGCCCAATCGCGACCAAAAGGGGACGTTCTCATCTAGACATGACCCCAAACCAGCATATGAAATTTCGTGACGATCAGACAAGAACTGCGGGGTGTAGCCCGTGCTAAAGGAAAATGTGAACAGACATCACAGACTCACAGACTAACAGACTTCCGCACGCGTGATGGCAATAGCTTATCTTGACTATGTCAAGTAAAGCTAAAAATAAAAATTAAATTGTTTATGTCTGATATTTTACCCAAGTTAATAATATTGATAAATTTGTCCCTTGCATGCAACTAGGCTTTGCAGTGCTTTAGCATTGCAAAGCTTTCTTGCACTCAAGGGACAAAATACACAACCATCCATGTATTCTGTAGATTATGATGCCTAAAACATAAAACAAACCAAGAACATGAACTTTTGATGGCAAAAAATAATTACAAAAATAAAAATTAAAATAAAAAAATGCCCGCCCACATGCAATTTTACATAAAAATGGCATGAGAAACAGAAGATCTACTTTGCAGGGCCTTATAGAATGAATGTCCAGAGTATTCTCGGCACAAAAGCACTCTTAGTTTATATTTTGTGTAAAAATGTCACCTTGAAAACAATCGAACGATAGTGACATCACAAAAGCCTTTTTTGTGACAGGCACGATCAGGGTTCTTACACTTCCTAGTACATAATTCATACTTTTTCCAGACATGTCAGCCAATTTTCCATACTCATTCGAGTTCACCAATTTGCCAAAAATCTGACTGGGAAGAGTTTGATGAAAACTGAAATTTCAAGTAGCAACTTTTTCCAATAATGCAACTGGGTATATAACCAACTTAGTCTTGTTTGACAGAGCTTCTATTGTAAAAATGCAGACTTTATTTCTTTAACCCTGATCAAAGTACAATATTTTATCCACCATTTACCTAAAATGCAGTTGCAAACCTCAATACGATAAAAATTTGTCGATAAAGGATCTTGTACAACTACTACAGTAAAGATAAAAGTCACATGACCTCTTGAGAAACCAACAAAGGCAGGCCTGAGAGACTATTTCAGTGGTACAAGCAATCACTTCCTTCAAAAACTTGTAAAGCTACAATGATGCAATGAACAATGCATTTAGTTTGCCTCAACATACATTCCATGTTGCAGGGAAATGCACAATCCAGTACATAAACAATCCACCATGCAAAACACCAAAACAAAAAAGATGAAGGTGAATCGCAAAAACTAAAAGTTACAACCAGAAAATTTTGAAATGTAAAGTCAATCTCATTGTGGTTTACATGATTCTAAAAATTCTGAACAAAGTAATGTCATGCATTTAACTCTTTACCTAACACGAAAAAAAGACGACACTTGCAAAAAAAATTCTTGAACTAATTTTTTTCATTTTTTGTCTCAAAAACATAGGTTATGACCCCTCACTGGAACGAGCTTGAAAAGGTCATTCCAATAAGGGGTCATAACCTATGTTTTCGAGACAAAAAATGAAAAAATATTGAAAATTAACTGGCGATTTTTTAGAATGGCGCTGGCCGGTTTTGGCCGTTATGTTGGGTAAAGGGTTAAAAGCAATTCTTGTGCACTACAATAATATAATTGCCTAGCTGTTTTCACAAACCACCTACCTATCCCTTAGGTGTAGTGCTGAAACGGTTGGCCAATTTTTTCTATCTGGATAACCGTTGACCGTAACCGTATATCAACCGGATAACTGTTAGTTCCAACTGCTAAAATCAAAATAATATAATACCCAATGTATTTATGTTAAAATGGTCAGAAATCACTCGGTGGGGAGTCATTCTCATCACAGTTGTTGGAAGTCCTGTCAATAACAACGTTTTCCTGTAAAAAAATGTTAAAAAATTTATAGTAATTTATATATTTTTTATACTTACCAATGACCCAGACTTAGCTGGTGCTAACTCCAACAAAAACAGGGCCAAACACAAATTTTGCCCCCCAATCCCCAAAATTTGCATCCAAAACAAAAAGAAATCATGTCCTAAAGGACCTCCATAGTACGCCTCTACTGCGCATGCGCAGTGACGCAGTCGTCCCGAAATTGGCGCCAATTATCATTCTTACTGGCAGTGCCTGGTCAGCGCTATGTACTCAGCGGGGAGGCAAGAGTTCCCAACTCCAGGGAGGGCCATCCCCGTCTGGGTCATTGGTAAGTATAAAAAATATATAAATTACTATAAATTTTTTAACATTTTTATACTGTACCAATGACCCAGACTTAGCTGAATAGTAAACAGGCTGGAGGGCCTAGGACATAGAGGAAAATCCAATAAGCTCAACTATATAGTAAAGAGGTAACCCCTTAAGGAGAAAAGGAGTATTAGGCTTTACATGTATCTTTCTTATTTAATATTAAATTAGAAAGATACACTACCCTTAATAATTGAGCACAATAACATTCATGTTCTCTATTAACATCCAGTATAACCCTTATACTAATTATTTTTAAAGCAAGCCAATAAATAAAGTAGTCCAGAGAATTGAGACTCTTTATAATCATTTAAAAGTGTCCGAGTATTGTATATTAAAGCCCGTTTGACACTTGACATATACAAATGCTTCACACCGAGCTACACTTTAAAAATAAGACATGAATGAAATTAAACATTAATATTACACTTTAAAACCATCCCGGAAGCGACTCAGAAATACTGACTTGGAGGAGGCATTCCCTTGCTTTTCACTATAAAGCAGGTGACCTAAGGGAACACCCGCCCCCCCCCCCCCCCTTCCCCTTGCCCTGGGTCAAATAGCCCAGAGCGAAGAGGGCAGCCGGACGGAGTCACTGCCGGAACAGAAAGCCTGCATAACTATAGTTGCAACTGTTTAGTGGACGACATTCTGAGCAACAGATAACGGACCTAAACAATGCAGGTCTCCAGAAATGGACTCAATATTTCTGAGATAAAAATTCGTAAATGTGGATGGCTGAGACCAATAAGCAGCCTTCATTAAATCTGTAATAGCAACACTATTAGCATAAGCCCAGGAAGTAGAAAGAGCTCTTACTTCATGAGCAGAAATCTTAAGCACAGACTGCTGAGAAGAAGATAAATCTTCATAAGCAGTACGGATAGTTAACTGAATCCATCTAGCAATAGAATGGACTGAAATATCCTTTCTATTAGGCATCAAAGACAGAAAGAAACGTTTCCGTCCCTTTCTGATAAACTGAGATCTCTGTTTATAGATACGTAGTGCTCTAACAGGACAGAGTAAAGGCCTACGCCCGTCTGAAGACGGAAGAGCCTTAATAACAATAGGTTCCGGATATTTATTAGGAGCCTGATTCTTAGCTAAAAAACCCACATTAGTAGTGAAGGTGATAGTGTTCCCAACACTACGATAATGAGAATCATCCACCGATAGTGCATGAAGCTCACTGACTCTTCTGGCAGAAGAGAAAGCTAAGAGAAAAGCTGTCTTATAAGATAAGAATTTGAAATCTACTGTCCCAAGAGGTTCAAATGGCTTTTCCTTCAATTTAAGGAGAACCCAAGCTAAATTCCACTTAGGAATTAATCTAAGAGTTCTGGGTCTATTTATCGAAAAGTTTCTAACCAACTTCGATAAAGAGACATTAGATCCAATTTGTAAACTATCATGATGTGCATAGGTATCAGATAACATAGATCTATAACCCTTTATAGTAACAGGCTGCAGTTTGATTTCGTCAAACAAGTATACTAGAAAGTTTGCAATGTCTGGTATAGAGGGATCAAATATATCTACAGAATGATCCCTACACCAACGACGAAAAACCTTCCACTTAGCCGCATAGTTTAGCGAAGAGGAGGTCCTCCTACAGTTAGAAATCACGTCCACTGCTCGTCCTGTAAAGTGCTTGCCATGCAAGAAGGACCGCACAACGGAAAAACGTGAAGGTTGAGACCTTGCGGGTTGTGATGGAGTTGGCACGATTTCCCCTGCGAAAGAAGATCCTCTCGTAGAGGAAGCTTCCGCGGTAGGTCCCACAACAGACACCTGAGTAGATTTATCCACGGTCTCTGTGGCGACAGAGATGCTACCAACAGAATCTTGCATTGAGATTGTTTTATCTTTAGCAATACTTGTTGAATTAACGGCGCTGGAGGATACGCATATCCTATCATTCCGTCCCAAGGGATCGACAGAGCGTCTACTGCAAATGCTCTTGGATCCGGACACGGAGACACATACGTCTGCAACTGATTGTTGAGATGTGTCGCAAATAAGTCTATCATTGGCCGTTCCCATTGGTAGCAAATCTGATTGAATACTTGTTTGTTGAGAGTCCACTCCGACAGCAACAAGCGACCCTTTCGTGAAAGGGAGTCTGCTAGCACATTCAGACGACCCGGTATGTGACGGACCGAAAGAAGAACGTGATGTTCTAACGCAAACAGAAGGATTCTTTCCGTTAGAATGAACAACGGAACTGAATGAGTGCCTCCCTGATTCCGTATATACGCCACTACTGTCGTATTGTCGGATAGGATTTGGACATGAGCATCGTGAATAATGTCCATCCAGTGACGTAACGCAAGCCAAATTGACATCATTTCTTTGATGTTTATGTGCTTGCACAGGAATTGCGGATCCCAAAGACCCTGGCATCTCGAATCCGTTGGGATTAATGATGCACCCCAACCTGTTTGACTGGCATCCGTCATAACGGTAAAACTCGGATCCGGCAACTGCAGCGGAACTCCTTGAGTTAACCACTGAATGTTTGCCCAAGTCTGAATCTCTTGTTTCACTTGATCTGACAAGAGAACGTCTACATCGAGCGAATGAATTTCACACTCCAATTCTGAGTCAGGAAAATTTGAAGAGGACGTGTGCGTAGCCGCCCCATCGGAATGAGATCCGCGGCGGCTCCGCACAGACCTATCAGTCTCATAAATTCTCTCGCCGTGACTTTGTCTGCGTGCAGACAATAGCGAGCGTAACAACTGTCTAATTTCGCTCTGGTTAACGGCAGACGAACGAGATTGTTGTGCGTCTCGAAGCTCATTCCCAGATGAGAGAATGACTTGGACGGCACCAGATCCGACTTCTCCTCGTTTACTATAAAACCGAGACGTCGGAGCAATAGAAGAAGATTCTGAACATCGTTCTGAAGCGTTAACTCGTTGCCGTACCTCTGAAGAATGTCGTCCAGGTAGGCCGACGTTACCGCAGACGAATGAGCTCGGAAGTAGATCATTACCGAGTTCATTACCCGAGTGAAAGCCCAGGGTGCTAGATTCAATCCGAAGCACATGGCCCGGAACTGATACACCACTCCTAGGACTGCGAAGCGTAGATACTTTCGGAATGTCGGATGTACCATGACGTGAAAGTACGCATCTTTGAGATCTATGCTCGTTGCATAATCGTTCACCCGAATACTCGCTCTGACCGATCGAATCGTCTCCATATAAAACTTCGGAGCGACGATCAGCTTGTTTATCCAGCTCAAAACTATGACTGGACGGAACGAGCCGTCTGGTTTCGGAACCAGAAACAGATGGCTGTAGAATCCCAGAGATTCCTGGTTTTCTACGACCTCTACCGCGTTCTTCATTAAAAGAGACTGCACCTCTGATAACAGAGCGTCTCTTTTCTGTGGATTTGACGGAAGATGAGTCCACTTTGGACTTCGAGTTAATGGAGGCTTTCGTTTGAAGGATATCTTTAGACCTTCCGAAGTCACTCCTCTCACCCAAGGGTCGTCCGTAATCGACGCCCAATCTTGTGAAAAACTCGACAACCTTCCGCCAACCGGAACACGATAGAGGTTTAAGCCATCACCTCCTGGACCTGCGAGGCCTGCGGTAGGAGAAACCACGTCTTCCACGACCCGCACCTCGCCTCGTCGACCTCGGGGCGTCCGACCGATTGTCCCGGCCTGAAGGACGTCCCGAACGAGAGTCGCTATCCTGACGGTCTCTCGAATAAGACCAAGAGGACGCACCGGAACCTCTATAGGAACCTCTCTTGGGCGCATTAGACCCAGAAGTGCCTGTCTTATTCGTGTCTGCTGTATCCGACTTTTTAGGAGCCGATCTGAACAACAGAGAATCATTAGCTTTCTTTTTAATTTTATCATAAATAGCGGAAAGCTTGCCGTCAAAGAGAAGTTCTCCTGAGACCGAAGCGACTCTAAGAGAGTTCTTCACCTTAGAATCCACTAGTGTGGATGTAGCTAGGGCTGCGTCACGTCTAACCAACTCCAGATTTGCCACTGAAAGGGCGGAGTTACACGTGGAATAAGCTACTGCCCTTGAAAGAAGTCTTAAAGAGGATTGTATATCCTGAAACTCTTCCCCTTGAAGGCGCAGTGATAACGCCTTAGTAAGGTGATCTGCGTAAGATAAGGCATCTAAATTGGCTCTGTTAGACGCAATAGCAGTTTCCAACACCGCGGTTGGAATAGAAGCTGACGACGGTAATGATAGCTCTAAGTCTTCCGCCTCGTCGTCCATACGCAGAGGAACTCTCGGTATACCCTGTCCTGCCGTATCGAATTTATTCCTTGCATTAATGAAAGGCAGGTTAAGAGTATTAGCGGACAAGAAACCTGCTTTCCCCGTCCTGGAAGCAAGTTTAAATATAGCGTCGTTCAATAATTCAAATGTCCTTGCAACATTATTGGACTGCGACGGAAACTCGGGAGCGATGTCCCTGAACCGCTCAAAAAATTCAGAGTCCAATGACGCTATAATTCTCTTGTCCGGAAGCGCAGCAGTCTGGCCCGACGGAACAACTTGAGGGAGAAAGTGCCGGATGAAGTCCACGGCAGCTTTATGTTGTTCCGAAAGGGATAGCTCCAATTCATCCGTATCCCTTTCACCATCCGGTCGGACCTCCCGATGTTCCCGGTCGTCCGCCCCCGATGCTTCGGCGGAGCGTACCGACCCAGCGCCGTCGGATAATTCTCGATCCGACACCGTTTCTGTCGGCTGCTGGGATGCTGCGATAAGCTGTGCTATCTGCACAAGAATGTCCGACGTCGAGACCTGCGGAGGCGCAGTCTTTCGCTGCTTCGCCGAGGGCAGCTCCGCATCAGATGGCTCCCGCATACTTTTCCTATGCGAACGTCCGGAGTCCATCGGTCTCGAATCCCTGGCTGCCGGATGGTGTGACCTGGTCGCCGAAGAATCCTTCATCGGCGAAGCTGGTAAAATATCGGAGGTCACGCAGCCAAGGTGCGGTCGTGTGCGCTGACGAGAAGAGGAAGCCTTAACAGTCTCTGCGGACTGCTTATACAACGGAGCGTCCCGAGCGACGGACGTATGCTCCGCTAAAGACACATTTTGTACCACAACATCTGGTCCCAGATGTTGTTGTACGAGAGAGGGACCTCTCTCGCTCGCGGCCCGGCTGGACCTGGACGAGCTAGGAACCGGACTAAAAGGCTTCCTCCGTTCTCGTTTACTATCCGCCGTCACTGGGTGTGCATCTATTATGTTTATAGTGCTCGCATCACCCAAAATTTCCTCTTGGACCGCATCGGACGAACCCGGCTGCCGAACCATTCGGTGAATGGACGCTACACCGGGCGAGCTAGCGGACGACATTTGTCTAATCTCCATGAGCACTTTTGCCGCTAGCTCTGAATTCATTTGTGACGACGACGCACACTTGAAGAAGATAACATGGAAACATCACCCTGTTCTGGTTCCTCTGAAATAGAAACTGAGAGAGTAGAGTGACCTTGTGGAGAAAGAGCCGGCATCGCTCTTTCTCCAGAAACAACATATCGTGACACACGTTTCCAATGTTTCTCATCCCAATGTTCACATATAGGACAGGGATTAATGCGAGAACACTGACTACAATTAATACAATGATCATGAAAGTCAGAGGAAGATTTCTTCCTATTACAATTTGAACAATGTCCCTTCATTGTGAAAGAACAACAATAAGTCCTAGTTACTCGCAAAAACCCCTGACACAAAGATACATAATAACATGATCCATTAATAAATGAAAAAACAATTGCAAAACAAAATAATTTTTAAAAAATATTTTTTCAGAGAAGCCCAAGTTGCTGAAAAGTAACGTTGAGCCCCGATGGATCCGATGGCAAAGTGTGGTCAAAAATTTTAAATTTATATAAAATAATTAATGAGACACTTTCGGATAATATAAATGTATCTTATAATGAGATAAACTACCACAAAGGCAAACAGCCCCCCTCAAAAAAGGCTGTTGCCAATGAAAACAAACAGTGTAAACACACTAGAAAACATGACTCCAGGCACTGAAAAAACTGGCCCGGAATCAGTCATCAATTACACTCTATCTGATGCAAAACAGAGACTCCCAGGGGAGAATCTGTAGAACATCAGATGGAAGATGCAGAACACAAACGTTATACACCCATGGGTGAAAACGTAACTATGGGGAAAATAACAGAAAACATTCTGTAACCAAGCAACTCTCCCAGGAAATTTTAGAAATGAAACTTCTCAAAAATATGCCAAAAGCATGGGAGAATTGCCAGGGGGGACTTTAGAAGGCTAGGGGAGAGGAAACACTGAATAAGCAGTGCAACAATTAGCAAGAATGACAACAAGAGGCCCATGCCTCGAAAATAGGCAACTTAACATAATTTCATCAAAAAATTTTAAGTACAGCCCGGATTATTTTTTGCCACTTCTTTTTCCTCTCCTCCTTCTATCCTCCTTAGAATCACATTTTCTCCAAAAATTACGTGTCTGGCATCCTTTAAACTGAGATTTACAAGCACAAAGATCAGTGAGATGTTGACTGATGAAGGGCCAAACAGAGAATGATAATTGGCGCCAATTTCGGGACGACTGCATCACTGCGCATGCGCAGTAGAGGCGTACTATGGAGGTCCTTTAGGACTTGATTTCTTTTTGTTTTGGATGCAAATTTTGGGGATTGGGGGGCAAAATTTGTGTTTGGCCCTGTTTTTGTTGGAGTTAGCACCAGCTAAGTCTGGGTCATTGGTACAGTATAAAAATATCCCTTTCTTGATATACAGAATAGTTAGGGATATTTTTTGTCAGAAAAATGTTGTTAATGACAGAACTTCCAACGACTGCGTTCTCATTTTATAAACGAAGTGAAGCGATCTGCGCTTGCTCAGAAGTAGTTCATACAACTAGTCAACTATGGTCACTTGAAACTTTGGAATGCGCCAGAGACAGGTGGATCAAAATGAATTTATTATAGGAACAGAATTTTAATCCTTCACAAATCACTGAAATCAGTAAAAGTCGAGCTATCACCCATAGCAACTAAAACAGAGGTAACTAATTTAATTTTGAAGTTTGATTATTCTTGTCCCCTATGACAGTTCTGGCTTCGCCATCATGCATAGTATCCTCTAACGGTAGGTAGATGTGACATCGCCAAGGAATAGAAGGGGCAATGCAACAGAGTTGAATTACTTTTGTTTTCCCCCAAGTCGGCGTGTGCATAGTGGTTACTGATATGCTCGACTGAGTTTACCCAGCGAAATAAGTCATACACAAATCCATGATCGCAACCCAAGTCACCGTGTGCATAGTGGTCATTGAGATGCTCAACTGAGTTTACTCAGCGAAATAAATCATCCACAAATCCGTGATCGCAACCCACTGAGATAAATTAGATAATAATTGCAACTGTCTATAGTTGCAAATTAGCGGGGTGCAAAACGTTGCTGTGATTGTCGGAAATCTTTTGCAAGTATGTATCATTCACGCAGTTATTTTGTAACGATCGTTTTTTCTACTAGCGGTAGACCGGTTGGCGGGATATTCAACCGGTTATGCCAGTTGACTGGATGTCAACCGGATATCCGGCACTACTTAGATGACCTCAAGAATTTAACTGAATTTGGTTTGATATATTACTGTCCAACGGAAAAAGAAAACTTGAGCAGAGTTTATTTTTTATCACCATGTACAATTTCATTTATGTCGAAGGAATTTCATCACATGATGTTGGGTTGAGAGAACTGAAAATGGAGTTCTAGTATTTTGATCAGCTGAGTGTGGCTTTTTGTTTCTTCACGGCTATTTTAGATAAGTCATAGTTATGGGGTTTGTTAACTGATAGGTAGATAAAAGTATTATGTGCTCATTGTGCTTGTGTACAGTATTTTATCGAGACTCAACTCGCTCTTGGGGAGGTATAGCTACTTGTCATGCAAGCACGACTCATAGCTATGCGTCCCCAACAATGAGTCTCATCACAATAAAAAATTCTGTACAAGCACAATGTTCTCATTACACATATTTATTCTGCAATTCATGATATTAACCACGATAAGTAAGGCGATACAGACTTACATCAGATTTAATATTTTCATTGTTTTAAGCAACTGGCTCTGAAACATGTAGGCTGTAATTTCATCCATCTGTCAGTGTTCAACCGATTACCAAAAATGGCCACTGACAGATTACCGGTTATTTGAGCTCACACTAGGCCGATTCCGATTGTAATACTGTGCACTACAAGATGAGTCAAGGCTTGAAAGAACAACATTAAATTGAACATATTTCACATTGTTAAACGTCGTTGACTCAGGTCACAGTAAAATGACCAGCCATGCACAGTTGGGCGGTATACGTGGCTCTTGCGAGAATCATTTGCGTGAATCGATTCTGTTTTTTGCATAAAATTTAAGCCTTGAAACCACCCACCTTTCCCTTGGGTGATCTCAAGAACTGAACTGAATTTAGTTTGAAATATCATTGCCTAATGGAACAAGCCAAGACCAATACCGGGTCTGGACCTGCGTTGCTGCATGCAATTGAATCGGCAAACAGGAAGTGGATGCACAGCAGATCTGAAAATTGCATACACGATACAACTGATCATTATCAGGCTCCACATGAAATATAAAATCAATCCCTTGCATAGAAGCTGAGAAAAGTTTGACGAAAAATTTCAATGTTCAGTGGGTACAGTAAAATTTCAAAGTATCGGCAAACAGGAAGTGGCTGCACGGCAGATCTGAAAATTGCTTACACGATACAACTCATCATTATGAAGCAGCAGACCAAATATAAAATAATTCCCTTCCATAGAAGCCAAAAAAACCTTGACAGAAAAAGTGTTTTGGACGGACGGACTGACGGACGGATGGATGGATGGAGTCGAGCAGTTACTAGACCTGCTCAGCCGCTGTCGACGCAGGTAAAAAGCATACTTCGGCTGAGTTTTATTTTTTATCACCATGTACAATTTCATTCAAGTTGAGGGAAATTCCTCATGTAATGTTGTGATAAGAGAATTGAGTCCCATTATTTTGATCAGTTGAGTGTGGTATTTTTTGTTGTTAATTGTTAATTTGTTGATTGTTAATCACTATTTCCGAGATGTCATGAATGTGGGTTTTGTTGACTGAATGATAGATGTGTCAAGTGCTCATTGCGCTTGTCAGGCCTTTAACTGGCTGAGTGCTAAATTGTTTTTCAAAGGTGATTTGAAAAGTGAGTATTTTTTTCAAAGATGCCATGCAGCCAGCAAGGGAAGCCTTAGTTTAGGAAGATTTTGTCCATGAACAATTGTTTTGTTAAAATTTATTGGAGTGCCTCTTGGCATTCTCCAATAAATTGTAACAAAACAATTTTTTTAAACATTTATTTTCTATGGCTAAGAAAACAACAAGCATATGTAAAGAGTGTGAAGACACTAAAGTGGCTTTCAGCACTTTTCAATAGAGCCATGATAGTGGCTATTAGCACTCAACCAGTTAAATTCAATTATTTTGGGGACACCGCTTTGCCCTAATTTGGGGACATTAAAACCAGAAATAACAGTTTTATCCTGTTATGTTTTATTATCATGCCTTTCTTTTGTGTTTCTATGGACATATTATGATGGAAGTTATTCTAAAATGAAGGATAGGCACAATTTTTATATTTTTCTTGATGTCTTCTCTAGTTTGGGGAAATTGATGTAATCTGAAGGCCTGTTGCTTGTATATAATCTTTCATGGAGACTCGATTAATTTTCATATACATATCTTCAATTGCATATGCATTACTCATAGCTACACTGCCCAAAATATGAGTCTTGTCGCAATAAAAGATTAACCCTTTACCTAACATGAAAAGCAGACAACACTTGCAAAAATAATTGTTGAATAACTATTTTTTTCATTTTTTGTCTCAAAAACATAGGTTATGACCCCTCGTTGGAACCTATGTTTTTGAGACAAAAAATGAAAAAATAATGAAAATTAATTGGCGATTTTTGAGAAAAGCGTTGGCCGGTTTTGGCCGTTACGTTAGGTAAAGGGTAATGTACAAGCACACTGTGCACATTCGTATTGTATCTTGTTTGACAGTGCTCAAATAATGGTCACTACCAAAAAACATTAAAATTCCATTTACCTCCAGAGCCTGCCTCAGGAATGTTCTTTTTTCTGATTTTGCCCATTCAATACATTCTTTACACAATTCAACCTGAAAAACAAATATAATAACTATGGTCATGGATGAAAGCAGAGAATAAAAACTAGAATTTTGAGATAACCTATTTACCATTCATCTGGATACAATAAAGAGGAACGATTACAATACAGCCATTGTGGATGGGTTAAAATCTATGGGAGGGCATTTTTCCACACATATAATTCAGAGATGATCCGCTATGACACCTTGCGAAATTTTCACCAATGAAGTACCGGGGTAATCCCAGTGCTTCATTGGTGGAAATTTTGCTGGGTGTCATAGCAGATCATCTCCGAATTATATGTGTGGAAAAAGTTAAAAAATTTATATTAATTTATATATTTTTTATACTTACCAATGACCCAGACTTAGCTTAGCTGGTGCTAACTCCAACAAAACCAGGGCCAAACACAAATTTTGCCCCCCAATCCCCAAAATTTGCATCCAAAACAAAAAGAAATCATGTCCTAAAGGACCTCCATAGTACGCCTCTACTGCGCATGCGCAGTGACGCAGTCGTCCCGAAATTGGCGCCAATTATCATTCTTACTGGCAGTGCCTGGTCAGCGCTATGTACTCAGCGGGGAGGCAAGAGTTCCCAACTCCAGGGAGGGCCATCCCCGTCTAGGTCATTGGTAAGTATAAAAAATATATAAATTACTATAAATTTTTTAACATTTTTATACTGTACCAATGACCCAGACTTAGCTGAATAGTAAACAGGCTGGAGGGCCTAGGACATAGAGGAAAATCCAATAAGCTCAACTATATAGTAAAGAGGTAACCCCTTAAGGAGAAAAGGAGTATTAGGCTTTACATGTATCTTTCTTATTTAATATTAAATTAGAAAGATACACTACCCTTAATAATTGAGCACAATAACATTCATGTTCTCTATTAACATCCAGTATAACCCTTATACTAATTATTTTTAAAGCAAGCCAATAAATAAAGTAGTCCAGAGAATTGAGACTCTTTATAATCATTTAAAAGTGTCCGAGTATTGTATATTAAAGCCCGTTTGACACTTGACATATACAAATGCTTCACACCGAGCTACACTTTAAAAATAAGACATGAATGAAATTAAACATTAATATTACACTTTAAAACCATCCCGGAAGCGACTCAAAAATACTGACTTGGAGGAGGCATTCCCTTGCTTTTCACTATAAAGCAGGTGACCTAAGGGAACACCAGCCCCCCCCCCCCCCCCCCTTCCCCTTGCCCTGGGTCAAATAGCCCAGAGCGAAGAGGGCAGCCGGACGGAGTCACTGCCGGAACAGAAAGCCTGCATAACTATAGTTGCAACTGTTTAGTGGACGACATTCTGAGCAACAGATAACGGACCTAAACAATGCAGGTCTCCAGAAATGGACTCAATATTTCTGAGATAAAAATTCGTAAATGTGGATGGCTGAGACCAATAAGCAGCCTTCATTAAATCTGTAATAGCAACACTATTAGCATAAGCCCAGGAAGTAGAAAGAGCTCTTACTTCATGAGCAGAAATCTTAAGCACAGACTGCTGAGAAGAAGATAAATCTTCATAAGCAGTACGGATAGTTAACTGAATCCATCTAGCAATAGAATGGACTGAAATGTCCTTTCTATTAGGCATCAAAGACAGAAAGAAACGTTTCCGTCCCTTTCTGATAAACTGAGATCTCTGTTTATAGATACGTAGTGCTCTAACAGGACAGAGTAAAGGCCTACGCCCGTCTGAAGACGGAAGAGCCTTAATAACAATAGGTTCCGGATATTTATTAGGAGCCTGATTCTTAGCTAAAAAACCCACATTAGTAGTGAAGGTGATAGTGTTCCCAACACTACGATAATGAGAATCATCCACCGATAGTGCATGAAGCTCACTGACTCTTCTGGCAGAAGAGAAAGCTAAGAGAAAAGCTGTCTTATAAGATAAGAATTTGAAATCTACTGTCCCAAGAGGTTCAAATGGCTTTTCCTTCAATTTAAGGAGAACCCAAGCTAAATTCCACTTAGGAATTAATCTAAGAGTTCTGGGTCTATTTATCGAAAAGTTTCTAACCAATTTCGATAAAGAGACATTAGATCCAATTTGTAAACTATCATGATGTGCATAGGTATCAGATAACATAGATCTATAACCCTTTATAGTAACAGGCTGCAGTTTGATTTCGTCAAACAAGTATACTAGAAAGTTTGCAATGTCTGGTATAGAGGGATCAAATATATCTACAGAATGATCCCTACACCAACGACGAAAAACCTTCCACTTAGCCGCATAGTTTAGCGAAGAGGAGGTCCTCCTACAGTTAGAAATCGCGTCCACTGCTCGTCCTGTAAAGTGCTTGCCATGCAAGAAGGACCGCACAACGGAAAAACGTGAAGGTTGAGACCTTGCGGGTTGTGATGGAGTTGGCGCGATTTCCCCTGCGAAAGAAGATCCTCTCGTGGAGGAAGCTTCCGCGGTAGGTCCCACAACAGACACCTGAGTAGATTTATCCACGGTCTCTGTGGCGACAGAGATGCTACCAACAGAATCTTGCATTGAGATTGTTTTATCTTTAGCAATACTTGTTGAATTAACGGCGCTGGAGGATACGCATATCCTATCATTCCGTCCCAAGGGATCGACAGAGCGTCTACTGCAAATGCTCTTGGATCCGGACACGGGGACACATACGTCTGCAACTGATTGTTGAGATGTGTCGCAAATAAGTCTATCATTGGCCGTTCCCATTGGTAGCAAATCTGATTGAATACTTGTTTGTTGAGAGTCCACTCCGACGGCAACAAGCGACCCTTTCGTGAAAGGGAGTCTGCTAGCACATTCAGACGACCCGGTATGTGACGGACCGAAAGAAGAACGTGATGTTCTAATGCAAACAGAAGGATTCTTTCCGTTAGATTGAACAACGGAACTGAATGAGTGCCTCCCTGATTCCGTATATACGCCACTACTGTCGTATTGTCGGATAGGATTTGGACATGAGCATCGTGAATAATGTCCATCCAGTGACGTAACGCAAGCCAAATTGACATCATTTCCTTGATGTTTATGTGCTTGCACAGGAATTGCGGATCCCAAAGACCCTGGCATCTCGAATCCGTTGGGATTAATGATGCACCCCAACCTGTTTGACTGGCATCCGTCATAACGGTAAAACTCGGATCCGGCAACTGCAGCGGAACTCCTTGAGTTAACCACTGAATGTTTGCCCAAGTCTGAATCTCTTGTTTCACTTGATCTGACAAGAGAACGTCTACATCGAGCGAATGAATTTTCACACTCCAATTCTGAGTCAGGAAAATTTGAAGAGGACGTGTGCGTAGCCGCCCCATCGGAATGAGATCCGCGGCGGCTCCGCACAGACCTATCAGTCTCATAAATTCTCTCGCCGTGACTTTGTCTGCGTGCAGACAATAGCGAGCGTAACAACTGACTAATTTCGCTCTGGTTAACGGCAGACAAACGAGATTGTTGTGCGTCTCGAAGCTCATTCCCAGATGAGTGAATGACTTGGACGGCACCAGATCCGACTTCTCCTCGTTTACTATGAAACCGAGACGTCGGAGCAATAGAAGAAGATTCTGAACATCGTTCTGAAGCGTTAACTCGTTGCCGTACCTCTGAAGAATGTCGTCCAGGTAGGCCGACGTTACCGCAGACGAATGAGCTCGGAAGTAGATCATTACCGAGTTCATTACCCGAGTGAAAGCCCAGGGTGCTAGATTCAATCCGAAGCACATGGCCCGGAACTGATACACCACTCCTAGGACTGCGAAGCGTAGATACTTTCGGAATGTCGGATGTACCATGACGTGAAAGTACGCATCTTTGAGATCTATGCTCGTTGCATAATCGTTCACCCGAATACTCGCTCTGACCGATCGAATCGTCTCCATATAAAACTTCGGAGCGACGATCAGCTTGTTTATCCAGCTCAAATCTATGACTGGACGGAACGAGCCGTCTGGTTTCGGAACCAGAAACAGATGGCTGTAGAATCCCAGAGATTCCTGGTTTTCTACGACCTCTACCGCGTTCTTCATTAAAAGAGACTGCACCTCTGATAACAGAGCGTCTCTTTTCTGTGGATTTGACGGAAGATGAGTCTACTTTGGACTTCGAGTTAATGGAGGCTTTCGTTTGAAGGATATCTTTAGACCTTCCGAAGTCACTCCTCTCACCCAAGGGTCGTCCGTAATCGACGCCCACTCTTGTGAAAAACTCGACAACCTTCCGCCAACCGGAACGCGATAGAGGTTTAAGCCATCACCTCCTGGACCTGCGAGGCCTGCGGTAGGAGAAACCACGTCTTCCACGACCCGCACCTCGCCTCGTCGACCTCGGGGCGTCCGACCGATTGTCCCGGCCTGAAGGACGTCCCGAACGAGAGTCGCTATCCTGACGGTCTCTCGAATAAGACCAAGAGGACGCACCGGAACCTCTATAGGAACCTCTCTTGGGCGCATTAGACCCAGAAGTGCCTGTCTTATTCGTGTCTGCTGTATCCGACTTTTTAGGAGCCGATCTGAACAACAGAGAATCATTAGCTTTCTTTTCAATTTTATCATAAATAGCGGAAAGCTTGCCGTCAAAGAGAAGTTCTCTTGAGACCGAAGCGACTCTAAGAGAGTTCTTCACCTTAGAATCCACTAGTGTGGATGTAGCTAGGGCTGCGTCACGTCTAACCAACTCCAGATTTGCCACTGAAAGAGCGGAGTTACACGTGGAATAAGCTACTGCCCTTGAAAGAAGTCTTAAAGAGGATTGTATATCCTGAAACTCTTCCCCTTGAAGGCGCAGTGATAACGCCTTAGTAAGGTGATCTGCGTAAGATAAGGCATCTAAATTGGCTCTGTTAGACGCAATAGCTGTTTCCAACACCGCGGTTGGAATAGAAGCTGACGACGGTAATGATAGCTCTAAGTCTTCCGCCTCGTCGTCCATACGCAGAGGAACTCTCGGTATACCCTGTCCTGCCGTATCGAATTTATTCCTTGCATTAATGAAAGGCAGGTTAAGAGTATTAGCGGACAAGAAACCTGCTTTCCCCGTCCTGGAAGCAAGTTTAAATATAGCGTCGTTCAATAATTCAAATGTTCTTGCAACATTATTGGACTGCGACGGAAACTCGGGAGCGATGTCCCTGAACCGCTAAAAAAATTCAGAGTCCAATGACGCTATAATTCTCTTGTCCGGAAGCGCAGCAGTCTGGCCCGACGGAACAACTTGAGGGAGAAAGTGCCGGATGAAGTCCACGGCAGCTTTATGTTGTTCCGAAAGGGATAGTTCCAATTCATCCGTATCCCTTTCACCATCCGGTCGGACCTCCCGATGTTCCCGGTCGTCCGCCCCCGATGCTTCGGCGGAGCGTACCGACCCAGCGCCGTCGGATAATTCTCGATCCGACACCGTTTCTGTCGGCTGCTGGGATGCTGCGATAAGCTGTGCTATCTGCACAAGAATGTCCGACGTCGAGACCTGCGGAGGCGCAGTCTTTCGCTGCTTCGCCGAGGGCAGCTCCGCATCAGATGGCTCCCGCATACTTTTCCTATGCGAACGTCCGGAGTCCATCGGTCTCGAATCCCTGGCTGCCGGATGGTGTGACCTGGTCGCCGAAGAATCCTTCATCGGCGAAGCTGGTAAAATATCGGAGGTCACGCAGCCAAGGTGCGGTCGTGTGCGCTGACGAGAAGAGGAAGCCTTAACAGTCTCTGCGGACTGCTTATACAACGGAGCGTCCCGAGCGACGGACGTATGCTCCGCTAAAGACACATTTTGTACCACAACATCTGGTCCCAGATGTTGTTGTACGAGAGAGGGACCTCTCTCGCTCGCGGCCCGGCTGGACCTGGACGAGCTAGGAACCGGACTAAAAGGCTTCCTCCGTTCTCGTTTACTATCCGCCGTCACTGGGTGGGCATCTATTATGTTTATAGTGCTCGCATCACCCAAAATTTCCTCTTGGACCGCATCGGACGAACCCGGCTGCCGAACCATTCGGTGAATGGACGCTACACCGGGCGAGCTAGCGGACGACATTTGTCTAATCTCCATGAGCACTTTTACCGCTAGCTCTGAATTCATTTGTGACGACGGACGCACACTTGAAGAAGATAACATGGAAACATCACCCTGTTCTGGTTCCTCTGAAATAGAAACTGAGAGAGTAGAGTGACCTTGTGGAGAAAGAGCCGGCATCGCTCTTTCTCCAGAAACAACATATCGTGACACACGTTTCCAATGTTTCTCATCCCAATGTTCACATATAGGACAGGGATTAATGCGAGAACACTGACTACAATTAATACAATGATCATGAAAGTCAGAGGAAGATTTCTTCCTATTACAATTTGAACAATGTCCCTTCATTGTGAAAGAACAACAATAAGTCCTAGTTACTCGCAAAAACCCCTGACACAAAGATACATAATAACATGATCCATTAATAAATGAAAAAACAATTGCAAAACAAAATAATTTTGAAAAAATATTTTTTTCAGAGAAGCCCAAGTTGCTGAAAAGTAACGTTGAGCCCCGATGGATCCGATGGCAAAGTGTGGTCAAAAATTTTAAATTTATATAAAATAATTAATGAGACACTTTCGGATAATATCAATGTATCTTATAACGAGATAAACTACCACAAAGGCAAACAGCCCCCCCTCAAAAAAGGCTGTTGCCAATGAAAACAAACAGTGTAAACACACTAGAAAACATGACTCCAGGCACTGAAAAAACTGGCCCGGAATCAGTCATCAATTACACTCTATCTGATGCAAAACAGAGACTCCCAGGGGAGAATCTGTAGAACATCAGATGGAAGATGCAGAACACAAACGTTATACACCCATGGGTGAAAACGTAACTATGGGGAAAATAACAGAAAACATTCTGTAACCAAGCAACTCTCCCAGGAAATTTTAGAAATGAAACTTCTCAAAAATATGCCAAAAGCATGGGAGAATTGCCAGGGGGGACTTTAGAAGGCTAGGGGAGAGGAAACACTGAATAAGCAGTGCAACAATTAGCAAGAATGACAACAAGAGGCCCATGCCTCGAAAATAGGCAACTTAACATAATTTCATCAAAAAATTTTAAGTACAGCCCTGATTATTTTTTGCCACTTCTTTTTCCTCTCCTCCTTCTATCCTCCTTAGAATCACATTTTCTCCAAAAATTACGTGTCTGGCATCCTTTAAACTGAGATTTACAAGCACAAAGATCAGTGAGATGTTGACTGATGAAGGGCCAAACAGAGAATGATAATTGGCGCCAATTTCGGGACGACTGCGTCACTGCGCATGCGCAGTAGAGGCGTACTATGGAGGTCCTTTAGGACATGATTTCTTTTTGTTTTGGATGCAAATTTTGGGGATTGGGGGGCAAAATTTGTGTTTGGCCCTGGTTTTGTTGGAGTTAGCACCAGCTAAGTCTGGGTCATTGGTACAGTATAAAAATATGACAACCCATGGATTTTTGACCCGTCCATGATGGCCCTACTGTATGGCAGTTCAGATTTTGAAAGCATCAGCGGCAAGCACAGGGGGCGTAAGCTGTCTTGGGGAGTTTGAGCATTGAAGAGAAAGGTGTTTCCACAGGAACATTTTAAAACAGCGCTATCAAATAAGGTGAATGATGATGAACTGTTTGTAGTTCGGGACGAAAAACTTTTCGGTTATCTGTTTTTTCATTTAAATAACACCAGAGGAACGATAAAATCGTTCCTCTCAAATTTTATGGCCTGTGAAAGCAATTCATATTCTGATTCAGTTCTGAACTAGAGAAAAAATATTGGACAGCTGAGTTTCAAGCCCCAAATTAACCAGACACAGCAAAAACTGCAACTATTTGGCCATCCAGAGTTTCAAAAGTTAAAAAATTTATAGTAATTTATATATTTTTTATACTTACCAATGACCCAGACATAGCTGGTGCTAACTCTTAAAATATAGGGCCAAACACAAATTTTGCCCCCCAATCCCCAAAATTTGCATCTAAAACCAAAGAAAACATGTCCTGAATGGCCCTCCACACTTCACCTCTACTGCGCATACGCAGTGTCAAGGACGTTCCGAAATTGGCGCCATTAATCATTCTAATAACCAGTGCCTGGTAAGCGCTATGTACTCAGCGGGGAGGTAAGAGTTCCCAACTCCTGGGAGGGCCATCCCCGTCTGGGTCATTGGTAAGTATAAAAAATATATAAATTACTATAAATTTTTTAACATTTTTATACTGTACCAATGACCCAGACATAGCTGACTAGAAAAAAGGCTGGAGGGCCAAGGACATAGAGCAAGATGGAATACGCTCAATAATATAAAATAGAGTCATCCCCTCTAGGGAAAAAGAAGTATTAGGCCTTACATGTATCTTTCTTATTTATGATAATTTAGAAAGATACAACACCTTCCAAAATTGAGCATCATACATCCATGTACTCTATTAATATCTAGTATAATCCTTATACTAATAATTTTTAAAGTAAGCCAATAAATAAAGTAAGTCTAGAGAATAGAGACTCTTTATACTCCTTAAAAGTGTCTGAGGATAGTATAATAATGTCCGTTGACACGTGCTATATTCAAAAGCTATACTTTAAAAACTAAGACCTGAATGAATTTTTAAAACATAAACTTCTCACTAAACAACCATCCCAATAACAGCTCAGAATTACTAACTCCGGAGGAGGTATCCCCTTGTTTTCATAGTAAAACAGGTGACCCAAGGGAACACCCTCCCCCCCCCCCCCCTTTTTCTTGCCCTGGGTCAAATAGCCCAGAGCGAAGAGGGCAGCAGAACGGAGTCACTGCCGAAACAGACAGCCTACCTAGCTATAGTAGCAACTGTTAAGTGAATGACATTCTGAGCAGTAGATAATAGACCTAACAATAGAGGCCTCCAGAAATGGACTCAATATTTCTGAGATAAAAATTCATGAATGTGGATGGCTGAGCGCAATGAGCAGCCTTCAAAAATCTATAATAGCGACACTATTAATGTAAGCCCAAGATGTAGAAGAACTCTTACTTCAAGAGCCGAAATCTCAAACACAACTGCTGAGTCAATGATATACCATAAGCAGTATCGATAGTTAATTGAATCCATTAGCAATAGAATGGAGCGTAACGTCCTTCTATTAGGCATCAAAGACAGAAGAAGCTTACGCCCGTAGTAATAAACAGATATCTGTTTATAAATACATAAACTCTAACCAGACAGAGTAAAGGCCTATGCCCGTACGAAGACGGAAGGACCTTAATAACAATAGGTTCCGGATATTAATTAGGAGCCTGACTCTTACGCAAAAATCCAACCTAAATAGTAAAGGAAGTAGTGATTCCGAAACTACGAAAGTGAAAATCATCCACCGATAGTGCATGAAACTCACTGACTCTTCAGTAAAAGAGAAGCCAACAGAATTACTGTCTAAAAGGTCAGAATTTGAAAACTACTGTTTCCAGAGGCTCAAATGATTACTTAGCTAAATAAGAACTGAAGTTAAATTCCATATAGGAATTTAATCTAATGATTCTAAGTCTATTTATCGAAAAGTTACTAACTGACTTAGATAAAGAGACATAAGACTCAATTGTAAACTATCATAGAGTGCATAGGTATGAGGTAACATAAACCTATAACCTTAATAATAACAGGCTGCAGTAGAACTTGTCAAACAAGTATACTAAAAAGTTGCAATGACTAGTATGGAGGGATCAACAATATCAACATAGTGATCCCTACAACAACGACGGAAGAGCCTCCACTTTAGCCGCATAGTATAGCAAAGAAGAGGTTCTCCTATAGTAAGAAATCGCGTCCAAAGCTCGTCCAGTACAATGCTTACAATGCAATAAGGACCACACAACGGAATACGTGAAGGTTGAGACCTTGCGGGTTGTGATAAAGATGACACGATTTTACCCAGCGAAAAAAGATCCTCTCATGGAGGAAGATTTCGCGTTAAGTCCCACAGTAGACATCAGAGTAAATTTACCCACGGTCTCTGTGAAGACAGAGATGCTATCAACAGAAATGTATTGTGGTTGTTTATCTTAGCAATACTTGCTGAAACAACAGCGCTGGAGATACGCATATCCTATCATTCCGTCCTATTAGATCAATAGAGCGTTAACAACATAAGCTCAGAGATCCGGACAAGCAAACACATACGTCTGCAATTGACAAGCAAGTTGTGTCGTAAATAAATTATCATTGGGCGCTCCCATTGATAGCAAATCTGATTGAATACTTGTTTGTTGAGAGTCCATTCTGACGGCAACAAGCGACCCATAAGTGAACGGGAGTCCGGTAATACAATCAGACGACCCGGAATATGACGGACCGAAGCAGAACTTGGTGTACTATAACAAACAGAAGGATTCTTTCCATTAAATTGAATAACGGAAAAGAATGAGTGCCTCCCTGGTTCCGGAGATATGCCACTACTGTTGAAATAACGGACAGGATTTGGACCTGCGTTTCTGAATAATGTTCATCCAATGACATAAAGCAAGCCTAAAAAAACATTATTCCGTGGAAGATAAGTGCTTGCTTAGAGACTGCGGAACCCAAAGACCCTGGCACTTTGAATCCGTTGGGATCAATATTATATCCCAACCTGTTTGACTGGCAACCGTCATAATTATAAAACTCGGATCCGGCAACTGCAGTGGCACTCTCTGAGTCAACCACCGAATGTTTGCCCCAGTCTGAATCTCTTGCTACACTAGATAGACAACAGAACATGTAAATCGAGCAATTCATGGATTGCTGAAAAGTTGCCGTCGAAGAGAAGCTTCTCCGAGAACGAAGTGACTCTGAGAGAGTTCTTCACCTTACTATCCACGCGCGTGGATGTAGCTAGGGCTGCGTCACGTCTAACCAACTCCAAACAGCCACTGAAGGGCGGAGTTATACGTGAACAAACTACTGCCCTCAAAAGAAATCACATTGAGGATTATATCCCGGAATTCTTTCTCTTGAAGACGTAATGATAACGCCTCAGTAAGGTGGATTACGTATGATAAAGCGTCTAAGTTAAGTCTAATAAACATCATTGTCGTTTCCAATATTGTGGTTGGAAAAGACATAGACGGCGAAAAAGATTATTTCCAGTCTTTAACCACGCCGTCTAGACGCATATGAACTCTCGGTATGCCCTGTTCTGCCAAAATAAATCTTTCGTATAAATGATAAAAGGCAGAAATGAGCATTGCGGACAAGAAACTAAACTATCATGCTTGGTAGCAGGCTTATATATATATATAGCGTCGATAAATAATACACATGTTCTAATGACATTATTGGACTGTGTCGGTAAGTCAGGGACAATGTCCCTGAACCGATTCAAAATTCCGTGTCCAATGACGCTATAAGTCTCTTATCCAACATCGCAGCAATGTAGTCCGAAATAACAATCACTGGAAGATAATGCCGGAAGATATGTATGGCAGCTTCCGATGCTACGAAAGGGAAAACTCGAAATCTTTCGAATCCCTTTCGCCATCCTGTCGGACCCTATAAAGCGTTCGGTCGTCCATACCTGATGCAACCGCGGACCACACCGACCCAGCGCCGTCAGATAATTCCTGATTCGACCAAGAAACTGTCGATTGCTGGGATGCTGCGAAAAAACTGTGCTAACTCGGATAGCATGTCCATCACTGAGGCCTGTGGAGAAGCGGTCGTACGATGCATTGCCGCTGGAAGCTCCGTGATCGTTACCCCGTGCATACTACTAATATGCGAGCGAACGGAGTGTATAGGCCTCGTGTCCCTTGGCTACCGGATGGCGTGACCTGTTCACCGTGGAATCACTGAATGACGAAACTGATCGGATACTCGAGGTCACGTAGCCAATATGCGGTCATGTGCACTGCTGTGAGGATGAGGAAGCATTATCGACAGTCTCTCGGACTGTCAATATAACGGAGCGTTCCGAGCGACGGACATATGCTCCGAATGTAAAATATCTGAACCACAACATGCGGTCCCCTATGTTGTTGGACGAGAGAGGGACCTCTCTCGCTCACAGCTCGGAAGGACCTGGACAAGCCAGGAACCGGACTAACAGGCTTCCTCCGATCTGTCCTCAATCCGCCGTCACTGGGTGAGTACTAAAGTAATTAAAGTGCTCGCATCACCCAAATCTCCTTCCTAGACCGCAACGGACGAACCCGGCAGCCGAACCATTCGATGAATGTACGCTACACCGGGTGAGCTAGCGAATGTCACTCCGTAGGCGATAGACATATTCCATGAGCACTTATTGCCGCTAGCTCTTCATTAACTATGACGACAGAGGCACACTTTGAAAGACATCTCCGTAACTTTGCGAACAAGAAACCAGAAATGCTTGGTAATAGCAAGCATATAATAATAAATATATAGCGTCGTTCAATAATTCGAAAGTTTGTGTGACATTATTGGACTATGTCGGAACTGAGGGACGAAGTCCCTGAACCGAACCAAAAATTTCTAAGTCCACCGACGCTATCAGTTTCTTATCCGGCATCGCAGCATTCTGGTCCGACGAAAGAACCTGTAGAAGATCAAGTCAGATGACATACACAACAGCATATGTTGCTCCGAAAAGGAAAGCTGGAAATCCTCCGAATCCCTTTCGGTATCCCGTCGGACCGGATGAAATTTTCGGACGTCCGTACCCGCTTCTGCGGAGCGTCCCGACCCAGCATCGTCGGATAAAACATTATGCGACAGATTCAGTTGTTGCTGGGATGCTGTGATAAGCTGTGCTATTTAGGATAGCACATCCGTCCCCGGGGCCTGTGCAGTAGCGGTCTTACGATGCATTGCTGCTGGAAGCTCCGTGTACGTTGACTCCCGCACACTTTCCTATGTGAACGTCCGGAGTCCGCAGGCCTCGTGTCCCTGGCTACCGGATGGTGTGACTTGGTCGCCGATGATTCTCTGACTGGCGAAGCTGACTGGATATCCGAGGTCACATAGCCAAGAGCGGTCGTGTGCGCTACCATGAGAATGAGGAAGCCTTATTGACAGTCTCTCCGGACTGACTATATGTCGGAGCGTCCCGAGCGGCGGACGTATGCTCCGAATGCGAAACATTTTGTACCACAACATCTGGGGCCAGATGTTGTTGTACGAGAGAGGGGCCTCTCTCGCTCGCCGTCCGGATGGACCAGAACGAGCTATGAACCGGACTAAAAGGCTTCCTCCGTTCTCCCTCTAATCCGCCGTCACTGGGTGTGCATTTGGTTGATTTATAGTGCTCGCATCACCCCAAAACTCCTTCTAGACCGCAACGGACGAACCCGGCTGCCGAACCATTCGATGAATGGACGCTACACCGGGCGAGCTAGCGGACGCCAAAGGCCGTCGAACCTACTAGGGTCCTCTTAGGCAATTGGCGTATTTACATGAGCACTTTTCCGCTAGCCCTTCATTAATTGTGACGACGGAGGCACACTGTTGGAAGACATCACAGATACATCACCCTAATCTTGATCGTCTGAAATAGAAATTGATAAAGGACCGGAATGTCCAATTCCCCACTAACATACCGTGATATACGCTTCCCATGTTGTCATCGAAATCATCAGATACAGAACAGGAGTTCATGCGAGTACACTGACCACATATAGAATGATTATAAAAGTCAGAGGAAGACTTCCTCTTATTACAATTGATCAAAATCCTTTCAAAGTGAAAAGAAAACAAAGTCCTGGTACTCGTACCAACCACTGACAATCAAAATACATAATAATAATATGATCCATTAACATAGAAAAAATAAGTGAAATCAAAATATTTTGAAAAAATATTTTTTCAGAACAGCCCAAGTTTCTGAAAAGTAACGTAGAGCCCCAATGGATCCCAAGCCTAAGTGTGGACAATAATTTTAAAAATATTTTAAACAATTTATGCAACACTTACGAACAATAATAATGTATCTAGTTATGATTAAATTAACATCAAGATATTATTTTCAAGAAATCCCCCCCTCACACAGAGGGCTGTTGTAAATGTAAACAATGAGTGTAAAAACACTAAAATAAGACTCCAGGCACCCAGGCCCGAAATCAGTTACCAAAAATACACTATCTGATGCAAAACAGAGACTTCCAGGGAAGAAACTACAGAACATCAGATGGTAGATGCAGAACACAATGCCTAACCACCCATAGGTGAAGACGTAAACATGGGGAAAAGAACAGAATTCATTCTGTTATTCAGCTAAAACTCCCAAGAAATTTTATAATAATAATTACAGAAACTATGCCAAAAGCATGGGAGAATAGCAAGAGGGGACTTAAAGGAAAGGGAGAGAGGAAAACACTAAAAAATCAGTGTAACTAAATAACAAGAATGACAACAAAATGGCTGCTGCCTCGAAAATAGGTAACTTAACATAATTTCATTAAAAAATTTTAAGTTACAGCCCTGATAATATTCTGTCACAAATTTTTCCTTTCCTCCTTCTCTATCCTCCTTAGAATCACCATTTCACTAATATTCATGTGTCTGGCATCATTTAAACTGAGATTTACAAGCACAAAGATCAGTCAGATGTTAACTGATGAAGGGCCAAACTTAGAATGATTAATGGTGCCAATTTCGGAACGTCCTTGACACTGCGCATGCGCAGTAGAGGTGAAATGTGGAGGGCCATTCAGGACATGTTTTCTTTGGTTTTAGATGCAAATTTTGGGGATTGGGGGGCAAAATTTGTGTTTGGCCCTATATTTTAAGAGTTAGCACCAGCTATGTCTGGGTCATTGGTACAGTATAAAAATATTCACATGCTTATTTCTTTTATTATGTCTGGACAATGCACCAAATTTCACAGTTCATTCTCTAAGCATCCCAGAATCATGAGTGGAAATGGAAAAAAAAAAGTACTGATAACTTTCACAATTAACAACTAATTTCAGATTGGCTTATCTATATCAGGTCTGTGATAGAAGGTGTTAAATTGTGTGTTGCGCTTACTATCGGGTGCATCTTCATTTATGGTGAACTGTCCTGGTTGAGGTGTGAAATGAACGAATGATGGAAAATAAAACCTCGGGACAATTTATTTATTTATTTATTGGTGTTGGCTAATCATGACCGCAACAGTTTTACGGGTGGAGGAAGCCGGAGTACACGGAGAGAACCACCGAGCAACGGCGAGCAACTGTCAGCTCCCCAACATACTAACTCCACACAAGCGCAGCATTGGTTGAAGACAAGTGCACCATCAAAGTGCAGTACGTCTTAGTACACAACGCCACCGTGCCCCCACGCGGGCAATGGAGATGAAGTGTCTTGCCCAAGGACACAACGTGGTTGCCGCAGGTGGGATTCAAACCGAGGACCTCTTGGCTTGCAGCCTGCACCTCTACCTACTGAGCCACCGCACTCCCCAACCTCGGGACTGGGCCTTAATCTCTGTGACACCCTTGAGGCCAGGTACTAGTCAAGCTGTAGGGGTCTCAGAGAGACAAGACTGGACCACTGTTTACAAAATATTGTCTCACTGAGTAGTGATTAACCGATGTTCAGCAATCAGATCTGACATTGGCCAATTTTAAGTCATAGGTTGACCATCGGTAGAAGTGTTTGAACATCGGTCCATGCCAATGGTTGCATGGAACACCATGGGATGAAAATTGTTCATATTTACATTTGATTCACGACCTCATAAAGCAGTAACAAGCTTAATAAGTTGCCATAATGATTGGCAGTAGTGTCGATTATTTGACATTCATAATATCCCACTCCCAGTACAAGTTACAATGACAGCACTCCACCAATACTATGAACTGCTATTTCATCATCTGATATCACTGTCAGTTCATTTTTAAACGATCTAGTTACCCAGTGGAATTCTTCTTTAATCACTGTCAACACAAAGTGGACAAAAACAAATAAACATAAAATACACTCATCAGCCGATTGTTTTCACAGTCGGAGTATAACTTCAATCTGTTGTGCATGTTACTTATTTATGTAAACAATCTAAAAGTAGTGTATGGGCATTTTGTGCATGGACTTCTGGGATTGGTTATCATTTGTGAAATATTATATTTCTCCATTCGGGATTTTCCAGCACTAGAGGCGTGAATAGGAATCTACGAAATGGAGTGAATTGCAGGGTTAGAAGCTATTTAAAAACACAGCCGTTATGAATGTATTTTCAGTTGATGATTTCCGCCACACAACAATAGCAATCTGAATTACTGGGTACAAAGCGGAACCTATTTTTGTTTTGACTTGTATAATCAACGTGGGTTTTGAATCAAAAATTTGCATTAGAACATAAATCAGTAATTAAAGTAAATAAATATATGTTATTTAATTGCCCTTCGATACATTTCATTCAATTTCATCTGGAAACAAAATTTAAATGGAGGTGGAATTTAAAATAGTATGAGTGTAAGTGACCTATTTTCACATTCATCAAAGAAGCTGCACTGTTAACACGTTTCTGCCGACGTATTTTTATTTGACACACACAGTGACTCACTCTTGAGATCAATGGACATATAAACCTGACTGTACTGTAAAATTAACCCTTCAAAGACTATGCATTCTTCAACATACTACTACTTTTGGTTGTGACTTCTGACATTGGCACTCACAATCGGCCGATTGTGTACTCAACTAATCGTAAGCAGATGACAGTTGCAAATCCTTATCGGCTGATCACTATCACTGAATTGAGCATAAAAAAGCCCTCCTAGACCTTTTAGTGTGGGCGATTTTTCGCACTCCAAGATTTTTTAGAATGTCAGGTCTGGCCTCAGTGCTCTCAACCCAATAAAAGTGATGGCTGAATAATAGTGATATCTTGCATTTTCAGTTTAAATTAATAACAGTGATAGCATTTTTACTTTTTGGTCTCATTTTCAAATAATAATGATGGCCAATTCTTTTCTTCAAAATTAACAAGAGCAACGCAAAGCGTGGAACATGCCCCCAATGGTGTCATAATGCCATGGCGGCCATATTAATTGACTAGCTGGACCAAAATCGAAAGGAAGCATTGTCTAGTCATCCACAAGTAACCCCTAAAATTATGCTTTGATTGAATAAGTGGTCCAAATCCAACATGCAGTTAATGTAATAGAGAGGTCAAGAAAGATTTTCTTAGTCAAAAGAGTGAAAAAGAGCTGAAACTCTGGGAAAAATGATTGACGGAACCCATTCCTTGTGCATATCCACTCCCCCATGCAGATCTATCAGCATACCAAAGGAGATCCAAATCCAACTGATGACTTTGAAATTACAATCCAAAACATTTGTACAGACAGACGGACAGACAGATGGAGAGATGGAGAGATGGACAGACGGAGGTCTCCACTAGGTATCCCCTGAATCATCCTTCAGAGGTCGAGGCCAAAAAATACTGACATCCCTATTATTCGGCAGGTTAGATTACATTCAATATCGGCCTTTAATGTATTATATCTCATATGAGGTTGAACCAAAGCTCCGAGCCACAAACCTCAGACCATGAAATCATCAATTCATCAAAATAACTGTGTGAATTGATAACTCCTACATCGTAATTCATCGATAAATCATTGTTTGTTTATTGTGATTAATGACACTTCCAATAGCCAAGGTCACATAGTGTCAGAAAGTTTTACGGGTCCAGGGAAAATTACACAGCAGCCAGGGATTCTTTTGGGTGTCTACGAGGGGCCGAATATGGGCCCCTTTCCCAATCGCATTTGGGCATGATATTTCCCAATTCCCAACATCAAATTTCCCAATCACAGTCCGCACTTAGAGAAAAATTTAATGCACAATTGGTGTGCTGAACTGGGTGGTTGTAAGGCCTCAGAAAACCATTGGTTTTCTGAGTCCTTATAACCACCCAGTTCTGGGGCATCAACTGTCCATTAGAATTTAAATTACTTACCTAACTGGTTTAGAAAGTGTCTGAATTTTCAAAGGCAAATGACAAGTTCTTCTTTAATCGTATAAGAACAGTTTAATAAAGACTACAGAGAGACTGAGATAAGCATGATTCCATGGGTGACTTTTTGTTATAAAACTTACTTGTAATATACATGCAGTTTGTTAGGTATCGGTCTAAATATTCTTTGTTTAATTTGAATGTAAAAATTCTTAGTTTTTGTATGTTTCTTCCCCTACAAAATAAATTCCCAAATGGTGCCCACATGACAGGCATTTTCCCAATGTTATGGACCACAGACCCTTTCCGAAAGAAGGCAGAAGAATCCCTGACAGCAGTGAGCAACTATCAGACTCTCCAACTTACTAAATCTGCAAAAGCAGAGGTACAGGCCTGGCATTCTGAAAAATCCAGGAGGGCAAAAAATCGCTCTCCTCAATCAGCTTAGAAGAGCAATTAGCTTTACACAGCATTTTAAGTATCCAATTGAAAGAACTCATTGCAACTGAAACCAACAGACTACATCAGTGATTTTATTAACTTTACTAAGGTAAAGCGAAATCTCTTGGACATCTAGATGTCTCACTCAACAACCGAACACACACTTGACAAGACCTGTGTGTGTACACAGACCTGTTGTCCAAGAAAGTCATACGCCTACCACTACCACCTTCAACCCCCAAGGGGGTTGAAGGTGGTAGTGGTAGGCGTATGACTTTCTTGGACAACAGGTCTGCTTGAATCTACAGTCACATCCTGGTGCAAGTGCTTCAAGTGACAGGATAGTAGTAATGGTAGTATATTATAGTGTCAATATTCCTTGAATAATTACCCCTCAAACTGTAATGTCAGTTGTTGAACTTGAAACTGACAGAAAAAAAAAATTGCTGTGACCCATTTTGCTTCAAATGATTGCAACTGTGTTTGGGTATGGTTGCAGCCATTACCTTTTACCACTAAACTACTTTCAAAATGAAATTACGTGATGTTATGTGACTTCGAAGTTAAATTACAATTTTGCTTTACAACAAAAATTTAATGTGAGCATAATACATGTAATCTCAATCATCCCAGACCAAAATATTTAGGAGGGCAATTTTTCGCTCTCCTTAATTCTTTCAGGAGGGCAGTAAGGAGAGCTAAAAAATCTCTCTCCTGAAATTGCCAAGCCTGGAGGTAGCAGCTGCTGAAGATAAGTGTACCATCAATTTGCAGTATGCCTTTGTATACAGTGCCATTGCAGCTCCCAAACTCGCCAGTCTTTCGATTTTGAAAATCGTAGGTGCGTTATACATCGCTCGCTACTATTTGAAGTGAGGCCCGCTATCCTGTATCCAGCCCCGTCGAGTGATGGTCGTGTTGTTGGCAAGAACAATTAACATGCAAATTGCAATGAAGAATGCATCCAGTAATTGACAGCACTGTGCATTCAGTACGGTATTTGGGCACATCCATATTGATCGGCAACATGGAAGCTGGGCGATTTGGTGCTTTCATGGTTTTCATTAACCGTTTACCTAAAGCTAGTAGCAGACGACACTCGTAAAAAAATTCTAACTAAAAATTTTCATTTTTTGCTTCCAAAACATAGGTTGTGCCCCCTCATTGGAACGTGCGCGACCCCAATGAGGGGTCACAACCTATGTTTTGGAAGCATAAAATGAAACTATTAAAAAAAAAATTAAATGGCGATTTTCATGTATAGCGCTGGCCGGTATTGGCCGTTACGTTAGGTAAAGGGTTAAATGAATCCCAACTTTTGGGTCATGACGATGTATTATGCTCCAAGTAACAAAAGAAAAGAGCACACTGCGTCTGTAATTTATGCAGAGCTAATAAATTTGCTCCATTGGTGAATACTGAATGGTGATTGGTCCGTGGAGCACGAACCTCTCAGAGAACACCAGGTTTTTCCAAACAGTAGAAATAAATAGGATTTATGCTGAATACATTCACACTGTTACTAAAACCCACTGCCAAATATTCGTCCCTTGTTACCTAATAAAAAATAATTGGCTGTTCACACAGAAATGATATCTCAACTGGAATGAATTACCAGATTTTGATCGCTCTCTCAGCAGAACCGAGGTGCGCTGTTGTTGGCTCGCAAGAAGTTAACATTGCGGGCGCCATGGTGCGCAAGAGTGACAGTGCGCCTCAAAATCGAAAGACTGAAACTCGCCACATGGGCAATCGGGATTAAGTGTCTTGCCCAAGGACCAATGCTGTAACCACTGATCAGGACCTACTATAAACCATTGGACCCATTATAAACAGGGTTATTTTACTGAATAGACTGTGATTAACTCTCTGTACTCTGATGTCAAAATACTAGTTTTCAACCATGCATTTTTCCCACAATGCAACTGAAAATTTAAATGAAAATGTCAATGGCACTGTAGCTTAACTTGATTATGTGTTGTGTTTGATGAAAAGGATAATGTTCACAATGCAACTGAGAATTTAAATGAAAGTGTCAATGGCACTGTAGCTTAACTTGATTATGTGTTGTGTTTGATGAAAAGGATAATGTTCAATGTTTATGAAAGGATTATGAAATAAGACAAGAATTGTGATAATTAGGAGTATGTTAATTTCTGTTCCCTGTATGATATGTTTTCAATAAAAATAATTTGAGGTGTAGACTGTACTAATGAATTGAGGGGTGGGTTAATGTGGCCCTAACAGATAATGTATGTGGCCCTCATAGTTAAGGTATGTCATCCAAAGTTACCAAGTTTCAGTGAAATTATTCCAAAACAAGTCATCCTATCAAGTTACAATGAAATCCCTTCACAAATACGGCCTGTAGATTGTGCTAAAAGTTTTCGGGCCTGTGTAGCGATCACGGTTTACCGATTACAACCAAAAGGGGATGTCCTCATCTAGATATCATACAGAGTCATCCTACCAAGTTACAATTGAAATCCCTCCATGTTAAATATGACCTGTAGATTGTGCTAATAAGTTTTGGGGTTTCGGGCTTGGGCAGCCATCATGATTGACCGATCACGACCAAAAGGGGATGTCCTCATCTAGACATTATACTGAGTCATCCTACCAAGTTACAATGAAATCCCTCCATATTAAATATGACCTGTAGATTGTGCTAATAAGTTTTTAGGTTTCGAGCTTGGGCAGCCATCATGGTTGACCGATCACGACCAAAAGGGGATGTCCTCATCTAGACATTATACTGAGACATCCTACCAAGTTACAATGAAATCCCTTCATAAATGCGACCTATAGACTGTGCTAATGGTTTTCAGGCTTCAGGCATCTGCAGCTGTCACAAGTGATCAATCGCGATCAAAAGGGGACGTTCTCATCTAGACATTATATGGAGTCATCCTACCAAGTTACAATGAAATCCCTCCATATTAAATATGATCTGTAGAATGTGCTAAAAGTTTTTGGGTTTCGGGGTTGGGCAGCCATCACGGTTGATAGACCATGACTAAAAGGGGACGTTCTCATCTAAATATTATGCAGACTCATCCTACCAAGTTACCATGAAATCCCTTCATAAATCTGACCTGTAGACTGTGCTAAAGGTTTTCAGCTTTTGGGCTTGGGCAGCCATCATGGTTGACTGATCGCAACCAAAAGGTGACGTTCTCATCTAGACCTGACCTCAAACCTGCATTTGAAATTTCGTGACAATCGGACAACAACTACAGGGTGTAGCCTGTACTAAAGGAAAATGTGAACAGACTCACATACCTCACAGACTTCCACACGCGTGATGGCAATAGCCTATCTTGACTTTGTCAAGTTAAGCTAAAAATTATATCTTGTTTGACAGAGCTCATTGACCTTTTTTAATTTTTCATGCAGTATGGACAATATGGAGGCAATGATGAAAATTCTGAAATACTACCACAGTGCTAGGAGTTAAGTGGGACACACAGAACATACCTCTTTTCCAGTTCCAGCTTCAAGATCCAAAAACATGTCAACAAGAGCCCGAACTAACTTGGCAGCTTTAGCTTTACTGACACAGGAGAGGAAGGGTCTGGTAAATTTGACTAATCCTGCTAATTCTGAAAATATAATGTAAATTAAATAAAAGAATAATTCACTTTGAACGAAAATGAAAATTATAAATTTAAAGTAATTTGTATATTTTTATACTTACCAATGGCCCATACTAGCTGGTTCTTAACTCAATGTTATTAAGGGCCAAACACAAATTTTGAACCCCCCAATCCCCAAAATTTGCTTGCAAAACCAAAAATTAAAAGTTGTATCTGGTCCTCCATACATTTACTCTCCATGCATGCGCAGACGTCAGGAAGTGACCGGAATTGGCGCCAACATCATTCTTTGTAGAAGAGAGTACTTCATAATAATTCAGCGTGGAGGAACGAGTGCCCACTCAAGGGAGGGCCATCTCCGTCTGGGCCATTGGTAAGTATAAAAATATACAAATTACTTTAAATTTATAATATTTTTACACTGTAAACCAATGGCCCAGACTAGCTGAATCATAAAAAGGAGGAGGGCCTAGGACTTCAGAATTAGTAGATCAACATAGTTCCAATCCTGTAATCCCAAGGTGAAAGGAAATTAAAATTATTAGGAATTACATGTCTCTCTATACAGTAAAGAGAAAACGTTTCATAAAAAAGGAGCCCAGTTCAAGCAATTCCGTAAACTTAGCATGAAGACTATGCTAATTGGATGTAACAAGTTCCCAATTTTTAAGGCTAGCCCAGACTAAGCCCCAAAAATTAGGATGGCGTATTTGAGAATGAGAGAATATCCCCCACAAACATACGCCATATACAATAAAACTCCAGCTGTATGCAAGATATAATTACACACAAAACAGCTTCACTCATAGTTACATATTTATTAAGCCGGAGGAGAGGTAAAAATCCCCCCCCCCCCCTTCTTTGGAAGGAATCAGTAAAAGCGGTACCAAAAAACAATATAAATATTCGTCGAACAGGCACTCAGGTATTGATTTATTATTAACAAATGGTGCTTAATGGCACTTCAGAAGTTAAGGCTATAGCGAGGATCCCGGTAATTAATATTGCCTGCTATATAATGTACACTGGAGACAGCATACGCAGATAAGTCGAAAAGCGGTGATATAATATATAACATACACATGTCCAATCGAACCACAATGAACGATCTCTGGAGAGTAAACACACTTCCGAGGTAACCCACAGGCGACCCCATTCAGGTGTACAATAAATTCCAGAAACAACACTCCCCTACTTGTACTATCTGATATCTATGACACTATAAACGTGCGAATATACGTGTTGAGTACCGACATTAATAGAAACTTGGATCCAGGAATGGGAGTAGGTATGATTAACAGGCTCCGACCCGACTGCCCCCGAAATAATTCATATTTTCTAAGGTCCATAACATACAATAAAGCATCAGCCTAATAATTATTATGCGCGTGAGCATTAAAATCCTGCATGTAATCATCTGAATACCAGCTAACTGGTTATGTAGCCTCCGAGGTACCCAAAGACAAGCAATTTATTCATGATGAATTATGCACTCGTATATGACATATAGACGAATAATCACAGGAAACCAACCAACTAACAAGAGTACCGCCTAGCAGGCAACATATGCCCTTCAAAATTGGAATATGCACAAGTTTCTCTAGGGTAAAGTTTGAAATTTTTGTTGACTCGACTATGTCTGCCCCCCCCCCCCTCCAACCATTGCCCATTCCCCACCCTGTCTGGGGTAAAGGGTAATTCACATGTTTTCACATTTTCATATTAAGCAATCTGAGGTCTTCACAAAATAAAAAAAATGGAAGCATCCATTTTATTCATAAGATAACTTCTAAAGGGCTGCAAGGCTGCTGTAGAAGATTCTCCTCACCGTTTACAATGGTAGCGTCCATTCATTGACTGGTTAACTTCATTGATAACGATTGATGATAGGTAGCGCCAAGGAAAAGGACATTTTGAGGATCATAACAGCTATAAATGGCGAGGATTCTTGTCGTTTAAAAATAAAATGGTGTTATCTGCTCCTGTCACATGCACAACGACAATTGATGATCAACATGGGTGCAAAGTTTGAACAATAAAGCAAGTAAAATGAGGGGGTAGGCGACACAATAGCGTAATGTATCAAGTACCAAAAGGGGGCATAACTCTGGAAATACAAAATGGAGTTGTCACATGCACAACATCAATTGGTGATCAACATGTGTGCAAAGTTTGAACAATATAGAGCATGTAAAATGTTGAAGGAGAAGGCGTCACAATACTGTAAGGTCTCGTTTCCTATTAAAAGGTCATTTCCGAGGATATTGGATATCCTATGCCAAATGGCTTGAGCTATAGTTTTAGTTTATGGTGGTGTGTGATTTAGTAAATAATTCTCATTAATGGTGATATGGCCAAAATAATCTGTTGATGGTTTTGATTCAAAGTGTGTATTGTCAAGTGCATTTCAATTGGGGGTCAAGGTCACATGGAAGTGTTAAATGACTAACCCAGACCTGTTTGGGACCTGACAATTTGCTGTTTACAAATGGGACAATTTTTGTGTAAATTTGCTTTGAGAAAGCCTTCTGAAAAAATGAATAAGAAACCCATATGTTTTTTATTTGTCAGAATGATCATGTTATGCTGTAAAATCCTCACTGGAGGAATGAGAAATTCCTATAACACAGTTTTATCACTATTGATGCACGAAAATTGGAGATTTATCCCTAAAACAAGAAAATTTTGACCATTTTGAGGCAGGTCTAAACCATCACCTGTATGACCTGCGAGGCTTACGTGAGGAGGAACCACATCCTCCCCGCGAAAAACCTTGTCTCGTCAGCCTAGGGGCATCTGACCTATAGTCCCGATCAGACCTACGCCCCTTTTCCGAGTCGCTATACTGACAACCTCCAGAGTAATTACAAGAGGGTTTCTTGTACCCTCGTGAGGAGTTTCCTTTTGACGATTTTTGTCTGGAACGGCCTCCTTTTCTCTTGTCTGCTGAAGCGGGTCGTTGATATGCCGACTTCAAAAGCAAAACACTAGACGCTTTCTTAGTAGCCTGTTCATAGACTTATGAAAGCTAGTCGTCGAAAATAAAATGCCTGGAAATCGGAGCAACTTGGAGAGAGCTTTTCACCTTGTCATCTTATCAGTGGTGACGACGCAAGGGCAGCATCACGTCCGATTAACTCCAGATTAGCCACTGTTAGGGCGGAGTTATACGTGGTATACATAATTGCCCTGGAAAGAACTTTAAGAGAGGTACGAACGTCCTCAAAATTCCTTTCCTTTGAGACATTGCGCCCTAGCTCTTGTAAGGTGATCTGCGTAAGACATAAGGTCCCAATTCGCTCTATTTGAAGAAATTGCCATCTCAATTGCATCTGAGCGAATAGTGAATGATACAGGTAAGGATACCTCTAGATCCCCAGCCTGCTCATCCAAACACAGAAGAACTCTCTGAACATCTGCCCTGACTGTTTTTCAATGAACGTGGTCCAAAAAACGGTATGTATACGGAAGATGAATATAAGAAACTGCCTTCTTCCTCGCACTCAAGAGGATAAATATGGCATCGTCTATATGGGCGAAGGCCTGTGACACCTGCATAAACTGAACCGGAAAAGAAAGGACTTCCTCCTTTGTCCGGATAAAGTCTGCGCATAACGGCGACAGCGGTTTCTCTCTTGTCGTTGCAGCATTCTGATTCGGTGGAACAAAAGCAGGGTAGTATTGATGGATGAAAGCCATCGCAACCATCTACTGCTCCGAAAGGGAAGGGTAATCATCTTCCTTATCCCTTTTACCATCCGAGAGAATGAGTTGCGAATCTCAGTCCATTGCATCTGCGCGAACAGACGAGTGGACCGACCCATCACCGTCTGACGGCTCAGATTCTGAGGGAGGCTGCATCTGCACTTGCTGGGATGCTGCGATTAGCTGTGCAATCTGCGACAGCAAGTCCGTCATCTAGGCCTGAGAAGCAGCAGATTTCCGTTCTTTAGCCACATGCTGCTCTTAGGACGGTGTGTCGGAAACGGATCCTTTCCCTGAGCATCCCGATGATCAAGGGCTCGTCTCCCTAGCTACTGGATGGTCCGACTTCACGGGCAAAGAGTGGTTCCTTCTTCGTGCAGCAGCCTGGATATCCGAAGTCGGGTAGCTAGGATGCAGTCATGTGTGCTTTAATAATGTAGCAGAGGAAGCCGTGACTGAAGCCGACCCCAGCCGCAGACTAGATGGAGCGTCCCGAGTGGCGGGCGGACATATGCTCCATCTCGTGCAAGTTTCCAACCAGAAAACTTCATTTCGGCCTTGTGAAACGTAGCGGAGGAAGCCTTGACTGAAGCCGACCCTGGCTGCAGACTAAACAGAGCGTCCCGATTGGAGGGTGGACATATGCTCCGGCTTATGCAAGTTTCTCAAAACAACATCTGACCCCAGACGTTGCTATATTAGAGAGTGGGGTCTCTCCCGCTCGTGGTCTATCAGACCTCGCCGAGTACAAGAACTTGCAGACTTCCTCCCTATTTCCTCCCTATTTCTGTCATTGCTGGGTGATCTATTTATACGCTCTACCCAATCCACCTCTTAGACCGTAACAGACTTACCCAGCACCCACGGACGGACTGCCGCTTCACTGGTCGAGCTAGCTGCTTGCAAGAGATTAAAACCTTTACCCATAGGCCTTAACTCTTGCAATAATGAGCACTGTAGCTAGCTCTATATGCTCCACAGAGTGCGACGACGGTAGCACACTTGGATGGGTGTCAGAATATCATCACCATGTTCATGTTCCTCTGAAATAGAAATATAAATTTTATAGTAAATTTCCTTTCTTATTATACCTACCGCAATTGTTTACTACAGGTTTGCACTACAGTGGAAGACCCTAACTCGGATAAAATACTCTCTATTTTAATCTTTCCCAAGAGATGTGTGAAAGAAAAGTGGTGTAAAAAACACCACGAAAAAATAAGCCAAAACTGGGCCGAGCGCCATCGGCGCACATCCAGTATGGGACGCTCTTCCCTTAGCACAATTCCACAGCTTCCGTTAACCAATGCGCAGTGCAGTCATCAATTAATCATTCTTTTGAGTCCTCCAACATAGGAGTTATGTGAACAGTGGGGAGGAAGGATTCTTACCCGAAGAAGAAAACGGGAGGGCCTCCATGTAAACAATTGCGGTAGGTATAATAAGAAAGGAAATTTACTATAAAATTTATATTTCTTATCAACCTACCTTACAATTGTTTACTACAGGCTGAATAGACAACAGGATGAAGGGAATCACATAACCAACCCACACATAACTCAATTGCACTGGAACTGTGGACAGAGGAAGAGATCCCCAGTCCTATCAAACCATAGCATCACAAACATTAGTAAAAGACAATGAAAGATGAGGCGTATGGTGAAGAGCGATGCACAGACAGAAAGGGCAGTAACAGCACGGAGCTGGAACTGACCCTGTAAGAAGCTGAATGGCTGGGATAGACAATAGCCTGAAGAAAGAGGGCCCATAGAACAAAGGTCCTCTGTCTGCTCCTGCAACTGTCGCAGATAAGTGGAGAAAGTAGCATTTCTCCAGTAGGCTGCCAGCATAACATCCGACAACATGACAGAGTTAGTATAAGCCCCGAGAGGAAGACAATGCATGCACCTCGTGGCAGAAAAATGATTGGTAATACAATCACCAGTAGCTAAACGAGAGGAAGCTGCACGAATAGCAAGACAAATCCATTGAGAAATGGATTCAGGAGAGATTTGGCATGTGAGAAAATGCATATCCACCCGGGATAAAGATGAAAAGATGCGAACCCCCCCACCACCAGAGCAGCGCCCAAGAAAGTGTCCATCTTGGAGTAAACTGAAAGTCCTAGGCCTTTTCAAGAAAAAGAGCCGAACAAGCTTGGAGAGGCAAGGATGAGTGCCGATACGATGCTGTACCACATATGAAAAAGGTGTCCGAAGCATGGACTTCAACCTATTGCTGGAGACCCCCAGAAACAAACATATACCAGAAACTCCGCAATCGGTGTGATCGAAGGAGTGACAGAAGCAACAGAGTGATCGCACACCATCGCCAGAAGAACCTTCTACTCAGCCACAGAGGCTAAACAAGTGGAGTGAGTGCCTCCTTGAAGAAGAAAAGCAACTCCACTGTTCGTCTCGAAATAACTACTACGGAAGAGACAGGACCCGATAAAAGACATGCGCGAAGGCACAATGAAGTCAGGTCCTGAAACCTCCTTGGGTGACTTTGGCAAAGAAAGTCGCGTCGTAGAGGGAGACATGCCGGAACCACCGCTAACAGAGAGCAGAGCAGATCGATCCACACCCACCGAGGCGACAGGGGTGTGATCGAAAGTATTCGACAACTGCATGTTCATATCTGGGCTAGAACCTGAGGCAGAAACAGAACAGGCAGGAAGGCGTAGCCGACAAAACCGTTCCAAAGGAAGGACAAAGCGTCCATGGTGAAAGCCTGAGCATCTGGACACGGGGACACGAATGGTTCCAACGAACCGCAAAGATATCAATCTGCGGACGACACCAGAGATAGCAAAGAGACTGGAACAGCGCCATGGGAAGCATCCACCCGATGGAAAAGAACCTGCCCCGTCGGGACAGGGAGTCGGCTAGGTCAGACGACCGGGAAAGTGACAAACCACCACTCTGGCGTTGACATCCTGAGCGAGCAGTAGAAGATCCTGAACCAATGCATACATGGGAACATAGTGCGTGCTGCCCTGGTTCCGAATGAAAACAACCACCGTAGAATTGTCAAACCACAGAAGGACCTGACAATTCGAAAAGCGGGGGATCCACTAGGCACACCAGGGGATCAGAAAGCGGCCTGTTTCCAATCCCGGGAGGCGGTGCCACAGGGGGTGCCCAGAAACCACTTGTAGCCTTGCTGGAAGTAACGGAAAAGGCTCTTGGACAGACCCTAAGGGAGCAAGGAGAGGGCCTCCCTAAGCTCACTGACTGTCGGAACGGAACGACGTGGGAACGAACCGACAAAGTGGCTTCACTCCTGACCCATTTACCAGCAAAGGGTTACGATCCTCAAATACACCCGACGCGGGGTGACGGGCTGCAGCCGAAAACATCTGAAGGCAGATGTGTATTGGGGTATCACATACCCTGAGGATCAACAGAGCGGAAACTCAGGAGAGGCGCCGCGGACCTCTGGAGGACAGAAGGTCCAGGCTGCACAAAAAGCGTTGGTCACACAAAACTGGCCATGGGACCAGAGTGCGTGGACGGAAACGCCCCGGAGCTCATGGTGACCCCACCATGAACATCCGAATCCAATGAGAAAAACTGAGGTACTCGACGGCTGAGAGACCACAGTAGAGGGTTTGGCCGGCAGCCCCTTCCAACTTTGCCAAGTTGAAGTCAGGGAAGGCTGAGGCCAATACCCCATGTCTACACTACCAGACATCCCTGCAAACCCCTGCAGGGATAAAACTGTTCAATGAATCAATGGCTGAGAGGACACAGCATGGGGTTCCGTCGGCAGCCACTTCTGTCTTCACCGAGTTCAGGGAAGGCTGAGGCCGATACACCACATCTACACTACCAGACACCTCTGCAGACCCCTGCAGGTAGAAAACTGCTGTGCTCAGCGACCGAGAGGACACAGCAGGGGGTTCGGTCGACAGCCACCTCTGACTTCGCCGAGTTGAAGTCAGCCGAGTTGAAGTCAGGGAAGGCTGAGGCCGATACCCCACGTCAACACTACCAGACACCTCTGCAGACCCCTGCAGGGATAAAACTGCTGTGCTCAATGGCTGAGAGGACACAGCAGGGGGTTCAGTCGGCAGCCACTTCCGACTTCGCCGATTTGAAGTCAGGGAAGGCTGAGGCCAATACCCCACAACCACACTACAGACATCACTGCAGACCGCTGCAGGGTTAAGCCGAGGCTGGCTAAAACGGTGACAGATGACGTTGTAGACGGAACAGCAGTAGCTGCAGATACGACGGGAGCTGTTGAAACTGGCGGAAAAGGGGAGAGAGCAACCTAGCTCGGCCTCCAAAGGAGCTACTACAAATGGATGCGGGAGGAACAGCCATGAGAACGCACCAAAAGCGAGGGTGAACTCAACAGATACAGAATGTAGAAGAACACCCCCCAACTACGAGAGAAGGTGGCAGAAAAAATAACCGGTGGGTACACGACAGAACCCAGAACCCAGGGACCTAAAAAACAGAAATTCAGCCCTCAACAGAGTGAAGAAATCCTGTCCATACAGTCCCTCATTGACACCTAACTCCAATAATAATAATAAAATTTATCAACCGAAAAATGTTATGTCCGAACCGCGATGACACGATGTCAAAAAACATTCGCGAAATCGGAATATATAAATAAAATTCAATGAGAATGTGGTTGAAAATATTAACGAGAATATATAAAACACAGTCCTGTTATTATACGATCTTCAGATCCATAATTCCAGTCACAGGAAAACCATATCGACGAGTTGAATTATCCCTGTTTCGTAATGCAAAATGGAGACACATCCTCCACGTGTCTCAGACAAAAAAGAATGATTAACTGATGACTGCACTGTGCATTGGTTAAGGGAAGTCGTGGAATTGTACTAAGGGAAGAGCATCTCATACTGGGTGTGCGCCGATGGCGCTCGGCCCAGTTTTGGCTTATTTTTTCGTGGTGTTTTTCTTGGGAAAGATTAAAATAGAGAGAATTTTATCTGAGTTAGGGCCTTCCACTGTAGTGCACGCCTGTAGTAAACAATTGTAAGGTAGGTTGATAAGAAACTGACAGAATGATTTAAAACGCGGTAAGAGGTTCTGATCCTCAGAACCTCACCGTCAACAACATACCGCCTAAATATCAATCATTTCAACAAGTTGCATCTGCTCCTCCTAAGAAACGCTTATACCAAGTATCAAAAGATTCTGACCAGTGGATCTAAAAAAAAGATTTTTAAAGAATATTCCTCATATTGAACTAAGATATAATTCGGGCTCCCACAAGGAGCCCATATATATATACCCAGGGACTTGGCTTTAACAAACTTGAATCTCACCCCCCTGAGGATTCTGCACACCAAATATCAAAACATTCCGACTGCTGGATCTGAAGAAGAAGATTTTTAAACAAAATTCCTCATTTTGAACTTCGTCACAATTCGAGCTCCCACAATGAGCCCAAATATGGACCTAGAGACATAGCTTAAACAAACTTGAATCTTACCCCCCTAAGAATGCTGCATAAAAAATATCAAAAGCATTCATCTGCTGGATCTGAAGAAGATTTTTAAAGAAAATTCCTCATTTTGAACTAAATTGTCATTCGGGCTCCCATAGTGAGCCCAAATATGAACCAAGGGACTTGGCTTGAACAAACTTGAATCTCAGCACCCTAAGGTTGCTGCATGCCAAATATCAAAACATTCCGACTGCTGAATCTGAAGAAGATTTTTAAAGAAAAATTCCTCGTATTGACTAAGTTATAATTTGGGCTCCCATAGGGAGCCCAAATATGGACACAGGGACTTGGCTTTAACAAACTTGAATCTCCCCCCCACTAAGGATGCTACACACCACATATCAAAACATTCCGACTGATGGATCTGAAGAAGAAGATTTTTTAAGAAAATTCCTCATTACGAAACTAAGTTAAAATCCAAGCTCCCACAATGAGCCCAAATATGGACCTAGGGACATGGCTTGAACAAACTTGAGTCTCAACCACCCCCCCCCCCCCTCCCAAGGATGCTGCATACCAAATATCAAAACATTCCGACTGCTGGATCTGAAGAAGATTTTTAAAGAAAATTCCTCATTTTGAACTAAGTTATCATTCAGGCTCTCACAAATATGAACCCAGGGACCTGGCTTGAACAAAACTGAATCTCACCCCCCTAAGCATGGTGCATACCCAATATCAAAAGATTCTGCCTGCTGGATCTTGAGAAGAAGATTTTCAAAGAATCCTACACTGAGCCCAAATATAAACCCAGGGGGTCGATTTGAACAAACTCCAAAGTTCCAATTCAAGCTTCTATAGTGAGCCCAAATATGAATCCAGGGGGACGATTTGAACAAACTTGAATCAGATTCACCCCACAATGTTGCATACCAAATATCAAAAGATTCTGCCTGCTAGATCTGAAGAAGAAGATTTTTAAAAAATTTGCCTGAAATGCACTAAGTTCGAAATCATGCTCCTATACTGAGCCCAAATATGAACCCTGGGGGCCAATTTGAACAAACTTGAATCAGATCCACTCTACAATGTTGCATACCAAATATCAAAAGATTCTGCCTGCTGGATCTGGAGAAGAAGATTTTTTAATGTTCTTCCCATTGCTTACAGTGTTAAAAAGTGCTGACTCAGCACTTTTGCAAAAGTCCCGAAACTGTACCCTATGATAAAACCGATGGCAATTTTTTTTTACCAATCCTTTCTGTTGGTCCTAAGGAAGCTTCACACCAAATAAAAATTCTCGGTGCCATGCAGTTTTGGAGATATGGGCCTTTTAATTTTTTTCTATTTTTAGCTCCTGTGGTTCCCACGGGACTGCAGGAAAAAATTTTGGGGCATAAATCAAGTAATTATAACCCAATAATACCTCATATTAAATATGGTTCAAATTGGCCTCTGGGTTCAGAAAATACGAATTTTGGGCGGGGCAAAAATTCTTGCCCCTCTCAGAACAAAAGTAAATATTGCCCGTCAAACTTCTCTTGAACAAACTTGAGTCTACACCTCAAATGGAAGCTGCATACCACATACCAAGTCTCTGCTATGGTTGGTTCATGAGAAGATTTTTTAAAATTTTGTGCATTTTGGCCCCACCCCACTCCACAATATGAGCAGAAATCCAATTTGCCCCTATATAATCACTAGTTACATGAAATTTAATTAAAATGTGGCCAGTGGTTTAGGAGAAAGAGGCTCAAACACCACCTTCACGCAGGACGACAGATGATGGATGGACGGATGGATGGACGGACGACAGACAAAGAGTGATAAGAAAAGCTCACCCTGACTTTCAGTCAGGGGAGCTAATAAAAAACAGCCAAAAAGCTCAAGAGTTTAACAGGAAGGGTTCATGGAAGGATCGGGAAGGAATACTTAACACACAGTGGAATAATCATTTTTAAAAATGATCACGTCAGGCATATGTCCCGAAATTGGGAAACATAAAATAATTTTATAAATATTATAAAGTTACAGCCCTGAACGTCCAAAACCACCACTGAACACTTCCTTCATCCAAATATAGAACCTAAGTGAGCACGCTCACATACCCCACGCGCCCCGATATTTCAAGCTCTAATCATTTTTTAAAAATAAACATAGATTCTAGGAATACTGCAGAAAACAGTGTTCTGTAGTTTCAACGGTATTGAAAGAATTCAAGCAGAGAAAAAGCCCGGAAAACTGTAATTTTGATGAACTTTTCAAAGTCTATGGGGACGTAATTTTGGTAAAAATCAGTGGAGCGGAACAAAACCCAAACTTGTTCTGTAGGCCACCATGTTAGACTAACATATCAAAAATCAGCTCAATATCTGGAAGCGTGTAGGAAAAAAGTCCGGAAAACTGTAATTTTGATGAACTTTTCAAAGTTCAAGGGCCGTAATTTCGGTAAAAATCAGTGGAGCAGAACAAAATGCAAACTTGATCTGTAGGCCACCATGTCAGACTAACATACCAAACATCAGCTCAATATCTGGAAGTGTGTAGAAAAAAAGGTCCGGAAAACTGTAATTTTAATGCATTTTTCAGAGTCCAAGGGTCGTAATTTCGGTAAAAATCAGTGGAGCAGAACAAAACACAAACTTGTTCTGCAGGCCACCATGTTAGACTAACATACCAAAAATCAGTTCAATATATGGAAGCGTGTGGAAAAAAAGTCTGGAAAACTGTAATTTTGATGAATTTTTCAGAGTCCAAGGGCCGTAATTTCGGTAAAAATCAGTGGAGCGGAAAAAAAATGCAAATGTGATCTGTAGGCCACCATGTTAGACTCACATACCAAAAATCAGCTCAATATCTGGAAGCGTGTAGAAAAAAAGTCCGGAAAACAAGTAGGACTGACTGACGGACGGACCAGTCAAAAACATTATACCCCTGCAACTTCGTTGCATGGGGTATAATAACAGCCTTGTATCCACCAATTCTTGCATTGATTTGTGTCTAGCATCTTCAAAAAAGGAGATTTTAAAGCACAGATGTCATTTCATTGTTGATGACTTTTAGGGCCAAACAAAGAATGATGTTGGCGCCAATTCCAGTCACTTACTGACGTCTGAGCATGCGCAGAGAGTAAATGTATGAAGGGCCAGATAGGACTTTTAATTTTCGGTTTTATTTTGGGGATTGGGGGGGTTCAAAATTTGTGTTTGGCCCTTAATAACTTTGAGTTAAGCACCAGCTAGTCCGGGCCATTGGTTTACAGTGTAAAAATATACAAATTACTTAAAATTTATCATCTTTTTATACAACCAATGGCCCAGACTAGTTGAATCGTAAAAAAGGCTGGAGGGCCTAGGACTTAAAGAAAAATCCAATCTCTCAATTACTTCAATAAAGGATAGCTCCTACCGCATAATACGAGAAGACATAGGAATCACATATGTCCTTCTCTTTTGCAAGAAAAGAGAATGGCATAACACCAACAATGTCATTAATTACATAATTTCTCCATTTAATGCAAGCATAACCCGTTATGCTAATTCGGTGAAGGAAACCAATATATAAAGCTAGTCCAGAGAAAGAGGTGCTATATACTCATTTAAAAGTGTCTGAAGATTGTATATTAACGCTTGTATGACACATAACATATACAAATGCTTCACAGTGAGCTACACTTTAAAAACAGTACATAAATGAGACATAGTTATTGCTTCACACTGAGCTACACATTAAAACCGCCCAGCACTGATACTGGACTACTGTCTCTGGAGGAGGTATTCCCTTGCTTTTCATTATAAAGCCAGATAGCATAATGGAAAAACTGTCCCCCCCCCCCACCTCCCCTTGTTCTGAGGACAAATTCCTCAGAATGAAGAGGGCAGCAGAATGGTGTCAGTGCTCGAGTAGACTGCCTAAACACCTTGTAGATGTAATATTAATGGACAACATTCTGAGCAACAGAAAGAGGACCCAAAGATCTAAGGTCACCGGAGATGGACTCTAAATTTCTAAGGTAAAACGAGGTAAATGAAGAGGGCTGTGTCCAGTATGCAGCCTTCATAAAATCAGTAATGGTTATACTGTTAGAATAAGCCCAAGAAGTGGGTGTGCTCTAACCTTGTGTGCTGAAATCTTGTTGACAGAACGTTGATTCGAAGATAGACTTTCATAGGCAATACATATTGCCAACTGAATCCATCTAGCAATAGAATGAACAGATATATCTTTTCTGTTAGGAATCAGTGAAAGAATCTTTTTCTTCCCTTTTTAATACAATCTGATCGACGTTTATAAAAGTGCATCGCTCTAACTGGACACAGCAAAGGTATACTACGGTTATCCAAGGACAGTAATGCCTTAATGACAATAGACCCGGCCACTTATCCAGAATCAGATTTTTAGCCAAGAATCCCAGTTCCGTAGTGAGGGTAACAGTATTACCCATACTATGGTAATGGGAGTCATCGACAGATGATGCATGAAGTTCACCAACTCTTCTGGCAGATGCAAAGGCTAAGAGAAAAGCCATTTTATAGGTCAAGAATTTGAACTCTACATCGTCTAAAGGCTCAAAATGAGCTTCTTGAAGCTTCAAAAGAACCCAAGCCAAATTCCATTTAGAATTAATGTGAGTGTTCTAGGTCTATTGATAGAGAAATTTCTAACTAGCTTGGATAAAGAAGTATCTGATCCAATAGCCAAGTTATCATGATGAGCGTAAGTGTCTGATAACATAGACCTATAGCCCTCAATAGTGACAGGCTGCAGATTGAGTACGTCAAACAGGTAGACCAGGAAAATGGCAATCTGTGGAATGGATAGATCATAGATGTCTACAGACTGATCCGTACACCAACGGAACAAAACCCTCCACTTCGCTGCATAATTTAACGAAGAGGAGGTCCTCCTACAGTTTGAAATTGTGTCGACTGCTCGTTCTGTAAAATTATAAATTCAAAGTAATTTGTATATTTTTTATACTTACCAATGGCCCAGACTAGCTGGTGCTAACCCAAAAATTAATGCAGGGCCAAACACAAATTTTGCTCCCCAATCCCCAAAATTTGCATGCTAAACCGAAAATTGAATGTCCGAGCAGGTCCTCCATACTTCTGCGATCTGCGCATGCGTAGTATCCAGGAAGACACCGAAATTGGCGCCAACCATCATTCTTTCTATAATTGCCTGTTAAATGTTGTAAACAGCGGGGAGGTATGAGTGCCCGTTCATGGGAGGGCCATACCCATCTGGGAAATTGTTAAGTATAAAAAATATACAAATTACTTTGAATTTATAATATTTTTATACAACAACCAATGGCCCAGACTAGCTGAATCGTAAAAAGGCTGGAGGGCCTAGGACATAAAGGAAAATCCAATTACTCAATCACTTCATAAAGGATATCTCCTACAGGAGAATAGGAGAGAAAGGAATTATCTTTCTCCTTTAGAGAAACGAGAAAGACATAACACAAACAATGTCATTGAGTATTACATAATATATAATTCTCCATTTAATGCCAGCATAACCCATTATGCTAATTCGGTGAAGGGAAGCCAAAATATAAAGACAGTCCAGAGAATGAGACTCTTTATACTCATTTAAAAGTGTACGAGGATTGTATATTAACGCCCGTTTGACATGTGACATATACAAATGGTTCACAGTGAGCTACACTTTAAAAACCATACACAAATGAGACATATTTGCTTCACACCAAGCTACACATTAAAACCATCCCAGCACCGACTCAGGACTACTGACACTGGAGGAGGTCTTCCCTTGCTTTTAACTATAAAGCCAGATGATTATTAGGGGAAAAAAACGTACCCCCCCCCTCCCCTTCCCCTCGTTCTGAGGAACAAGACCGCAGAACGAAAAGGGCAGCGGAACAGCATCACTGCTGGAACTGGCTGCTTAAATAACTATAGATGTAACCCTTAATGAACGACATTCTGAGCAACAAAAAGAGGACCTAAACATCTAAGGTCACCGGAGATGGACTAAATTTCTCGGGTAAAACTTGGTAAATCTAGAGGGCTGTGTCCAGAATGCAGCCTTCATGAGATCAGTAATGGCTATACTGTTCGAATAAGCCCAGGAAGTGGACAGCGCTCCAACTTCATGCGCTGATATCTTATTTGCAGAACGTGGATCCGAAGATAGATTTTCATAGGCGATGCGTATTGCCAACTGAATCCATCTAGCAACTGAATGAACAGAAATATCTTTTCTGTTAGGAATTAAAAATCTGATCGACGTTTGTAAGCCTTGACTTGACACAGCAGAGGTCTGCGGTTGTCTGTAGATGGCAGAGCCTTTATGGTAATAGGCTCAGGCCGTTTATCTGGAGCCTGATTCTTAGCCAAAAATCCCACTTCAGTAATTAGAGTAATGGTATTACCCACACTACGGTAGTGAGATTCGTCAACAGATAAAGCATAAAGTTCACTAACTCTTCTAGCAGATGCAAAGGCTAAGGAGAAATGCTGTTTTATAGGTCAAGAATTTGAACTCTACAATGTCCAATGACTCAAATGGAGCTCCTTTAAGCATCAACAGAAACCAAGCCAAATTCCACTTAGGAATTAATCTGAGGGTTCTAGGTCAATTAATAGAGAAATTTCTAACCAGTTTGGATAATGAAGCATTAGATCCAATTGCCAAGTTATCATGATGAGTGTTAAGTGTCTGATAAAATAGACCTATAGCCCTTAATAGTGACAGGCTGCAGTTTGAGATTGTCAAACAAGAAGACCAGAAAGTTAACAATATCCGGTATAGACGGATCATAGACACCTATCGACTGATCCTTACACCAACGGAAGAAAACCTTCCACTTCGCTGCATATTTCAATGAAGAGGAGGACCTCCTGCAGTTAGAAATTGTGTCCACTGCTCATCCTGTAAACTGCTTGCCGTGCAAGAAGGACCGCACAACAGAAATACGTGAAGGTTGAGACCTTCCCAGTTGTGATGCAGTGTGTGTGACTTCCCCTGATCAAGAAGGTCCTCTTGCAAAGGAAGTTTCCGGGGAACGTCCCATAACAGACACCTGAGATGATTGATCCACGGTTTCTGTGACGACAGATGTACTACTAGAAGAATTTTGCAACGAGACTGTTTGATCTTTAACAGAATCTGCTGAATCAACGGAGATGGAGGATACGCATATCCCATCATTCCGTCCCATGAGATTGACAGAGCGTCTACTGCGTACACTCGATGGTCTGGACATGGCGACATGAATGTCGGTAACTGATTGTTCAGGTGTGTCGCAAACAGATCTATCATGGGGTGATCCCACTGGTAGCAAATCTGTCTGAATACTCACTTGTTGAGCGTCCACTCCGATGGCAACAGGCGACCTTTCCGAGATAGTGGGTCTGCTATTGTGTTCAGACGACCCGGTATATGACGGACAGAAAGCTGAACATGATGATTCACAACATATAGAAGAATCTTTTCCGTTAGGTCGCATAACGGAATCGAATGAGTGCCACCCTGGTTCCTGATATAATCTACGACTGTCGAGTTGTCCGTCAATATCTGAACATGAGCGTTCACTAGAATGTGAATCCAATGTTGTAGCACTAACCATATTGACATCATCTGCTTGATGTTTATGTGCTTCTCTAGGAACCAAGGGTCCCAAAGACCCTGACACTTCAAGTCTGGCGCCCCAACCCATTTGACTCGCATCCGTCATAATCGTAAAAGCCGGATCCCTGAGTTAACCACTGAAGATCTGCCCAAATCTGGACCTTTTGTTTTACTGGGTCCGTTAAAACAATAGTGGTCTCGAGCGAATGCATCTTCACACTCCAGTTCTGAGTAAAGAATATCTGGAGGGGACGTGTAAGCAGGCAGCCCATCGGAATAAGATCTGCAGCCACTCTGCACAACCCCATCAGTCACATGAGTTCCCTCACTGTTAATGTGTCTGAGTGTAGACAAAAGCAAGCATAACAACTGACTAATTTCGCTCTGGGTAATGGCAGACGAACCAGGTTGTTGTGAGTCTCGAAGCTCATTCCCAAGTGAATGAATGACTTGGACGGAGCTAGATTCGGCTTTTTCTCGTTTACGAGGAAACCAAGATGTTGGAGCAATAGAAGCAGACTCTGAACATCATTCTGAAGAATAATTTTGTTGCCATATCTCTGAAAAGTGTCGTCCAAGTAAGCTGACGTTACCACAGACAAAAGAGCTAGGAAGTATGAAATTACCAAGTTCATTATTTGAGTGAAAGCCCGAGGAGCTGGGTTCAGACCGAAGCATATTGCTCTGAACTGATAAACCTCACCATCACATAACAGACACCTGAGAAGATTGATCAAAGGTTTCTGTGACGACGACAGACGTGTTACTAGCAGGATTTTGCAGTGAGACTGTTTGATTTTTAACAGAATCTGCTGAATCAATGGAGCCAGAGGATATGCATATCCTATCATTCCGTCCCATGAGATCAATAGAGCGTCTACTGCATACGCTTGATGATCAGGACATGGTGACACGAACGTCGGTAAGTGATTGTTTAGGTGTGCCACAAAAAAAGATCTATCATGGGACGATCCCACTGGTAGCAGAGCTGACTAAATATTCGCCTGTTGAGAGTCCACTCTGATGGTAACAGGCGACCTTTCCAAGAGTGCGAATCTGCTAGTACTTTCAGAAGACCTGGTATATGACGGACTGAGAGATGAACATGATGATTCAGAACAAATAGGAGAATCTTCTCCGTTAATTTGCATAACGGAATCGAATGACTGCCACCTTGGTTCCTGAGGTAAGCTACTTCTGTCGAGTTGTCCGACAGAATTTGAACATGGACGTTCGCTATTTGAGGAATCCAATGTAGTAGTACTAGCCAGATGAACATCATCTCCTTGATGCTTATGTGCTTTTCTAGAGAGAGTCCCAAAGACCCAGACACTTCAAGACTGCGGGACTAAGGGATGCGCCCCAGCCCGTCTGACTTGCATTGGTCATAATCGTGAAAACCGGATCCGGCATTTGCAGCGGAACTCCCTGAGTCAACCACTGGAGATCTGCCCAAATCTAAATCTTTTGTTTTTACTAGGTTTGTTAACCCTTTACCTAACATGAAAAGCAGACGACACTTGCAAAAAAAATTCTTGAATAACTAATTTTTTTCATTTTTTGTCTCAAAAACATAGGTTATGACCCCTCGTTGGAACGAACCTATGTTTTTGAGACAAAAAATGAAAATATTTTGAAAATTAATTGGCGATTTTTGAGAATAGCGCTGGCCGGTTTTGGTCGTTACGTTGGGTAAAGGGTTAAAACAATTCTGGTTTCGAGTGAATGCGTCTTCACACTCCAGTTCTGAGTAAAGAATATCTGGAGGGGACGCTTGCGCAGGCAGCCCATCGGAATAAGATCCGCAGACACTCCGCACAGCCCCATCAGTCCCATAAACTCCCTCGCTGTTACTGCGGGAAAGTTTAGACAAAAGCGAGCATAACAACTGACCGATGGAGCTAGATACGACTTTTTCTCGTTTACTATGAAACCAAGATGTCGGAACAATTGAAGCAGACTCTGAACATCGTTCTGAAGAATAATTCTGTTGCCGTATCTCTGAAGAATGTCGTCCAAGTAAGCCGACGTTACCACAGACAAAAGAGCTAGGAAGTATGACATTACCGAGTTCATTATTCGAGTGAAAGCCCAAGGAGCTAGGTTCAGACCGAAGCACATTGCTCTGAACTGATAAACCTCTCCTTGCAGGTACTTTCTGAATGCCGGATGTACCAGGACATGAAAGTAGGCATCCTTTAGATCTATGCTTGCCACATAGTCGTCCACTCGAATGCTCACTCTTACCGACCGAATGGTTTCCATATAGAACTTTGGAGCAACGATCAACTTGTTTACCCAGCTCAAGTCTATTGGAACGAGCCGTCTGGCTACGGTACGAGGAACAGGTGACTGTAAAAACCTTGAAAATTTTGATTCTCAACAACCTCTATTGCTTCCTTTCATAAGAGACCCTCTTTTGAAAGGATCCACCGGAAGATTTGTCCAACGCGGACATCTTGTAAGTGGTGGTTTTGCTCAGAATGATAGCCATAGGCCTTCCGAGACTACACTTCCCACCCACTGATCTTCTTTCCAGTTTCTTGCAAAGTTTGATAACCTTCCGCCAACTGGCAAGCAATAGAGGTCTTGTTCATCACCTGTACAACTTAAAGAGGCTTACGGAAGGAGAAACTACGTCCTCCCCACGAAGAACCTCATCCCGTCTGCATAGGGGCATCTGACCTATAGTCTTGATCAGACCTGCGCCCCTTTCCTGAGTCGCTATAAATACGACCTCCGAAGTATAAGAGGGTTTCTTGTAACCTCGCGAGGAGTTCCCTTTAGTTGATTTTGAAGTGGAACAGACTTGCTTACCCAGATCTACTGAAATGTGTTGTTGAGATGCAGACTTCAGTAGCAGTGCACTGGAAGCTTTCTTTGTAGTCTGTTCACAGACTAACCAAAGCTTGTCGTAAAATAGAGTATGTCTGGAGACCAAGGCAACTTGGAGAGAGCTTTTCACCTTGTCATCTGTAAGTGATAACGACGCAAGGGCAGCATCATGTCTGATCAACTCCAAATTTGCCACTACCAGGGCAGAGTTGTACATGGCATACATGATTGCCCTGGAAAGAACTCTAAGCGACCGCAATGTACTTACCCGGTGTCATGGCTCCCACGGATGGAGTAATCGCTTCACTGGTTGAGCTAGCTGCTTGCAATGGATTAAGAACACTAACTAGAGGCCTTATCCCTTGCTTAATATTCATGAGCACCTTTGCAGCTAGCTGTGTTTGCTTACCAGAGCATGTCGTCGGTAGCACACTTTGGATGGGTGTCACAATACCATTTTTACTCCTCTGAAAAAGAAACTGAAAAACTTGAATTATCTTGCGGTGAGAGCTCCGGCATAGGAACCTCACTGCCAACGACGTACCGCGACAAAATTCAATAGCAGAGCACTGAAGCTTCTTGTAGCCTGCACAAGCTTTTCATCAAATAGTATATTTCTGGTAACTGGAGAGACTCAGAGAGAGCTTTTCACCTTGTCATCTATAAGTGATGACGATGCAAGGGCAGCATCACGTCTTACCAACTCCAAATTCACTGTCCGTGCGGAGTTGTACGTGGCATACATAACTGCCCTGGAAAGAACTCTCAGCAAGAAACCACGTTCTCATATTTCTTTCCATTAAGACGTTGCACCATAGCTCTGGTAAGGTGATCTGCTTTGGACATTGCGCCCAGATTTGCTCTTTTCAATGAAATAGCACATTCCATTATTTCCGAGCATATATTAAATGATGTAGATAGGGACATATTTTCATCCCCAGCCTACTCATCTAAACGCAGACTTATTCAGATGGAACAATATTCTTAAGATCTTGAGACTTTTCATAGTCTTAAAGTGCCCTTCTTTGAGAGATGGAGACTCACACTCTGTATCCCTCCCACCATCCAAATGTTCCATCCACAAATATGATCAACGCCGTCTGACTGAACGGATTAGTGGACCAACGCAGTACCGTCTAACAGCTCACCATCGGAGTCTGTTAAACGGTAGTACTAGTCTCAAACAACTAGCTATCAACCCAAACTTGCGAAGTCAGATAGCTAGTCTGTGGTCAATGCGCTTCATTAATGAAGCAAGGGAAGATGCCATAGCTGCCACTGAATCCGGCTGCAGTGCGGAAGAAGCATCCTCAACCGCAAGCATGAACAGGCGTCCCAACTCACTAAAGTTTCTTGCACCAAAAACAGCTGACCCCGACTTCTGATGGAAAGGAGAAGGTTCTCCAGCTTGCAGTCTGCTCCAGACCTCACCAAGCGTTCCGTTAGAAACTTTTAGGCATCTATCCCTTATTGTGCATATCCATGGAAAAAGAGGAAGCCATAACCACAGCCGACCCCAGCTGAAGTGCAGAAGAAGCATCCCAACTCGTCACATAGGATGGATGCTCCTCCTCATTGAAGTTTCTTACAACACAATACAGTCGTCCCCAACTGTTAATGGGACGAAAAAATGCTCTGCACTCTCGATCTCTCCCCAGATCTCATAGAGTATCCTGCTTAGAAACTTCTTGGCTTAATCCTCTTTCGTGTGCTTCCATGTAAGTAGAAGAAACCATATAAATGCCGCCAGCCCCGGCTGCAGTGTGGAAGGAATGTTTTGATGTGTGTTCCGACTCAATAAGGTTTCTCACAACGGACACAGTCGACCCTGACTGTTAACAGGATGGAAAGGGTTCTCCAGAGATCTGACCCCAGATCTAGCTGAGTGTCCCATAGAGAAACTTCTGGCTTCTTCTACATGCACAATTGACCGGACCGACCCAGCACCATCCGACAGCTCAACACTGGAGTCTGCAGGAGGCTGCTCTTGCATTAGCTGGGATGCTGCTAATAGCTGTGCAACTGCAACAGCAAGTTTGTTCCCCAGGCTTGAGGAACAGCAGTCTTCTGTTTTTCCCACCACTTGCTGCTCCTGGTATGAAGATCCGGAGATAGATCTCTTCTCGATGCCTCGGATCGCTAGCTATCGGATGGTCCAAATTCAGGGACAAAGAATGGCTCCGTCTTCGCGCAGCTGACTGGACATCTGAAGTCGGGTAGCTAGCATGCAGTCGTGTGTGCTTTAATATCGTAGTGGAGGAAGCTGTGACTGAAGCTGACCCCAGCTGCAGCCTAGACAGAGAGTCCCGAGCGGCGGGCGGACGTATGCTACAGCTCATGCAAGTTTCTCGTAACAACATTTGTCCCCAAATGTTAGGTTAGAGAGGACCTCTCCCAGTCTATTAGACCTCGCCGAGCCTCCCAACAAGAAACTTGCTGACTTCCATCGTCGCTGGGTGAAATTATTTATATTTGAGTGCTCGCTCTACCCACATCTACACTTCCTTCGACCGCAACGGACTTACCCGGTGTCACGGCTCCCACGGATGGAGTAACCGCTTCACTGGTCAAACTAGCTTCTTAGAAGAGATTAAGAACACCTTATCCCTTGCATATCATGAGCACTGCAGCAAGCTCTATTTGCTCAAATGGAGCATGAGGGCGGTAGCACACTTGGATGGGTGTCACAATACCATCACCACATTCATGTTCCTCTGAAATAGAAACTAAAAAAATGAACTAGAGTGATGTCACGCATGCAGCCCGACTGTCCCAGGAATGGCAATGCTTGGACGCAAAATAGTCATAGCCATTTTTTGTTAACTATTTACCTAACGAATCTGCCATATCTGCACTTGTGATATACAAAATTTGCTATTCAAATTTTATTTTTTCATTTCTCTACTTCAAAACATACCTCATGACCTATTAATGGAACAAACTTGATGAGCTTGTTCCAATAAGGAGTAATAAGCCATGGTTAGAAGTAAATAAAAAATGAAAAAATCTAATGTTTCAGAAAAATAATTTGTACTGTTGGCTTCAACTTGTGTTAGGTAAAGGATTAAAGATGCAGTACATAAAGCAATGTTGGGCTATATGAGTCAATTTTCTTTTTTGCATGTAATAACTCCCAATCCTTCAAAATGCATTTTGGGAATAATTGCCTAAGTGACACTTTTGTGTGTCTGTGTGTGTGTGTGTGGTGGGGTGGGGGGGGGGGGGAGTTGTGGAACCTATATTGAAACCTAGCCTGTATTACTAGCCGGAAAATACACATATCAACTTTGGTTGAAATCAAATAATCCAAACTGGAGTTATCAGTCGGAAGTTAAAAAATTTATAGTAATTTATATATTTTTTATACTTACCAATGACCCAGACATAGCTGGTGCTAACTCTTAAAAATGTAGGGCCAAACACAAATTTTGCCCCCCAATCCCCAAAATTTGCATCTAAAACCAAAGAAAACATGTCCTGAATGGCCCTCCATACTTCACCTCTACTGCACATGCGCAGTGTCAAGGACGTCCCGAAATTGGCGCCATTAATCATTCTTATAATCAGTGCCTGGTAAGCGCTATGTACTCAGCGGGGAGGTATGAGTTCCCAACTCCTGGGAGGGCCATCCCTGTCTGGGTCATTGGTAAGTATAAATTTCTATAAATTTTTTAACATTTTTATACTGTACCAATGACCCAGACATAGCTGAATAGTAAAAAGGCTGGAGGGCCTAGGACATAGAGGAAAATCCAATAAGCTCAACTATATAAAATAGAGTCATCCCCTCAAGGGGAAAAGGAGTATTAGGCCTTACATGTATCTTTCTTATTTATGATAAATTAGAAAGACACAACACCTTCCATAATTGAGCATCATAACATCCATGTACTCTATTAACATCCAGTATAATCCTTATACTAATAATTTTTAAAGTAAGCCAAAAAATAAAGTTAGTCTAGAGAACTGAGACTCTTTATACTCTTTTAAAAGTGTCCGAGGATTGTATAATAACGCCCGTTTGACACGTGATATATTCAAAAGCTATACTTTAAAACTATGACCTGAATGAATTTTTAAAACATAAACTTATCACTTTAAAACCATCCCAGTAACAGCTCAGAATTACTGACTCTGGAGGAGGTATCCCCTTGTTTTCATAATAAAACAGGTGACCCAAGGGAACACCCTCCCCCCACCCCCCCTTCCCCTTGCCCTGGGTCAAATAGCCCAGAGCGAAGAGGGCAGCAGGACGGAGTCACTGCCGGAACAGAAAGCCTACCTAGCTATAGTTGCAACTGTTAAGTGAACAACATTCTGAGCAACAGATAATGGACCTAAACAATGCAGGCCTCCAGAAATGGACTCAATATTTCTGAGATAAAAATTCATGAATGTGGATGGTTGAGACCAATATGCAGCCTTCATTAAATCTATAATAGCGACACTATTTACGAAAGCCCAAGATGTAGAAAGAGCTCTTACTTCATGAGCCGAAATCTTAAGCACAAACTGCTGAGTTAATGATAGATTACCATAAGCAGTACCGATAGTTAATTGAATCCATAGCAAAAGAATGGACCGTAATGTCCTTCTATTAGGCATCAAAGACAGAAGCTTTACGTCGTTACTGATAAACTGAGATCTGTTTATAAATACGTAAACTCTAGAGTAAAGGCCTGTGCCCGTACGAAGACGGAAGGACCTTAATAACAATAGGTTCCGGATATTTATTAGGAGCCTGATTCTTAACCAAAAATCCAACATAAGTAGTAAAGGAAATAGTGTTTCCGAAACTACGAAAGTGAGAATCGTCCACCGATAGTGCATGAAGCTCACTGACTCCTCCGTAGAAGAGAAGACTAAGAGAATTACTGTCTTAAAAGGCCAGAATTTGAAAACTACTGTTTCCAGAGGCTCAAATAGTTACTTAGCTAAATAAGAACCCAAGCTAAATTCCGTATAGGAATTAATCTAAGGATTCTAGGTCTATTTATCGAAAAGTTTCTAACTAACATAGATAAAGAGACATTAGACTCAATTGTAAACTACCATGGAGTGCATAGGCATGAGACAACATAGACCTATAACCTTAATAGTAACAGGCTGCAATTGATCTTGTCAAACAAGTATACTAGAAAGTTTGCAATGTCTAGTATGGAGGGATCAAAAATATCAACATAATGATCCCTACACCAACAATGGAAGAGCCTCCACTTTAGCCGCATAGTATAGCGAAGAGGAGCTTCTCCTACAGTAAGAAATCGCGTCCATTGCCCGTCCTGTACAATGCTTGCCGTGCAAGAAGGACCCCACAATGGAATACGTGAAGGTTGAGACCTTGCGGGTTGTAATGAAGTTGACACGATTTCCCCAGCGAAAGAAGATCCTCTCATGGAGGAAGTTTTCGCGGTAAGTCCCACAGCAGACACCTGAGTAAATTTATCCACGGTCTCTGTGAAGACAGAGATGCTACCAACAGAATTGTATTTTGGATGTTTATCTTAGCAATACTTGCTGAATCAACAGCGCTGGAGGATACGCATATCCTATCATTCCGTCCTATTAGATCAATAGAGCGTTAACTACATAAGCTCAGGGATCCGGACATGGAAACACATACATCTGCAATTGATTAGTGAGTTGTGTCGCAGATAAATTATCATTGGGTGCTCCCACTGATAGCAAATCTGATTGAATACTTGTTTGTTGAGAGTCCATTCTGACGGCAACAAGCGACCCTTACATGAAAGGGAGTCTGCTAATACAATCAGACGACCCGGAATATGAGGGACCGAAGCAGAACTTGATGTTCTAGAACAAACAGAAGGATTCTTTCCGTTAAATTGAATAACGGAACCGAATGAGTGCCTCCCTGGTTCCGGAGATACGCAACTACTGTTGTATTATCGGACAGGATTTGGACATGCGTTTCTGAATAATGTTCATCCAATGACATAGTGCAAGCCCAAATAACATCATTTCCTGGAAGTTAAGTGCTTGCCTAGAAACTGCGGAACCCAAAGACCCTGGCACTTCGAATCCGTTGAGATCAATATTGTACCCCAACCTGTTTGACTGGCATCCGTCATAACCATAAAACTCGGATCCGGCAGCTGCAGTGGCACTCTCTGAGTCAACCACGGAATGTTTGCCCAAGTCTGAATCTCTTGTTACACTTGATAGACAAGAGAACGTGTATATCGAGCAATTCATAGATTGCTGAAAGGTAGCTGTCGAAGAGAAGCTTCTCCGAGACCGAAGCGACTCTGAGAGAGTTCTTCACCTTACTATCCACATGCGTGGATGTAGCTAGGGCTGCGTCACGTCTAACCAACTCCAGGTTGCCACTGAAGGGCAGAGTTATACGTGGAAAAACTACTGCCCCTGAAAGAAATCTCATTGAGGATCATATCCTGGAATTCTTTCTCTTGAAGACGTAATGATAACGCCTCAGTAAGGTGGTCTATGTATGATAAAGCGTCTAAGTTAAGTCTATTAGACATCATTGTCGTTTCCAACGTCGTGGTTGGAATTGACATAGACAGCGAAAAAGATAATTCCCAGTCTTCAGCCTCGCCGTCTTAGACGCATAGGAACTCTCGGTATGCCCTGTTCTGCCAATAAAAATTTATTTTCCTAGAATTGATGAAAGGCAGAATAGAGCATTGCGGACAAGAAACTAGACTAGCATGTTTGGTAGCAAGCTTATATATAGCGTCGTTCAATAATTCAAATGTTCTAATGACATTATTGGACTGCGTCGGCAACTCAGGGACAATGTCCCTGAACTGAACCAAAACTCCGTGTCCAATGACGCTATTAGTCTCTTATCCAGCATCGCATCAATGTAGTCCGACGGAACAATCTCTGGAAGATAATGCCGAAAGAAATGTATGGCAGCTTCTGTTGTTCCGAAAGGGAAAGCTCAAAATCGTCCGAATCCCTTTCGCCATCCTGTCAGACCCTATGAAGTGTTCGGTCATCCGTACCTGATGCAACAGCGGAGCGCACTGACCCAGCACCGTCAGATTATTCCTGATCCGACCGAGAATCTGTCGTTTGCTGGGATGCTGCGATAAGCTGTGCTATTTTGGATAGCATGTCCATCACTGAGGCCTGTGGAGAAGCGGTCTTACGATCCTTTGCCGCTGGAAGCTCTGTGTTCGTTACCCCGTGCATACTTCTATTATGCGAGCGACCGGAGTGTACAGGCCTCGTGTCCCTTGGCTACCGGATGGCATGACCTGTTCGCCATGGAATCACTGAATGACGAAGCTGGCCGGATACTCGAGGTCACGTAGCCAATGTGCGGTCGTGTGCGCTGCTGTGAGGATGAGGAAGCATTATCGACAGTCACTCGGACTGTCTATATAACGGAGCGTCCCGAGCGGCGGACATATGCTCCGAATGCGAAATGTCTGTACCACAACATCCGGTCCCATATGTTGTTGTATGAGAGAGGGACCTCTCTCGCTCGCAGCCCGGACGGACCTGGACGAGCTAGGAACCGGACTAACAGGCTTCCTCCAATCTCTCCTCTAATCCATCGTTACTGGGTGTGTACTAAAGTCTATTATAGTGCTCGCATCACCCAAATCTCCTTCCTAGACCGCAACGGACGAATCCGACTGCCGAACCATTCGATGAATGGACGCTACACCGGGTGAGCTAGCAAATGTCAGCTCCGTCGATCCTACTAGGGACCTCTTAGGCGATTGACGTATTCCATGAGCACTAATTGCCGCTAGCTCTTCATTAACTATGACGACAGAGGCACACTTTTGAAAGACATCTCAGTAATTTTGCGAACAAGAAACCAGACCTGCTTGTAAATAGCAAGCATATAAAAAATATATATAGCGTCGTTCAATAAATCGAAAGTTTCTGTGACATTATTGGACTGTGTCGGAACTGAGGGACGATGTCCCTGAACTGAACCAAAAATTTCTGTGTCCACCGACGCTATCAGTTTCTTATCCGGCATCGCAGCATTCTGGTCCGATGAAAGAACCTCTAGAAGATAAAGTCGGATGATGCAGCTTATGTTGTTCCGAAAGGGAAAGCTCGAAATCCTCCGAAGCCCTTTCGGCATCCCGTCGGACCGTATGAAATTTTCGGACGTCCGTACCTGATGCTTCCGCGGAGCGTCCCGACCCAGCGTCGTCGGATATTACATGATGCGACAGAGATTCTGTCGTTGCTGCGATAAGTTGTGCTATTTGGGATAGCACGTCCGTCACCGAGGCCTGTGCAGTAGTGGTCTTACGATGCTTTGCCGCTGGAAGCTCCGTGTACGTTGACTCCCGCATACTTTCTTATGCGAACGTCCGGAGTCTCCAGGCCTCCTGGCTATCGGATGGCGTGACCTGGTCGCCGAGGATTCTCTGATTGGCGAAGTTGACTGGATATCTGAGGTCACGTAGCCAAGAGCGGTTGTATGTGCTACCATGAGGATGAGGAAGCCTTATTGACAGTCTCTCCAGGCTGTCTATCTAACGGAGCGTCCCAAGTGGCGGACGTATGCTCCGAATGCGAAACATTTTGTACCACAACATCTGGGGCCAGATGTTGTTGTACGAGAGAGGGGCTTCTCTCGCTCGCAGTTCGGATGGACCTGGACGAGCTAGGAACCGGACTAAAAGGCTTCCTCCGTTCTCTCCTCTAATCCGCCGTCACTGGGTGTGCATTTGGTTGATTTATAGTGCTCGCATCACCCAAAACTCCTTCTGGACCGCAACGGACGAACCCGGCTGCCGAACCATTCGATGAATGGACGCTACACCGGGCGAGCTAGCGGACGTCAAAGGCCGTCGATCCTACTAGGGACCTCTTAGGCAACTGACTCATTTTCATGAGCACTTTTCCGCTAGCTCTTCATTAATTGTGACGATGGAGGCACACTTTTGGAAGACATCACGGATACATCACCCTGTTCTTGATCGTCTGAAATAGAGATTGATAAACTAGAGTGACCCTGCGGGGAAAGGACCGGAATGGCCATTTCCCCACTAACACACTGTGACACACGCTTCCCATGTTGTCATCGAAATTAACACATACTGAACAGGAGTTAGTGCGAGTACACTGACTACATTTATACAATGATTATGAAAGTCAGAGGAAGATTTCCTCTTATTACAATTGAACAATATCCTTTCAATGTGAAAAGAAAAAGTCCTAGTACTCGCACCAACCCCTGACAATCAAAATACATAATAACATGATCCATTAACATAGAAAAAATAATTGAAATCAAAAAAATTTTGAAAAAATATTTTTTCAGAAAAGCCCAAGTTTCTGAAAAGTAACGTTGAGCCCCAATGGATCCCAAGCCTAAGTATGGGCAAAAATTTTTAAAATATTTAAAAAAATTAATGCAACACTTACGAACAATAATAATGTATCTAGTAATGATTAAACTAACATCAAGATATTATTTTCAAGAAATCCCCCCTCACACAGAGGGCTGTTGACAATGTAAACAAGAAGTGTAAAAACACCAGAAACAAGACTCCAGGCACTGATAACCCTGGCCCGAAATCAGTTACCAATAATACACTATCTGATGCAAAACAGAGACTTCCAGGGAAGAAACTGCAGAACATCAGATGGTAGATGCAGAACACTACGCCTAACCACCCATAGGTGAAGACGTAAACATGGGGAAAAGAACAGAATTCATTCTATTATCCAGCTAAAACTCCCAAGAAATTTTAGTAATAATATTACAGAAAATATGCCAAAAGCATGGGAGAATAGCAAGGGGGGACTTAAAGGAAAGGGAGAGAGGAAAACACTGAACAAGCAGTGTAACTTGATAACAAGAATGACAACAACAGGCTCTTGCCTCGAAAATAGGTAACTTAACATAATTTCATTAAAAAATTTTAAGTTACAGCCCTGATTATTTTCTGTCACTCATTTTTCCTCTCCTCCTTCTATATCCTCCTTAGAATCACCAGTTCTCTAATATTTATGTGTCTGGCATCATTTAAACTGAGATTTACAAGCACAAAGATCAGTCAGATGTTAACTGATGAAGGGCCAAACAAAGAATGATTAATGGCGCCAATTTTGGGACGTCCTTGACACTGCGCATGCGCAGTAGAGGTGAAGTATGGAGGGCCATTCAGGACATGTTTTCTTTGGTTTTAGATGCAAATTTTGGGGATTGGGGGGCAACATTTGTGTTTGGCCCTACATTTTTAAGAGTTAGCACCAGCTATGTCTGGGTCATTGGTACAGTATAAAAATACCAATTGTTTACAGACAGATGGATCGACCGACAGATGGACGGAGGAAAGTCATGACTATAGCCCTGACCATAAACAGTCAGGTTAAAAATGCATTTTGTACCAGAGAAAAAATATTGCATGAATGACCTTGGGTGAGGAGGAGGTGGGGGGGGGGGGAGGTGTGGGGGTGTCCATTTTTTTTCCACATGTGGTCAGTCTGTGGCATTGGGGGGGGGGGGGGGGGTGGGGTTACATAAGTTTAAAAAAAGGTTCTGCATGTAGTGACTGTAAATAGTTCAAAATGCATATTTGAGGAAAGAAAAAAAAAATGCCTAATTGGGGGGGGGGGGGGGGGGGGGGGGGGGATAATTTCTGTCTGGATTTTTAACCAAAACTGAAAAAATGCAAAAGGGAAAAAAAGGTTCTGCCTTCTGCGTGTAGTGACTGTAAATAGTTCAAAATGCATATTGGAGGAAATAAAAAAAAATGCCTAATTGGGGGACATGGGGGGGGGGGGGGGGGGGGGACGGTGGTGTTTGTCTGGGTTTTTAACCAAAACTGTAAACAAGCATTTTTGACAAAAGAAAAAAAAAGTGCCTAATTGGCCCCAGGCAGGGGGGTGGGGGATGTAAGTTTAAAAAAAGGCTCCGCATGTGCCTCCCAAGCTACAATGAAATCCCTTCATAATTATGGCCCGCGTAATATTCTAAAGGTTTTCGGGCTTTGGGCCTCTGTTGCCGTCACAGTTGCCCAAAAGGGGACGTTCTCATCTAGACATTACATAAAGTCAACCTATCAAGTTACATTAAAATTAAAATTTTTTAGTAAATTTTGTTTCTTAACATACCTACCACAATTGTTTACAATTGGCTGTAATGTAAGTGCAAGCCCTACTTCAGAACTAACTCAAGCTTTTAGAGAACTTTTCCAAACAAGTTGGAAAAAGTAGTAAAGTGCAAAAGCACGAAAAAGATCGAAAAAAGGGTCGAGCGAGACCAGTGCTCGAAATTATAGGTACTCTCTCTGCACACCTCTTGCCTTTATCGAGCGCATGTGCAACAACCATGATGTCAATTCCGTATTTCCGCCAACGAGAAGTTTGTGATTTAGCGGGGAGGCATCGATATCAAAGATATCCCCAAGGAGAGTGGGCCTCCGGTAAACAATTGTGGTAGGTATGTTAAAGAAACAAAATTTACTAAAAAATTTTAATTTCTTTTCAACCCACTCACAATTGTTTACAATTGGCTGAATAAACAATAGGAGGAGGTGAATCACATAACCAATACCAACAAGAGTAGCAGAAAGAAAAGCAAGGATGGTAGAGAACAATAATGAAACCTGTAATGAAGATAGAGAGAAGGCACCTGAAAAGAACAAGGCTGAGCGAAGCACAACCTCGATAAAAACAATTTTAACGAGGGTGCACAACAGCCTGAGCAGCAACGAGAGGGCCTAAAGAATAAAGGTCCTCAGATTGCTGCTGAAGGTGGCGGAGATAAAAGGAGGAGAAGATAGAGGCATTCCTCCAGTAAGCCACATTCATAACATCCCGGAGCGAAACAGAATTGGAGAATGCCCAGGATGTAGAAGTGGCACGAACCTCATGAGCATTAAACCGGTTCGAAACAAGATCTGACGCAGACAAGCGGGAATAAGCCAGCTTGATTGCAAGACAGATCCACCTGGAAATAGAATGGGAAGAGATAGACTGCCTCTTAGGAATGAGAGGCAGAAAGAATCTCTTCCGACCCCTCCGAATGAATGAGTGCGAGTAATGTAAGTCTTGATCGCACGAACAGGACAAAGAAGAGGTCTCCAGTCATCGACAGCAGGGAGAGCCCGAAAGCAGATGGGAGGAGGTACTGAATCAGGAAGTTGATTCTTAGCCAGAAAAGAGCAATCAGTAGTGGAGGTGACACTGTTAGCCTCATTTCTGAAGAAGGCAGAATCAACAGATAGTGCATGAAGCTCACTGACTCGTTGTGCAGAAGCAAACGCTAGAAGAAAAGCCATCTTAAAGGTGAGAAAACGCATATCGGTCTCAGATAAAGGCTCGAATGGCGCCCCCTCCAAACAATGCAACACCCATGCCAAGTTCCACTTGGGTGTAAGACGCAAAACTCGAGGCCTCTTCAAAGAAAAGTGTCGAATGAGTTTGAAGAGAAAAAGATTACGACCGATGCACCGCTTTCCCACATAAGAGAAAGTATCAGACAGCATAGACCGATAGCCCCTTAATCGTAATAGGCTGGAGGCCCTTGGAGTCAAAAAGATATACCAAAAAATCCGCAATTTGAGCGATTGACGGATCACGGTAATCCACATTGTGATCTGCACACCAGCGGCAGAAAACCTTCCACTTCGCAGCACAAGTCATGCCAGTGGAATGTCACCGCGATGCAGAAATGCACTCCACTGTTCGTCTCAAAAAACCTCTACGTCGGAGATTGGACCTGATAAAAGACAGGCGTGAAGGGACAGGCTCGCCAGGTTGTTGTGATACTTCCTGGGATTACCCTGGGAAAGAAGATCGCGATGTAGAGGTAGACGAATCGGCCGATCTGCCAACAGAGGCCGCAGCAGATTGATTCACACCCTCTGTGGAGACAGAGGTTGGATCAGAATAATCCTGCAACTGCAAGCACGAATCTTCGCTAATACTTGTGGAAGAATTGGTGCAGGAGGAAAGGCATAGCCGATCCAACCTGTCCAGTCCAGAGACAGAGCGTCGACTGCAAATGCCAGAGGATCTGGACAAGGGGAGACAAAGGTCTCTACCTGATGATTCCAGTGAGTAGCGAAAAGGTCGACCTGAGGACGGCCCCACTGCTCGCAAATCACCTGAAACACCGACCGATGTAGTATCCATTCAGTTGCTAGGACACTGTCGCGTCAGGACAGGGAGTCTGCTAGGACGTTGAGATGCCCGGGAATGTGTCGAATGGACACCCGAGGGTTCACATCCCACGCCAACAGAAGAAGATCCCGAGACAGCCGATACATGGGAATCGAATGTGTGCCTCCTTGATTCCGTATGTAGGCCACTACTGTCAAATTGTCCGAAAGAAGTAGGACAAAATGGTCCGACAGATGAGGGATTCAAAGCCGAAAACTCAACAGAAGAGCAAGGAGCTCCTTCTGGTTTATATGAAGGCCCACCTGCTCGCTGTCCCACTCGCCGTGAGTGGACAGACCGAGAGGATCCAACATCACACCCCAGCCCCGATCGCTGGCATCCGCAGTAAGGATGCGATCGGCCAAAGGAAGATCCAACGGAACACCCTGTGTCAGCCAGGGAATATCGGCCCAAGGGTGGAGGTAACAAAGCAGAGACCGAGGAATAGTGAGTTCCAGGTCCAGCGGATCTACATTCGGACGCCAATGATCCAACAGGAAGTGTTGGAGAGGTCGGACAAACAAGCAACAGAGCGGAATGAGATCTGTCACCGAACCGCAAAGGCCCAGCATCTGAAGGAAAGTCCTGGCCGAGACGAAGGAAAGTCCTGGCCGAGACCAAGAAAGATTGAAGCAGGTTCCGAGTCAAGGTGGAAAGAATCGTCGCCCGAGCATGTTGGACCGACACTACATTGTGAAGAGTGTCAAAATCCATCCCCAAATGACGGAATCGGTGAGAAGGAAGGAGATCCGACTTCTCGCGGTTGACTCTGAAACCCAGCGATGCTAGCAGGCAAAGAAACTGCCGGACATCTAACCCCAGAACAGCAGCATCGTGGAGCAGCTCCAGGAGGATGTCATCCAGCCGACTGAGTACGGTGGAAAGCAAGGACATGTGACATCAGTCGGGTGAAGGCCCAAGGAGCCAGGTTCAAACAGAACGGGAGAGCTCTGAATTGATAAACTCGATCCCAAAACGAGAACCGAAGGTATTTCCGTGACGCCAGATGAATGGGTACATGGAAGTAGGCATCCTTCAGGTCGATACTGGCAGCAAAGTCGCCCTGATGAACTGAACGTCGAACCGACCGGAAAGTCTCCATACTGAAACGAGGAGCTATAATGTACTTGTTCAGGATACTCAGATCGATGACAGGATGAAATTGTCCGTTTTTCTTCGGCACCAAGAAAAGTCTCGAGTAAAACCCCGGTGAATGGGTGTTCCTGACCACCTCGATCGCCCCTTTGAAGAGGAGATTGTCGATCTCCTGCACCAGAAGCCCCGACGCAGAGAATCGGAAGGGACCTGAGTCGGGAGGGGCACCCGAGATAAACTGGGGTGCCGATGGAAGGACAGTCGCAGACCGGATTGAATGACGTCGAGGACCCAAGGGTCCGACGTTATCTCTGTCTAATGGTCGTAAAACAGCGACAGCCTTCCCCCGACTGGAGGCGAATCGAGGTGAGAACCTTCACTTGCGGCTTCAACGAAGCCCCCCGAGAGGAGAAACCACCTCGGGAAGCGACAGAGTCCTGAGACTTTCCTGCCTGAGGCTGCCAGTGAGCCTAGCCATGTTGGCGCTTCTTATGTGCAGAAGGAGGAGACGGAGCCTAAGGTGTAGCCGACGAGGCAGATGCAGCAGCACGCATGGCGGGTCTGGAACGACCACCACCCGCAGCAGCAGGTTGGTCAAGCTGTCGCAGCAAAAGCTGGTCCTTCGAATGACGCCACTTCGCCACGAACAGCTTTCTCGGAACCATGGAACAACTGAGGTCCCACCAAAGAGGCGGACCTCAGAACAGCAAGTTGCTCAGAAGGAAGGGAAGGAGAAGAATCCAACACCGCATCCTGGCGTGCCAGCTCCAAATTAGCCGTGTTACAGGCATGAGCATGTGTCAAGTTCATAAGACAAAATGCGAAAAGGCACCTGAGCATCATCAAACTCCCCTGGTGGAAAATATTCAGCCAGAGCAGCGACGACATGGTCCGTGAGAGATAACATGCCCAGCATCTCTCGGGACAGGACCACCATAGATTCAACTACCGACATCGGGAGAACTGCCGACTTAGGCTTAGTTAACCTGAGGGAAGAAGAATCCTCATCCATAGTAGTTATCCCTTGGAAGACTGGTGGAGAGACGGAATCGTAAACACGAAACCGCGATGGAGGCAGAAAGGCATCAGCTCTAGAAAAGAAGGAACCCTTGAGGGCCTTAGGACGCATTTTGGCATCTAAGCCCTGGAAGGACTCAACAACCTGAGCCAATTGCAGAGGATGCAAAGCCCCAGAGCTAGAAGGCTCAACAGGGTTACGGCACTCCACAGTGGATCGCGGGCGGATGGTCACAGATGGCTGGTCTGAAGGTTGAACGTCCAGCAATAAGCCAAAGACGAAATCGAAAGCCTGCCCCAAGACTGATGAGGGGGGCCCATCACCTTCCAGATAATCATCATCCTCCGTAGCAGAGGAGATGTAGCCCAACTAGGGCTGACCAGCAGAAACCTCCTGGGAAGACTGAGCAGTATCCAAGGGGCCAGGTGAGACATCTCGGCGACCGACCAAAGGAGGTTGTGCCTCAGGAGGCCAACTTGAGGGTTGCCAGAAAGCAACTGGGTGAGCGCCAAAACGGCCTGACGCAGGTCATCCTGAGAATCCGTCGCAGCAGCATCGCCCGACGGAGTGTCCTCCCAATGGACCCTTCTGGTAGAAGAACCCAAATCCTCAGAAGAGACCGACGTAGAACGTCGATCGGCAGACAGAATAGGGATACGGTGAGAAGACACCGGAGGATAGTCCCGATTGTGACTGCCTGCAAATCCTCGAAAGAGACCGACGGCGCACGTCGATCGGTAGCTGGACCTTGGACAGAAGACGCCGGAGGATTGTCCCAAGAATGACAGGAACCCGTCATTGGCCTCTGCGCGGCAGACGGCCCCAACTGCCCATCCTTTGAGATCGACAGCAAGCATCGATCGACACCCAGACTCGGAACACAGTGAGGAATCACCGGAGGAAGGTTCCGAGAGTGACAGCTAACAGGGGCTGTCACTGACTGTTGCCAAACAGCAGGCCCTGGATGCCAACGTCGCAACATCATCCTGCCAGGCGGCACACTAGCAGGGGAAGCAGGAACAATAAACGATTCACTCGAGGGACAAGGAATCGCTGCCGAAGCGACCGACCGGCTCAACCGACTAGGAGCAAACCTAGCCGGATGAGACGGAGCAGACAGCAAACCCGCACAGCCCCGCCGCGAGGCACACCAGCAGATACAGCCTTGGTCCCCCGAGACTGTAGACCATCCCCAGAGGAGATGGAAGAGCCACCATCAGACAGAATAGGATCTGTAGTAACAACTTCCTCAGCAACTGTCGACGGTGTAGGAGGGAGATCGAAGAGGGTCACCAAGCTGACCTCGGAGAAGCTCTCTACGAAAACAGATGCCTCAAGAGTGACATCAGAAGACAAAGAGACCACGGTCTCCACGTCAGGTATCACTGAACTAGCACCGGCAACAGTTGCAGAGGAACTCGCCACAGAAGACAGATCAGAATCCTGTGTGACAGAGTCACCACGTGCACCAGCAGAAATGTCTGCTACGGCACGGCTACCCTTACCCCGGGAATGAGGGGTTCTAGCTCTGGACAGAACCACCTTGTTAACAGAAGCCCAGAATTTAGAGGACCAAACCCCACAAATACCACATGATTGGGCCTGAGTGCAATTGTTGCAAGTGACACATGTGGAATGAGAGTCGTCCACATGCTTCACTTGCAAGCAAGAGGTACAAAGAATAGTCTTTGGCATTATATGAATGAAAATGGAATCAAGCTTCCCGTCGACGGAAAACAGCACAAAGGTCGTGTTCACACGTGGGGGAAAAACAAGATTAAGTGTGAAGAAACAAGCAATAATGATCAAAAATAACATTAATCAAAAACAATTTTGGATAGCTTGATAAAAAGATACAATCCACTTGCACACAATGAAAAGCAGAGCACATTTTATAAGTTGTTCACAAAGAATAACAGCAAAGTAGCACGAGTCACAAAAATTTCCGACCATGTACAAATGGCGGAAATAAAAGGAATTGACGTCACGGTTGTTGCGCATGCGCTCGGTAAACGCAAGAGGTGTGCAGAGAGAGTACCTGTAATTTCGAGCGCTGGTCTCGCTCGACCCTTTTTTCGTTCTTTTTGGTGCTTTTGCACTCTACTACTTTTCCAACTTGTTTAGAAAAGTTCTCTAAAAGCTTGAGTTAGTTCTGAAGTAGGGCTTGCACTTACGTTACAGCCAATTGTAAACAATTGTGAGTAGGTTGAAAAGAAATCCCTCCATAAATATGACCTGTAGACTGTGCTAAAGATTTTCGGGCTTCGGGCCCCTGTTGCCATCACAGTTGCCCAAAAGGGGACGTTCTCATCTAGACATTATATGAAGTCAACCTATCAAGTTACAATGAAATCCTTCCATAAATATGATGTGTAGACTGTGCTGAAGGTTTTCGGGCTTTGGGCTCGGGCAGCCATCATGGTTGAATGATCGCAACCAAAAGGAGGCATTCTCATCTGGACATCATGTGGATTGATCCAACGAAGTTACAATGAAATCCCTTCATAAATATGACCTGTAGACAGTGCTGAAGGTTTTCAGGCTTTGGGCACCTGTAGCCGTCACAGTTGCCCATCACGTCCAAAAGGGGACTTTCTCATATAGACATTATATAAAGTCAACCTATCAAGTTACAATGAAATCCCTCCATAAATATGAGCTGTAGACTGTGCTAAAGGTTTTCGGGTTTTGGGCTCGGGCAGTCGTGATGGTTGATAGATCACGCCCAAATGGGGAAATTCTCATGTAGACATCATACGGAGTCATCGTATCAAGTTACAATGAAATCCGTCCATATTAAACATGACCTGCAGACTGTGCTAAACATTTTTGGGTTTAGGGCTTGGGCATCCATCACGGTTGACAGATCATGCCCAAACGGGGACGTTCTCATCTAGGCATTATACAGAGGCATTCTATGAAGTTGCAATGAAATCCCTTCATAAATATGACCTGTAGACTGTACTAATGGTTTTCGGGTTTTGAGCTTGGGCAGCCATACCGGTTGACCAATCACGACCAAAAGGGGACGTTCTCATGTAGACATGACCTAAAACCTGCATATGAAATTTTGTGACGATCAGACAAGAACTACCGGGTATAGCCTGTACTTGAAGTTTGAATAAAAAACTTTAACCACAAACTTTAACCAAACTCCAAATGTCAACTAAACAGGAAAAGAAAAAAAAAAAAACACTTGAACCTTCAGTAAAAAACTTTAACCACAAACTTTAACCAAAACTCTAAATGTTAACAGACAGACAGACGGACGGATAAAAGTCATTACTATAGCACCCACTGTAAACAGTCGGGCTAATTATAATGCAGTGAGAGGCCTGGCCTCAGAACCTCACCGCTAACAACGTACCGTGACACCCGTCTCCAATATTAGGCATCCCAGTGAACACAAGAATGACAAGAGTCTGCAGAAGTGCATCGACTAAAGACGATATCAGTCCTCCAAACTCCACAACAAAATATATAATTAAGATATATGAATAATAGCAATCAAAATTAAATTCAAAATATTTTATTGAAAAATATTTTTTTTAAAAAATGCGTAGTTCAAAGGGAACATTAAGAGACCGAGGGCATGCCGATAGAGCCTAAGTGTGGACAAAATCCAAATTTATTGAGCTACATTACCGGAATAATAATCCATGTATCCTACAGTAATTCTACAGTAATAGAATATAAAATACTACCTATATACGAGGACGTTGTCAATGTAAACAGCGTCAATGAAAAACCGGAAACAAGTCATCAGGCACACAAAAAGGTTCAAAGTCAGAAACCAATTAAATGCTACCAGATGCAAAGCTAGATCTTCATATGAAGAAAAAACGATACATCGGATAGAAGATGCAAGACTAAACGACCTAACACCCCTACGGTGAGGACGTAACCATGGGGAAAAACAGAATAATATTCTGTAATAAATGTTAAACTCCCAATAAATTTAATGAAAAATTTCAATAAAAAATAGCCAAAAAGCTTAAGAGCTTAAAAGGAAGGGTTCATGGAAGGATAGGGAAGGAATGCTTAACAAACAGTGGAATAATCATTAACAAAAATGATGACGTCAGGCATATGTCCCGAAATTGGGAAACATAAAATAATTTCCTAAGTTACAGCCCTGAACGTTTAAAACCACCGTTGAACACTTCCATCATCCAATAACAGCCTTGGATCCACCAATTCTTGCATTGATTTGTGTCTGGCATCCTCAAAAAAGGAGATTTGTCACAGATGTCAGTTCATTGTTGCTGACTTTAGGGCCAAACAAAGAATGATGTTTGTGCGAATTCCGGTCACTTCCTGACGGCTTCGCGTGCACAGGGCCATTGGTTTAAAGGAAAAAATTTAAAAAAACTAAAGACAATAAGTGATCTTAAGCTGTGTTTGAACAGTAGTGGCTGATTTTTGCCTTTATGCTGGGTAAAAGAGTTGATTCGAATGAGATTTACACTAAGGCTATACAGTGCAGAGGGTTAGGTACTCAGTTAATAATTAAAAATGCCGACAGGATCACCGATTCAAAGTCGAGTTGTGACAGCACAAAAGTGGGTTTAATCATTATCAACTTATTATCCGGAAACCAGTTGTTTACAATTTACTATGTGAAGAGCCACTGTGACCTTGACCTACAAAATAAATAGGGCTCTTTCTTGCACCAATGTCAACCTACCTATGAAGTTCCATGAATGTGGGTGGAACCATTATCAAGCTATCATCCGGAAACCAATTGTTTACGATTTATTGTGTTCAAGGTCACTGTGACCTTGACCTTTGACCTAGTGAGTCCAAAATAAATAGGGGTCTTCCACTCACCTAGGCCAACCTACCCATGAAGGTTCATGAACATGGGCTCAAACCATTAACAAGTTTTCATCCGGAAACCAATTGTTTTGATTTACTATGTTCAGGGTCACTGTGACCTAGACCTTTGATCTAGCGAGTCCAAAATAAATAGGGTTCTTCCTCTCACAAAGACCAACCTACATATGAAGTTTCGTGAATGCGGTTCAACCATAGTCAAGTTATCATCTGGAAACCAATTGTTTATGATTTAGTATGTTCAAGGTCACTGTGACCTTCACCACTGACCTGGTGAGTCCAAAATAAATAGGGTTCTTCCTCTCACTAAGGCCAACCTACCTATGAAGTTTCATGAATGTGGGTTGAAGCATTATCAAGTTATCGTCCAGAAACAATTGTTTATGAAAATCCGCCCACCTGCCATTCATCAAACTGTAAGTCGAGTTTGACTTCGTCACAACTTGACTAAACATTTTTATAACCAGAAAGTGTGATGTCAGTCAAATTTTCTGGTTATAAAAATTGGCAACTGCCATATCACGCACTAAGTGAAAATACACACCAAGGCTGTAAAAATGAACATGGTTAGTTGATTACATGTTGCAGCGTAGGGTGCAGTTTGGTGAAAGTAGTTATACAGGATTGTGAAACTTTTTTTAAAGTGAATTCCAAAAACGAAAATATACATGTAGTCTAATAGCTTGTTATGGGTACGATGAAGAAAATCAGAATTTGTGACACCCCTACGATTTTCAAGCACTTTCAAGATCCTTGATTTCAACACTCGAACCCTCTAGACAATAATTTTGAAATATCGATTACAAGGATGCACAAATTGATCAATGAAAAATCATCTGACTAGAACCAAACTAGAAGTCAATTCGCAGGTGCTCATGACAAAGGCACATACCAGAAAAAAGTCCAGAAAACTGTTATTTTGGAATGATGGAAAGATGGAATGACAGACAAAGGTAACACTAAACGTCGGCATAAAAATGTGCATAACTCCAAATAATCCTAAACCCATTGCACTCTCTTTTCTGTCACTTTTTTTTTTTAAACTGGTAGAGCGCTGAATTATTTTTGGTTATCAAACTTTGCTCACTGGTCTTTGACTTCTAACAATTTATGGGAGAGAGGCACTCTCCCATAAATTGTAATGAGGCAAATCCACACAGACTAAATAATTTTACTTAAGATAATATGAAGCACATTCATAGAATATTTGAAGCCTTTCAGTTATGGCCCCTACCCTGAAGACCAAATATGGGCCTCCGGCATTCTTCCAGTTAATGAAAACCAAAATAAAATATCTACATGTATCTTTTGCACTTTTCAGTTGATCTATCTTTTACAAGTTCATTATGATATCATCACCACATACCCCTTCAACCTTCATTGGCCAAGTCTATAACTGGTCAGATGTTTTACTTGGGTTTTCAAAATATACCACGATTAAGAAAAGTGAAAGCGTACTTGTAAATCCTCAAATTTTGATCTGAGAAATTCCCAACTATTAGCAAGCACTAAATATTAAACAATTTGCCTTCCCTACTCCCCCTCTGCTGCCCCCCCCCCCACCCCATCCCCAAAAAATAAAAGAGAACAATCATCAGTCAGAAAGGAGTTTATGATAAATTTGTTTGAGACTCTAATTTGAACCAGATGATTATAGAGGCGCGAGAAAAAGTCATCCTAGAAAATTGTGGATAACCTTTGGAGGGACTTAACACAGGGTTATCCAATATGAGCATCCCAGCATTCTTCAAGCTACAGAATGTTACTAACCTTCAGCTTGTTTCATGTCAGATAGCAATGAACCCAGTTCCAGTATGGCCTGCTCTTTAGTTTTAATGCCTTCTTCATCGTTGTTCTCAACATCTCTTTTCACTGAAGCAAATTTAAAAAACAACATTCTATAAAACTTGAACTGAAGGGGTTCGTTTCTTTTCTGGATATCAACAACAATGTAACACAAGATTGCCTGGATCCAAAAAGGAGTTTATGGACAAAATATAAACCACCCAATTGCTGGTGAGCTGAAAATTTGCTTGTTGGATTCTGAAGTTTATTCACTTGTAGCATGTTAATTATTTCTACACATGGAGAAAACCTGTACATGTACAGGTTTCCCTCAGTGAGAAGATAGTGGTGGCTGAGTGGATAAGTGTGCTGGTCTCTCATGCCAGAGGTCCCGGGATCGATCCCCAGTCGGAGAAAGTTCTCGAGGTGTCCGAACACTCTCTGTCAGCATCAATTGTGGGGTTGATGCTGTCACAGCATACCGTCCTATCGGGTGGGGACGTAAAATGGCTGTCCTCTGTGCAGAGAGAGATACACTCCATGCAGGCTAAAGATCCCTTCATAGTATTCGAGAAGAGCTAGGCCACGAAGTTGCTGCTATGAAGGTCATCCCACACACCTATGCCATTGGGCCAACGAGAGGTGTTAATATAAGTTGCATACAGTTAAAACTAGAAGTCCTGTCATGAAATGCGCACAAATAGCACGTTGATATGCGCGTTAATGTGCGCGTTATGGCCCAATTAAAGCTATCATATTCTGTACATATGGCCTGTGCACAGGCAATGTTTCAGCCAATGGACCTCCGGGTAACCCAGAGGTCCATTGGCAGAAACATTGCATGTGTTTGCTATGAGGTACCAGGAGAACCTGTCGTGCTTTGGATGCCATTCGATATGGCGATTGCGCGCAATTCCAATGCACAATTAAGCCTAGATAAGCGCACTATTCATGACAAGACTTCTAATTTTAACTGTAACTTGTTCGCCAATCCTTGTAAAACAAATAAGATTAAATAATAAAAAAAAAAATATACATGTACATGCATGCATGTATATGTAAAGTGGTTACTCTTCATGCATGTATATGTAAAGTGGTTACAATCTGGACAGTAACTTGGCATATTGAACTTGGGTTCTTGTCTGGGTGGAGTTTTCACTTGGTAGGTGTTTCAAAATCCATCCATCATCTATGTAGTGTGTCTGTCAAGGTGATAGCTTAATCTTACAGTCTTGCCATTTATAAGTGTATGTATTTTTTATCTTTTTTCTTGTTGGGGTAAAAGCGTAAATATAGGTATGTGCCAGACCCCGAAAAACTGATTTGTCAAGTCACGTGTATCTTAGAAATAAATCAGACAAATGTGGTAACTTTAATGGAGAGGAGTTGCAATATGAGTCTGTAATGCAAATTAGTGCTTATCTGGTCTGAAACAACGATCTTGCCTTATAAGCTTCAAACAAAAGACACTCGTTTAGCCATCCAGGGGAATAAGTAATCTAATTATATGGTCATTAGTGTCGATAATAATTGTAGAAGGCAAGCCATATGTAGACAGAGTAGGCTTTTCCTGTATGAACATTGTTCTGAGATAAATGGAGGGGAGAACTTAACCCTGTGGGTGGCGACTGCTTGAGTGAAAGCGTCCAGTCAAGTGACGATATATTAGTGGCCGTGTGACGGCAGTGGTAGAGTGACATTCTGTCACATGTTAGAGCAAAAGTGTCCGGTAAAGTGAGTAGTAATTAGTAGCCGTGTGACGGCAGTGAAAGAGTGAAGTACTAGTTAGTTATATGTTTGTGAAAAAGTGGCCAGAGTCCAAACACCAGGGACAACTGAGAATATGGGCATGATAGCAACTCAAAAACTGTAGGGTGGGGTATGACTGGCATTTGTGTTTTATTCATTGGATTTTATGGAAGTTACAAATTAATATTTTTCAATATGTATTAAAATTGTTAATTTCAGTGAACCCCTGTTGATTTATGCTATTCAAAGAAAAGTCATTGACCCCTTCAGCATAAGAACCACCCCAACAAAAACGAAACGGGCAGGTTCTTCATGGTGAGACATACTTTCATGCACAGATTCAGATGACACTCCTCGAGTTTTTGCTGAATGTGCGGTGTGAATCTATTTCCCCTAGCAATGACCACACCCCAGTTTCCAACAGTGTCAGAGTTAGGTTACTGGACGACAGTGGACAACAAGCAAAATATGGGTTGTCAACAGAATAAGATGATGCTGATTAATTCAATTTAACATAGTGAATCGAGCTGTGTTAGGAACAAAATTGCTTCCATATAAAATGTTTGGTTTCTCAAACCATGCGTGCTGTTTGAATGTTATGAAAATTTTGTCCTTGTGGAAAAAACACTTTCACTGTTTTTCTGCCATTTGAAAGTGTTTTCCTTTACCCCTTAAAACTTTGAACCCTGATAGTATCTTCCATGTCAGTTCAATTGCAGCTATTGGGAGAGTCCATTCATTTTTTTTTTCTTTGGTGGGGGGGGGGGGGGGGGGGGGGGGGGGGGGGGGGGGTAGACTAATTAATGTTTTCACAGCCTGACAGGCAGTACTTAAAGAAACTAAGACACATCATGTTCCCAGGTCGGAAAAACGGCCTCTAGTGTTCGAAAGGTTAAAGCAGTAAATGCATGCGATCAGAATATCAATTCCCCCAAAGTGTAAAAGTGACTTGTGACTAATTTCAGTTCTACAGATAAACAGCAAAATTTTTCTGTTCAGTTGAACACCAGAACTACGCGACTGGTGGAAATGGCTGGGTTTTAAATTTTTTTATACATGTACATGGATGTACAGGGCCTCCCCAGAAAATACTTCAAATTTTGAAGCTCTGAGATCGATTTTGGCCTCCTTTGGCCATATTTTTTAAGCTCTGTATGGTTTTAAATGCACTGAATGTCCACAAATTTTGAAGCTCTGAGAGCTATTTTGGACCATTCTAAGACTGTATTTTTGAGTGATATAAGAATGGGAAGGGCAGACACCATGGAGTAACCCAAAATACCCATGGAAACTGTTGGTATGAGCACAGTTAATCCCTAGCACTCTGACAGTGCAAGAGAATTTTCTCCAACCATTCTGTTTTTCTTTTGTTTAACTATGAATGTAACCATTTACATGTATATCTTGTTTGACAGAGCTCTGTCAGACAATGAATATTTGGTTAAATATGAAAATGCATCATGGGAAATATTTGCAGCTCAAAATGTGGCCATTTTGACATCAGAGAGCAGTGGGTTAATTTTACTGAGTGCTTCCTGTTCTTGTTTGTAAAATTGAAGATTAATTTATGATTGTTGTGTTCGGTACAGGACCACTTTTTGTACATTTCGAATTGGAATTAGTTCATAAACCACATTCAAACCTATGATAGTTTGTATTCGAATTACCGGTTGCCCAAGTGTGCTCGACTGGTAATTTTACTGGACCTGAGTCAACAAGGTTTAACACTGAAATATGTTCAATTTAATGTAGTTTTTTCGAGTCTCGACTTATCTAGTAGTGAACGGACTGTAAAATATGTTCAATTTAATGTAGTTCTTTGTGAGCCTCAACTTGTTTAGTAGTGCACTGTACTACAATCAGAATCGGCATCGGAATCGGTCGATTGTGAGCTCAAATAACCAGTCATCAGTCAGAGACCATTTTTGGTAATCAGTTGAACACTAAAAATTTCATGAATATTCTATTAATGACACTTCAAAAATGGCCTCATTGTTGACTATTCAAATCCATTATATGTATTTTTCCTTTGAAATCGGGATTGCAGAAGTCTGAATTTACATTGCTCTCGGGTACATGTGTATTTGTCAGCACTGAATAGCACAAACCATTAACCTCGCTCTTTAACCTTTATATACTATGATTCAACAAATCACGAATTGCAAGGAAACAGAAGAGTGTATCACGATGTTTTGTTGTCAAGAAGTTTGAGAAATCTAATTAGTCTGTGTGAAACACACACTCTACTTTTTGTACGGTTTCCTTTTTTTTTTACTTCTTCTCCTCCTGTCTTCTGTCTTCTAATCACTTCCTTGTCTGCACGATAACTTGAAAATGAATTGTCCAATCTCGATGATTTTTGGAGTACTGACAGACAGTCACAAGTTCTCGGCATCCTATGATTTTTCAGGTCACTAGAGCCCTTGAGTATGGTCCGGTCGGCCACAGGGTTTTCACAGCCTCTGATTTCCTGTAACAGTAAATTATCCTGAAGCAATACTGTTATATTTATTCACACTGGAGACAATGTAAACAGAAGTGCAGTTAACTGTCAAACTTTAAATGTTATCTGCTATTTTAAACAGATGTCAGTTCCTCAAACTAAGCTGAGGGAAACCCTTTGCTTTACAAGGAAATAAAGTATAAATTATTCAGTTCAATGATTTTACCCTTCTTAAGGCTTCAATGTGGGTTCCAAAGATTTTATTTCATGCAATGTGAGAATATGTGAGAATAATGATAACCCTTTCCATATTCACATTAGTGATGAACTGATTAGCAAAACCTGCTATGAACCGCTTACCCGACTATTTCTCTGCTGATTATGCTGATTCCGATGGTTGAAATAAGACACAGAAGAAAATTTGTTGGTGCCTGTTATACTACAGAATTTTGTTGATAAATCGGCAATTACAAAAGTTTAATACCACATAATTTCTCAGAGACAATATTTGCATTTTTGAGTGTTGGGGTGGAAGAGAAGATCGTTATTAACGATACAATCACACAATATTGTTCTCTTGTGAAGACTGTGTTTATTCTGGTAAGTAGTGTTAATACGGTTTTGTGTAAGAATACAATACACTTAGCTGTATTAACCAGGAATGTACTGAGCACACGTATTTTGTGTCTTAACTGAATAATAACTTTGATGTCAATGTGTGTTGTGAAGTTGTATGACGCATGATTTACAGATACACACTCGATGTACTCTGCAATCAACATTGAAGAGAAACATCAAGGGAGGTAACTGAATTAAATGAAAGTGTCAATGACACTGTAGCTTACATGTAACTTGTGTGTTGTGTTTGATGAAAAGGATAATGTTCTTCAATGTTTATGAAAGGATTATGAAATAAGACAAGAATTGTGATAATTGGGAATATGTTCATTTCTGTTCCCTGTATGCTATGTTTTTGATAAAAATAATATGAGGTGTACACTGTACTAAAGAGATGAGGCATCATGAGGGGTGGGTGAATATGACCTCAAAGTTGATGTATGTGGCCCTCACAGTTAACATATATCTACCAAGTTATAGTGAAATTATTCCAAAACGAGTCATCCTATCAAGTTACATTGAAATCCCTTCATAAATATGGCCTGTAGAGTGTTCTAAAGTTTTTCGGGCTTCGGGCCCCTTTAGCCGTCAGTTTCCCAATTACGTCCAAAGGGGACGTTCTCATCTAGACATTATATCAAGTCAACCTACCAAGTTACAATAAAATCCCTTCATAAATATGACCTGTAGACTGTGCTCAAGGTTTTTGGGCTTCGGGCACTTGAAGCCGTCACAGTTGACCAATCACGACCAAAAGGGGATGTCATCATCTAGGCATTATATGGAGTCAAACTTACGGGTTACAATGAAGTCCTTCCATAAATATGACCAATAGACTATGCTAAAGGTTTTGGGCTCGGGCAGCCATCAAGGCTGAATGATCGCGACCAAAATGGGGCGTTCTCATCTAGACATTATTTGGAGTCATCCTACCAAAGTACAATGAAATCCCTTTATAAATATCACCTGTAGACTCTGCTAAAGGTTTTCGGGCTTCAGGCCCCTGTAGCCGTCATAATTGCCTAATGGTGTCCAAAAGGGGCTGTTCTCATCTGGACATTATATCAAGTCAACCTACCAAGTTACAATGAAATCCCTTCATAAATATGACCTGAAGGCTGTGCTAATGGTTTTCGGGCTTTAGGCTCGGGCAGCCATCATGGTTGAATGATCGCAACCAAAAGGGGACATTCTCATCTCGACATCATCTGGAGTGTTCCTACAAAGGTACAATGAAATCCCTTCCTAAATATGACCTGTAGACTGTTCTCAAGATTTTCGGACTTTGGGCACCTGCAGCCATCACAGTTGACCAACCATGACCAAAAGGGGATGTCATCATCTAGGTATTATATGGAGTCAACCTAACAAGTAACATTGAAATCCGTCCATAAATACGAACTACAGACATGCTAAAGGTTTTTGGGCTCAGGCAGCCATCAAGGCTGAATGATCACGACCAAAAGGGGACGTTCTCATCTAGACATTATTTGGAGTCATCCTACCAAGCTACAATGAAATCCCTTCATAATTATGACCTGTAGACTGTTCTAAAGGTTTTCGGGCTTCGGGCCCCTGTAGCTGTCACAGTTGCCCAATTGTGTCCAAAAGGGGGCATTCTCACCTAGACATTACATGAAGTCAAACCTACCAAGTTACAATGAAATCCCTTCATAAATATGACCTGTAGACTGTGCTAAAGGTATTCAGGCTTGGGCTCGGGCAGCCATAATGGATGAATGATTGCAACCAAAAGGGGACAATCTCATCTGAACATCATCTGGAGTGATCCAACGAAGTTACAATGAAATCCCTTCATAAATATGACCTGTAGACTGTGCTCAAGATTTTTGGGCTTTTGGCACCTGTAGCCATCACAGTTGACCAATCACGACAAAAAGGGGATGTCATCATCTAGGCATTATATGGAGTCAACCTAACAAGTTGCACTGAAATCCTTCCATAAATATGACCTATAGACTATGCTAAAGGTCTTTGGGCTCGGGCAGCCATAAAGGCTGAATGATCGTGACCAAAAGGGGATGTTCTCATCTAGACATTATTTGTAGTCATCCTACTAAGCTACAATGAAATCCCTTCATAATTATGACCTGTAGACTGTTCTAAAGTTTCCGGGCTTTGGGCCCCTGTAGCCATCACAGTTGCCCAATCGTGTCCAAAAGGGGACGTTCTCATCTAGACATTATTATGATTATATGAAGTCAACCTACCAAGTTACAATGAAATCCCTTCATAAATATGACCTGTAGACTGTGTTAAAGGTTTTCGGGCTTCGGACTTGGGGAGCCATCATGGCTGAATGATCGCAACAAAAGGAGACAATCTCATCTGGGCATCATCTGGAGTGATCCTGCGAAGTTACAATGAAATCCCTTCATAAATATGACCTGTAGACTGTGCTCAAGGTTTTCGGGCTTTGGGCACCTGTAGCCATCACAGTTGACCAATCATGACCAAAAGGGGATGTCATCATCTAGGCATTATCTGGAGTCAGTCTAACAGGTTACAATGAAATCCTTCTATAAATATGACCTTTTGCCTATGCTAAAGGTTTTTGGGCTCGGGCACCCATCAAGGCTGAATGATCACGAACAAAATGGGACTTTCTCATCTAGACATTATTTGGAATCATCCTACCAAGTTACAATGAAATCCCTTCATAAATAGTGTAGACTGTGCTAAAGGTTTTTGGGCTTCGGGCCCCTTTAGCCATCACAGTTGCCCAATCATGTCCAAAAGGGGACGTTCTCATATAGACATTATATGAAGTCAACCTACTAAGTTACAATGAAATCCCTTCATAAATATGACCTGTAGACTGTGCTAAAGGTTTTCGGGCTTTGGGCTCGGGCAGCCATCATGGTCGAATGATCGCAACCAAAGGGACAATCTCATCTGGAGTGATCCTACGAAGTTACAATGAAATCCCTTCATAAATATGACCTGTAGACTGTGCTCAAGGTTTTCGGGCTTCGGGCACTTGTAGCCATCACAGCTGACCAATCACGACAAAAGGGGATGTCATCATCTAGGCACTATATGGAGTCAACCTAACAGGTTACAATGAAATCCTTCCATAAATATGACCTTTTGCCTATGCTAAAGGTTTTTGGGCTCTGGCACCCATCAAGACTGAATGATCGCGATCAAAATGGGACGTTCTCATCTAGACATTATTTGGAGTCATCCTACCAAGTAACAATGAAACCCCTTCATAAATATTACCTCTAGACTGTGCTATAAGTTTTCGGGCTTCGGGCCCCTGTAGCCGTCACAGTTGCCCAATCTCGTCCAAAAGGGAACTTTCTCATCTAGACATTATATGAAGTCAACCCACCAAGTTACAATGAAATTCCTCAATAAATATGACCTGTAGACTGTGCTAAAGGTTTTCGGGTTTTGGGCTCGGGCACTCATCATGGTTGGCAGATCATGCCCAAATGGGGAAATTCTCATCTAGACATCATAAGAAGTCATCCTACCAAGTTACAATGAAATCCCTCCACATTAAACATGACCTGCAGACTGTGCTAAAAGTTTTTGGGTTTCGGGCTTGGGCAGCCATCACGGTTGATAGATCATGCCCAAAAGGGGACGTTCTCATCTAGGCATTATACAGAGGCATCCTACCAAGTTACAATGAAATCCCTTCATAAATACGACCTGTATACTGTGCTAATGGTTTTCGGGTTTTGGGCTCGGGCAGCCATAACAGTTGCCCAATCGTGACCAAAAGGGGACGTTCTCATCTAGACATGACCCGAAACCTGCATATGAAATTTTGTGATGATCAGACAAGAACTGTGGGGTGTAGCCCGTGCTAAAGGAAAATGTGAACAGACTCACAGACTAACAGACTTCCGCACGCGTGATGGCAATAGCTTATCTTGACTATGTCAAGTTAAGCTAAAAATGAACTTGACAAACTGAAAACGTGTTTGTGATAATCATCTATCATTGAAAAAAGAGTGTTTTTTAATTTTTTCTCCAATTTTAATTTCTTACTGTATTGTGATGCTTGCATCATGAAGTACTACAGACTACCTGCTGAACACATTTTATTTATACATGTACCCTATGCAATGTTGTTCAACACCATAACTGATGGCTAGTGACTTTGATCAGCTGGGAAATGGTGGAGATCTCGGACCGATTGCAGATGGTAAATTCTGTAATATCTCTGCTCTGCAACTCCCTATATATTCTGCTATGCACTACACACGTTTTCAATGGGAAAACTGTATTGAAATGGCCAGATATCAAAGAGATTTTTAATAGTCAGTGACAAATATAGAATACAGTAAAACCTGTTTTGAGAGACCACTGTCGTGATAGACCACCTGTCTTGAAAGACCACTGTGAGACCTTATACAATTTGGTTGTTTTACTCTGGATTGGACCTCTTATGAGAGACCACCAGTTTTGAGAGACCACTTTTGCCTGGCAAAAAAGGGTGGTCTCTCAAGACAGGTTCTACTTTTACCGAAAACTGCCGTTTCTAACTGCCAGTTGTCATAATTGGCCAGTGCCGATTCCAATTATCAGTTCATCACTAACTCACATTACTGCTCTAAACATCATTCAAATAAGTCGCACATCAAAAAATGTCCATTTCTGATTCATTGATCAAAGAGTTTGAATCTTGTGCACATATATGCTTTTTCTGGTTTCTTGGAAAAATTTATCTGATTCCTATATGAATACCTTTAAATACTATTAACTTAAACCTATTTCTAATTTCTAATTTCTTTAAAAATATTTCACCCCCCCCCCCCCCCCCACACACAAAATAAGCTTTCTTCAATAAGTTTCATTGCATTGAAGCTGCTTGACCCAAAACTGTATTATTTATTTGGCCATTGTGTGGGTGGATATTAGATTTTTCTCTCGATTCACGCGCACAGTAGAAAACACTAGAAATGGGAGGACTCAAGAAGCAAATCTGCAGTTATGGACCAACAGGTCACCCGGTGGTCCATCATTGTAGAATTGCATCTTGTGTCCTCACTTCTTGATGATTGACGAGTGTATCATGATACATATCGAATCATGGGGATTGTATCGTGAAATGCATCGTAAGAAAACATATCGTTGCAGCCCTAGGATTTTTTGGCAATTTCTTCCACCCTCAGTTTGGTATTTCGGTATCCTAGCAATAATGATACTGTTCGGTTTTTTGGTATACCACCCATCTCTATTGCTTGCCTGTCTCACGTACAATTGTGTGTCCAATTGATTGTGAGAGGACCAAGGTTTCTTTTGTGGTTGCATCCAAATTGAGTAGTGAGGATGTAGACTTTGTACATTAAAACTTGTAGTTGCTTTGGTATATACTTTGTTTGACCTGACTGAGCCTGAAGCCTGGATACATGTACGTGCCAGAAATTTAATCTGCACAACTGTAGTGTACATGTATTTGCCTTTATCTATGGAAAGAAAACAGATACTAATCTTTATTGCTTGACAAAATTAAATTTTGAATTGTTTTTGTTCCCTTCCGGTCCAATGTTGGTCCTTTTATGGGAAACACCCAAACCGTCCTCTGCACTTTTACCCAAACCGGCCGCTACTTTTTGACCCAAACCGGTCGCTAATGGACCCAAACCGTCCTCTAGTAAAAATTATTTATTTCCCTCTTTTTTTAATATTTTAAACTAAATTTTATTATTTTCAGTAAATAATAAGTTATTTTCGAAAGTTTGAGAGTATTTCAAAATCATTTTCATTTTTGTTTTCGATAATTACTTATCACTGAGTAAACATTATTTGAGTATATTTAATTAGTTGTGATTAAATGTAAAATGTTTGTTTCGTTATCTATTTGTACTTGTTTATATTGTGTATATCGTGTCAACGCAGCCACTGGTCGCAGGAATTTTGTTATTCAAGTATTCAAAATTAAACGTTAATTATTCATATCTTACCTAGCGACAATTTATAAATATAATTTTATTACCAAATGTTGAAGACATTTTTCAACATCTGGTAGTAAAATAATATTTATAAATATCGCTCCAACAATTTATAGAGGATGGTACAGTACACTCGCCGTGGATTGGTTGTAATCCACACGTGGGCAGTTATGTCCACGCATGTGTTTACCAGGTAGTATAAATCATCATCAGCAAAATTTTAATTAACGAAGCACCGGGTTATACACGGTGCTTCATTAATTAAATTTTTATGATTATTCCTGTAATTGGTGTTTGGAATCTAATATTACCGCGTCTGTGGAAATATTACCCGTGCGTGGAAAGTGACCAGTCCACGGCGACTGTACTATATGGGCCAAATTGCGTACAGGACGGTTCGGGTGCTGTGGAGGACGGTTCGGGCTAAATATAACGGCCGGTTTTGGTCAAAATGTTCGGCCCGAGGACGGTTTGGGTGTAATTCCCTTTTATGGCCGTTTCGGTCATTCGACACACCGCAATGACACAGCATCAATTGAAAGGCTGCTACCACGAAAATAGGTTATTTGTTAGCAGAATTTTTAAATATTTTACATTCCAAAAGCAAAATAAATATGTTCTCAGTTAGAAATCGAATATCTTGTATTAAATATATTCTATTATACCTATACTTGATAATATATCAACAGCTCCACTTTTGTTAACTGACTTCAGAGCTATCGCTTTTTCAATTTCTTCAGACATGACTGTGACCTGCATGTTTTGGGCTGAGATTCGTAAATATCACAAAGCAATGTAAAAAAATAATAATAAAACATGTATTTTTTTAACGCATAAAATTAACCTTTTCACTTTTAATAAGTTTTCTAAACACGAATATTTCAGAAATATTATTTTTAATATTTACGAAACAACTTGCCGGTATGATTGGCAGGTGCTCGATTGAGTTTGGTGTCACGTTTCAGCAGTCCAAAGAGCAGACGCTTTTTGAACATACGGCGTTGAAGACATGGAACAAATTGTGTTGTCTGGTACAGATCTGAAAGTGTCACCGATCTGCCTTGGGGCGTGGCAGTTTAATGCTGGAAAGTATAATGGTACTTGGGAAGATCAATCACTTGAGGTAATGGCTCTCATTAAAACCCGTCGTTATCGGACTGACTGGAGCCTCAGTGATTGGAATCATAGCCGATACAAGTTACAGTTATTTGCTCATCTTCGACCTTGGCCCAAGTAATTTCGGCCCCTTTTGGTGATTTCGGTTTAGAAATCACTTGGTACATGTATCTTTGGACCCCCCCCCCCCCCAACCCCCTTAAATTTATTCCGAGCCAAATAATTTTGCTTATTTTATTAAACTTAAAAATTATTATTATTTATACAATTAGTTTAAGGTAAATGCTTGTATCAGTGTAGTCCCTTTCCAAATTCTAATAAAAATGATTAGGTAATAGATACAGTAAATGTGTGTGTGAGTGTAGTCCCCTTTTAATTCTCTATCATGTTTTTGATAAATTTAGTGTTGAAAGCTGCTTGCTAACAATAATTATTTATTTCTCCCCTTTGAAATTCAAGAGCTGTTGTACTTACTTCAGCAACAGTAAACATGTCACCTGAATATTCAATGTTTCTTAAGTTAATGGCGTCACAAGGGACTAATAATGAGTTTGATAAAGATTTCAGACATGTTGACATGACCAAACAATTAAAAATACAGTTATTGGACCAGTTCCAAATTTTTACCAGTTCTGTTTCAATGAGTAGTCTCATGAAAATAGAAAAAGTAAGGTTCTTCACATGACTCAATGCATGTAAGTTAGCCATTCATTTGGATAAAAACCAAACAATTGAATTTGCTTTTAAAAAAATTGCAGTGTGAAGTTTTGTTAACTTTATCAAACCTGTACTGTGAAATGTCATAAATTCGTGGAAATTAAATGTCACTTGCAATAAGTAGAACAATGGATACTTAAAACGGAAAAACAGTTGCAGTCAATTCTCACATATTCATACTGTGTACTCTTCAAACCAAAAAAACCTCCAATCTGAGTGGCTGCATTTGTGAATTATTTCAGTGTTTTTTTCAAAGCACTGATTTGACCTTTTCAGAACCAGCATTTTTGTACATTCTGAAAATGTATTATTATGTAACCCAGAAGATATGAACCTTGTATGGTATAGGCATCAATAAATCATAGACATGATTGTATTACCAGACACTTTTACAAGGTTAGAAGTACACTCATCACTTGTCGATCATTGTTTGATGTTGGGAACTTTGTGCAATCATTATACCAACGATACTGGAAGGGAAAAGGGCTATTGATGCAAGAGCAATGAACCCTCATCTGTTAGGTTATCTGGCCCATGGAAAATATTTTATTTTGTGAACTAAAAAATATGACATGTTTTACTTTGGAGAGACAAATCATCAAATTAACCTGTTGGGGTGTTTCTCTTGGGCCCCATGTCGACCCGTGGGGTTGAAAGGCAATTTCTGATTGGCACCCCAGCATGGCTGAGCATGCCCACCTTCAACCAACAAAACTGCTGTTAAAAAGCTTGGGAGCTTCAGCGTTCAGGAATACATACATGTAGATCAGTTCAATCGATATTCTTTGTTATCTGAAATAGTGACATCTCTGTAGTGGGGGGGGGGGGGGGGGGGGGACCCAACTCTACTAGCCCCTCCAGGCCTCCAAAAGGGCAGGGGAGGGGAGGCACAAGATGCTGAAGGTATCCGCAATGAGTACCAGTTGCACAAGCTGCCAGAGGACAAGTGGCTATGTACCCCCCACATGCCCCCTGCCTGATTCAGCAGCCATGAACCTCCTCCTCTCCAAAACTGAAGCTTTCATTCATAGTGCAGTATAGTACTGGAAGAAGGTCCTGAGTACAAGGGGGCTGGGTTTCATCTGATTAGTTCTGCTTCATGTATCAAGAACGATAATGCCATATACTGCAGTATTTTCCATGAATACTGCTATATTGTTTTTCCCAATACTGCCCAGCCCAACTCTTCCACCTCCCTCCCCCAACCCCAAAACAAAAAAGGTTGGAATCGGCGCAGTTAATTGCACTTGCCCATATTTCGCTAGCCCGGTTGTCATTGAGTCCATGTTTTACACTTGCCTGATCTGCGTTGTGACAATCGAGTTCTGTTGTGATGGGCGGTATTGAGCTTTTAAAATTCGGCGATAATCTCTGAAATTTACACCGCGGTATAATGTTGAATTAAAACAAAAGTGTTATGTTGACAATAATAATTCGTTCAACCATTAGTTATTTTTCCAAAGAGAATAAATTTGCCACGGAGGTGGCAAAGGTGTGGAAGACATTTAATGACAGGAACCTCAAACCAGCCATCCACTAGACAAGCAGGCGTCTTAATTTATGAAGGTAAAAGGTTTGTGTGGATCTTAAAGACAGCATATAGTGACATGCAATGGTGATTAAGATTCAATTATTGAAAAAAGTTTATTATTAATTTACGTATTTTGAAACCTGTCATGTGCTTATGATTTATGTACAGAGCCAGGTAAATAAACTTTTGTGGAAATGTGCCGCGATGTTAATAATAATGCTTTACTCTGTAACCATCAACAATTTGCCTAATTTTTGAAGCTATTTCTTGATAATGTGAAACGGAATCTGAGAATGTAAAAAGCCAATAATTGAAAATCTAGTTTTGTGTTTATCAAGTCCTTTTGAGCAGAAGCTGAAGTAGAGGTTATCATCCTACACACAAGTGGCTGAAATAGTTTAATTTTGCATGATCTGCAAGTAGTACACATGTTGGACACAATACATTTCAGTTAAAGTTGATACAAAAACATTGTCTTATTTAAACTGAATTGGCATTCACCTCCCAGTCTCCCACTGTGAAATAGGTCGACCTTTATTTATTTATTATATTGGGATTTAAAGCACACTTTTGACAGCAGGTTAACCTTTGTACTTACCATGCATTGCCATATTGTATAAGTCACAATAACATCATATAACTTCCTGAAGGTAGTAACCATTCAAATACTCTTCAAAAATTGCCAATCAGTTTACAGGAGCAAATTCAATTGAGCTTGTAAAGTATTTTACAAGAGCAACTTTTTGCTGATGTGGTATTTCATATACGTGAAGGACTGATCAACCAAGTCCAAATCAACCAGTATTCTAAGGGGCATACATGGGTCAGCAGACTCAGGGCTAGTTACATTCAATTAGAGTGCAGAGGAAGCACATCATTTTGAATCTGTACCTTGTCTTGTGGCATTATGGAGTTAGGTACCAAGTCAATTTGATACTGTGCAGGCCCAACCCAGTTTGAGAAATCTCTTAATGTGAGAAATGTTTGAGAATTACAGGCCTTTATGAATTAGAATTAAGGAGACCTTACAAAAGGTAATCTTAATCCATTTTTCACACTGATGACAAAATATCAAATTTCATGCTGTAAATATTTCCCATAATGCAATTTTGAATATTGCCAATTCAGTTTTATTTGACAGAGCTCATGTTATTACAACGAGAATCCAAGAATCAATTCATGCAAAGATTCGCACAACAAAACTAGTGAAAATCAATGTAGATTCTCGCTGCACCTCTGCTAGGATTCATGTGAAAAGAATTCAGTCAATTTAACCCTTTACCTAACACAGCAGCAACAAATTAACCAATACAAGGCTAACATGACCTGAAATATCCTGAAACTTTGTCAATAAAATTGTACAAATATGGCTGTCATTGGAACCGGCTCAATGAGCCGGTTCCAAGGACAGCCATATTTGTAAGGTTTTATTGGTGAATATTGTTTATTTTTAAAAAAATATCAAATTAACTTTGTTTTAAAATTAAAAAGCTGTGTTGGGTAAAGGGTTAACATTTGTTATCAGTATATAACACAGAGTCAACCATGGTGGCCTCATGGCATCCTGGGTCACTTATAGCAGATATGGAATCTCACAACCATTTTTAGCTTAACTTGACATTGTCAAGATAAGCTATTGCCATCACGCGTGCGGAAGTCTGTGAGTCTGTTAGTCTGTGAGTCTGTGACGTCTGTTCACATTTTCCTTTAGCACGGGCTACACCCCGCAGTTCTTGTCTGATCGTCACGAAATTTCATATGCAGGTTTGGGGTCATGTCTAGATGAGAACGTCCCCTTTTGGTCGCGATCGGGCAACCGGTATGGCTGCCCGAGCCCAAAACCCTAAAACCATTAGCACAGTCTACAGGTTGTATTTATGAAGGGATTTCATTGTAACTTGGTAGGATGCCTCTGTATAATGCCTAGATGAGAACGTCCCCTTTTGGGCATGATCTATCAACCGTGATGGCTGCCCAAGCCTGAAACCCAAAAACTTTTAGCACAGTCTGCAGGACATGTTTAATGTGGAGGGATTTCATTGTAACTTGGTAGGATGACTCCTTATGATGTCTAGATGAGAATTTCCCCATTTGGGCATGATCTGCCAACCGTGATGACTGCCCGAGCCCAAAACCCGAAAACCTTTAGCACAGTCTACAGATCATATTTATTGAGGAATTTCATTGTAAATTGGTGGGTTGACTTCATACAATGTCTAGACGAGAAAGTCCCCGTTTGGACGTGATTGGGCAACTGTGACGGCTACAGGGGCCCGAAGCCCGAAAACCTTTAGCACAGTCTAGAGGTCTTATTTATGAAGGGATTTCATTGTAACTTGGTAGGATGACTCCAAATAATGTCTAGATGAGAACGTCCCATTTTGATCGCAATCATGCAGCCTTGATGGGTGCCCGAGCCCAAAAACCTTTAGCATAGGCAAAAGGTCATATTTATGGAAGGATTTCATTGTAACCCGTAAGTTTGACTCTATATAATGCCTAGATGATGACATCCCCTTTTGGTCGTGATTGGTCAACTGTGACTGCTTCAGGGGCCCGAAGCCCAAAAACCTTGAGCACAGTCTACAGGTCATATTTATGAAGGGATTTCATTGTAACTTTGGAGGATCACTCCAGATGATGCCCAGATGAGAATGTCCCCTTTTGGTTGCGATCATTCAACCATGATGGCTGCCAGAGCCCAAAGCCCAAAAACCTTTAGCACAGTCTACAGGTCATATTTATTAAGGGATTTCATTGTAACTTGGTAGGTTGACTTCATATAATGTCTAGATGAGAACGTCCCCTTTGGACGCAGTTGGGAAACTGACGGCTACAGGGGCCCGAAGCCCGAAAACCTTTAGCACAGTCTACAGGCCATATTTATGAAGGGATTTTAATGTAAATTCATAGGATGACTCGATTTGGAATAATTTCACTGTAACTTGGTAACTTTTGTTGATATACGTTAACTGTGAGGGCCACATACATTAACTGTGAGGTCATATTAACCCACCCCTCAGCTCTTTAGTACAGTGTACACCTCATATTATTTTTATCATAAACATAGCATACAGGGAACAGAAATGAACATATTCCCAATTATCACAATTCTTGTCTTATTTCATAATCCTTTCATAAACATTGAACATTATCCTTTTCATCAAACACAACACACAAGTTAAGCTACAGTGTCATTGACACTTTCATTGCAAGAATCCAAATGGATCCTCCCAAATTTAGATGAAATATAAGCCCTGTATTTTCCCAGGCATCCCAGTTACTTTCAGGTAACCCTTTTTCCAATTTTTTGAGCAAGAGAAGGGAAAAGTGATACTGATGTGTGTACCAGTGTTAGAACTGAGGCTGACATGAACATTCTAGAACACTGCAGTCTATCATCCCCGGCCATGTAGTGGGAGGGGGGGGGGGGGATATAGAAATGGGTTCCTTCCATCTGTCCATCCTGCCCTATCTGTTGTCATCATACTTTAAAGAAAACAGTCACAGATTTGTTGCCCAAATTTCATAGAAAGCTTTTTGGTGATAATATTGTGAATGGGATTGTGAGCCAGAAGTGTCCAGTTATTTCTTAAAGGTTATTGCCCTTGTTGGACTTAGACTTTCATGTCTTCAAATTGCATTTTATTGTCATTTTCAGAGAAGACCATTCAAGATTTTGTTTAAAAATTTAATACCGGTAATTAGCTTTTTTGGTAATAATATGAATGGAATTGCAAATCATCGGTGTCCAAGTATTTCTTCGAGTTACAGCCCTTATTGAATTTAGACATTGTTGTAATCACATTACTATTTTGTCATCACATTTCAACCATTCAAGATATTTTTTCCAAATTTAATGCATAGTTTTTTGCATGAATGGGATTGTGAACCAGCTGTATTCAAGTATTTCTTCAAGATTTATTGGGTTTATTGGGCATGTTGTCATCACCATAACAAACCTTGTTATCACATTTCAAAGAGACCTGTTCAAGATTTGTTCTCCTAATTTAATATACAGCCTTTCGTTGATAATATCTTGGGATTATGAACCAGTTGTGTCCAAGTATTTCTTCCAAGAGTTAACAATAAATATATAGTCCAAGAGGTAACACACACACTCCCGTAATGTTTATAAATGGTGTGAATAAGTTTTTTGCCTGATCGCTTTCATCTTTTTTGAGATTCATCAGAGGCAACAGACCTTGAGACTATCCCCTTTATATACTCTTTTGATTGTGACATCATAATAATATACCCGATACTAGTATATCTCTTCAAGAGTTATTGTTGTTGTTGGACTTAGGTATGATATGCCGTGAAGTAAGTGAGGGCTCCTGGATCAAAAACAATTGAAAATTGCACTAAAATGCAGGTTTTCTTGATCAGATCAAACCCTGCATACTGTTAATAATTTTCTTCTGTATTGTTTTAGATGTCCAAGGCTATTGTGGATAAATGTTTTGATGTTGGCATAAACTTCATTGACACAGCAGAGGTATGGATTATAAGTATCTTATCATATTATAAGCACATTATTATAACATTTTTACTCTAAATGTAACAAATATTTTCTAAAATATCTTTAAAAATCAACTCATGGCTGCTGTAAAGCAGCCATGACTTAATTTGATTAACAATTCAAATGAATCTGACATAAAGAAAGCATTACTAAGAGCAGTATTTCTATTTATTTGGGTTTATTTTATTTATTAAGTGCCATAAACATACTCTAGTGTGTGCATGTTGTAGTGTTTTTGTGGTCTGGCCTGGAAAATCTGCCTACTGCTGGCAAAGAGTTTAAACTGTGCAGAGGTAAACCTTTTCAGGATGCAGTAAATTGTTGAACTATGTGAAAGACATGTTCATACACTAATATCTGAGAGTGTGCGGTGGCTCTTTGGTAGAGATGGGAAGTATTAAAATTTTTAGATCGGTTTTGGTATTTTTTGAGAGGGTATACACTGGTTTGGGTTCAGTATTTGGTATCCGACTTGACTGAGATTTTGCTGATAGTACCAAAGAGGAATTCAAATCAGGAAAAACAGAATAAGTTGTTGTAGTATCATTCTACCACAGCGCTATAAATGATGATGCCAATGAGCCCAACAATGGCATTCTTTTATGACCACAAAGCATATCTACAGTATTTTTGTGACTAGCTCTAAATGCACTTTAATGTTTAAAGACCGATTTTAGGCTTTTGCAATTTCAGAGGATGTGCCTTGGCCATGCCATCTTTAAGAGGTCCTGCTGATAATAGACAAAGCACTTGGGCAGTGATTTCTACAAGACTTGTCTTGGCCGTTTGGCTGCTTGTTACACTGCCAATGAGCTCAACAGTGGCTTTCTTTTACGACCACAAAGCATATATACAGTAATTTTGTGACTTGTTCTAAATGCACCTTAATGTTTAAAGACCAATTCTAGGCCTTTGCGATATCAGAGCATTTGTCCTGACCATGCCATCTTTAGAAGGTCCTGCTGATAATACACAAAACACCTGTGCAGTGATTTCTAGTCAGGTCTTGGCTGCCTTAACAGGCAATTGAACATGTACAGGTTGTAGTTTAGTGGGAATTCAGGACAGTTGCCCAGTCCATTGAGGGATAACAAAACTGAAAAGAAAATCAGTCACTACTTTCATGAAAATGAACCTTTCATCTGTTATCAAGCCTCAACAGGAACTTATAAATAGCAAATGTAGGAAAATTTGAAAATTTAGATGGTACATGTATCAGTATTTAACAATTGGTTCAGTTAGGTTTTTCAGTATTCCCATGATATCAGTATCATTTAGGTTTTTCGGTATTTTGCCCATCTCTACTCTTTGGTTAGAGCATTGGACTTTAGATTAACTGGTAAAGTGCTGGAAGCCCATATTTGGGCTTTCTTCTGAAGCGCAGGTGCCTCAACTTGAAGGCTCATATTCAGTGGATATGCTTTGTATTATCTTTAAAGTGATATTATTTAGTCTGTAAGGGTTTGCCTTGTTACAATTTATGGGAGAGAGCCCATTGGCACTCTCCCATAAATTGTAACAAGGCAACGACATGTGTACAAGATTTGATGGCCAAAAATAATTTAGCACTCTACCAGTTAAAAGGGTGATGGTTTGATCCTGAGCCATACTAGAGATGGGCAGTATTGATATTTTGAGTTTGGTATTGGTTTCAGTATATTAAGGAGGTATAGCCCAGTATCGGTTAAGTATTTGGTATCTGGCTTGATTGAGATTTGCTAATAGTACCAAAGGGGAATTCACATCAGGAATACACAGAATAAGCTGTTCTTGTATCATTCTATCACAGCTCCACAAATGCCACTACCATTGTGCTCAACAGTGGCATTCGTTTACGAACAAAAATCATATGTACAGTAATTTTGTGACTTCTTCTGAACACACCTTAACCTTTAAAGGCCTATTTGGGGCATTTGCATAACTTTGTAATCTCAGAGCTTGTGCCCTGACCATGCTATCTTCAGGAGGAACAAGTGACTATAAACAAATCACCTGGGCATTGATTTCCAGCCATGTCTTGGCTGTCTGTTAAGGCAGTCAAGACTTGGCAAGAAATCACTGTGAAGCAGCTGAACATGTACAGGTTGTAGTCTAGTGAGAGTTTAGGACAATTGCCCCTGAGGGTTAACAAAACTGAAAATAAAATCAGCCACTTATTTCATGAAAATGAACCCTTCAACTGCTATCAAGCCTCAACAAGGCCTTATAAATAGTGAATGTTGAAAAAATTTGAAAATTCAGATGGTTTCAGTATTTAATGTCTGCTTTGGTTCAGTTTTTCGGTATCCCCATGATATCAGTATTGGTTCGGTTTTTCAGTATATTGCCCATCTCTAGCCCGTAATGGGTTAGTAAGGTGGAGGACTGTCAGACAGTTACTTACCATTGTTTGGTGGATCTTTCCAGTACGCTAGCTTCCTTAGCCCATAAAATTGTCTGACATGATATGGCCCTGACTGTTGAAAGTATTGTTAAACCGCAATGAATAAACATGGAATATATGTACTTTACTTTTAAAATTTTGCATTGCAAATTCTCCTCAAGGGAAGTAGAAATATATAGCATTTTGTAATGAGTGTACAGGAGTTTTTAAGAAAGAGGTTAAGAAGATCTTTCATTACATACAGTACGGCCACCATGGACTGGTCGCTTTCCAAGGGTGGGCAATATTTCCACGGACGCAATAATATTAGATTCGAAACACAAGTTAAAGGAATAATCATCAAAAATTTATTTAATGAAGCACTGGGTACAACCCAGTACTTCATTAATTAAAATCTTGCTGATGATGATTTTGACCACCTGGTAAACGCATACATGGACATCACTGCCCTCATGTGGATTAGGACAAATCCACGGTGACTGTGCTATAGTTGTTTTGGCCCTCTGGAATGGCAGTTGGAAATTACGGAATGCGTCAAATTTCAGCATCAATCGATTTCGATGAAGCTTCTTAAACATGGTGACTAATGGGTGAATATGCACATATTTCAAAATTTCTTATCAACCTACCTTACAATTGTTTACTACAGGCTTGCACTACAGTGGAAGTCCCTAACTCGGAAAATATACTCTCTATTTTGATCTTTTCCCAAGGGATTTGGGAAAGAAAAGTGGTTCAAAAGCATCAAGAAAAAATAAGCCAAAACTGGGTCGAGTGCTACCGACGCACACCCAGTAGGGGAACTCTTCTCCTAGTATCCTAGCTTCCAGTACCAGTGTGCAGTCAGTAACTAATGAATTATTCTTTTTTCGTCCGCCTGCGTGGCGGGACGTCCATTTGCATTAAGAAACCGTGATAATTCAACTCATTGATAATGGTTACCTGTGACTGGAATTATGGATCTGAGGATCGTATAATGATAGGACTGTGTTTTATATATTCTCGTTATTATTTTCAACCACATTTTCATTGTATTTTATATATTCTCCGTGTTCGCACCCAACTTTCGCGTGCCGTGCGGTTCGGACATAAAAATTTTTGGTTGATAAATTTGTTATCCTTTTGGATATTATTATTATTATTGGAGTTAGTTGTCAATGGGGAGCTGTATGGACAGGATTTCTCCTCTCTGTTGAGGGCAGAATTTTTGTTTTTTGGGTCCCTGTTGGCCGTCTGGGTTCTGTTGTTGTTCCCGCCGGTCGTTTTTTATCTGCCACCTTTCTCTCGTAGTTGGGGTGTTCTTCTACTTTCTACGTCTGTTGAGTTCACCTTTTCTTCTACTGCTCTCACCTCTGTTATGCCCAGGACTGTTGCTTGAGGGCAATGCCTTTTGCCCAAGCATGTGGTGCGTTCTTGTGGCCGTTCCTCCTGCACCCGTGGGGAGGGGGAATGCTGTCGTTCGGGGCCTCCCGACATGACCACGTCTGGTGAGAGTTATACCCCCTCCGTGGGTGATGTGCAGTCTTTAACTGTGGTGGATACTGCGGGAGCTATTGAGTTGTCTGGTGAAGAGATACCTGGTTCCGGGACTGTGGCCCCTCGCCAGTCATCATCTGAGGCTGTCACTAGGGTTGTGACTCCTCCTTTGGAGCCGAGCTCGGCTGCTCTCTCCACTTTTCCACCGGTTTCAACAGCTCCCGTCGTATCTGTTGCTACTGCTGTTCCATCTGCTACGTCAACGGTCACCGTTTCAGCCGGCCTCGGCTTATCCCTGCAGGGGTCTGCAGAGATGTCTGGTAGTGTGGACGTGGGGTATCGGACTCAGCCTTCCCTGACTTCAACTCGGTGAAGTCGGAAGGGGCTGCCGACAGAATCCTCTGCTGTGGTCTCTCAGCCGTCGAGCCCAGCCATTTTCTCATTAGATTCGGATGTTCATGGTGGGGTCACCATGGATTCTGTTGCATTTCCGTCCACACACTCTGGTCCCATGGCCAGTTTTGCGGGACTGACGCTTTTTGTTCAGCCTGGACATTCTGTCCCTCAGATGTCCGTGACAACTCTCCTGAGTTCCTGCACTATAGATCCTCGGGGTATGTCATACCCCTATACGCATCTGCCTTCAGATGTTTCGGCTGCCACCCGTCGCCCTGCGTTGGGTGTATTTGAGGACCGTGACCTTTCACTGGTTAAAAGGGTCAGGAGTGAAGTCACTTTGCCGGTTTGTTCCCACATCAAATCGGCGAACACGGGCCGTGAGCTTAGGGAGGCCCTCTCCTTGCTCTCTCTTTCTGATCCTTCAGGTGTGCCTACACCATGGGAGGCATTGGCTGGTCGGCCCATGATGGGCTATGTGTCTTCTGACTCAAAGGATGGGTCAGACATACCTGACATTGAGAGCCAACAGTCTTCTGACTTGGGGGCAGCTCTTGACTTTGTGTTTGAGTTCCTTCCAGATCTCAAACCATCAGACGGTGTCAGCCAGTTCACGATCATCGGTTGCGCGCCTACAGCCTGTGGAGCAACCAACTTCCGGGCGTCTTCGACTGTGTCAGTCAGTACAGGTGGTTGAAGCGTTTACAGCTTTGGACTCTAAGCTGAGTTCCAAGGCTATGAGGACTTCATTCTTCACCAGGGCTGACACTTTTTTTGCCTCCAATGCATTATCGTTCCTATGATTTGGCCAATCCGTCAGTCTGTGGGACATTGACAGTCTTGGATCAGGACTACACCTCCCTTTGGCTTTCCAAGCCCAAGCCGGCCATTATTCCTATGGCGACACTGGAGTCCCTGTTGGGCTTATTGAGAGAGATGCTGGGCATGCTTTCTCTCTCAGATCATGTCGTTTCTGCTTTAGCTGCTTATCTGCCTCCAGATAAGTTTGACGACATATAGGCTCCTTTGCGAGTGCTTTCCAAGGCGCTCATGCATCTTACTCGCACACATGCCTGTAACACGGCTAACTTGGAATTATTTTGCCGGGATGCTGTGTTGGACACAAGCCATTCCCTTCGTGAGGGGCAGCGCGCTGCTCTTCATTCTGCTTCTTTGGCATGTCCGCAACTATTCCATGGTTCTGTGGCAAGGTCCGTGATGACGTCCTATGTCTTCCAAAGATCAGCTGCTGCTTCGTCAACTTGATCAGCCTTCTGTTGGAGGCAGGGTCTGTCCAAAGCCTAACAAGCACCCTTCTGCTTCCTCTGCGAAGCCAAGGGCTGATCCTCCTGCCGCCTCTTCTACTTCTTACTCATGGGGTAAGGGTAAGCATCGGCAGACTAGAGGGAGGACTCAGGATTCTTCAAATAGTAGAGGAGGCGGTTTCTCCCCTTGCTGGGGCTCGAAATGAAGGTCCTCATCTTGATTTGTCCCAGGTTGGAGGAAGGATATCAGAGTTTGCAGACCATTGGGCCACAATCACATCCGATCCTTGGGTGTTAGATGTTGTTCTGTCCAGGCTGCGGATATCCTTCCGGAGACACCCCTCTCTGTCGAGAGTGCCTCTTTTAACACAAGTTCCTTTAGATGTTACACGTAAGGAACTTTTGATCACGGAGATAGACAATCTCCTGTCAAAGGGGGCTATCGAGGTCGTCAAGAACATTCATTCAGTGGGATTTTATTCCCGCCTGTTCTTGATTCCAAAGAAGGACGGCCGACTCCGACCGGTTATCGATCTGAGTATCCTGAACCAGTCTATCCTTGCTCCCAAGTTCAGCATGGAGACTTTCAGGTCGGTTTGCCACTCCATTCACCAGGGAGTTTTGCTTCCAGCATCGACCTGCGAGATGCTTACTTTCACGTTCCGATTCATTAGACATCGCGAAAGTATCTCAGGTTTGCTTTTCTGGGGCGAGTTTACCAGTTCAAGGCCATGCCCTTTGGCCTCAAACTATCTCCTTGGGGCTTCACCCGACTGATGTTGCATGTGATAGCCTTCCATCACACACAGTCCAGGGTGACTACTTCGGCACATCTAGACGATATCCTCCAAAGGCATTCCGATGCTGCCTTTCGGGAGTCAGATGTTGACACACTGTTGAGCCCGCTCACATCGCTAGGGTTCAGAGTCACCGAGAAGAAGTCGGACCTGGTCCCTTCTCAGTCGTTTCGTCATATGGGCATGGACTTCCGTACTCAGCTGAATATGGAGGCAGTTCCCCGGGCAAGGGCTGTGATTCTCTCAGCTTTTGCTCTGACTCTGTCCCAGTCCACATCTGCGACAGCTCGGAGTATTCTCCGGCTGCTCGGTCTCTGCGGTTCGGTGACAGATCGCATTCCTCTAGGTTAGCTGCACGTCAGACCTCACCAACACTTTTTGCTCAGTCGTTGGAGGCCGAATGTCGATCCTCTGGATCTGGTGCTTCAGTTTCCGGAGTCTCTTCATCGTCACCTTCTCCTCTGGATGGATGTTCAGTGCTTATGCAGGGAGTTCCGTTGGACTTACCCACGTCCGATCATGTTCTGATGTCAGCGATCTCGAATGGGGATGCGGCGTTGGATCCTCTAGGTTTTTTCCCTTCACGGGGCATGGGACCAGGATCAAGCAGCTCTTCATGTCAACCAGAAGGAGCTTCTTGCTCTTCTTCTGTGTTTCTGGCAGTGGATCCACCACCTTTCGAATCACCAGGTCCTTCCGTTGTCTGACAATTCGACAGTGGTTGCTTACATTCGGAACCAGGGCGGCACGCACTCGGTTCCCATGTACGAACTGGCTCATGATCTTCTACTGCTCGCTCAGGATGTCAACGCAGGAGTGGTGGTTCTTTACATTCCCGGTCGTCTGAACATCCTAGCCAACTCCCTGTCCCGATGGGGCAGGGTCCTTTCCACTGAGTGGATGCTCCACAGGGCGGTGTTCCAGTTGCTTTGCAATCTCTGGGGTCATCCCCACATTGATCTCTTTGCGACTCGTTGGAACCAGCAGGTGAACACTTTCGTGTCCCCTTGTCCAGATCCTCTGGCTTTTGCTGTGGACACTCTGTCACTCGATCAGAACGGTCTTGTCGACTACGCCTTCCCGCCGGTTCTGATTCTGCCTCAGGTTCTAGTCAAGATACGAACCTGCAGTTGTCGAATCATTTTGATCACTCCCCTGTCGATTCAACGGGTGTGGATCAATCAGCTCCGCTCTCTGTTGGCAGCGGTTCTGGCATGTATCCCTCTATGTTGCGACCTTCTTTGCCAAGGTCGCCCACATCGATCTCTTTGTGACTCGTTGGAACCATCAGGTGGACACTTTCACGCCCCCGTGTCCAGATCCTCTGGCTTTTGCCGTGGATGCTCTCTCACTCGATCGGAACGGTCTTGTTGACTATGCCTTCCCGCCGGTTCTGATTCTGCCTCAGTTTCTAGCCAAGATACGAACCTGCAGTTGTCAAATCATTTTGATCGCTCTCCTGTCGCTTCAACGGGTGTGGATCAATCAGCTCCGGCTCTCTGTTGGCAGCGGTTCTGGCACGTCTCCCTCTACGTCACGACCTTCTTTGCCAAGGTCACCCGAGGAGGTTTCATGTCAACCCGACCCAACTTCATTGTGCCTTCACACATATCTTTTGTTAGGTCCTGTCTTCTCCGTAGAGGTTTTTCGAGATGAGCAGTGGAATGTATTTCTTCTTAAGGAGGCACTCCACTGGTTTAACCTATGTGGCTAAGTGGAAGGTCTTCTGTCAATCACTCTGTTGATTATGCCAATCCTTCGATATCACAGATTGCAGAGTTTCTGGTATATCTGTTTGATTCTTGGGGTCTCCAGCCTGTTACCATCAAAGGGTACGGTTTCATACTTTCAGAGACCTTCTCCTATGTGGGATAGCGTCGTATCGGCACTAATCCATACCTCTCCAAGCTTGTTCGGCATTTTTCTTTGAAAGGGTCTACGACTTTGCAGCTTACCCAAAGATGGAATCTTGCTTGGGTGCTGCTGGGGGGGGGGGGGGGGGGGGGGGATTCCGTTCGAATGTTTATGCCAGGTGGATATGCATTTTCTCACATACAAGATGGCTTTTCTGATGGCTTTTGCCTCTGCCAGACGGGTTAGTGAGCTTCACGCCCTCCGGTTGATCTGGCCTTTTTCAGGAGCTCTCCAAATAGTATTACATTTACCACTGATTGCTCCTTTTGGGCCAAGAATCAAATACCAGAAACGACTCCACCTCCTATCTGTATCAGGGCCCTTCCTTCTGCTGAGGATAATCACCCTTTACTCTGTCCAGTTCATGCACTTTGCATTTATCTCAATCGGACACAGTTCATTAGGAAAGGCAGGAAACGATTTTTTCTGTCTCTTATTCCTGGTCAACAGAAGATCTCTCCTCAATCTATTTTTCAATAGATTTGTCTTGCTATTCACTCAGCTTTCGCTCATCTAGCAACTGACGATTGTATTACCAATTGTATTTCTGCCCACAAGGTGTGTGCATTATCTACCTCTTGGGCTTATGCTAACTCCTTCAAGTTGTCGGATGTTATGCAGACAGCCTACTGGAGAAATGCTTCTACTTTCTCCACCTTCTATCTGCGTCAGTTGCAGGAGCAGTCGGAGGACCTTTTTGCTTTGGGCCCTCTTTCTTCTGCTCAGGCTGTTGTCTACCCTAGCCATTAGGGTTGTTACAAGGTCAGTTCCAACTCTGTGCTGTTGCTGTCCTTTCTGTCTGTGCGTCATACAGAACCATATGCTCCATCTCTCATTGTCTTTTAGTAATGATTGTGATGCTATGGTTTGATAGTCCTAGGGACCTCTTCCTCTGTCCACAGTTCCAGTGCAATTGGGTTATGTGGGGGTTAGTTATGTGATTCCCTCCATCCTATTGTCTATTCAGCCTGTAGTAAACAGTTGTAAGGTAGGTTTTTAAGAAATTTAAATTTTGTAGTAAATTTCCTTTCTTATCATACCTACCACAATTGTTTACATGGAGGTCCTCCCGTCTTCTTCATTCGGGTTAGAATCCTTCCTCCCCGCTGATGACATAACTCCAATGTTGGCAGATTCAAAAGAATGATTCATTAGTTACTGACTGCGCACTGGTACTGGAAGCCATGGATCTGTACTAGGAGAAGAGCATCTCCTACTGGGTGTGCGCCGGTAGCACTCGACCCAGTTTTGGATTATTTTTTCTTGGTGCTTTTGCACCACTTTTCTTTCCCAAATCCCTTGGGAAAGATCAAAATAGAGTATATTTTCCGAGTTAGGGACTTCCACTGTAGTGCAAGCCTGTAATTATGGTAGGTATAATAAGAAAGGAAATTTACTATAAAATTTAAATTTTCCATCTATCTGTGAAGATTTTTACCAGGTTATCTCCCCTTCAAGATTTGATATAGATTTGTATCTGGGATTTTTGTGCATGCAACTACTCCTACTTTTTTTAACCAATTTTGATCAAACGTCTGAAACATTATGACTAACAAGTGGGTATATGCATATTCTAAATTTTTTGATCTGCCACAATTTTAACCAAGTTATCTCCTATGAACTTTATTTATTAATTTATTAATTTATTATTGTTTTTTCAATCTCAACATTCAGAGGTGCATTCCAGTAAGCCAGAAGTGGGGGTATTAATCACCTTTAGTGTATATCATAATGACAGAGACTCCTTGGAAGGAGGAGTAGTGTTGAAACCATTAGCCGACTAATCGGTGTCGACGCGATTATTAAATTAGTCGATCCCTAAATCTGCTAGTCGATTAGTCGGAACATCTGCCCCAACCATACACCATCCCCTTAAATTCACCCAACATTGTTGCGAACGTCACAAGTAAACTCCCGAAATCAAAAAACAACCCACGTAAATAACGCGTTTGATGTTTCCGACTGCATGAATAACAACCCTAGTTGGCCAACTGACCAGAGATTGAATAAGACCAGGGGTGCGTGAAGTAAACAGGGAAAAATATATGGGTGAGCTTATTCTCGAGGGAGCAGCCTGCAGGAAAATTAGGACCCAAAGTTGACGTGAAATTAGGCCACCTTCGGACATCAATTTGTTCACCAGGTTCTGGTAAGTTCGAAATGTCTTACAGAAACATCAAAGAGAAGTTATGGAAGAACACATACCAGTTCGTATTTGGAACAATTTGTTATCACTAAAGAACCAATTACAAAATCCATGTGCTTTTTATTTTCATTTTGTAAATACATGCGGACAAATTCCTGGAAATCTGCGAGTTTCCGGGAAATTGAAAGTGAAACTAGCTTTTCCTCGAACTGCAACTGAGTTAAGAGGAAACCCAATCAGGTCAGGTGATGATTTTCAAAGCAGACAATATGGAAATTAGTAGGCGTGTTCGATGTATGCATAATTATGGACAGATAAGAGGTTAAGTCATGATACGAGTAGTTGTGTGGGAGTGTTCAGTGTACAATTGTTGACAGACTGATGACTGCTGTGGGCGTTAACTTTGCTTAATTTTCGACAGGGGATGTACATCACGCATGCGTAAAGAGCACTTCCTTTTGTTAACATTCAATGGGATGGAACGAATAAAATAAAAAAAACCCTGAATAATGATTTATTTTATTAAAATATCAGAGACTATATTGAGAAAAAATGATTTTAAACAGAAGCTACCAACATTAATTCTCTCTCGAAACTGAAAGAGGTTTTGAGGACTTTGAAAGCTTCACTTGCCATTGTTTCAGTATTACTGTTAGTTTTAACCAGGGAAGAACGGCGGTACACGTGTTTGATAACAATAACATGGGGGCTTCGACTAGTCGATTAGTAATCGATTACTGCTGGCGACTAGTCGATTCCTGAAAATCACTAATCGTTTCAACACTAAGGAGGAGCATTCATCCTAGTAAACAATGAAATACCATCATCTGAACAAGTAGACTTTGTAACAGAAAAGAAAAGAACCGAAAAGGCCTGCTAATATGAGTCTTCTGCATAGCTCACAGAAACACCAAAGATGCATCTCAACTAGAAGCCTCACTCGACCTTATTAGCAGAACAAAAACTAAAAACATGATACTCGCAGGCAACTTCAGTGCCCAGACATAACATGGGACACCCTGTCACCGCGAAATAATGCCCCAGATAAAGAAGTCCAACTCTCCATCATGGATATAGCAACACAATCCCACCCTACTCAAATACATGATGAACCAATGCAATAAAACAATCTACTCGATCTGGTATTCACATCTAATCCTACACTGGTAAAATCATCTGTAAACATCCCCAGTACATCTGATCGTGCAATCATAGTCAGGGATGTGGACATAACACCATCTTACCACAATGTAAACCAAGTAAGTGCTTTAGCTGGAAGAAAGCTGGCAGTGAAAACCTTGGAACCTTAGCCTTGGAACTCCAGACACTTTCGGAAACTATCATCACAATGTACAACAAAGGCACCAACATCCATGACCTTTGGGATACATTCAAATCAGAACTTTCCAATAGCATCGAGATGAATGTACCATCATGACAAATGAAATCAAATAACAACATCCTATGGATCAGTAACAACATCAAAAAACTCCTCCGCAAAAAGCAAATACTATATAATAGAGCAAAGAAAAGTAACTGGAAAAACTATAAAGAGCACCAGAAACTCGGTAAAAATAGCATAAAGAAAGCAGAGTGGAATTACACTAAACCCTCAATCCTCAAAGGACTCAAACAAAAAAATACCAAAACCTTTTAGAAATACGTGAAATCAAGGAAACAAGATAATATTGGCATCGCTCCACTCAAGTCAAAGGGAACACTAATCATAATCAGAGGGGGCACGGTGGCGTTGCGGTAACCGGTTCTCGTCAGATCACCGAAGTTAAGCAACTTTGAGCCCGGTTAGTCCTCGGATGGGTTACCGTCTGAGTGATCGATTTGGACTCCTGCGTTGTGTCCTTGGGCAAGGCACTTAACCCCGATTGTCCACATGGGGGCACGATGATGCCGTGTACTAAGGCGTACTGCACGTCGATAGTGCGCATGTCTTCAACCAATCTAACCCTGCCTGCGCTGCAGTGCGGAGTTACGATGTTGGGGAGCTGGCAGCTGCTCGTCGTTGCTCGGTGGTTCTCTCCGGGTACTCCGGCTTCCTCCACCCGTAAAACTGTCACGGTCATGATTAGCCATTGTGCATAAATAAGTGACCTTAAACATCAATAAATAAATAAATAAACAATTGTAGGGTAGGTTTATAAGAAATTTAAATTTTGTAGTAAATTTCCTTTCTTATTATACCTACCACAATTGTTTACATGGAGGTCCTCCCGTCTTCTTCATTCGGGTTAGAATCCTTCCTCCCCGCTGATGACATAACTCCAATGTTGGCAGATTCAAAAGAATGATTCATTAGTTACTGACTGCGCACTGTACCGGAAGCCATGGATCTGTACTAGGAGAAGAGCATCTCCTACTGGGTGTGCGCCGGTAGCACTCGACCCAGTTTTGGATTATTTTTTCTTGGTGCTTTTGCACCACTTTTCTTTCCCAAATCCCTTGGGAAAGATCAAAATAGAGTATATTTTCCGAGTTAGGGACTTCCACTGTAGTGCAAGCCTGTAATTGTGGTAGTTATAATAAGAAAGGAAATTTACTATAAAATTTAAATTTTCCATCTATCTGTAAAGATTTTTACCAGGTTATCTCCCCTTCAAGATTTGATATAGATTTGTATCTGGGATTTTTGTGCATGCAACTACTCCTACTTTTTTTAACCAATTTTGATCAAACGTCTGAAACATTATGACTAACAAGTGGGTATATGCATATTCTAAATTTTTTGATCTGCCACAATTTTAACCAAGTTATCTCCTATGAACTTTATTTATTAATTTATTAATTTATTATTGTTTTTTCAATCTCAACATTCAGAGGTGCATTCCAGTAAGCCAGAAGTGGGGGTATTAATCACCTTTAGTGTATATCATAATGACAGAGACTCCTTGGAAGGAGGAGTATTCATCCTAGTAAACAATGAAATACCATCATCTGAACAAGTAGACTTTGTAACAGAAAAGAAAAGAACCGAAAAGGCCTGCTAATATGAGTCTTCTGCATAGCTCACAGAAACACCAAAGATGCATCTCAACTAGAAGCCTCACTCGACCTTATTAGCAGAACAAAAACTAAAAACATGATACTCGCAGGCGACTTCAGTGCCCAGACATAACATGGGACACCCTGTCACCGCGAAATAATGCCCCAGATAAAGAAGTCCAACTCTCCATCATGGATATAGCAACACAACCCCACCCTACTCAAATACATGATGAACCAATGCAATAAAACAATCTACTCGATCTGGTATTCACATCTAATCCTACACTGGTAAAATCATCTGTAAACATCCCAAGTATATCTGATCATGCAATCATAGTCAGCGATGTGACATAACACCATCTTACCACAATGTAAACCAAGTAAGTGCTTTAGCTGGAAGAAAGCTGGCAGTGAAAACCTTGGAACCTTAGCCTTGGAACTCCAGACGCTTTCGGAAACTATCATCACAATGTACAACAAAGGCACCAACATCCAAGACCTTTGGGATACATTCAAATCAGAACTTTCCAATAGCATCGAGATGAATGTACCATCATGACAAATGAAATCAAATAACAACATCCTATGGATCAGTAACAACATCAAAAAACTCCTCCGCAAAAAGCAAATACTATATAATAGAGCAAAGAAAAGTAACTGGAAAAACTATAAAGAGCACCAGAAACTCGGTAAAAATAGCATAAAGAAAGCAGAGTGGAATTACACTAAACCCTCAATCCTCAAAGGACTCAAACAAAAAAATACCAAAACCTTTTAGAAATATGTGAAATCAAGGAAACAAGATAATATTGGCATCACTCCACTCAAGGCAAAGGGAACACTAATCATAATCAGAGGGGGCACGGTGGCGTTGCGGTAACCGGTTTTCGTCAGATCACCGAAGTTAAGCAACTTTGAGCCCGGTTAGTCCTCGAATGGGTTACCGTCTGAGTGATCGATTTGGACTCCTGCATTGTGTCCTTGGGCAAGGCACTTAACCCCGATTGTCCACATGGGGGCACGATGATGCCGTGTACTAAGGCGTTCTGCACGTCGATGGTGCGCATGTCTTCAACCAATCTAACCCTGTCTTTGCTGCAGTGCGGAGTTAGATGTTGGGGAGCTGGCAGCTGCTCGTCGTTGCTCGGTGGTTCTCTCCGGGCACTCCGGCTTCCTCCACCCGTAAAACTGTCACGGTAATGATTAGCCATTGTGCATAAGTATGTGACCTTAAACACCAATAAAAATAAAAAAAATCATAATCAGCAACTGCAAATCTAAGGCTGAACTTTTGGTTCAACAATTCCAGTCTGTATTCACTAAAGAAAAAGCCTTAAGTATGCCAACAACCCCAAAATTTATACAAGAAGACATTGCTAGCATTAAGATTGACATCAGTGGCACAGAAACACTACTGAAGAAATTAAATCCAAGACATCAAATCCAGATAACATCCCGAATACTATCCTTAAAGAATACTCAAAACAACTGGCACCTGGTATCTCGACAGTCTTCCGACTTTCATTAGATACCGGCACACTACCATCAGATTGGCTAATGGCAAACATATCAAGCATATACAAAAAAGGAGACAAGCATCTCCCAAAAAAATAACTGATCCATGTTGCTTACCTCTATGCTCTGTAAGCTCCTAGAACATATCTGCAGGCACATTTTGAAACACTTAGAAACACACAAAGTACTAACAAACCTAAATGATGACTTTAGGTCAGGCTATTCATGTGAGACCCAGCTGTTAACAACTACACACAATCTATTAAAATCATATGACAAAAGAAAGCTGATTGACATGGCCATTTTAGATTTCTCAAAGGTGTTTGATACAGTATCGCATCAAAAACTCCTCCATAAATTAGACCTTTATGGCATAAGAGGCAACATCCATAAATGGCTAAACAACCTCTTGACCAAGAGAACAATGAAAGTAGTACTCAATGGAGAATCATCATCAGAAGTGACTAGACTCAGGGGTACCCCAGGGGAGAGTATTGGGACCAATAAATACTATTCCTATGCCACATCAATGATTTCCCAGACTCTTGCCAGTTCAATAGTACAACTCGTTGTGGATGACTGTCTGTTGTATATGGAAATCAAAACATTTGAAGACCACACAAAATTACAAAAAGACCTATGCAACATTGAAACCTGAGCAGATGACTGGGGCATGAGATTTAATTCAACAAAATGCTACATCCTATAGCGAAAAGAAAAGCCAATTCTTCTATACCTTAAACAACCACATACTACAGGAAGTACAAGCAAATCCATATCTAGGCCTACAAATCTCCAACGTCCTAAAATGAGGAAATCATATTGGAAATGTAGCAAAGATAGCCAATTTCACCCTGGGCTTCCTCAGAAAAAACCTGAAGTATTGTCCCGGGGAATGCCAAACACTCTCATATACAGCTCTTGTACATTCTATGTTTGAATACGGAGCTGTGATATGGGTCCCCCATACCAAGAATGACATCAACAAACTAGAGAAAATCGAAAGACTTGCAGAAATCTATATCGGAAAGAGTTTGAGACAGATTAATCAGTCTAAACTTCATTCAGTAGTAAATATCTTTATGTGACGTTTTGTTTTCTGACCAATCTTATTACAGCAACATTTACCCAAAACAAGAATGTGTTGAAAAGCATGAACATCTGTACAGAGCTTTTGTTTCCAATGTAGAAGTGCAAGTGCATTAGTGCACCTCAAATCGAAAGCATTGAACTAATTTTAATAAAATTAAATTAAATTTCTTAAAGTTTCACAAAGTGGAAACTTCAAGGCTTTAGAGAATACACTCGGGTGACTAATCGACAAGTGATTCACTAATCGGTTAATAGATTTGTTTAGTACTAATCACGTTGGCATCGACTAGTTGAAAAATCGTTTCAACACCATTGCCTTCAACCATTACTACCGGGTAACCCTTAGTTAATACGTTGGGGAGTCTGACAGTTTGGTAGTTCTTTCTGGCTTCCTACCCCATAAAACTGTCAAAATGAGGTGACCCAAGCTGTCCAAAGTGTCATCACCCACCCCCCCCCCCCCCCAAAAAAAAAAAAATATATATATATAAATAACAATAGTTTTTGTTGAGGTGAGCAATTTGGGCTGACTTAGGCCTCTGGTTTTATAAGACGAGTATAAAATTTTGAAAGTCAGTTACCTTGAATATTTTATGTGTGCAGAGTTACCATCTCTTGTGTGGAGATTTTAATTTTTGTGTAAAGGTTGTGTTTTCTTGTTCCAGGCTTATGCCAATTCTGAAGTTACCCTTGGTAAATGTTTAGAAGGCCGAAGAAGAGATGTTGTTGTCGCCTCCAAGTATGGTTTTCGTGAAGGGATCAACACGCCGCCATATTCTGCTGAGGACATTGATGTCAGCATTACAGAAAGACTATCACGATTACAGACAGACTATATTGACATTATGCAGGTGAAGTTTTTTTTATTTCTGTATGTTTTTCAGGAATTTAAGCTTTTAGTTTTCGGGCCTGGACACCTGAATTCATACCTGACCACAGTCTGTACATGTCTAGCATTGATTTCTAACCCTGACCTCTTAAATCTGCATTGTCCGTTAGTCTATCCATCAGTTTGTCTGACTATTTGTCTGTCCGGAGCCATATCTCTATAATGCTTAGGTGGATTTCCACAAAACTTCACACAAAGACCAATGGAAGGTCTGTTGCACAGCAACACCATGCTCAAGTGGCAATGGCCAAGGTCACAGGAATGGGAAAACTTGATTCTCTCACAGACTGTAGTTGTCCGTCTGGAGCCATAATATAATGCTTGGGTGGGTTTCCACAAAACTTCACACAAAGTTAAAGACTAATGGAAGTTACCAATGAGTTAACTCAACCAGGTTTTTGCTGAATCATGCCATCATGATGTCACCATGTTCATAAACAGGCCTGAGAATAAGCAGTCTGACATTTGCAGAATGAGATCCCCAGAGGGTGAGTTTGATGATGCTATCCCATACAGTGGTCCACTTTATCCTTTGGGTATCTCTTTCTGTTTAATAGTCCAGTTTGTGTTGTCAGCATTGAACAAGGATTATAGGCCCCAAAGTTGGCATATCTACAGCATTTATGCAGAGTGAAAATCTTGATAAACAGTGCAGATGCAAAGTGTATTTAGATATATTAAAAGCCCATGAATTTATTAAGTGAAACATGCTTTCAAGATGATCAAAGTATTTGTTTTTGGGACTCCAAATAGTTATTGGAAGCGATCATAGGCCCATATCAAATTCTCGGTTGACCCTACGTGTCGGGTGGTATGATATACATTTTGTTCGAGCATTCCATTTTTCCTTATTTCAGGCACTGGTAGTAGTGACTGTGTTACTAGAGAGGCTTTGTTTTGAATTATATTATCTTGTTGAATGTAATAATTATTTTATAAATGACAACAGATTAAGTGATAGATTAAAAGATTGAAAACCATGATTTCATTCTGTTAATTGTGCAACAATAATCATCATCCAAATGAAGTACAAATATTCTATGGAGTGTTCATTTACACTTTTGAGGTTTTCACATTTTTCGGTATTGGCACTTTTTATTATTATTATTATAATCATTATTATATATTTTATAATAATGATAATTAGTTGGCAATACCAGATATTTTTATCATTGATAATAATAGAATGTGTTCATTATATTATTATTAATATCATTATTATTATGTATAAGAATATTATACCTTTATTTCTAATTGTTCTTTTTTTTTTATTATAAGTTATCACTGCCAACATGTATGGTATATGGTGATTTAATACCTGAATGTTGGTTTTTAAACACCGAGCTGCAGGCGAGGTGTTTAAATGAGACATCCTGGTATTAAATCTCCATATACCATACATGTTGATGGAGATAATGCTTTTATCCCATTTGAAACACAATAGAAACATAGTGGAAATAAATTTGCGGATGCGTTTCTCATGATCCGCAATCAGTTGGATAATTGTTTTGTTTCTTCAAATGCAGAAGACAACAGATAGAGTTACATCCCTTGAATCATTAAGGAAACGAGTAAACAGTATTTTGTTGACATATCATCCCCTGAGTTCCAGTGTGTTCTCTGTGCCTACTGGCACATAGAACACATTGGATCTCAGGGGACGAATTATTTGCACTTATTTTATTTTTCTCAAGTTTGTTTATTTTAATTATTTGACTATTTAATTTATAACAACAAAATATGATCGAATTGTTGGAAATCTAATGCTATTTCAGACTATTTTCAGGTTTTTTGGTTCGATTTTTATATCGAGGCGACCAAACGCAGAAAACGTTTGTTTAAACCATATACCCCCGATGTTTCGCATGTGCTTATACCCTGGATGTTGCACGCTCTCATATACCTTGGATGTTGGGTGCAGTGATGCACCCTTTGCCATGGCTATTTGCCCAAGGCATTCTGACCAATCAAGAGAAATAACTTATCGGGATATGTGCACAGTTGTTCTTATTATTATTATTTCTTATAGGTTTTGCCTTCATAGCAATAATAATTATTTTACAAATTCTTTATATACAGGATACAGGAAAATATTTTTTGGTTGGTGAGTCAGTCGTTCATCTCCGGAAACACAGAATTATATTTCATGCACATTATCTACTATTTAATTTACGTGGAAACAACTTTTAATTGAAACAATATAATAGCCAGACCTAAAGTTATTGGCATTTTATACGGTAATATTACAAACTATGATTATAGCTGATGTGTATTGTTCTTTCTATTTTCCCCCCTTAAACAAAACTTGCCGTAGATACTGGAATGAAGGAGGGCTCACTGGTAAAAATCTTTCGAGTTTCATATAATACTACAAAAATTTGTTGTTTCCATGCATGTATTAGGTTTTTAATGACCGTACGTTTTTGCTTATATTCAACATTTCTTACCACATTTAACATAATCTTCATTAGGAACAGAAATTATTCATTTTATCAGTCAAACATGTTAGTTAACTCCTAGCACTCTGGTAATATTTCAAATTTTTCGTCACTGACTCCATATCGCTCATGCAGCAAGAAAAATTTAACAAATTATATCTTGTTTGACAGAGCTCAATTTATAAATTTTCAGTTGCATTGTGGGAAACATTTTCTGCTGAAAACTTTGGTATTTTGGTATCACAGTGCAGAGGGTTAAGTAAATGGAATTGCTGATTTTTATACACAAATATTTATCTTCCTTATTTTGTCATTTTATTTTCACAGTTTGAATATTACATTTTATTTTGAGAGATAAAAATAAGAAGAAATTGTTTTCTGTCTTTCAAACATTCTTTACGACCAATATAAGAGCTGATCACATTTGGGAGAAATTTAATACAAGAGCTGATCACATTTGGGAGAATATTAGGTGTTATGTGGCATTGCATGCTTTCAGACTGATGCCTCTTTATTTATTTTATGAAAAGCATCAAAGATTATATTGGCTGCTATATAGAATAGTGTGGCATTTTAATCTAATATAACCATCTGTGTGAAAGAGATTTGTGTCTTTATCAAATATGTAAAAATGTAGTGTTTTTTCTCTCTTAAATTTCTGATAATGTATGTACCAATGAAGTTTGATAATAAAATACATGGGAAATTAACACAAGTTGCATGTCAGAAATGGTAACTTTGACCAAAATTAAAACTAAAACCTACAAAATAATTAAATAAACAAATAAATAAATAATATCTGTAGTTAACAGAATGTTAAATGTTTTTTGGGTTTTTTTTTGCATTAGTGTTTTCCGGTATGGCTGTTGATCATTTATGGTATATATTCAGTATTTCTAGTATGACTAAGAATATTATACCTGGTTTATTACAAAACTTTTTATTGGAAGTTTTCATTTTAAATTGATCTGTTATTTGTGAAGTAAATTATAGATGATTCAAGTTTAAACACTATTCATAATTGCTTTAAATGAAAATGTCGAAATGACTGTGTTCAAACAGTAACATGCCCTAAATGGTGATATGATTTCAATACTTCTGATGGCTTCAAATAAAGGAAGGAAATACATGCTCAAATACACCTTTCAAATTGAATGACAATATGTCTTGTTGATTTTTATGCCCCCGAGAACCTCTTGGGGGTATTATGCTTTCACCATGTCCATCTGTCATCCGGCATCCATTCGTTAACTTTTGGTTTCCATCAAATAACTAAAGAACCGTTCATTCGTTCAAATCATAGTTTTAGGGGGAACTTGTGGATGACTAGACAATACCTTCTTTCGATTTTGGTTCAGCTAGCCAATTCAATATGGCCGCCATGGCAGCCATATTGAATTTGGTTTCCATTCAATAACTAGTGAATGCTGACTTGAATCATTTTTATTTTTTAATTGTGCATAGTTGGTGCCTAGAGGAAACTTCCTTTTGATTTTGGACCAGTCAGCTGATCCAAGATGGCCACCAGTAGCCTATTCGTTATGGCTTCCATGGTGGCCATCTTGAATTTGGTTTCCATCTAATAACTAATGAATACTGACACAAATCAATTTCAGTTTTTGGTTATGCATTATTGGTGTCTATAGAGGAAGCTACCTTTCGATTTTGGTGCAGGTAGCCAATTCCATATGGCCGCCATGGTGGCCATATTGAATTTGGTTTCCATCCAATAACTAATGAATGCTGACTCGAATCATTTTTATTTTTTTAATTATGCATTGTTGGTGTCTAGAGGAAGAGTCTTTTCGAATTTGGACCATTCAGCTGACCCAAGATGGCCACCAGTGGCCAATTCATTATGGCTTCCATTGTGGCCATCTTGAATTTGGTTTCCATCCAATAACTAATGAATACTGACTCAGATCAATTTCAATTTTTAGTTTTGCATTATTGGTGTCTAGAGGAAGCTTCCTTTTGATTTTGGATCAGCTAGCCAATTCAATATGGCCACCATGGTGGTCATATTGAATTTGGTTTCCGTCCAATAACTAATGAATGCTGACTGAAATAAAAAAAATTTTTTGATGCAATATTGGTGTCTAGAGGAAGCTTCCTTTTGATTTGGTTATGCCCCCCGAGAGACTTACCTACCCTTTTATGACAACATCGGGGGTGGGGGGGGGGGGGGGGGGGGGGGGGAGGAGGCATATGCCATGCTTTGCATTGCTCTTGTTGATTTATTGTATCAGAATTATGATAAAATCAAGAAGGAACAAAACTGACTGCTGTTAGAAAATGAGGACATTCATTCTTCTGTCAGTTTTTAACGAATAATCTCAGAATTTTTATTCACCTGTTTAAAATCTGAAACATAAAAGGCCAGTTTAAAAAAAGTTACAAATGAGATTGGTGAATTATTTAGTAAATATTTTGAAAGGGAAATGTTTTCTGCTAATGTTGGATCATTGAAAAGATTGAAATAAAACTATTTTTGTTGGTCTACAGAGGGTAGTAAATTGCTTTTTATCAATTTAGGTGTAATTGATAGATAATTAACTATTCAAAATAATAAAAAAAAAAACGTAATGAAATTATTCAATCTGTCATTTTTTAGCTCACCTGACTTTCAGTCAGGAGAGCTATAGTGATCACTCACCGTCCGTCGTCCGTCGTCCGTGAACATGGTGTTTGCGTCTTCTCCTCCCAAACCGCTGAACCAATTTAATTGATATTTGAGATAATAGTTTGTTATGACATCGCAATTTGATTTTGTTCAAATCAAGTTGCCCCGCCCGTGGGTAGGGCCACATCCAAAAAGTGTGCTGAAATCTTAAAAAATCTTCTTCTCATGAACCAGCAGTAGCAGAGACTTGATATTTGGTGTGCAGCTTCCTTTTGAGGTGTAGACTCAGATTTGTTCAAGAGAAGTTTGTGGGGCTATACTTGGCGTCGTTATGGGAGGGGCAAAATTTTTGGCCCCGCCCAAAATTTCTATTTTCCAAACCGAGAGGCTGATTTGAACCAAATTTTATGTGAGGGCTTATTGGGTCATAAGTAACTAATTTATGCTGATTTTTTTTCCCCGTAGCCCCATGGGAACCTCAGGAGCTAAAAATAGAAAAAAATTAAAACGCCCATATCTCCAAAACTGCACGGCACCGAGAATTTTTATTTGGTGTGAAGCTTCCTTAGGACCAACAGAAAGAATTGGTAAAAAAAAATTGCCATCGATTTTATCATAGGGTACAGTTTCGGGACATTGAAAAAGTGCTGAGTCAGCACTTTTTAACACTGTAGGCAATGGGAAAAACATTAAAAAATCTTCTTCTCCAGATCCAGCAGGCAGAATCTTTTGATATTTGGTATGCAACATTGGAGGGTGGATCTGATTCAGGTTTGTTCAAATCTGCCCCCTGGGTTCATATTTGGGCTCAGTATAGGAGCCCGATTTCGAACTTAGTGCATTTCAGGCAAATTTCTTAAAAAATCTTCTTCTCCAGATCCAGCAGGCAGAATCTTTTGATATTTGGTATGCAACATTGTGGGGTGGATCTGATTCAAGTTTGTTCAAATCGGCCCCCTGGGTTTATATTTGGGCTCAGTATAGGAGCCCAAATTTGAACTTACTGCATTTCAGGCAAATTTCTTTGAAAATCTTCTTCTCCAGATCCAGCAGGCAGAATCTTTTGATATTTGGTATGCAACATTGTGGGGTGGATCTGATTCAAGTTTGTTCAAATCGGCCCCTTGGGTTTATATTTGGGCTCTGTATAGGAGCCCAAATTTGAACTTACTGCATTTCAGGCAAATTTCTTTGAAAATCTTCTTCTCCAGATCCAGCAGGCAGAATCTTTTGATATTTGGTATGCAACATTGTGGGGTGGATCTGATTCAAGTTTGTTCAAATCGGCCCCTTGGGTTTATATTTGGGCTCTGTATAGGAGCCCAAATTTGAACTTAGTGCATTTCAGGCAAATTTCTTTGAAAATCTTCTTCTCAAGATCCAGCAGGCAGAATCTTTTGATATTGGGTATGCAACATTGTGGGGTGGATCTGATTCAAGTTTGTTCAAATCGGCCCCTTGGGTTTATATTTGGGCTCAGTATAGGAGCCAAAATTTGAACTTAGTGCATTTCAGGCAAATTTCTTAAAAAATCTTCTTCTCCAGATCCAGCAGACAGAATCTTTTGATATTTGGTATGCAACATTGTGGGGTGGATCTGATTCTATTTTGTTCAAATCGGCTCCCTAGATTCATATTTGGGCTCACTATAGAAGCTCGAATTTGAACTTAGTGCATTTCAGGCAAATTTCTTCAAAAATCTTCTTCTCCAGATCCTGCAGGCAGAATCTTTTGATATTTGGTATGCAACATTGTGGGGTGGATCTGATTCCAGTTTGTTCAAATCGGCCACCTGGATTCATATTTGGGCTCACTATAGAAGCCCAAATTCGAACTTAGTGCATTTCAGGCAAATTTCTTTGAAAATCTTCTTCTCAAGATCCAGCAGGCAGAATCTTGTGATATTTGGTATGCAGCATCCTTAGGGGGGTGAGATTCAAGTTTGTTCAAGCCATGTCCCTAGGTCCATATTTGGGCTCAATGTGGGAGCTTGAATTGTAACTTTGTTCGAAATGAGGAATTTTCTTAAAAAATCTTCTTCTTCAGATCCAGCAGTCGGAATGGTTTGATATGTGGTGACTAGCATCCTTGGGGGGGGAGGGGGGATTCAAGTGTGTTAAAGCCAAGTCCATGGGTCCATATTTGGGCTCCCTGTGGGAGCCCAAATTATAACTTAGTCAATATGAGGAATTTTTCTTTAAAAATCTTCTTCTTCAGATTCAGCAGTTGGAATGTTTTGATATTTAGCATGGAGCAACCTTAGGGGGCTGAGATTCAAGTTTGTTCAAGCCAAGTCCCTTGGTTCATATTTAGGCTCACTATGGGAGCCTGAATGACAACTTAGTTCAAAATGAGGAATTTTATTTAAAAATCTTCAGATCCAGCAGATGAATGCTTTTGATATTTTTTATGCAGCATCCTTAGGGGGGTAAGATTCAAGTTTGTTCAAGCCATGACCCTAGGTCCATATTTGGGCTGATTGTGGGAGCTCGAATTGTAACTTGGTTCAAAATGAGGAATTTTCTTTAAAAATCTTCTTCTTCAGATCCAGCAGTCGGAATGTTTTGATATTTGGTGTGCAGAATCCTTAGGGGTGTGAGATTCAGGTTTGTTAAAACCAAGTCCCTGGGTTCATATATGGGCTTCCTGTGGGAGCCCGAATTATGACTTAGTTCAGTATGAGGAATATTCTTTAAAAATCATTTTTTAGATCCACTGGTCAGAATATTTGGATATTTGGTTTCAGCTTTTCTTAGGAGGAGCAGATGCAACTTGTGGAAATCAATTCTCTGGGTTGCTATTTAGGCTGCCATGTCAGGTGAGCGCCCTCAGGCCCCCTGGGGCCTCTTGTTATAGCTTGTAAGATGAAAACGGAGTAACACATAAGGCCTCAAAAAGTTAAAAATCTGTTTCTCAGGCTATTCCGCATGGTCCTTTTGGCTGCCGCATGCTCTCTTTTTATAACCAATGCAAACTTATTAAAAATAAAATTAAAAGGTTTATGTCTGATATTTTTCCCAAGTTAATAAAATTGATAAATTTGTCCTGTGAGTGTAACAATGCTTTAGCCATGAACCAAGAACATGAACTTTTGATGGTAGAGAAATAATTACAAAAGTAAAATACCTCCTCCCCCCCCCCCCCCCCCCCCCTCACCAATTTTACAAAAAAATGGCCTGAGAAACAAGATCTACTTTGCGGGCCTAATTGGTACTAGCTTGGTGATAGGATACTCAATTGTAAAGAGTTTGTTGCACCTATTGTAATGAGAATTATTATTCACACTTTCTTTTTGTTTTAAAAAAATCAAGTAAGATTGGACTGTTTTGAAGCATTTCTTCTGTTGAATGTTTTTTTAATACTTCTTGATCACAGTGCATATCTGATTTTATGGGGGAAGACATTATAAAACTACACTACTAATATATTAATGATGGATTTGCTTAAAACCCTTCTGACTGGTCAGTGATGACCTTTTGATCGGAAACTGAACATACACAGGCCATAAAATTTGAGAGGAATGATTTTATTGTTCCTCTGATGGTTATCTAAATGAAAAAAACAGATAACCGAAAAGTTGTTCATCTGGAACTACAAACAGTTTGTCAAAAAATTGTGTCTTATCACCTTATTTGCTAGCACTGTTTTAAAAAGTTCCTGTGGGAAGACCCCCCCCCCTCTCTTCAATGCTCAAACTCCCTGAGACAGCTGATGACCCCTGTGCTTGCCGCATATGCTTTCAAAATCTATGAACTGTCATACAAACAAAATTTCCACCAATGAAGCACCGGGATTACCCTGGTGCTTCATTGGTGGAAATTTCACTAGGTGTCAAAGCGGATCATCTCTGAATTATATGCTTGCAAAAATCAATAGATTTTGACTTATCCACGATGGCTGTACTGTAATCGGTCCTCTTTATTATATCCAGATGAACTGTAAATAGGTTATCTCAAAATTCGAGATTTTATTCTCTGATATAGGTTTTTGAATTTTCTGTGCTATGACGATTGAGATGATGGATGAGACTCACGATCCCAACTGGCTTTAATTGAGAACTTGGTAGCACTGTTCACTAAGGAGTAAAGCGTATAAATGGTACACATTCTATCACTTATTGCTACCTTGGCTTCTGGCAGATTAGTTATTCAAACAGTTTGGCAGTTATTTGCACTTTTGAAACAAATACATGCACAGACATCTATGAGTTATGTACTATTTTATGGTAATGTTTCTGTTGAAAAATACAAACAGAAATTTGTTGGTGCTGTCATCATTTAATGCTGCCTTTGACAGTTTAAAAAAGTAGCATAGTTTTGGGGGGATTGTTAACATTTTTTATACCCCCACAAAACAATGTTTAGTGGGGTATAACGGAGTCAACATGTCCGTTGGTCAGTCGGTTGGTCTGTCGGCGTCGTCGGTCCGTGGAACATGTAAACTTGTGGAGCAAACTACTTCCACAGTTTTAGCCGCATTTTCGTGAAACTTCACTAAAATGATCAACTTGATGAGGGGAAGTGCGTGACAAAAATTTTTTCCCGCTTGGTTTGAAGATGGCCAACTGGTGTGGCCATATTGGATTTTTTTTATGAAAACTTGTGGAGTACACTACATCCACATTTTTAGCTGCCTTTTCATGAAACTTCACAAAAATGATCAACATGATGAGGGGAAGTGCGTGACATAATTTTTTTCCCACTCAGTTTCAAGATGACTGACTGGCAGTCATATTGGATTTCTTTTTACTTAGAAAAATTGAATGCCCCTTTTCAGTCAACCACATTAGGCAGTGTGCCACGGTGGGGATATACCGGGCGACAGACCATTTCTAGTTTCAGTTTGTACACAATCTTGATAAATTATTAAATTGCTTTGTTTTTTCATTCTGTCTATCGTTTGTGAGATGAAAATGAAGCAACAGAGAATTGGTACTAGCTTGGTGATGGGATGCACAGTTTTAAAAAGTTTGTTGCACCTATTGCTTTGAGAATTATTGTTAACGCTCTCTTTTTTATAAAAAGAAATCAAGCAAGATTGGTCTATTTTAACACTTAACCCTTTACCCAACGTAACGGCCAAAACCGGCCAGCACTATTCTCAAAAATCGCCAATTAATTTTCATTATTTTTTTCATTTTTTGTCTCAAAAACATAGGTTATGACCCCTCGTTGGAACGAGCTCGTCGAGCTCGTTCCAACGAGGGGTCATAACCTATGTTTTTGAGACAAAAAATGAAATAAATTAGTTATTCAAGAATTATTTTTGCAAGTGTCGTCTGCTTTTCATGTTAGGTAAAGGGTTAAGCTACCAAAAACGACTATTGTCAACTATTTTATGATAATTATCTGTACGTCCTGGAATGTGCAGATCAAACCTACCATCTGATTAATTGTTGGAAAGTGCTCAAGAGTGCCCTTTCCAACAATTAATCAGATGATAGAGTTTCAAGTATGTCATAAATTGTATGAAAATTATTTGATTAAAAATCCTTTCTGTTCAGGCCAAATAGTATTAGCGTTTTCAATGTAAAGATCCAGCATAATTCAGCACTTCATCTCTTTAAGGTTGAATTGTGGCCCTCTGGGTCGGTCTGTAGAATATGGATGATACAGTAGAGTACATCCTTGATGGTGTGATTGTCTTGATTAAAATGTATTGCCACAGGTTTCCTTTTTATATGGATGTCAAAATAAAGTGTATGGGTATACATTAGAACCAAAAAAGAAATGTGATTAGTTTTATAAAAAAACGATTTTGCAGAAAGCTAAAAGCTTATTTGGGTATTCTAGTTCTTTTTCTTTTTTTCATATTGTCATATTTTGTGTACGAGTTTTAAACTAACACTAAAAGCTTTTTTTCATAAATATGGAAAATGGTGTTGAAAATTATTGATGTATATGTCTTGCATGATAGTGTGCAACCAAAAAGGGAATTGAAAAGACAAAAAAAATTACTCAGTAAAATCAAAGCACACCTATTTGCAAGAATATCATACTTATATTCTTACACTTCCATATTCATTTTGTGACAATCATTAGCATTTATGAGATATGTCTGGTTCATCATAAAAAATATTGTTAAAATTAAAATATTCTGAAAAATGTTTCTTGCGATAATTTTTATCCATTTATCTATCGATTATTTTTATTAGCTCAACATGTCAACGTGAAGTAAAAGCTATTTGGATGGGTTGTGATCCATCGCCCATCCATACGTATATCTGTACATACGTCCATATGTCCATACGTATGTCCATACGTCTGTCCATCCACAATTCCTTTACCACACCCTACAGGCTGCAGCTCTCACCCAATCAGTTCCAAGTTTCATGCATGGCTTTGGGGCAATGTCTAGATGGGAGCCATCAAAAGTTTTCTGAATTTCATTAAAAAACATGCCATCTTGAATTTGGAGAAAAATTGTCAACAATTCCATTAGCACACACCCTACAGGCCGCATCTCTCATCTGATCTTTTTTTGAATTCATATATTGCTTTGGTGTGATGTCTAGATGGGAGCTATCAAATTTTCTGAATTGCATTATAAAATATGGACAGCCATCTTGGATTTGGCATATGAATTGTCAACAATTTCATTGGCACACCCTGCAAGCCTCATCTGTCACCCAATCTTTTTTCAAATTTCATATGTAGTTTTGGTGTGATGTCCAGGTGGGAGCCATCAAATTTTTCTGAATTTTGTTGAAAAACATGGCCGCCAGTGGCCATCTTGGATTTGGCATATAAATTATCAATAATCCCATTAGCACACCCTACAGGCCACGTTCCTCACTCTATCTTTTTTGAAATTTCGTTTGTAGTTTTGGTATGATGTCTAGATTTTAATTTTTCTGAATTTTGTTCAAAAACATGGCTGGCAGTGGCCATCTTCGATTTGGCATATAAATTGCCATCAATTCCATTAGCAGACCCTACAGGCCGCACCTCTCATCTGGTCTTTTTCAGATTCTTTGTGTAACTTTGGTATGATGTCTAGATGGGAGTTATCAAGTTTTTCTGCATTCCATTGAAAAAGATGGCTGTCATCTGCCATCTTGGTCTTTGACATATAAATTGTTAACAATTCCATTAGTACACCCAACAGATTTCATATGTAGCTTTGATGTAATGTCTTTTTCTGTAGAAAGTTGAGTGAATGATTTGTCATTACTGGACCTTTCTATTTAGTGCAGTCTCTTCTTGGACAAATTGAGCTGCAGTGTCATTGACACTGACATGAAGAAACGTATGGTCCACAAGATGAAACAGTCAAATAAAGTTTTTATTTTAGATGTTTACCATTAATACTAGCTTCCAAATTGTCAACTCTTTTATCTCATGTTGTCTAGTGTGAGAAGGCACCCTCATACTTTTCAAAAACATTTGCAATATAACATTTAGTTTTATCCTGAAAATATAAACGAACAAAATGTGGCCTCAGCTTCTAAAAATTTAATTAAAACTCAATAAATAAATAAAGAAAGAAATTCTTATAAAATCCATAAGGTATGTAATATTGTTACTTAATGTTATCAACAAAAATTCCTGTTGCAGGAGTCATGCTATGGTCAAGCCCAGATACTTTGTATAGCTTTGTTTCAATTCTACATTTGTTGTTGCAGGTAATTCAAACTCTGCTAAATAAATGAATAGATAAATTGATTATTCAGAAGTCAAGTGTTTGTAAGCTTTCTTGTTACTTTTTGCTTTCAGATTATTGATCTTGAATGTTTTAAAATTTTTTCAGACACAAACTCATGCTTTGCCATTACCATCAACAAGTCAGGAAAATTTGTTTTCTGATAATGATGATCAGGACTTAATCAGTTCTTTGGAATGTTCTTCAGTAGGGCTGAAATGATATACTTCCTTTATGATGCAATATGTATCACAATTCAGTCTTTTTGACATATGTATCATGATACACATGATCTCTCATTGCATGCAACTACAACTATCAAATACTTTGAACTTTATGTATTCATTTCCAATAGCTTCCTTTTATTACAAATTTTTGAATGCAGTCTTCAAACAATATGTAACTTCTCAAAGTGATAACCGTTGGCGTTCATTAATTTCAGGTTTTGATTTTATGATGGGGTTGCGGTGGTTCAGTAGACAGAGGTGCAGGCTGCAAGCCGAGAGGTCCTTGGTTCGAATCCCACCTGCGGCAGCCGCATTGTATCCTTTGGCAAGGTGCTTCACCCCCATTGCCCATGCCAATGTTTACTAAGGCATACTGCACGTCGATGGTGCACTTGTCTTCAACCAATGCTAACCCTGTTTTTGTGGAGTTAGCATGTTGGGGAGCTGACAGTTGCTCTCCATTGCTCAGTGGTTCTCTCTGGGTACTCCGGCTTCCTCCACCCATAAAACTGTTGTGGTCAAGATTAGCCATTGTGCAGAAATATGTGATCTTAAAAACCAATAAATAAATATTTGTGATTGTTTTCCGTGTTTTGTTCATCTAGAAAATTTGTTCAAACAATTTAATCCCTTATATCTTGTTTCACAGAGCTCTAATGGATTAATCAAATAAATACTTAGCAATTTAGAGGGAATTTCCCAACTTTTGGTTAACTCAATAATCCTGTGTTAATGGCATATTTATCACTGTCAACATGGTATACAAAATAAAGAAAAAGAGGGTTTTACTACACAAACTTTCAAAATCTAAGAAATTGTTTCACCTGATATTATTTATATTTATCATATCGAGATACATAGGGAACAACAATATGTATTGAATTGTGAGCAATGTATCATGATTCAAGCATATCATGATTAATCATTGCAGCCCTATTCTACAGACATTTCTAGTTCATTTTTTACGGATGAAAAAGATTCTACCAATATTTAATCAAGTTATTCTTTGTATTTAATGTCATGTTATTCATGTTATGTTTTTGTCAGGTTATTCAAATTTATTAAATTAAATAAACTTTTTTCAGAAATGGAAATTGAATTGTACACTGTTAATGAAATCCCAGTGAGATTTCTTCTATCAACACAAGTGAGAATTCTTCGGGTTTTTTTTTTATTTCAGCACATTGGGTGTGGACAGATTTTTGTTTAAAACACTATTTGATTTCTATTTCAGTCATGGTGGGTTCAGTTAATTTCCAGTTTTATTCCAGAACACACGCTTGAATCATTTCAAGCAATTAGTTATTATTACTATTACAACTATGTTGACTCAAAATTTAATTATTTGTGTTTTTCATTTTTTGGGGAATATTTAACCCTTTACCTAACACGAAAGGCAGACAACACTTGCAAAAAAATTCTTGAATAACTAATTTGTTTCATTTTTTTTGTGTTAAAAACATAGTTTATGACTCCTCACTGGAACAAGTTCATTGAGTTTGTTCCAATTACAGATCAAAAGTTGTGTTTTTGAGACAAAAAATTAAAATATAATGAAAATTCAAAGGGTATTTTTAGCTTAACTTGACAAAGTCAAGATATGCTATTGCCATAACGTGTGCGTAAGTCTGTGAGTCTGTTCAGATTTTCCTTTAGCACAGGCTACACCCCATAGTTTTTGTCCGATTGTCACGAAATTTGATATGCAGGTTTGAGGTCATGTTTAGATGAGAATGTCCCCTTTTGGTCATGATCTGTCAACCGTGACGGCTGCCCAAGCCTGAAACCCAAAAACTTTTGGGCACAGTCTACAGGTCATATTTAATATGGAGGGATTTCATTGTAATTTGGTAGGATGACTCCGTATGATGTCTAGCAAACTTCCCCATTTGGTCTCGATCTGTCAACCGTGATGACTTCCCAAGCCCAAAACCCCAAAACCTTTAGCACAGTCTACAGGTCGTATTTATGGAGGGATTTCATTGTAACTTGGTAGAATGACTCCATATGTCTGGATGAGAACGTCCCCTTTTGGTCGCGATTGGTCAACTGTGACGGCTACAGGGCCCGAAGCCCAAAAACCTTTAGCACAGTCTACAGGTCGTATTTATGAAGGGATTTCATTGTAACTTGATAGGATGACTCCAGATAATGTCTTGATGAGAACGTCCCCTTTTGGTCACGATCATTCAGCCGCGATGGCTGCCCGAGCCCCAAACCCGAAAACCTTTAGCACAGACTATAGGTCGTATTTATGAAGGGATTTCATTGTAACTTTGTAGGTTGACTCAGTATAATGTCTAGATGAGGACGTTCCCCTTTTGGTTGCAATCAGTCAACCATGATGTCTGCCCAAGCCCGAAGCCCAAAAACTTTTAGTACAGTCTACAGGTCATATTTAGTATGGAGGGATTTCATTGTAACTTGGTAGGATGACCATGTATGATGTCCAGAAGAGAACTTCCCCATTTGGTTGTGATCTGTCAGCCATGATGACTACCCGAGACCAAAACCCGAAAACCTTTAGCACAGTATACAGATCATATTTATGGAGTGATTTCATTGTACCTTGGTAGGATGACTCCATATAATGTCTAGATCATTCAACTGTAACGGCTGCCCGAGCCCAAAACCCGAAAACCTTTAGCACAGACTATAGGTCGTATTTATGAAGGGATTTCATTGTAACTTGGTAGGATGACTCAGTATATTGTCTAGATGAGGTTGTCCCCTTTTGGTTGCGATCAGTCTACCATGAATCGATGGCTACACAGGCCCGATGCCCGAAAACCTTTTGCACAGTCTACAGGCTGTATTTATGAAGGGATTTCATTGTAACTTGATGGGATGAATAATTTTGGAATAATTTCATTGCAGCTTGGTAACTTTGGTTGACATACATTAACTGTGAAGGCCACATGCATTAACTGTGAGGGCCACATTAACCCACCCCTCAATTCTTTAGTACAGTCTGCACCTCAAATTATTTTTATTGAAAACATAGCTTACAGGGAACAGAAATTAACATATTCCCAATTATCACAATTCTTGTCTTATTTCATAATCCTTTCATAAACATTGAACATTATCCTTACCATCAACACAATACACAATCAAGTTTAAGCTACAGTGTCATTGACACTTTCATTGTGAATGGTGCTGGCTGGTTTTGGCCGTTATGTTGGATAAAGGGTTAAATTCCTATTCAGTTAGAATGTTTGCTTATTAGACATAAAATGTTCTGATAAAATTTGTTTCCATGCCAACAGATTTTGTGAATTAGGCCACATAAAATAAATTAATTGATTCTCAGACAATTTTTCTTTCAAATCAGTGAGGGAGAGAGGGTTTTAATTTTTATTTTTCTTTTGCAAAAAGTGAGCAAACATGGCGAGGATTTCGGCGGTCTTTTTACACACTGGCACAGAAATATAGAAATTGCATATTTATACAAATAAATCATTTTTAATTTGAAAAATAAAACATTCCTCTGAAAAGAAACTGTGGGTACCGCAATTCAAAGGCTTCATATTCTTTTGATGCTCTTCATATTATCTTTGAAGTAAAAGTGTTTAATCTATGGGGATTTGCCTCGTTACCATTTATGGGAGAGTGCCTGAAGGCAACCTCCCATAAATTGTAACCAGGCAAACATACTGGAGACACAACTAAATAAATATGCATTAATCAAAAAATGTAAAGAGTTTCAGGTCTCCCTGAGTTTGTACTAATTTTGGAAGACACTAAAAGGCAATAAAAATACCCAATGAGGGGGTTCAAATTCAATGTGGGATTGTTTGAGAATCGTCTGTAACCCTAAAATAAATTCTTATCATACATGTTTGCACCCAAATATACTGAGTCAAAAAAGAAAGTATAATAAACTTTGAGGAGCAATTTTTAGCTCAACTTTGGCGAAGCCAAATTTGAGCTTATGCCATGGCCAGTTGTCCATCTGTCCGTCTGTCCGTCAACAATTCAGTACGGCTCGGGCTAGAGGCTGTATTTATGAACCGATCTTTACGAAACTTCTTGGGTACCTTTGTTATGACTGTGGGACGAGAACGAGTGTTTTGGGGTCCGATCCGAAATTCAAGTTGGCCGCCAGCCGCCATTTTGTACCGACGATGCAGAAATCTGTTTTTTGTACAGAACTTCCATATGAAAGCGCTGATTTGAATAATTTTTTGTATGAATGTTTAGTACCATGGGATACATCACATATAATACAGGTTTTTTTCTCGTACGTAAATTATGCAAATTAGACTACCTTTGATGTATTTAGTGTTACTTTCAGCACTGTAAGTGCAAATACCAATATGGCTCGGGCTAGAGGCCGTATTTATAAACCGATCTTTACGAAACTTCTTGGGTACCTTTGGTATCACCGTGGGACGAGAACGAGTGTTTTTGAGTGCGCTCCGAAATTCAAGATGGCCGATGGCAGCCATTTTGTACAAAATTAGGTGCAATCAGATTTTTACACAGAACTTCCATATGAAAGTGGTGACTTGAATAATTTTTTGTGTGAATGTTTAGTACCATGGGATACATCACATATAATATGGGTTTTTTTCTCGTGCAGAAATTATGCAAATTAGATGAACTTTGATTTTTTCAGTGCTACTTACACACAGTAAGTGCACATGTCAATACGGCTCGAGCTAGAGGCTGTATTTATCAACCGATCTTCACGAAACTTCTTGGGTACCTCTGTTATCACCTTGGGATGAGAACGAGTGTTTCTGAGTGCGATCCAAAATTCAAGATGGCTGCCAGTGGCCATTTCGTACCGAAATTCGGTCTAATCAGTTTTTTGTACACAACTTCTATATGGCTCAGGCTAGAGGCCATATTTATGAACCGATCTTTACGAAACTTCTTGGGGACCTTTGTTATCACCATGGGATGAGAACGAGTGTTTTTGTGTGTGGTCCGAAATTCAAGATGGCCACCAGCAGCCATTTTGTACCAAAATTAGTGCAATCAGTCTTTTGTACAGAACTTCTGTATGAAAGTTCTGATTTGAATAAATTTTTATAGGAATGTTTAGTAAAATGGAATACATCACATACAGTACGGGTTTTTTTCTCGTGCAGAAATTATGCAAATTAGATGAATTTTGATTTATTTAGTGCTACTTACACACTGTAAGTGCACATGTCAATACGGCTCAGGCTAGAGGCTGTATTTATCAACCGATCTTCACGAAACTTCTTGGATACCTTTGTTATCACCTTGGGACGAGAACGAGTGTTTCTGAGTGCGGTTCAAAATTCAAGATGGCTGCCAGTGGCCATTTTGTACCAAAATTAGGTCCAATCAGTTTTTTGTCACAACTTCTATACAGCTCGTATTTATGAACTGATCTTCATGAAATTTCTTGGGTACCTTTGTTTTCACCTTGGGACAGGAATGAGTGTGTTTTGGGGTGCCTTTGTTATCACTGTGCTATGAGAACAAATATTTTGGGGTTCAGTCGGACCCACTCTGGGACTCAAAGATTTCTTTTCTATTTAGCATCTGACTGTCACCCACCTTTACAATACTTTACCTATACATTTGTTACAGGCTACGGCCAGTATTTATGTACAAACCGTTACAATACTTTATATGTACATTTGTTATCAGGTCATTACCTAGATGTTTGTCATTGCTGTGTCACATACTATACATGTACATGTCTTGACAAGTTGAGCTACAGTGTCATTGACACTTTCATTTTAGTATTATCGACTTGAATCCCAAACAAATTATTGTAAATTCATATTTCGTGTCTTTGCATAATTTCATGTTCTTACTGTTGCCAGCATCACATCAGGATATTGCAATTCAGACATGGGGTGAAATGATAAGTTCACACATGCAGTCAATAGCGTGTATATCCACCGTTTGCCTCTTGGATGGCAAGACATCGACGGCACATGGACCTGATAAGTCTCTGGATGTCACCCTGTGGTATTGCGTTCCATGCCTGCCTTAGAACATTATTGTAAATCGCCTAACGTCTGAAGATCATGAAGTCGTACCCGATGGTCCAGTTGATCTCAAAGATGCTCGATTGGCCACAAATCGGGCAAAAGTGTGGGCCAGAGAAGAAGTTCGATGCTCTGCTCCTCAAGAAAGTCATGACAGATATGTGCCACGTGACATCGGGCATTGTCTTGCTGGAATAACTGCAATCTGCTGTTAGCTTTGAACAACAACAAGCGTTAAGAATTTTGTCCCTATATCACTGTCCATTCAGATTACCATCAATGAAGATTAACTACGATCGATGGTACAAGGAAACTCCTGCCCAAACCATTACACTACCCCCGCTGATACGGTTGCATTCCCGCATGCAAGCATCAGAAAACCGTTCTCGCTGACGATACACTCTTGCCCTACCATTGGCACGCCGTAGACAAAATTGTGATTCATCACTAAAAAGAACTTTGCTCCAATGCTGCTGAGTCCAGCAAACACGCTGACATACCCATTCCATTCTGACGGTACGATGACATTGGGTAAGGATTGATCCGTGGTATGGACGCCTACTTCAGATGTTGTGTTCAGCGAGTCTGTTGCACTGATTCTTTTGTTAGTTCTACCAGAAGTAATTGCTGCTGCCCTCATTGCCTGAAGGAAGCGATCCCACAAGTGAGACATCCTGATGTGTCAGTCTTGTGCAGGGATCATAACTCTTGGTTGACATGAACGCGGTCAGTTGGCAATAGATCCAGTGGTTCTTTACCTTCCAATGAGATGGTAAATAGTGGCCACAGTGACTCCGAACTCAGCAGCAAGTTCATCTGGAGGTATCCCAGCCTCATGCATACCAGTGGTACGTAACCTCTGATTTTCGGTTAACCTTGGCATTTTTTAAAATGTTGGAAGACAAAAACTAGTGTGTTTTCTCAATAACCCAGGCTCTCTAGCACAACGGTCACTCATTCAATTTGACATTCTCGGGTAGCACGTGCTATTTTGAAATCTGTAGCAAAATTGTATACATTGGGTGGACAACAACAACATGTCATTAAACTCTTTGCACGACTCTTTGCCCACAAACTTGCAACATTAGAACTATTATATTTCATCCTTTATGCTATTTTTCGCATTTGTTTCTTTTTTTCTTTCTTTTTTGACTCAGTATATGTTTAGAATGTATCCTTTCATGTTATGTTAAACTCCATAGTTTCAATGTACTCTTATGATTTGATACATTGATGAAATGTTTGCCTTGAGAAACTAATTTCCTAATTGAAATATTTATCACATAACTGAATTTTGTAAATCTAAAAAACCTTTTTATTATGCCCTGAGATATTCTCTTGGGTGAATTATGTTTTCACCATGTCCGTCTGTCCATCGTCCGACGTTAACTTTTGGTTTATATCAAATAACTAAAGAACCGCTTAATATTCTATCAAATCATAATTTTAGGGGTAATTTGTGGATGACTAGACAATGCTTTCTTTCTATTTTGGTTCAGCTAGCCATTTCAGTATGGCCACCATGGCAGCCATATTGAATTTGGTTTCCGTTCATTAACTAGTGAAGGCTGACTCGAATCATCATTTAATTATGCATTGTTGGTGTGTAGAGGAATCTTCCTTTTGATTTTGGACCAGTTAACTGATCCAACATGGCCACCAGTGTCCAATTCATTATGGTGGCCATCTTGAATTTGGTTTCCGTCCAATAACTAATGAATATTGACTCAAATCAATTTCAGGTTTTAGTTATGCATAATCGTTGTCTAGAGGAAGCTTCCTTTCAATTTTGGTCCAGCTAGCCAATTCAGTATGGCCATCATGGTGGCCATATTGAATTTGGTTTCCATCCAATAACTAATGAATGCTGACTCAAATCATCAGTATTTTTTAGTTCTGCATTGTTGATGTCTAGAAGAAGCTTCCTTTCACTTTTGGACCAGTCAGCTGAACCAAGATAGTAGCCAGTGGCCAATTCATTATGGCTTACATGTTTGCCATCTTGAATTTGCTCTGTGGTTCTCTCCGGGTACCCCGGCTTCCTCTACCCATAAAACTGTCACGGTCATGATTAGCGATTGTGCATAAGTATATGACCTTAAACAACAATAAATAAATAAATATCTGGGGTGGACCTCCGTCGTTCGTCCATCCTTCATCTGTTTGTCCATCCATCCATCCATCCGTCTGTCTGTCCGGCGTCGGTATCCATTTCTTTGGCATTCGATAACTTGAAAAATATTGCTTGGATTGTCAAGTTACTTTATATTTGTGTTCAGGTTACTGATATGCTGAGCCAAATAGTTTTTGGTGTAAATCTGATATTTTGATCCTGAGATATTAACTCTTTATCCTTCAAATTGAAAATTCTTCCAATCCCTTTGGCATGAGATAACTCAAAAAATATCAATCCAATTGTCATGTTACTTTATATATATCTTCAGGTTATGGATGTTCCGAGCTGTATAGTTTTTGGTGTAAATCTGTTATTTTGATCCTGAGATATTAACCCTTTATCCTTCAAATTGAAAATTTCTCCAATCTCTTTGGCATTCGCTAACTTGAAAAATATTGCTTGGATTGTCAAGTTACTTTATATTTGTGTTCAGGTTACTGATGTGCCGAGCTGTATAGTTTTTGGTGTAAATCTGATAATTTGATCCTGAGATATTACAGGGTTTCCGCTAGGGGAAAATTTGTGGTTCCGGTAGTTTAAAGAAAGTGAAACTCAGACGCCAAAGGCATCTGCTGTAGTGCCAAAGGCATGTGCGTATAGAGAGGGGTCTGGGTGGGTTCTCCCCCCAGGAAAATTTTGATTTTTAGGTGCTCTCTGGTGGCCTCTGGGGGCATTCTGGTCGCTAAAATGCTGAGTAATTGAAGTGGAAAATATGTATTTATTCCTCCTACAATTCTCTAAATTCCCACAGGACACAATACTACATCTGGTTGGAGGTTTCATAAAAATACAAACCCAAAACAACACAAAATCCACGAATCCTGACAGTGACTGCATCGCTTGACCTCAATTTTTTTTTTACAACGCGATACGTGCCAACATAAATAATTGGAAATGCAGAGAGAACAAAATATTCGAAAAGAACTATGATGCGGACGTGTGACATCATGCACGTGCAATTACATCATTTATCGCTCGAAATAAAAGCCAGTGATTTTGGACCAAACACGACAATTTGAGTCCAAAATTTTATAGGCGACGTTTAGGATTTAAACTTGGTTTCCCCCTCTCGTCTGGGGGTTATGAAGTATCAGGTTGTCGCCAGTAATAGTTGGCATAGTATACAACATAATTATGCCTATATTACGTGGAAACAAAGGATCCTGAGTGTCGTTACGATACAGGATTGTACTCAACATTTTAACCACCAGCTTTTCTGACTGATCATAGTATGATCGGCGGCAGGGGTTGATTTAATTTTTAAAAATTGAATAGCAGTTTACTAACTTGGATGAATTTTGATTAGCATCTCCTATTATTTATATGTTTTTGGCATGTGAAATTGATTAGCTATAGTTGAAAACTGATTCAAAAATCGCTATGCAAATCCAGTTAAATCGAGCCCTGATCGGCGGGGGGAATGAGTCCGGTCGACGGACCCGCAGCCGGTCTAGCAGAAACCCTGGATATTGACACTTTATCCTTCAAATTGAAAATTCCTCCAATCCCTTTGGCATGAGATAACTCAAAAAATATCAATCCGATTGTCATGTTACTTCATATATGTGTTCAGGTTACTGATGTGCCGAGCTGTATAGTTTTTGGTGTAAATCTGATAATTTGATCCTGTGATATTAACCCTTTATCCTTCAAATTGGGAACTCCTCCAATCCATTTCTTCGGCATGTGATAACTCAAAAAATATTAATCCGATTATCAGGTTACTTTATATATGTATTCAGGTTACTGATGTGCTGTGCTGTATAGTTTTTTTGTGTAAATCTAATAAATTGATCCGGAGATATTAACCTTTTATCCATCAAATTAGGAACTCCTCCAATCCATTTCTATATGTACCCATACCGTGTATGGTGTACATAATGTCGGCATCCGGGGTGGCCCTCCATCATACAGCTTTCTACTAGTTGCGCGTATGGGTACACATCTGACGATTTCATCGGCCTATTTTTGGATATGCATTATTGGTGTCTGAAGGAAGCTTCCTTTTGATTTTGAATCAGCTAGGCAATTCAGTGTCATGCGGTCATATTGAATATGGTTTCCATCCAATAACTAATGAATACTGACTCGAATCAATTTCAATTTTTGGTTATGCATTATTGGTGTCTAAAGGAAGCTTCATTTTGATTTTGGATCAGCTAGTCACTTCACAAATATTTAATATCAGACATTAAAAAATCCTCAATGTACTGTTTCCTTTCATCTAATTTAAGGTGTATTTCTGCCTTGGTGTAAATAATGAAAGAAAATTTTGATAATGGTGTTGGAATTTTTTATCCAGTTCTGTATAACTCCAAACACACCACTTTTGTTGTTATAGAATCAGTTTCCAGCAAAAGACCCCAAGGGTGTATTATTTGAAATGTTTAAAGTCTTTTCATATGTTATGATAGGATTCTTAGATTTGCATGGGGGATTCCTAATTTTATAAATCCCTATATCGCTCCAGTCGTCACTTTGGTTGAATGTGAATTGATTTGTGACCATCGTGATGGCAAACTGAAAATGCAGGGATACACCATAGTGTGCATTCTAGTTTATTTTTTATAATTATTTTTTTGCCATCAAAAGTTCATATTCTTGGTTTGTTTTATGTTTTGGGCCTCATAATCTACAGAATAGCATGGGTGGTGGTGTGTTTCATCCCTTGAGTGCAAGAAGGCTTTGCAATGCTAAAGCATTGCAAAGCCTTGTTGCACTCAAAGGACAAATTTAGCAATTTTATTAACTTGGGTAAAATATCAGACATGAACCATTTCATTTTTATTTTTTAGCACAACTTCAATGTCCTCACCTCCCTCTTTTCTTTAAGCCTCTTCCCAGCTACCCACCACCACCACCTGTGGTTGTTATAATTTGACCAAAGTGCACCATGCATATAATTCCCTTCCTTTTGGAATTGGCTATATAAAGTATAATTCCATTTTTCATGATGCAATTTAATCCAATTTTCTATTTTTTTAGATGTGGTGATTTTTTTTTACATGCACCGTTTTCTGTGAGGGGACAATTTGGCTTTCAGGGGTGAAGGTTTTTTCCCATTGCCAGTAAATCAAAATTTTGTTTTCACCTGTGCAAATACTATTTGGAACTTTCTGGGAATGGATACCTCAGCTATGACTTGTACAAGAGAACAGACACATCACAGAATCAACGTGAATTTCTGTGAGCAAATTGCGACCCATTTTAAAACTATTCCTCTGCTTTACCATAGTGGATTATAGATTGAGTGAAAATATAGAATATACCCATAGTATAGTAGCTTGGTGTACCAAATGTTCACCACAAGTGGTGAAGTGGTGTTAACCGTGAGCCTTTGGCATGCAGTTAACACCACTTCACCTCGAGTAGTGAACATTTGGTACACCAAGCTACTTTAAGTATATTTTATTTATAGTATGATCCTCAGGTTTATATGAGTTTAAATGTTGAATAAAGCAATATTCACATGTGCAATTCTGTTTTTGTTTACATGAGCACTGGTGGATGGTATTTCTGCTGGCAATTTTATCACTAAAATGAAATAGAAAATGAAAAGCTCCAATTACAGGCCTTTTTTCATTTTAATAACATAATAACATACTATTTCGAGTTATGGATGCTTTATTAACATGAGACACTGTATGTTTGTTAATTTTTGGTATCTCATGAGGCAAATTTATTTAGAAATGTAATAAATAATTGCCGGTTTCATTTCACTTTTCACAAGGCCACGGGTGATAAATTTAGACAAGTTTGCATTCAAGATGAGGTCACCAAAGGTCAACTTAGATGTTGTTCCACTGCAGGTGTAAATTTTAACTATTGAAATCCCATTGCTGGTGTGTTCACCACAGTTGGTGAAAAATATTCGACTATACTGTTTTCCATGATTGTTGTCCACAACCGACTCTCATTGGGATGCTAGAAACTAAATTGAATTTATGGGATTTTCCTTGGCATTCTGGGAGAATTAACTTGTCTGGACCTGTATGAATTAGAAATTTAGGTGATCAAACAAAAAAGTTACCGTAACTATTTTCAGGCAGCTCAGTAGTTTCGTTCCCCTTGTGGGAATCCTGGGAAAATAAAGTAGTGCTTGTTGGTAAACAAGCTCTCTTTTACTGGTAAAATAGGATCCACCAGTGCTTGGGGTGGAAGTCTTATAAAATGGGCAATATGGGTATAAACGATTGACTTCACTTGAATTTATATCCATGTTGCAGTCTCAATTAACCATTGTACAGAAGTATGTGACCTTAAATGCCACTAAATAAATGAATAGTAGTTTATTTCAGGTAAATCGTTTTTTAGATTTTGTAAGCCAGAGAAAGGCAAAGTGAAAGAGATATTTATCTCATAATATGTATGTATTAAGTCCATAATTACCCAAATATAGCCTATCAAGGGCCCCTGATACAAAATCTGTTTCTTGCATCCAGGGCTTTATATTACCCCAAATTCAAGGCGGTAAAGGCTGTGCCCAAATTAGAAGATGGATACCAACAGCTTGTTGTAACATTCTAAAATAAAGATATTTGTTGAGAAATACTTTTGCATCTTGCAAAATAGGTCTTAGAAAGCCCCGTATTATATCTTTTCTGTACGTTTATTGACTAATAATATAGTTTCTCATATTTTGGGCACGTTTTCCACTTGAATCTGATGTGCACAAATTAGGTGAATATAAAGGCCTGCTTGCATCTGCAAGGAGCTTTTGATACAGTTTTACTGTGTTCTGTTACCCTTGTTCTTCCACACATTTTTGCATTTTTTTGTTATATGGCTTAAATCATTTCATAGTTCTGCATTTCAAAAAATCGGTTTGTTGTTTCCATCAATTTGCATTTCAGGGAGCATCTGCTGGCTGTGCCAACCTTTTAGTTTAAACAGTATTTATTTCCAATTTCTATGAGTTACATTCAGTAACAATAAAGTGTTTGTGGATCCGACAGTAAACTATAAGCCAACCTTTTACTTTTTATTACATGGTAAGCGCATGTGTGGACATCACTGCCCATGCATGGATTACGACCAGTCCACGGTGATTGTACAGTGATTGTACTGTACAAGCATATGCTTTGTTACAGTTTGTTTACAATACTTTTTATAGAAAACAACAAGTTTTTGAAACGTGTTTGCAAGCGACTTCGTGCATTTCTATATACAAAAAGAGAAAAAACAATTCTGAGAAGTATGATTAGTTTTAACCTCACTTCCTTTTTCTCCTGTATAGTGCTCAGTTACAACCATTGAGCCAAATGTTATCGCAGCTTAAAATACTAATATAATCCTGCTGTCAAGACTTCTCAACTGGTTGAGAGAAAGAAGCCACTATCAGGGCTTTCAAAAAATGAGGATACCAGAGCAAAAGGGTGCGCGGTGGCTCAGTTGTAGACCGTTGGACTTCTTTGCTAGAGGTCCCGAGTTCGATCCCTATCCAGGATGACCCACGTTGTGTCATTGGGCAAGGCACATTATCCCGGTTGCCTACATGGGGGCCCGATGATGCTGTGTACTAAGACATACTGCACGTTGATGGTGCACCTGTCTTCAACCGCTGTTACCCTGCTTGAGCGGAGCATGAACAGAGTTAGAATGTTGAGGAAGTGACAGTTGCTCGTCGATGCTCTGTGGTTCTCTCCGGGTACTTCGGCTTCCTCCACCCGTAAAACTGTCACGGTCACGATTAGCCATTATGCATAAGTACGTGACCTTAAACCCGTATAAATAAATACATAACCAGAGCAAAAGCCAACATTTTCCTTGCTTAAATTTCATATTCAGTCAAACACAAATAATATTTTGTCCATATAAATTTGTTTTATTACAAATTTTTGGAGAGTGCCTGTGGGCACTCTCCAATAATTTGTAATAAAACAGGTTTTGAATAAAAAATTCAGACCACCAAAAATAATCTAGCCCTCAACCAGTTAATCACTAATATGAAGACTATCTTGTTTGTACTTTCGATGTTTGACGTCACATTTTGAAAAACTTTGAAGAAATTGAATTCCCAGTGACATTTGAACATCAGAATAATTAAAGTCTCAAAGGGTTAAATTATGGGACCACATTGCTTTTTTGCTTTTGTATCTGAATCACCAAAAGAACATGCAGTTACACTGTTAGAGCGCACAGTCTTTTCCAAATGTTGAACTAATCCCACTAAAAGTTCAAGGCAACTGTTCTGTGTACATACAAAATGACCAGCATTTTTACGAGTCCCAAAATGAAACCAAGTTATTACTTTTGAGAAATCTAAGATAAATCCATTGTCACCATTATGTTTATGTATAAAATGTGAATGAATGAATTTATTTGCAGAAAACATATAGAATAAATGGGTACTAGGGCAGGTTATCAGATTTAAACCCCTCGTAGGATAAGGGTTTTAACCACTCGTTAAGTCGAGTGGTTAAAGCCCTTATCCTACTCATGGTTTAAATCTGATTACCAGCCCTAGTACTTATTTGTGTTATTTATACCATGCTCTCAATAAATAATCGCATTAGTCACTTAAAATGGAGAAAAAACAACACTTTTTATTGCAAACACATGGGTTTGTTTTGTTTACATCTGTGCCTGTGGGCAGTACTAATGGCTGCACTTGAATGCTTGATTGACAGCTTGACACATCGTCAATGTTGATTGAATTTACATTCTAAAATTTTATTTTATATATTTAATTGTAGGTATTTTCAACTTATAAGCCATTGGTATTTTAAACTTAATAAGCTATTGCACGAAATAGATAGTACTGCAGAACGTCTTATTTTTGAATGGAACATCATGAAGTGTGAATGTATGTATCAAAGTCATCAAATAGCGTCATGTCAAAGGTCAAGCTGGATGAATTTCCTACTATAGGTGTAGATTTTTTTTTAACTGCCGTAGAAGCTTTACACAGGTTGTGGGGTTAAAAGCTAAAATTTAACATACAGGCTTTTCACAGGTAACATAGGTGAGCATGATATAAATATACTACATGTGTGACAAAAGTAAAGAAACAGTAAAACAAAATTAATGAACAGTACAGTGGAGCCCACTTAATTGGATATCTCTTAACTGAATAACCCTGTTAATTGAATATAAATACAATTTCCCAACACAAAACCATTTACCATACCTCCAGTACAAATTTGACCTGTTAATTGAATATAGGTTATAGAGTAAACTCCTGCTAATTGAATAAAAAATCTTGTAACCTGTCGAGAAATTACCCTCACTCTCCCCAGTTTTCCTTTGTTTATAGACCTGTGTAGCCTCAGTACATCCAGTACAGGCATTTAATCTATTATATCTTGTTTGACAGAGCTCATGGAGCTCTGTCAAACAAGATATCACAGAATAAATAAATGATAAGTTTATTTCTAGAATACAAGAAAGTGACACAATCCCTGTTAATTGAATACTCCTGTTAATTGAATAATTTTCATTGGCAAAGTGGTTATTCAATTAACGGTTCCACTGTAATACAAATAATTAAACATTTAAATAAAGTAGCTGAATACTAATAAATTTGTTAGGGTCGTCTACCTGCAGATCACAACTATCGAGATAGATATTTGTTTTCGGCTGGAGGGTGATGAAGCTGTTTTACTGTCATCTACCTTTGTAAAAAAAATGAAAAAGAAAAGCATAGTGGAAAGATGCAGGAAGAAGGGAGATTTAGAGAGAAAGCAATGGACTGAAATAGCAATAGTCTGTGACTCATTGAGGTATGGCCTTAAAGAGCTTGACTCTGGTACATATTATTTATTTATTGGTGTTTAAGGTCACATACTTATACACAATGGCTAATCATGACCATGACAGTTTTACAGGAGGAGGAAGCCGGAGTACCCGAAGAGAACCACCGAGCATCAAACGAGCTCCTCAACATTCTAACTCTTTTCAAGCTCTGCCCAAGCAGGGTTACAGCGGTTGAAGACATGTGCACCATCCACATGCAGTACGCCTTAGTACACGGCATCATTGTGCCCCCATGTAGGCAACCGGAATAAAGTGCCTTGCCCAAGGACACAACATGGGTCATCCCAGATGAGGATCGAACTCTGGACCTCCAGCATAGAAGTCCAGCAGTCTGACACTGAGCCATGACTCTGATACAGCATACTGGTGATAATTTCATGTATATATGTATCAGTGTTAGTGGTGATTAGATTAAACAGATTAGATTAGATTCAGCAATCTATACACAGAATGACACACGTGTGTGAATGGGTTAATCGATATAGCATGAGTGCCAGCACAGAAGGATAGAATGGGAGGCCGCAGGCACAAGTGCCATATTGATTAACCCATTCACACACGTGTGTCATTCTGTGTTATTACACGCCTTCACGTCGAAAAAACAATTATTAGAAGGACACTTAGCAATTCATTTGACAATTATCAACAAAAACAACACATTTGAATGGTGAACCCGTGTTGCTATTTCGTCCCCTGAGTTCCAATGTGTTCTATGTGCCTACTGGCACATTGGAACTCAGGGGATGATTATTAGCTATCACTAGCGATTCAAATTGTAATTGCGGTGCCCAATTTGCAGAAAATTCCAGTGAAATTTTGCTTCTTTATAAAAATAGTCCCTCAATGAAACCTGTTCCGCACATATGTGCGGAACAGATTTTCATTTTCCGCATGGTTTAGTGTTGCTGCAGATGAGGATTTCATAGAACAGGTGTGCAATAAAGAGACATGATGTGATGTAATACACTTTTAGAAAGGGCTCAGAGATCCCTTTTCAACAGTGTGTTAAATGACAGTGATCACTTGATTGCCATTGTCAAATAACACTTAATTTTATTATCATTATAAAGAAGAGCATACTTCTGGGATAGTTAACAAATGAATACTTCAGCAAATATTTGTCTTAAGATGTCGTAATGTGGCGAATGAAAAATCAGTTGCCCTGTTTATTTTTAGGTGGACGACAGGCAAATAAAACAATTGTTTGTATCATTTGTAAAAGGCAAATTTAGGTGGACGACAGGCAAAAGGTCATCTAAGACCTGCTAACACAATATCCTGGAACCATTGACTGGTGCTCAATATTTTGTGGATGTATAATGTGGCATTGGCTAATTCAGCAAGTAGTTGAAAGTCAAATTTACATTTCCAAAGTATTTTGAAATATCTCCTTCATTACTTGAAAAATGTAAAAATGTTTTATTACAGATTCATTATCCAGCGTTTATAAAGGATATGAAGGAAACTGTAATGGAATTGGATCGGCAGGTTGCTAGAGGTAGAATTCGATATTATGGCTTATCAAATTTTGGTGCTAAAAATCTACAAGCGATACTGAGTGAGGGAGGAAAACCCATTACTAACCAGGTGAGCACAGAGTGCTTGTAGGTTATGATAAATTGTGATTTTTAAAATGCTCATTTCTGTAAAAGCTTAGCTTTATTGTTAAGGTAACAAATGCTTTGATTCTCAGGCAATCTCTCACTGAAATTGAAACTCCTCACTGGGTGTTTTTATTGCCTTTCTGTGTCTGCCAATATTACTTCGAAATTGGGAGACTCGAAACGTATTTATGTTTTTTGATTGAGGTATGTAACTGAAATCTGAAGAGAATAGCTAAAGACTGTCTACAACCTATGGCTTTCCAGTTATTTCTGGCAGGTCTTGGCTGCCTATACAGGCAGCCAAGACTTTTCTTGAAACAACTACCAAGTCACTTAGAATGTAGCTTGCAAATTTCCCCTGCGACTTCATGCTGGGGATGGTCTGTTTCAAAAAAAGTGATCAAAGTCAGAATTAGGTCCATGGGGGTTAAAAATAAATGAGATAATTTGTATAATTATGCACTTTTTTATATTCCTCCCTCCCCACGGATTTGAAAAGAAATTGCCTGATAATTAATGTTGTGTGGCCTAACATTCATTTAACCCTTTTCCTGACATGAAAAGCAGACAACACTTGCAAACAAAATTCTTGAATAACAATTTTTTTTTTCATTTTTTGTCTCAAAAACATAGGTTATGACCCCTCATTGGAACAAGCTCGATAATGAAAATTAATTGGCAATATTTGTTAATAGCGCTGGTTTTGGCCATTATGTTGGGTAAAGGGTTAATAAAACTTAATTGAGACTGTCACTAGAACACAGTATTTCTCAAAAAAGAGAAATTATAGAAATGTAGAAGCTGAGTTCAGGGATGTAAGTTTTCCAGCTTTTTGTAGATTTCCAGATTAAAATTTCTAGTGGTTATTATTTTTCAAAGGATTTGTTTCCTTTTACATCTATTTAAATGTTGGCTGTTTCTGCCCACTTATCATTTGTATGGTTCCATTCAGAAGTTTAATCCAAATGTCTGGTCTCCAGTTGTAGATTTCCTTGAATTTCAACCTTATTTACTCTTACCATTACCCAAAACAAAAATGTCTGCATTGATTGAGATAAGGTCTATAAAATAATCTTATTTCTCAGGCAATTTTCTGAAAGTCAGGATGAGCTATTGTCATCACTCACTGCCCATTGTCCGCCATATGTCGTTTGTGAATGTGGTGTTTGCACCTTCTCCTCCTAAAACCAGTGAACCGATTTCAGTTAAATTTGAGGTGATGGATTTTTCTGTCATCACATTTTGTTCAAATCAAATTGTCCAACTCCATAGCGAGGGGGTGAGGTAAAAATGCTCCCAAAATTTTTAAAAGTCTTCTTCTCATGAACTAGCGTGTACAGTGATATTTGGTATGGCGCTTCCTTTTGAGGTGTATAGAATCTAGTTTGTTCAAACAAAGTTCATGGAGCAATATTTGCCTTTGTTGTTGGAACGGGCAAGTTCTTTGGCCTTGCCTAAAATTTCTATTTTCTGAACCAATGAGCTGATTTGAACCAAATTTGGTCCTTGGTATTACTTGATTCACTCAAAAAAAGCCCAGGAGCTAAAAATAGAAATATTTTCAATCGCCCACATTTCCCAAACCGCATGGAATAGGGAAATATTATTTGGTATGAAGCATCCTTAGGACTATTAGAATGGAATGGTGAGAAAAATTGCCAACTCTTGTGTCAGAGTGTTCTGGGGGGAGGGGGGCATCAAAAAAATGCTGAGTCAGCATATTTGCAAAGATTTTTAAAAAAGATTTCTTCCCCAGAACCTTCCCCGTGGGAACCCCGGGAAGTAAGCAGCACTTGTTTACTGTGGTAAACCAGTTCCGCTTAACTAGTAAAATAGGACCCAGTCACCAATGCTTGGGGTGAAAGTCCTCTGAAATGGGCAACATGTTGATCAACGATTGACTAAACTTGACTTCATCTCCATGTTGTGTCACGATTAGCCATGGTGCATAGATGTGTGACGTTAACCACCAACAAACAAACAAACTTCCCCAGAACCACTGATCAGAATCTTTTGATATTTGGTATACCTTAGGGCAATATGGGAATAATCTTTAAAATTCTTCTTCTTCAGAACCTTCAGTCAGAATCTATTGATATTTAGTATACAGCATCCTTAAGGAGGTCAGATCTAAGTTTGTTCAAGTCAAGTGTCTGGGTTAATATGTAGACTCCGTATTGGAGTCTGAATTTTAACTTAGTCTAATATGAGAAATAATGTTTAAAACTCTTCTTCTCCACAACCAGTAGTCAGAATCTTTTGATGTATGTTATACAGAATCCTTACAGGGGTCCCATTCAAGTTTCTTCAAATGAAGTCCATTGGTTAATATTTGGCCTCTCTGTGGAAGCACAAATTTGAACCCTTTCTGACTATGGTTATCGTGACTTTTTAACGTCATGTAGATTCGTGCTTTTGCGATGTCAAACACAATTGTTAAAAGTCAGAGTACATAATTATAAGTACCTTAGTCGAAACGCTCGGGAATTTTCGTATGTAATATTACATACCATAGTCGCAAAGGGTTAACATTGTGCAATATGGGGATTTATCTTTAAAAATCTTCTTTAGATTAACCAATCAGGGATATGGTATACAGCATCCTTACAGGAGTCAAATTCAAGTTTGTTCAAATCAAGTCCTTTGAATAATATTTGGGCTCCGTATTGAGGAATTTTCTTTAAAAATTTTCTTTTAGCGAGCCCCCAATCAGAATCTTTTGATATATGGTATGCACCTTTCTTAGGGTAGCCAGATTTAAGTTTGTTAAGTCAAGTCCCTGGGTTAATATTTGGGCTTCCTATTGAAGCCCAAATCTTAAGTTAGTCCAATATGAGGAATAATCTTTAAAAATGTTCTTCTCCAGAACCACTAGTCAGAATCTTTTGATATATGGTATACAGCACCCTTACAAGTCTTAGATTCAAGTTTGTTCAAATTAAGTCCTTTAATATTTGGGCTTCCTACTGGAGCCCAAATTTTTACTTGGTGCAATATGGGAAATATTCTTTTAAAATCTTCTTTTCATGAACCCCGACACGAGGTGACCCTTGCTGTCGAAAGTGTCATTAAAGTCCAATAAATAAATAAATTTAACGAACCCCCAGTTAGAATCTTTTGTCCCTGGATGAGTACCCCTGGCCCATGGGGCCTCTTGTTTTTCATTGCTATTCATAAAACATTACTGACAATACTTGCAATTGTCTAAAAAATCAACACTCTGCACCTTAACAGCTGCAAAACATTCCATAAAATGCAGCTGAAAATTTCACCAACAATATCTTATTTGACAGTGCTTAATGAGCTCTGTCAACTAATATAATTCATAATTTTCATAATTAGACATTTTGCAGAAATATGTGACTTAAACACCAATAAATAAATAAAATAATTGGTTAAATTATGTGCTCTGGAAGTGCAAAATAGTATCATTGAAGAGATTTCTCAGTAAATACACAGAACGTGAATGGGCTAATTGATATGGTACAAGTACCAGCGCCTCTTGTTTTATCCTTCCGCAATGTCACAAGTGCCATATTGATTAACCCATTCACACGCATGTTCAAACGAAGTTAGTGAGGCAATATTTGCTGTTGTAATGGGAGGCCAAACATTTTTTGCCACAACCAAAATTTCTGTTTTCAGAACCAATAGATCGATTTGAACTAAATTTGGTATGCAGTATTATTAGGTCATAAATAATTGGTTCATGCATCCCTTTGGGGAGCCCACAAACTAATAATAGAATTTTTTTCCAAACGTGCTTTTCTAAAACTCCATGGAACAGAGAACCGATGTTCAGTATGAACCATTTTTAGGGCTAATGGAACGAAAAATTGAAACTGGTTGTTTCATATGGTACCATATGAGGATGCCCATTTTAACACTGTCGATAATGAGAAAATGCTGAATCAGCATATTTTTTTTTTAAATCTTCTAATCTGCCAGTCAGAATTTTTTTTCATATTTGGTATTTAGCATCCTAAGGGAGATTGGATTCAAATCATGTCCCTCAGTTTATAGTTGTGGACGCCTGAATTTAATCTTCGTGCAATACAAAGAAAATTCTTTAAAAATCTTCTTCAGATCCACCAATCATAACCTTTTGACATTTGATATACATCATCCTTATGCGGGTCAAATTCAACTTTGTACAAATGAAGTCCCTTGGTTCATATTTGGGCTTTTAACTGGTTGAGGGCTAAATTCTTTTGGTGGCCTGAATTTGTTCATCAAAATTTATTTTATAACAAATTATTGAAGAATGCCCATAGGCACTCTTCAATAATTTGTGATAAAACAAATCTATACAAACAAAATATTTCTTGCGTTTGACAGAATATGAAAAATGAGCAAGGAAAATGTTGGCTTTCCTTTGATACCCTCATTTTTTTTAAAGCCATGATAGTGGCTTCTAGCACTCAACCAATTAACACATTGAATTTTAACACTTTGTGCCAATCAAGCCTCTGGATTCTTATTTGGGCTCCTTTCCTGGAACCCCAGTTTTAACCTAGTGCAATTTGAGAAAAATTCCTTAAAGATATTCTGCAGACCCCACCAGTCTGAATTTGTTGATATTTGGTATACAGCATCCTTATGGGGGTCAGACTCAAGTTTGTTTAAATCAACCCCTGGGTTCACATTTGGGCTCCCTGTGGGAGCCTGAATTTTAATACTTGGTGCAATATGAGGAATAATCTTCAGATTTATAAATCTTCTTCAGATTCACAAGTCAGAATATTGTGGTATAGTAAGGCCTAAAAAAGTTAAAAATGTGTTTTTCAGTCTCTTCCACATGGTCCTTTTGGCTGCTGCATACTCTCTTTGTATAACCAATGCAAACTTAAAAAAATAAAAAGTAAATGATTTATGTCTGATATTTTACTCAAATTAATAAAATTGATAAATTTGTCCCTTGAGTGCAACGCAAAACCTTCTTGCACTCAAGGGACGAAATACACCACCACCCATGCTATTATGTCGATTATGAGGCCTAAAACATAAAACAAACCAAGAACATGAACTTTTGATGGCAAAGAAATAATTACAAAAATAAAAAATAAAATAAAAAAACGTCTTCCCACATGCAATTTTACAAAAAAATGGCCTGAGAAACAGAAGATCTACTTTGTGGGGCCTAAGTAACTAATTATCTTTTAAAAATCGGTAACTCCCTTTGTGAAGAATCCATGTGTTTTATTAGGTGAGCACCTCAGGTTTAAAGAGTCTTAAATGAAGCAATTGCTGTTGAAATATTTGATCATTGAAGTTTACATGAACTTAATATATGTTCAATAAATGTTACAGATGGCTTACAACTTATTGTGGAGGTCATTGGAGCATGATGTATTGCCATTTTGTACAGAGAATAATATCAATGTTTTCGCCTACTCACCTTTACAGCAAGGTTTACTTTCTGGGAAATATAAAAAGGTAGAAGATGTGCCTGAAGGAAGGAGAAGAGGGAAACTTTTCGCTAAAGACAGGTATGTTTTTTGTTTCTTCTGATCATTCATGAAACAATAATTTAACGTCATGACCATTTCTGGCAATTTCAGCACAGCTCCTGTTATCATTCAAAAGATTTTAAGGACCATTGAAGCCTCCATTTTCAGAAAATGTGAATTTATTTTGTCAGGTAGCATAAACAATTGGGAACCATAGAATAAACATACAATTTGATGATTATAGATAATTTAATGGGGATTTCCTATTTCAGTCTCTCAGCAGATTTTTTGGCAGCAAAATTTGTACCGCAGACAATCAGTGGAACTGAGTATGCAAAAATGAAGGTCTCATAGTCCTTAAGATGTGAAGGTATGTCAGTAACTGCTTCATTTTATATTTCTCCCTGAAAAATGTTTTGAAGGGCTACAGAAATAGCCGGTGTCCATCCATCTGTGTGTGTTTCCATCCACCCATCCAGATATGGCTTCTGGATGATAACTCCAGTTACGATTCCTATACTGACGTCAAGTTTGTTATGTCATTTATTGACATGAAAATACAAGCCAAGTTCAAATCTGGGGACAATCTGAACAATTTGGCCAGAGTTATGGCACATTTTGACATGGAATACACTAAATATTTCAGAGTTTAGATTCTTCGATTGGCTTCAAATTTTGTATATTGTTATATCAAAAGAAAATAACAGGTTTAGTTTGAAACTGGCACTAAGTAATTTGGTTTCTGGATGATAACCTGAGTTTTGATTCTTCAATTTGTTCAAATTTTGAAGATTGTTTTATGAAAGAAAATAATGGTCAGGTTTATGGCCATTCTTGGACATGGAATGCACAACATACTTTGGTTTCCTGATGACAACTTGTTTCTAGAAAAAAAAGCAAACATCCTAAAGAAGCTGTTTTTCAAGGCATATGTTGCCAAATGGCTGTTTGTCATCCCCTGCCTGCTCAAACAAGTTGAGTGTGGGGGTGGGGGGGATATAGAATTGGGTCCCATCATCCCAAACTTTTGTGAACATGATAACTTGAACAAATATAATCAGATTTTGATAAAACTCGATATATTCATAGATTGTGAGATCTCACTCTGATTGAATATTCAGCCAATTTGATCAAACTCTATTTTCATTAAAAATATAATCAGATTTTGATAAAACTTGTTATTGGCATACAATATGGGCCAATCTTGCTCTGATTGGATATTCGCCCAATTTTATTGATTTTCTTTTATTCCTTAGGCTCCACAAAAAAGATCTTCTGTTTCTTAGGCCTTTTTTTGTAAAATTGCATATGTGTGGGCTGAAAAGTGCTGGTACCAGGCCTAAAAGGTTTAATACTCTCTGGATGTACTTCATATTCATTGCGAAGTCAAAATACTTTATCTGTATGGATTTGTCTTCTTATAACTTGTTTGAGATTTCCTGTTGGCACTCTCCAACGAACTGTAACAAAATAATCTTTATGAACAAATTTTGACTTCCAAAAGTAACCCAGTAGTCTAACATACACCAGGCCTTAAAATTTATTCCTGAGGCACGAGAATCAGTTTGGATTTTCACAACCTCCAAGAATTAATATTCAGTTCTTTAATAATTTAGAATTTGAAAGTAGACTACTGCAGTACCCTTTTGAGTGTAACCAGTACATATTCCATAGTAAAAAAGAAACCTCATATTTATATATTTCCTGAGTTTAACCTTTCAGGGCCTTGTTCCAATTTTGTTGAGTCCCAAGTCCATGTAAAAAATGGTACATAGCTAGAGGTGTTGGTGTCCAATTAAGGGGAGGGGGGGGGGGGGGTAGTGAATTTCCAACTAGGGGAGGAACTGGGGGTCCCCCCTCCCAGTCCCCCCCCCCCCAGTTGGAAATTCACTCCCAAGAAAAATTTTGAAAATGAAGCCATGAAAGGGGGCATAAAATTGATTCTAGTAACTGAAATGCCAACACATTTATGATAGAATTATCAGGTTATTATTTTTTTTTTTTATTCAGATCTTAGGTACTTCTTTACAAGCAAAAACATTTTCTATGAACTAATTTTACAATGATTAACAATACATAATATAAAATAGCAAAATTTCTTATTTTTCATGGTGAGATGAATTTTCATTCATAGCTGCACAAAAGAGATGGGGCGATGACAAATGATGTAGAGCTGCTGTGTGTGTGTTATCAGAGTCAAGTCCTACATGCGCATCAAGCACATACTTTTCACCTAATTGCTTAACCGAAATAAAGGGAACTTGAAAATTACTGGAAACACCTTAAAAGTATACACAAAGTAATGGCTAAAACTGAATATGTACAAAAATCACTCTAAAAGTTCATTACTTTTCAATCTTCCTCCCCCAAACCACATCCCTCGACCCCACACTAGAACGAGCTTGTTGAGTTCCTTCCAGCGAGGGAGCAGAAGTTGTGGGTTAGAGGGGATGTTTTTAGAAATTTTGCCATTTTTGAGCAGGGAACATCACATTTTCAAAATACTGTGCTAGGTGAAGATTTGAAATGACTCAACCCAAGTAACTCATAGCAATTCTCCAAACAGTGTAACGTCAGGACAAGTAACAGATACGTAATATGTCGTGATGTTACAGCACCGATCGCAATCTACAATGCCACTGCATTTTTGTGACAGAAACAGTATAAGCAAGATGAGAAAGGGGTTACCCAGTTAACAGAGAACTGATTGTATCACACCTTAAGTTTATCTCTTTGATGCGCTTATTCGAACATGAATATCTGGATATGAGCTCTAGATTTCTGTAATTTCTTAATTGTTCAGTAAATCTGGTATAGGTTGGTAGATTATTTTTCACTTTGTGGGAATAAACAAACTTTCTGAAGATAAGCATGTAGAAGTCTGTTATGTTATTGGAAGCGGCATGAATATTTGTGTGGCCTAGAATAACATATTCTGGGGTTAAAGGAAACTCAACATCACACTTGTTCCTTAAATGTTCTAAAAAGTTCAGAAGAACGGTTTTCACAACCGAACATTCGAAAAACAGGTGAAGTATTGTCTCCTTTGTATTGCAACAAAAAGTACACAGTTCATTTCAGAGAGTTTGCATTTATAAAGTTTTGAATTCGTGTATAAAATTTGGTGGACAATTTTGAAATGCAAACTTTTGTAAATATGTGTCGTTCGTGATTGTAAATGGGATTTTATAAATAAAATTCCAGTCATTAGAGTGCAAATCCATTTCTAAAACCTCTTTCCATTTGTTCTGTACATTAATAGGAGGTATAGTGTGGAGTTCTAAAAATTTAAAATAAAAAGCCCGAGAGACTTTATTAGTAGATTTTAACATATCAATATTTTTGTCCTGAATAAAGGGCCACTTTTTACTGGATCTGGTTGCACTTTTCCAAGATTTAGGTAAAGCATTTATAATACCCTGAAAAACTGTAAATGGGGTGTTGATGTTATACTTGTTGGAGAAGTCAGCGAAGGTTAGGAGGCCATTGTTTTCAGAAACTAGGTCATTTCCAAAGTAAATGCCTTTATTACACCAAGTTTTATTGAAAAAAAGTTGTCCGTTAACTTTTATTTGATTATTTAGGAAAATAGTTTCACCTAGTATTTCTGAGGGGGTTGTGGTGCTTTTTTTGTCCAGGAAATGATGCCTAAAATTAAATAATTCAAACATTAGGCAAAATACATTTGGTTGTCAAGCAGGGACATGGCTAGAGGTTTCCGATTTGGGGGGGGGGGGGGGGGGAGGGGGGGGTAGGGTAGTGAATTTCCAATTAGGGGTGGGAGGGGGTGTCCCTCCCCATAGTTGGAAATTCACTATCAAGAAAGATTTTGAAAATGAAGCCATAAAAAGGGGGCATAAAATTGATTCTAGTAACTAAAATGCCCATACATTTATGATAGAATTATCAGGTTATTATTATTTGGTATTCTTCTGGGAATTGAGTATGTGCTAAATAAATTCTCAAGCTGAGAACTTTGAGCAATTAACGCTCTCCTAACGTTAAATCAGATCTTATGCAGGAATGATCGGTTTTCGATGTTTCAGCATTTTGTAACTGTGAATGATGGAATTATCTCAGGATAACGATTTTACATGATGTGATTTTCTTGAAGTGCACTTCGAGGATTTTTTTATTAGAACAAGTAAACGTACTATACAAATCTCGTACCAATTGACATCATGCATACTTATGAAGCTTGATATTGCGTGCACTGTAGTTGTAAATAGTAACAGTTGGAATTTTTGCCGATTTGAAACCGAGTTGGAATTTTGGGAAGTAAAGGAGACATCAGCATCACCAAAGAAGCTCTAAAATCCAGATAGATAGAATTTCCAACTACTCATGACTTGCCCTCCGATTTCCAACTATAGGAAATTTGGACCAGGATTGGAGGGGCGATACACACCCCCTGTCGCCACGTTCCTGTGTAGAATTACTAGAATACAAGTTCCAAATTACAGGTTTTGGTGGGTTTGCTGATGGAAGTTACAGTACATTGGCAGGAATTTCTAGTGATGTCTTGGCTGCCTGCTTAAAAAGTTTTGTTGGCAAAACCTTTGTATGTTTTGTCTTTTTGTTTTTTCATTCCCGAACCACATTTGCATGGTTCGTGATGAGAAGGTGCTGCACTCAGTAACTGCTGTTTTATCTTTGTGTTATCAGTTGGGAGGAAACAGAATGGTATGCTATTGGGAGGGAGTAAAATACAATAGTATGTAAATTTGTTAACCCTGTTAATGTCTGTATTAGAAGAAATACCAGAGGAAGGAAAAGGAATCAAATTGCATGCAAACCCATGAATGTGTGATTAGAGGAGATCAAAACCCATCCATCATTATGGACACAGTTTGAAATGCAGATTATTACAATTGTACGTTGATCTTGTCAGCAGAATCTGCCGAGCTGATGGCACCTGATCAAGCATGATGCCAAAGGTAACGTGTTTCATCTGGCCGATCTGGTCTTGTCAATTTATTTATTTATTTATTTGTGTTTAAGGTCACTTATTTCTGCACAATGGCTAATCATGTCCATGACAGTTTTACAGGTGGAGGAAGCCAGAGTACCCAGAGAGAACCACCGAGGAATGGCGAGAAACAGTCGGCTCCTCAACATATCAAATCTGCACAAGCAGGGTTAGCATTGGTTGAAGAGACAGGTGCACCATCGACATGCAGTATGCCTTAGTACACAACGCCACCGTGCCCCCATATGGGCAATGGGGGTGAAGTGTGGTCTTGTCAATAAGGAATATGACAAACCAGATTAACTGACTGATCTGTTTCACAGACCCTCCTACATGATTCTTTTGGCAGCCATATGCTCTCTTTTTATTATCAATGCAGACTTAGAAAAAATAAAAATTAAATAGTTTATGTCTAATATTTTACCCAAGTTAATAAAATTGATAAATTTGTCCCTTGAGTGCAACAAGGCTTTGCAGTGCTTTAGCATAGCAATGCCTTCTTCCACTCAAGGGACAAAATACACCACCACCCATGCTATTATGTAGATTATGAGGCCTAAAACATAAAACAAACCAAGAACATAAACTTTTGATGGCAAAGAAATAATTACAAATATAAAAAATAAATAAAAAACCTCCACCCACATGCATTTTACCAAAAACATGCCTGAGAAACAAGATCAACTTTCTGGGGCTTTATAATTGGTTTATTACTTGGCAGCAGATCTTTAAAAACTAAATACAATACGTTTAATGTTAAAAAACAAAAAAATTATGGATGGCTCTTGGGAATGTTCTGCACTTCTGTGGTATTGAGGAGCTATACATGGTAGTCATGTAAATTTGAGTACCACCCAATCCTAGAAGATGAATCACATTTCCTGCAGGGCCTTGGATTCAAGGAATGGCCTTAAATTTGACTAAGGGCCTTTTAAGGCCTTGAAATCATGGAAAATGGGCTGGGAGGCCTTGAAAAGCCTTGAATATTCAGGAAACAAAAATGCTGATGCAGTGCGTAATCATAACTACTTAGTCCTAACTGGGGCTCTCCACTCATTACCCACTTCCTCAAAGGAAAGTGTGTGTGTGTGTGGGGGGGGGGGGGGGGGGTAATATCTGGAAGCTTCTAGTTGGGAGTAGTGAAGGTGGGGGGGGGGGGGGGGGCCTTAAAAATCATTAACTGGTAGAGTGCATGAAGCCCATTTTTGGGCTTTATTCTGAAGCACATATTCTGTAACTTAAAGGGTTCATATTCAGTGGATGTGCTTCATATTATCTTTAAAGTAAAATTATTTAGTCTCTGAGAATATGCCTTGTTACATTTTATTCGTTCGAGAGTGCCTTCTTTATTTGTCACTTTGATCACAAAGGTTGCAGGTCCAAATGAAGCAGGTACATTCCATCACTGATGTTCCTGAGTTATATAAAATGATGGGTTTATATGTGCAAGTGGTTTTGTGAGCAATTTTTGTCATGTTTAGGGTTGGTCTATTGATGATCTCGGCTGCTGCTCAGTATTCTGAGGTCTTTTGAGTGCAGTAATCTACCACTGTGCATGGTGTCCTTAATAATTTTCAAACCATTCAGCACAGGTCTCAGGGTGCCTGCAGGGCCTTGGATTCAAGGAATAGCCTTGAATTTGACTAAGGGTCATTCAAGGCCTTGAAATCCTGAAAAATGTGTCAGGAGGCTTTAAAAAGTCTTGAATATTCATGAAATAAAAATCCTGATGAAGCATGTAAGGCCACACAAAATAGATGTTCTGTTTCTCAGGCCAAGTTTTGTAATATTGCATGCGGGTGGGCGGTTTTTTATTTTATATTTTATTTTTGTAATTATTTCTTTGCCATCAGACGTTCATATTCTTGGTTTATTTTATGTTTTAGGCCTCATAATATACAGAATAGCAAGGGTGGCGGTGTATTTCGTCCCTTGGGTGCAACAAGGCTTTGCAATGCTAAAGCATTGCAAAGCCTTGTTGCACTCAAGGGACAAATTTATCAATTTTATTAACTTGTGTAAAATATCAGACATAAACCATTTAATTTTTATTTTTTCAAGATTGCATTGGTCATAAAAGAGAGCATGTGGCAGCCAAAAGGACCATGCGGGAGGCCCTGAGAAACAGATGCTTAATTTTATTAAGCCTAATCCTAACTATATAGTTTTATGTGCCAGAGCTTGTGAAAGGCATAGTCATAGCAAGGACCCTTCGGTCATTACTCCCTCCTCCCACTTCCCTTTTAGGAAAGTGGGAGGAGGGGTAATGAAAGGAAGTTCTAGTTAGGACAAGTGAAGGCACAGCCTTGAAAATCCTTGAATTTGGCTATTGTAGGGCCTAGAAAAATGCTGAAATATATTGAGAAATGAACATGAATAGCCTTGACTTTTATAAATCCTTGCCTACAGGATTCCTGTGTCTGTACGAATTAGAAAGTAAGTGGAAGGCAAATTTATACTGATATAGTGTTAGTGTTAAGGCTAATATGAACATTCTAGAACACTGCAGCGTATTTCATGAATTGATTTCAGCAGTCCAGCAATATGTTATCGAATAATCAAAGGGTACAGAGAGCTCTTTTCCAACAGTGTGTAACATCACAACATGTCATGTTTTATCATCCTTATAAACCAGATAATGGTTCTGGGTGAGATCACAAATTAATACGATAACAATTTCAGTTAGGCCTAAAATAATTGAAAATCTGTTTCTCAGGCCCTTCCACAAGGTTCTATTGGCTGCCGCATGCTTTCTTTTTATAACCATTGCAAACTTTAAAAAAATAAAAATTAAATGGTTTTTGTCTGACATTTTACCCAAGTTTATAAAATTGATAAATTTGTCCCTTGAGTGCAACAAGGCTTTGCAATGCTTTAGCATTGCACATCCTTCTTGCACTCAAGGGATGAAATACACCACCACTCATGCTCTTCTGTAGATTATGAGGCGTAAAGCATAAAGCAAACCAAGAACATGAACTTTTGATGGCAAAGAAATAATTATAAAAATTAAAATAAAAAAGTGCCTGCCCACATGCAGTTCTACAAAAAATGGCCTGGGAACTAGAAGGTTTATTTTGTGGGGCCTTGACATATATGTCTAAGATCTGGTAATGTTGACAAACAAAAACTTCTTAGGTGTGTACTAAGGCATACTTCACATTGATGGTGCACCTGTTTTCAACCAGTGCTAAACCTGCTTGTGTGGAGATAGTATGTTGGACAGTCTGGCAGTTGCTCACCATTGCTCAGTGGTTCTCTCCAGTTACACCGGCTTCCTCCACCCATAAAACTGTCCAACACGAGGTGACCCTGGCTATCGAAAGTGTTGTTAAAAACACCAATAAATAAATAAATAGTTGAATGAAACAATCATTTACCCAGTTTGTTCAAGACTGCTTCCACATTAAACTGAGGGAACAAAAGAAATGATGTGAAAATAGATATATAGATGATATCTACTCTGTTTTAATGAATATCACCAATTTTTTCATGAGTGTCGACCTGAAAGTTTATTTTTCACGAGCACTTGCGATATTCATTACAACAGCATAGATTTTCTTTTTCTTGTATGCTACGTGACGTTTTACTGTGCAATATTCAGCCCAATTTGACTGCAAACAGTTTCAAGACAATAACAAAAAGCTGCTGATTGTTCCTTCAAAGTGTTGTTTAGGGCAACGCCATGCGTCAAAGTGTAATGTCACTTAGGAAACTAAGGAAAAAATTTGTCGTGTGGACCTAAAAATATTATTTTTCAGGACCACACTCATGAGATGATTCCAGATACTGACTGAAATAGAGATTTTCTTTTTTATTATTTGCTATGAGACTTTTTATTGCATAATATTCAGTCCAATTTGATTCCAAATGCATACGTTTCAAAACAATAACAAAGATCAGCTGATCGTTCCTTCAAGGTGATATGATGTGGCGTAGCATGTCATTTAGGAAGCTACTGAAGGATATTTCTTGATATTATTGAGTCTATGGATATCGAGAAATATATTTTAGATAATTTGCAATAATTCACAGGTTAGAATATAATAAATGCCTTTTCTTAATAACAAGACTTGATTTGAGTCATATATTGTTTCGACTTGATGTTACTTTTGTTATAAATTTTCAGGGCTGCAGCATCAAGGCATGGTTTGGATGGAGCTGAAGAAGAATTATTTGAGGTCTGCATATCTAAACACTCTTCTTTACAATTATCTAGTTGTGTTTGACTTTTTCTATGGTAGTCTTTCAGTCTTCTATATAACAATTTCCTGAAATAATCCCTTTTTAAATTCATCAACCTCAAAACAAAAAATAAGCTGTTTTCTCTCTTGCTCTTAAGGGAGCATCTTGGAACATGTGCCTTCATTATAACTTGGTCCAAAGCCTTAAATAAGCCTGGTTTATAAGTTGAATAGTATGTTGCTTATATATCTTTGCAGAAGGCTTTCTCTCTCAAGGTACTATGGCTTCTTCCACCCATAGAGCAGTAAGCACATTATGTTCTAGGGTGTTAAAAGTGTCATTAACTCTTTACATGCTGCTGGCAGATATTCCCGCCAGAGCACCAATACTCTTGCCATCAGAAAGGGTATAATTTGGCTTCGGTTCAACAGAATGTATCATTGTAAATTGGACCAATAAGGCCACAAATGGTAGCTGGGCTTTATAGTTCCACTTTTTCATCAATTCCAGTCATGGCTACTTCACAACAGCCATAACTGGATTTAATGAAAAAGATTCAAGAAATTACTCAGCAGGTTAAGAGTTATATATTTATTATTTATTTATTGGCGTTTCAGGTCACATACTTATGCACAATGGCTAATCGTGACCGTGACAGTTTTATGGTTGGAGGAAGCTGGAGTATCTGGAGAGAACCACCGAGCATCAATGAGCTCCTCAACATTCTAACTCTGTTCTGCTCAAGCAGGGTTACAGTGGTTGAAGACGTGCGCCATTGATGTGCAAGTACACCTTAGTACGCGACATCATTGTGCCCTCATGTAGGCAACCGGAATAAAGTGCCTTGCCCAAGGACACAACATGAGTCGTCCTAGACGGGTATCAAACTCGGAACCTCTAGCATAAAAGTCCAACAGTCTATCACTGAGCCATCACGCTCGCCAGGTTAAGACTTAAATCTGGTAAATCCACATAATATTGTACATGAAAGTAGAACTGTGTGGTTTTGATATTTTAATGTTTACACTCATTTGTTCATTTGGCTGCCCATTTGTCATGATAAAATTTCCATTCATAATCATATGTTCACAGTTACAGCTTCAAGTGCTCTCACATTTACAGTTCCAAGAAAAATAATGTTTTTGAACTGATCAAAATAAAGTAACCCTTCTTGAAAAGAAATTAAATCCTCTCAGAAGGATACACAAAATGTTACCATTCAAATTCTGTATTTTTGGTTATTTTTGCTTAAGAAATATAACATATAAGGCCTAAAAAAGTTAAAAGATTGTTTCTTGGGCCCCCCACAAGATTCTTTTGGCTGCCGCATGCTCTTTTTATTTTATAACCAATGCAAACTTAAAAGAATAAAAATTGAATGGTTTATGTCTGCTTTATGCTATTTTACCCGAGTTAATAAAATTGATAAATTTGTTCCTTGAGTGCAGCAAAGCTTGGCAATGCTTTAGCATTACAAAGCCTTCTTGCACTCAAGGGACGAAATACACCACCACTCATGCTATTCTGTAGATTATGAGGCCAAAATATAAAACGAACCTAGAACGTGAACTTTTGATGGCAAAAAAATAATTACAAAAATAAAATAAAAAACCGCCCGCCCACATGCAGTTTTACAAAAAATGGTCTGAGAAACAGATCTACTTTGTGGAGGCCTAACCATAATTTTTTTCTTATAATGGGTTATAAGCTATGTTGTGAAAGCCCAAAATAAATAGAGGATACCTATGGTTTTTGCTTGCATTATTATTTCACGAGTGACTAGCAGATCAAATATAGATTTTCAACAATTGTCCACAGGTCACACTTGAAAATTAGTATTTATTACCTGCTAGTCATGAATGAAATAATTGTGGTAACCACTCAAAAAAACAAAGATATTCTTTTTTGTTATATGCGTTGACTTTTTTTATGCCCCTGCCATTCTGGAAAGGGACATTCAGTGTTACCCTTGTCCGTATGTACATACATCATGTACCTACGTCCGCCCCTCGCTATTCTGGTTTCCGGGTGATAACTTTAGTTTGACTGAATGAAAGGAAACAAAATTTTATACATAGGTTTGTAACCACATAATACAGGTTGGGATTGATAGTGGGCTTGGTCTGATATTTTTTGGCAGAGTTATGGCCCTTTTCTGACTTAGAAGACATGTTGATATTGGTTTCTGGATGATAACTTTAGTTTGACTGAACGAAATGAAACAACATTTTATACATAGGTCCATAACTACATAATACAGGTTAGGATTGATAGCGGGATTGGTCGGATTTTTTGGCAGAGTTATGGCCCTTTTTTGCCTTAGAAGACATGCTGATTATGATTTCTGGATGCTAACCTTTGTTTGACTGATCGAAATGAAACAAAATTTTATGCATAGGTTTATAAGATAAGATATTCATTAATTCAATATCAACAAAGATAAATGACAAGAAACTTATGTTTGGCAGTGGGTTGGGGGGGGGGGGGGCATAGCCACCCTAGGCATTGCACTTTTGCTGCGTTGTATTTTTGAAAATCTTCATATGTTTTAATCCGCAATTAATGCAAGTCAGTTGCTTCAAAAGAGACAAACATTTCAGTTTAAAAAACAAAATAGTTCTCTCAGCTGTTCACTGAAAGCTATACAGAAATGTTAATGTGTAAATGGATATTAATTTTATACCACAAATAATAAAAGTTGTGTTCTCTCTGCATTTCTGCTCTGAAAAACAGACAAGGGAGGGAAGCTGGCTTTTCTTTTTATCTTCTCAGCCCTATGACATTAAAATCATAACTTAATTCTTATATTCGAAAGTCTTTTCGCCTGTTGTCCACTCATATGGCTCTTTGAAACTAACCATTTCACAAGACTGTGAAGTTGCCAATTCAGACAAGATAAAGTTAAGCCTGTTAAAAAAATTTTCTTGTTTCTCAGGCAATTTACTCTCAATTTCATGATGAAGGAGGGAGGTTTTTTATCCCCTGCCAAAATAATGGTTTGCCGGTGATATAGAAATGGGGTCCATCCATCCATCTATCTGTCCATCCATCTGTAAGAAGTTTGGACATTCATATCTCAGTCAGTGGATGCTGGATTTCAATGATCTTTGGTATGCTGATAGACCACTATGAGGGAAAGGATATTCAAAAGTAACAGGTATTGTTTTTTGGTTTTCTAGAGTTATGGGCCTTTTCCCAATTTTTGTTGGAAATGTAACAAATTGAAGTTAGAACGAGCGATTTGAAAAAATCGAATCTTGAGACTGACTTGGGATCGATCTCGAAGCAGACGTATGGTATTCATATCGAATCTCGAATATTTGCTGGACCCTACTAGAGAAAGGTTCCTTTCAATAATTAGTATTCAAGCATATCCAGTTCCATGGCAGTCATCTTCTTTGACTTAGAAAATGATACTTTTGCCTTGTCCTCGTGATAACTTTAGTAATTAAGAACTAATTGTAGCCCGCGTTGTGTCCTTGGGCAAGACACTTCATCTCCAGTGCCCACGTGGGGGCACGGTGGCATTGTGTACTAAGGCGTACTGCATGTCGATGGTGCACTTGTCTTCAACCAATGCTAACCCTGCTTGTGTGGAGTTCGTATGTTGGGAAGCTGATGTTGCTCACCGTTGCTCGGTGGTTCTCTCTGGGTACTCCGGCTTCCTCCACCCGTAAAACTGTCGCAGTCATGACTAGCCGTTGTGCATAAGTATGTGACCTTAAACACCAATAAATAAATAAATAAATACTAATTGTAGCCAAAGTTGATTATCTCAACATTAGTGAGGTTAAGTTCGAACTTTGGTCCCATCTGAGTGGACCATGTTGTGTTTTGGGAATATCCGTCCATCCATCTGTGCATTTTGACTTTTTGTTTATCTGTGTGATAACTTCAATAATTATGAACTGACTGTAATCAGACTTGGTGTCAGCAATTATCATAACAATATTGAGGTCGCTGTTCGGATTTCAGTCTGTCCCAACAATTCTTTTCTGAGTTATGCCCTTTTTTCGACTAGAAAATTATATTTTTGCCTTGTTTGAAAAAGGTGCATAAATATAATTGAACAAAAATGTGCTGCCACTTAGGTTCTTTGAGTAGTTGGAAATTCCATCTATCTAGATTTTAGAGCTTCTTTAGCAATGCTGATGTCTCCTTTACTTCCCAAAATCCCAACTCGGTTTCAAATTGGCAAAAATTCTAACTGTCACTATTTACAACTACAGTGTACACAATATCAAACTTTATAAGTGTGCATGATGTCAATTGGTACAAGATTTCTATAGTACGTTTACTTAACACAATAAAATCAAATCCTCGAAATGCACTTCAAGAAAATCACATCATGTAAATTTGTATCCTGAGTTAACCCTTTACCCAACGAATCGCCCCCATCCACTGGCTTAATATGCAAATTCAGCAGCTGACAAAATATTATTTTTCGAAAACTTTCAACAAAACCATACCATGTGACCCCTCTTTGGAACGAGCTCATCGAGCTCATTCCAAAGAGGGGTCACATGATATGGTTTTGTTGAAATTTTTAAAAAAAATTTAACAAATGATATTTAAAATAATAAATTTTGATATCGTCTGCATTGGGTAAAGGGTTAATTCCATCATTCACAGTTACAAAATGATGAAACATCGAAAACTGATCATTCCTGCATAAGATCTGATTTAATGTTAGGAGAGTATGAATTGTTCAAAGTTCTAAGCTTGAGCATTTATTTAGCACATATTCAATTCCCAGGAGAATACCAAATAATAATAACCTGATAATTCTATCATAAATGTATGGGCATTTTAGTTACTAGAATCAATTTTATGCCCCCTTTTTATGGCTTCATTTTCAAAATCTTTTCTTGGTAGTGAATTTCTGACTATGGGGAGGGAAACCCCCTCCCAGTCCCACCCCTAGTTGGAAATTCACTACCCTACCCCCCCCCCCTCCCAATCGGAAACCTCTAGCCATGTCCCTGCTTGACAACCAAATGTATTTTGCCTAATGTTTGAATTATTTAATTTTAGGCAATTAGAAAAATAGAGGAAATCTGTAACAACAGTAAGCTTCCAATGAGTAACACTGCATTATCATGGGTATTACAACAGCCAGGAGTCCGGGTTGCCATTGTAGGAGCCCGTAATCCTGAGCAGGTGGAAGAAAATGTCAAAATTATGAAACTATCACAGGTAAGAAATTACTCATTTTGTAAATCATTAGTTACGATTGAGATGAGATTTTTTTCTCATTCTCTGATGAGTCCTGTTTTTAACAGGTGAGCTGTATGTGACAGGTGTTTAAGGTCTGTTTCAGCATCTGTGACTAGACCATGACCACATGAAATGTATGAAGTGGCATTTTGCCAATCATACCCATGCTGCTCACTTCAGAGGATTTTACCAATAAATAAAATAAAATGGAACTTGTTTACCACAGTAAACAAGTACTGCTCCACTTCTCAGGGTATCAGTGGTGGAATTAATAAGAAATGTGATATGTCGGACTATGTTGGAAATTTACACCGACAGTCAAAAAATGTTTGTGCCTTAACCGTTAAGGGCCTGGAGATTTTTATTATACATTGAAAGTCTACGTCCTGTGGCTTTGCAGTTGTTTCTAGTAAAGTCTTGGCTGCCTACAGAGGCAGCCAAGACTTGCCTAGAAGCAACTGACAAGGTACTTGGAAAACATGTTTTGAGTTGACCCAAACAATGCATGTTGGGGCACCTGTTCCTTTGCATTAAAAAGTTATCAAAGTTATCGGAATTAGGCCTTTAAGGGTTGAAGATCTTCTGGGTCTCAAAACAACGAATGTGAGTATTTAATTCATTGCTTCTTGAAGTTAAGGAGTTTTAGCTTCTTTTAAAAACTTTTTATTTCCCCGAAGAAAGAAACTCAATGAGTGCATTCTCCATATTTTCCTTCTGAAGGCAGTTCCATTCTATTGGAGAATCACTTCTACTGTGGGAAAAAATCGATATGTATCTTTGGTAATGTGAAGATGAGCTAACCCAAATCCAACCTTTACTGAACTAATAATAATGAATTCTCCCTAACAGAGACACCCACCATGACATAGCATTTTTCACAGGTTTCGTAGAAGGACTGTTGATAACTTTTCTGACAGACAATTCTTCTGTGTGGCAATAAAAGGGTAAAATAAATGCCCCAAAACAATAAAAAAAAACAGGTTAAGATGTTGGTTTTTTGGTCAGTATTTAAAGAAAAAACATTAAAGAATTTTAAGAAATCATGAAAATGTGGAAAAAGTTTTAGTAATTTGTTGGGTCCACTATTCTTCATATTTGCAGTGAACAAGTTCTTTCACCCTGGTAAAACAGGACCCAACAACCAATGCCTGGTGTTGGAGTTCTCTAAAGTGGACAACCTAGGTATAACCAATTGGCTTGATTTAACATTATACCTCTGTTTGCAGGCAAGATATAGATAAATGGGGAAATTTACTTCAACCCTTTGCCTACTGAATCAGCTGTATCCATTCATGTAAATATACAAAATGAGCAGTTGAAAAAAACATTTAAACAAAACCATACCATGTGACCCCCTTCATTGGAATGAGCTCATCAAGATCATTCCAATGATGGGTCACATGATTTGATTTTGTTAAAAGTTTTGGAAAATTTGAAAAAAAAAAAATAATTAGGCCCCACAAAGTAGATCTTCTGTTTCTCAGGTCATTTTTTGGAAAATTGCATGTGGACGGGTGTTTTTTTTAATTTTATTTTTATATCCCCGCAAAACGAAGTTGTAGGGGGGCGGGGGGAGTATATAGAAGTCATCTTGTCCGTCGGTCTGTCGTCGTTGGTCCGTTGCACATGTAAACTTGTGGAGCGAACTACTTAAGCAGTTTTAGCCGCATTTTCATGAAACTTCACAAAAATGATCATCATGATGAGGAGCAGTGCATGACATAATTTTTTTCCTGATCAGTTTCAAGGTGGTCAACTGGTGACCATATTGGAATTTTGCAAAATTCTTGTGGAGAGAACTACTTCTACAGTTTTTGCTGCATTGTCATGAAACTCAATAAATGATCGACATGATGAGGAGCAGTGCGTGACATAATTTTTTTCACGATCGGATTCAAGATGGCCGACTAGTGGCCATGTTGGATTTTTTTTACTTACAAAATTTGAATGCCTCTTTCATTCACCCACACTAGGCGGTATGCCATGGTGAGGGTATAGCGGGCGGCAGACCATCTCTAGTTTATTTTTATAATTATTTCTTTGCCTTCAAAAGTTCATGTTCTTGGTTTGTTTTATGTTTTAGGCCTCCCAATCTACAGAATAGCATGGGTGGTGGTGTATTTTGCCCTTGAGTGCAAGAAGGCTGCTTTGCAATGCTAAAGCATTGCAAAGCCTTGTTGCACTCAAGGGACAAATTTATCACTTTTATTAACTTGGGTAAAAAATCAGACATAAACTATTTAATTTAAATTTTTTTTTACATTGGTTATAAAAAGAGAGCATGCAGCAGCCAAAAGGAGGGAGGGCCTGAGAAACAGATTTTTTATGCTTTACAATAACAAATTTTGATGTTGTGTGCATTGGATAAAGGGTTAAATAACAATAAATACAATTAGAACCTTGACCAAATGGTAAAACATATCACTTTGTGCTCATACTGGTACTTTCATGGTGAAGGTCATGACTACAGGTCACGGTTTAAATTGGGCACTTTTTTAGGGCTGGCACGAATTTGAAATTTCATGATCGACTTTTGAAGAATAATCAATTAAAGTTGACTTTAATCGAACTCTGTGACCTCTAGAAACAACTATATAGAACACAATATTTTTGGTCATTAGTTCCTTGGGCCGGACATTATTTAGGCATGCAGGTATGCTGCACGTCTACTGCTCTCCACACCACACCCAGACATATATCTATGCAAAAATTTAAACCTAAGTCCATCCCCTCCACTTTCTCTGGTTATGGCATTGGACTTCAAACCGAAAGTTTCACAGTTCGATCCCTGCCAGTGGCAAGTGTGTTGTGTCCTTGGGCAAGGCACTTAATCCTGATTGCCCATGTGGGGGCACGGTGATGCTGTTTAGTAAGGCAGACTGCACGTTGATGGCGCACTTGTCTTCAACCAATGCTAACCCTGGTTCCCTCAGGGTACTCCGGCTTCCTCCGTGGTGATCCTGGCTGTCAAAAATGGCATTAAACCCCAATAAATAAATAAATCCCCTCCACTTTAACCCTTTATCTAACAAATTGGCTTCATCCGCCTGCGTAATTTTACAAAACGAGGCATTGGAAAACAATTATTTTTCAGAATATTTTTTTTAAAAAAAAGAGCACCGCCAGGCGTGGCTAAATACACCCATTCTAAGTCAAAAAAGTTCTGTAACTCATGTAAAAATAATTGGTCGGAACCCATATTCGAACTTGGCCTGTATTTCAGACGAACATTTAACTCTTTATTTTATACTATGTATGTCATCCATATGTACATGTAGCCATGCATATTTTACATTAAGGCCTCACAAAGTAGATCTTCTGTTTCTCAGGCCATTTTTTTGTAAAATTGCATGTGGGCAGGCATTTTTTATTTTATTTTTGCAATTATTTATATGCCATCAAAAGTTCCTGTTCTTGGTTTGTTTTATGTTTTAGGCCTCATAATCTACAGAACAGCATGGGTGGTGGTGTTTCATTGCCCCTTGAGTGCAAAAAGGCTTTGCAATGCTTTAGCATTGCAAAGCCTTGTTGCACTCAAGGGACCAATTTATCAGTTTTATTAACTTGGGTAAAATATCAGACATAAACCATTTAATTATTATTTTTTTTAAGTTTGCATTGGCTATAAAAAGAGAGCCTGAGGCAGCCAAAATTACCATGTGGGGGGGGGGGGGGGGGGCCTGAGAAACAGACTCTTACCGTAACATTCCTAGGCCTAATCCATGCACTTGTTATAATCATATATGGCACGTCTTTCCTGTTGGCAAGATTCAGGGTCATTTGGGTTTTGCTCTGTTTCGGCCTCTTTCCCCTTTTTGGGACATTTCAGCCTCGAGTGGGGCTGAAACCTCCCACCTATTAACCCTTTACCCAACGAATCGCCCACATCCGCCCACGTAATATGCAAATTCAGCAGTTGAAAAAATATTATTTTGCAAAAAAATTCAACAAAACCATATCATGTGACCCCTCGTTGGAACGGGCTCATCGAGCTCGTTCCAACGAGGGGTCACATGATATGGTTTTGTTGAAATTTTTTGAAAATTTTAAAAAAATTATATTTAAAATAATAAATTTTGATATCGTCTGCATTGGGTAAAGGGTTACCGGTAAGGTTTTTTTTAAGTTTTCGATACCAGTACAGAGCAAGTTTCTGAGACAACATTCTTAGTTTGTATGCATCCAAATGCTGCATGTAAGTTATGGTTTTGTGACAAGTGCAAGCATTCGTGGGTTATTTTCATCAACCTGGGGCTCTCAAAATATCTGTACAAGCCCTTTGCCTGGCTCACAGTTTAAAAAAGCCACCTTGAACCTTGGCTCTACATTGCATGTCATTTGAATGTACCATTTCTTAATAAGGATAATGTGTTGATTGTATGCGCTAACCTCTCAACAGTGGTAGCAAGGCTTTATAGGTCTCGATTGTGCTTAAAATCTTACAAAGCCAAAGAAGTAAAAACAGGACACATGAGTACAATTTGTATTCAGCCCAAACATGTAACACATCAAGGAATGTGCTTGAGATATTAACACCAACTGGGCCTCTCTCCAATCACATGCTTGGATGTCAAACATGGTTTCTTCCCCTTCCCTCTTCCTGCTAACAGGTTCTGAATTTTGTTACAGGCCTGATTGGACTCTTGCATATCAAACATGATTTCCTCCACTCCTTTAACAGTTTCTGGTGATATGGGCCAGATCAGTTCTCAGCATTGGCAGAGGGAAATATGCTTTTTCCGGTGTGCCTCACAATTGCCATGGCTGCTGAAGGATCTATTTTTACACTAAATTCCCCACAGTTATAAACATGTTCAGCTTCACTATAAATAATTTATCCATTATATCATATTTGACAGAGCCCAATGAGCTCTCTCAAACAAGGTATAATAGAATAAATATGCCCAGTTTATCATAACAACACAGAAAATTTACCAAATTTATGTTGAATTCAGTCAAATTTTCTCGGGGACACCCAGAACTCCCACCATTGGGAGGGGATACCGTAGGCCTGACATAGGCCTGAGGTGGGGGTAGGTATGGCCTTCCCATTGGTGGGGGTTTGGGGAGCCCCCAACCTCCTCCATTGGGAGGGCCATACCCACCTCAGGCTAACAGCTTTCAGTTATGCCTGTGGCATATATCGACCTGGCACCCATAAAAAAAATTATGCCCCCCATCAATAGGAAATCCTAGCTACGCCCATGAATTCAGTTAAGTGAATATTTGACACTGGCAAAGTGGCTATTCAAGTAACAGGGTTACAGTGCACTAGTTTTTAAATTGGAAGCACCTTGTTCCATTTAGTTCAAATATAACTACAAATACTGTTTGCATTTCAGGATATTATTAAACAGCTTAATGAAGTGACAGATCCACTGAAAGCAAAGATTGGAAAAGCTTTAGACCAGTGGGCCCATCCTGACCGATGTGAATGATTGATTTCTGTCGCCATACATTGATGCCAAATGTATTATACAAATTACCAATGTATTCACCAAAATATTCAGCAAAGCAGGCTCCTTGCTATCTATTTTATTTGATTATTGTTGATTCGTCTGTCTGTGAGGACAAGTTTTTTTTATAAATGAGGAAACAAACTCTTTCCCATGACATAATGTATCAAGAGACACTTTTGTGTCATATGACTGATGGTCGTTGCACACTCTATGCGACAGCACAGCAGCTGAATTTTTTTCTATTTTTGTTCATTAGGCCTAAAGAAGTTAAAAATCTGTTTCTCAAACCCTCCCACATGGTCCTTTTGGCTGTCGCATTTTCTCTTTTTATAACCTATGCAAACATAAGAAAATAAAAATTAAATGGTTTATGGTCTGATATTTTACCCAAGTTAATAAAATTGGTAAGTTTGTCTCATGAGTGCAACAAGGTTTTGCAATGCTTTAGCATTGCAAAGCCTTCTTGCACTCAAGGGCCGAAATACACCACCACCCATGCTATTCTGTAGATTATGAGGCCTAAAACATAAAACAAACCAAGAACATGAACTTTTGATGGCAAAGAAATAATTATAAAAATAAAAAATAAAATAAAAAACTGCCTGCCCACATGCAATTTTACAAAAAAATGGCCTGAGAAACAGAAGATCTACTTTGTGGGGCCTTAGAAAGGCTCAACTTAGGGGCGTAAACTAGGTGTTAAATTCAAACTTGAGAAGAAACATTTCATTGTAATAGGGCTCGGCAAATCTTTGAGATTCAATTCAAAATCTTTTCGCTTGTTTGATCATTGGATTATATAGGAAGAATAGGAATCTCTGCAAAATTCTAAATGAATCTTAAAGGTTGTATATTCCCCAAATATAAGTTAGTATTCAGTATATCACAAACTAGTTGGCTTCATTTAGACGTGTGAGGGTACGCAATAGCCTAGTACAAATATCCGATACTAAATATTGTCTGGCATATAAGGGAGATAATTCCTGATAACCAGTACTACAGATGCAACCATTGTAAATTCGATTCAATTTGACGTTCAGTTTGATGTGAAATCTTTTGTCTGATTCGATTTGAGATTCAAACAAAAAATCTCACTTCAGCTGTTGTAACATAAGCAACTCTTTCATCAAGTCCACTGTGTAACCCCTTTTTCACTGCTATCACAGCTGTTCTCAGGGGTGTCACACAACTATCACAGCTATTGCCAGGGGTGTCACACAACTATCACAGCTTTTGCCAGGGGTGGTGCACAATTTACAACAGAAACTTTACTGGAGAAAGTTAAAAGCTTTCAGCAAAATCCTGTCATGGGTATCTATTATCAGTACATGTAATGAGATGAGATGAGTGATGATAACAGAAACTCTCTTACTTAAGCTCTGACGCATTAAGAATGTGAGAGAGTGTTTAGAGCCGTCCAAATTTTCCCCCAAAAAGATCTGCTTTAGGAACTATGTTTCAGGAGAACGTAAGGAGTTGTCTTGGATATTTTGGGCTGATCAGATCATTCTCGGAAATAAAAAAAGTCAGCCTTTTACTAAACTAATGATTCAATTTTTTGACCCCAAAAACACAGCTTATGACCCCCTCACACAGACTACTTTTGGAAATCAAAATCGAAAAGATAAAAGATCCAGAGTTTCATTCTGTCAACACAAGGCGAGTAAGAAATTGTGTACCTAAATTTATTAAGTTGCACTGTTAGGGGAGCTAAAATTGTCACTGGAAGGAACTGTGCATCACCCAGGGCTATGTGCATTTCGAGATCAAGAAGTCATAGCCTGGGAGTTGAAATTAATGAATGGGAACATAATGTTGCAGCCAGTTCATGACAACAACATCCAGGGTTTGTACGCATTTGAAAAGTGCTTAAATTTGGACCTCTTCCATGAAAAGTTCTTGAAACAAATTCCAACCTTGAAAAGTACTTGATTGTTGACCCCCCACCCTTGAAAAGTATTTAAATTAGCCACTGGTGATCCTTATTTTTGCAGAAAATCTGAAGATTGTTGATTTCCGGTACCACATTCTATTTATATTATTGGAGTTTTCCAGCTGCTTGATGACAGGAGTAATACGTCATTGGTTTGGGCGTGTTGCACGAGGTGCACAGACGACAAGTAAATAATCAAAATATGCCAGTTGGAAAATGTGTATACAACCCATCGTGGTTAAAACAGTGTGAATGGATCTCTGAAACACGAGATAGGATGAGTGCATATTGTACTGTATGTTTAAAAGATTTTAGTGTTGAGGCGATGGGGGGAAAAGTGCCATGAAGTCTCATCAGAAAAGTGATCACCCCAGGAAACTTACCAAAAAAATAAAAGGCCGCTCGGCCACATGTCCCCCGAAAAAACAAGTCGAAAAAGGGGCATAACTCTAGTAAAAATGATCGGTCTGAACCCATATTCGAACTTGACCTGCATTATTACCCCAGAAAGTCACATACCAAAATTCTTTCCGATCAAATAATCCTAACTGGAGTTATCATCTGGACACCGCAAATCTTGAAATTTCTAAGTCGAAAAAGGGGTATAACTCTAATAAAAATAATCTGGCCAAACCCATATTCGAACTTGACCTCTGGGTTGGGCTAAGAAGGTCACATACCAAAATTGGTTCCAATCAGATGATCCAAACTGGAGTTATCATGGGGACACTAAGTGGGACACTCGCACAGATGGACGGACACCACTGATTTCTATAGTCCCCCGAAAAATTTTTAGGGGGACAAAAATGCATTGCCATTGGATGTGTTTTTGAGAAAGGACAACAAATATAAGAAAACTTCTGAAAATACTTTAGTTTGGCATTGAAATTATTAGATATTTCATCCTGCAGATATTTTAGCATGAGAAAAGGTTTATGTCAGTTGGAAATAAGGTGCATTGTGGGTGTGTGATCTTGGTAGTGCATCTTAGAAATGAAGCCCTGAAAATCTGAATGGCACTTTTCGTGAACATTATGCAAGGTGATGGGGGTTAACATACAAGTATGTTCTTGAAACAAGTCGCAAAAGGGGCATAACTCTAGTAAAAATGATCGGTCTGAACCCATATTCGAACTTGACCTGTATTATTACCCCAGAAAGTCACATACCAAAATTCTTTCCGATCAAATAATCCTAACTGGAGTTATCATCTGGACACCGCAAATCTTGAAATTTCTAAGTCGAAAAAGGGGTATAACTCTAATAAAAATAATCTGGCCGAACCCATATTCAAACTTGACCTGTGGTTTGGGCTAAGAAGGTCACATACCAAAATTGTTTCCAATCAAATGATCCAAACTGGAGTTATCATGGGGACACTAAGTGGGACACTCGCACAGATGGACGGACACCACTGATTTCTATAGTCCCCCGAAAAATTTTTAGGGGGACAAAAATGCATTGCCATTGGATTTGTTTTTGAGAAAGGACAACAAGTATAAGAAAACTTCTGAAAATTCTTAAGTTTGGCATTGAAATTATTAGATATTTCATCTTGCTGATATTTTAGCATGAGAAAAGGTTTATGTCATTTGGAAATAAGGTGCATTGTAGGTGTGTGATCTTGGTAGTGCATCTTAGAAATGAAGCCCTGAAAATCTGAATGGCACTTTTCATGAACATTATGCAAGGTGAAGGGGGTTAACATACAAGTATGTTCTTGAAACAAGTCGAAAAGGGGCATAACTCTAGTAAAAATGATCGGTCCGAACCCATATTCGAACTTGACCTGTATTATTACCCCAGAACGTCACATACCAAAATTCTTTCCGATCAAATAATCCTAACTGGAGTTATCATCTGGACACCGCAAATCTTAAAATTTCTAAGTCAAAAAAGGAGTATAACTCTAATAAAAATAATCTGGCCGAACCCATATTCGAACTTGACCTGTGGTTTGGGCTAAGAAGGTCACATACCAAAATTGTTTCCAATCAAATGATCCAAACTGGAGTTATCATGGGGACACTAAGTGGGACACTCGCACAGATGGACGGACACTGCTGATTTCTATAGTCCCCCAAAAAAATTTTCGGGGGACAAAAATGCATTGCCACTGGATGTGTTTTTGAGAAAGGACAACAAGTATAAGAAAACTTCTGAAAATACTTTAGTTTGGCATTGAAATTATTAAATATTTCATCCTGCTGATATTTTAGAATGAGAAAAGGTTTATGTCAGTTGGAAATAAGGTGTATTGTGGGTGTGTGATCTTGGTAGTGCATCTTAGAAATGAAGCCCTGAAAATCTGAATGACACTTTTCATGAACATTTTGCAAGGTGAAGGGGTTAACATACAAGTATGTTCTTGTTCAGGGTATTTGTGGTCGACCAGTGCTTGCGATTCACATGACAGATCAGTATTATTATGTTTATTCTTAACCCTTTACCTAACGTTATTTTTCCTAATTAATAGGCCCTGTGAATCCGAAATTTGACTTGAATTGAATTGGGTAACAGATCTGTGAATCGATTCCTTTTTTTGGTATCGAATTGGGTGGATAAAAACATTCGCAACTTCTCTTTGTCACCAAAATGTATAAGATGTCATTAACAAGGCTGGAAATAAGCAGAATCCCCTCTGCATGTTGAGGTCCCACAGGATGAATCTGGTGATGCTACCCTGCACAGCATTACTAAAGTTTTCCTCTGTGAACCTCAATCTGAATCAAGGTCTCAGGCTTAAACAGAAAGAGGTACCCCAAAGGATAAATTGGGAGAAACTAGCCCACTGTATGGGATAGCATCAGCAAATTCACCCTCTGGGGACCATATTCTGCAAACGACAGATAGCTCATTTCCAAGCTTGGTCATCAAACAGTTTGTTTCCAGGTGTGGGGATAGGAAGGCGTTTGAGAGCACAGGGTTAATCAAGCCCTTCTCCCTTGAGAACTACAACAAATCAGCAGCCGGCCAAAGTGTTATTATTACATTACCATGTTATGCAGTGGATGCAATGACATGTTCAACATTCAGAAATGATCCCAATTGCAGCGGTTTCATGAAAGAATAATTCATTCATTCTCTCTCTCTCTCTCTTGCTCTGAGCATTGTCGTGAAAATCACATGTCATCATTAGGGTGCAACAAGTCACCATCTGCAATTCTTTAGCATTGCAGATGGTCCCTTGTTGTTCGCAAGGGACGATGTATTCCATTAAAAGGCATGTGAGGTGCAGCGACACTGGAAATTCATAGCCTGTTTTGCAGCTAAGATTGCATCATGCATGCAAAAGCTACACTTGTTCATCACAGCCTATTCAATTTGGTTGCAAAACCACGGTTTGGTAACGAATCTAATCAATATGCTGATTCACACTCATCTGTTCGAAATTCGAATAATCACAAGGCCATAATAATTAACAGTTTCACTTTTTGCTTCCAAAATTTAACATATATCTCACTGGAGCCAGTTTGTTGAACATGTGATGTTCTAATGAGTGAGTCATTAGCCATATTTTTGAAGCAAAAATTGAAAAATTTGGATTTAATGCAAGGTGGATTTTGTGGCTTCGTTGGATAAGGGGTTAAATATGTGATTGCAAGAAATCACTTCTACATATTTTATTTGATATAAATGTTATATTCTATACAAATATTTCTGTTATGAAAACAAATCAGAATAAAAAATATAAAGTGTTTTGTGTTTTGTTAAGAATTCTGCACCACTTAAGAGCAGATGATAAAATGAATTCCTGAAAGTGCTAAAAAAGGGTGCAATCAGTTCTAGATAATTCTAAAAATAAACCTTTGAGAAACAAACATGAAGCTGATGATGCCCAACCTTAATCCTATTGACCCATTGTGCATAAATTTTTGCTCTTAGACTGTGCAGCTTTTGCTATAAATAAACAATGCTAAGGCCCCCACAAAGTAGATCTTCTGTTTCTCAGGCCATTTATTTGTAAAATTGCATGCGACGGATTTTTTTTTATTTTATTTTTTATTTTTGTAATTATTTCTTTGCCATCAAAAGTTCATGTTCTTGGTTTGTTTTATGTTTTAGGTCTCATAATCCACAGAATAGCATGGGTGGTGGTGTATTTTGTCCCTTGAATGCAAGAAGGCTTTGCAATGCAAATGCATTGCAAAGCCTTGTTACACTCAAGGGAGAAATGTATCAATTTGATTAACTTGGGTAAAATATCAGACATAAACCATTCAATGTCTGCCTCAAGTTTTGATGACCTCCCCCCCCCCCCCCCCCCCTCCCCCCCCCCCCATGGGATTTAGGCAATTTTTCTCAACATGCATTTTCAAGGATTGGGAGTTATTACATGCAAAAAAAAATGTCTTCTATAACCCAACTGCCCCTCCCCCATGTCATTTAGGCAATTTTTTTTCTTTGCCCCAAAATGCATTTTGATGGATTTGGAGTTATCATATGCAGAAAAAATTTGACTCCTATAACTCCTCCCCCCCCCCCCCCCCCCCCAAATCAGTTAGGCAATCTTTACTCCAAAATGCATTTTGAAGGATTTAGCACTTGGCTATGCAAGCCGTTTTTTGGATAAAAACGGTGATTATATACAATTTGAAAAAGCCTAACAAATGTATGAGGCAATGCTGAGCATAGCTCTTGTTTAAATTTTCATTGGTTATAAAAAGAGAGCATGCAGGAGGGCCTGCGAAATGGAGTTTTAACTTTTTGGGGGCCTAAAAGGTTTTCCGTTTTGTGACACCTCATCACTGCCAATCACTTTTTAAAGAATATACTGTGGCAGGTGTGAAAATGAATATGTTGATGACGTGCACATTTTTCATAACAACAAAAAATTTATTATTTACATCACATTTTAGTTATTATTGACAAAAAAATTCCCCGTGAAATGAAGCAGTGCTTGTTCAGTGTGGTAAAATGAGACCCAGTAATCAATGCCTGGGGTAGGAGTCCTATAAAATGCGCAACATGTATATATGATTTGCTGGACTTCACTTTAAATCTATGTTGCAGTCATGATCAGCCATTGTTTAGAAATATGTCACCTTAAACACCAGTATATAAATACATTGACAAAAAACAAGGGCCAAGATTGGAAAGTTGATACCATGATACTAGTTTTTGTGATGGGCTTTCCATTGATATTTAGTGATGTGAATGTTATGCTGTGACTACAATCACAGCGTAACAGCTTTCACAGTATCAAGTGTCAACAATTGGGAGGAGTAATGGTATCAGTTGACTTTACACCATCTTAGAAGAGGCATATTACTCATGTCATCAAGCGTCTTAGTTGCGACGTTTTTTCCTGATGTTCCAGCAATCCATTTGGAATGAGATCGGTGGGTTCAAGCCTGGAAATAAGCAATCTGTCATTTGCAGATGGAGGTCCCCAGAGGGTGAATTTGATAATGCTGTCCCATACAGTGGGCTAGAATCCTCTTTATGTTTAGGCCTGAAACCATGATTCAGATTGAGGTTCACAGAGGGTAAATTTAGTGATGCTACCCTGCTGTGTAGAGTAGCATCATCAAATTCACCCTCTGTGGACCTCATTCTACAGATGACAGTCTGCTTATTTTCAGGCTTGGGTGGGCTGTAGGATTAACTCCTTGCATGCTGCTGACATATATTCCTGTCCAGGAAAGCAAATTTCATGTCTCTAGAGTAATTATAATTCAGCATTTTAAACCAAATGTTCCCCCTATAAATTTAATCAACTTTTTGACAAATGATTTCTCCTTCCTCAAAATATTTTCATCAAAGTTAAATTATTACTGAACCTCCTTATATAAATAAAACAAAAGACTCTTCTCTTTCCCTGTTGACAGTAATGTCTAAGACAATACCATTTAGGGCATCAGAGATGAAAGATTTAGGTGGGTCCAAAAATTATCTTTTAATCAAGAAAATCAGGGTCACCTCCTGTTGGACAGTTTTATGGGTGGAGGAAGACGGAGTACCCAGAGAAAATTACAAAGCCATTAGACCCCCCAAGGTACTACCTAAGCAGGGTTATCATTGGTTGAAAACAAGTGCACCATCAACGTGCAGTATGCCTCAATACACAATGCCACCGTGCCCCCATGTGGGCAAATGGTATTAAGTGCCTTGCCCAAGCACACAATGCAGTTAGTTACCCCTGTCGGGGATCCAACCGTGGACCTTTCAATTGATGTCCAATGCCATGACCACTGAAACACTGCGCTCCATCTCAGATGAATAAAATGATAAAAACTATCAGTTATGAGGGCAACACAAATTTTATTGCCTCAAAGAATCAGCTCCATGACTATGGATTTATGATGTCTGTGCTCCTTGTTCAGAGACATTAAAGCAATTATGTTGCTGAGTTGAAAATGCTTAACCTCCCACTTAAGACAAATAATTGACGACACTTACAAAAAAATCTTCTTGAACTAAAAATTTGAAAAATAATAATATTAGTACGGTTTAACCCTGTTAATTGATTAGCTATTTTGCCAGAGAAAAATATACCTTTAACAGGAGTATACAATTAACAGGAATTTGGTCATTTTCCTATCTTCTAGTTATAATATGATAATTTATTCTATGACATCTTGTTTGACTGCACTCATTGAGCCAGAATGGCCAGAAAATTAACCAGAATAAGCCAACCACAGCCTAAAATATCTCGGATGTTTCGCAATAAAACCATACAAATATGGATATCATTACAACCAGCTTATCGAGCTGGTTCTAATGATATCCATATTTGTACGGTTTTATTGAAAAATTGTGAAATTGTTTTCGAAAAATGTGAAATTCAATTTATTTTTAGCTTAACTTGACATGCGGAAGTCTGTTAGTCTGTTCACATTTTCCTTTAGCACAGGCTACACCCTGCAGTTCTTGTCTGATCGTCACAAAATTTCATATGCAGGTTTGGGGTCATGTCTAGATGAGAACGTCTCCTTTTGGTCACGATTGGTCAACCGGTATGGCTGCCCGAGCCCAAAACCCCAAAACCATTAGCACAGTCTACAGGTCGTATTTATGAAGGGATTTCATTGTAACTTGGTAGGATGCCTCTGTATAATGCCTAGATGAGAACATCCCCTTTTGGTCATGATCTGTCAACCGTGATGGCTGCCCAAGCCCGAAACCCAAAATTTTTTAGCACAGTCTGCATGTCATATTTAATATGGAGGGATTTCATTGTAACTCGGTAGGATGACTCTGGATGATGTCTAGATGGGAACTTCCCCCATTTGGTTGCGATCTGTCAGCCATGACGACTGCCCGAGCCCAAAACCTGAACACCTTTAGCACAGTCTATAGGTCATATTTATGGAGGGATTTCATTGTAACTTGGTAGGTTGACTTCATATAATGTCTAGATGAGAACATCCCCTTTTGGACGTGATTGGGCAACTGTGACGGCTACAGGAGCCTGAAGCCCGAAAACCTTTAGCATAGTTTACAGGTCATATTTATGAAAGGATTTTATTGTAACTTGGTTGGATAACTCCAAATAATGTCTAGATGAGAACGCCCCCTTTTGGTCTAGATCATGCAGCCTTGATGGCTGCCCGAGCCCAAAAACATTTAGCCTAGTCCATAGGTCGTATTTATGTAAGGATTTCATTGTAACTTGTTAGGTTGACTTGATATAATGCCTAGATGATGACATCCCCTTTTGGTAGTGATTGGTCAACTGTTATGGCTACAGGTGCCCGAAGCCCAAAAACCTTGAGCACAGTCTACAGATCATATTTATGAAGGGATTTCATTGTAACTTTGTAGGATCACTCCAGATGATGCCCAGATGAGAATTCCCCTTTTGGTTGCGATCATTCAACCAAGATGGCTGCCCGAGCCCGAAAACCTTTAGCACAGTTTACAGGTCATATTTATGAAGGGATTTCATTGTAACTTGGTAGGTTGACTTCATATAATGTCTAGATGAGAACGTCCCCTTTTGGACACGATTGGGCAACTGTGATGGCTACAGGGGCCCGAAAAACCTTTAGCACAGTCTACAGGTCATATTTGTGAAGGGATTTCATAGTAGCATGGTAGGATGACTCCAAATAGTGTCTAGATGAGAACATCCCCTTTTGGTCGCGATCATTCAGCCTTTATGGCTGCCCGAGCCCAAAAACCTTTAGCATAGTCTATAGGTTGTATTTATGGAAGAATTTCATTGTAACTTGTTAGGTTGACTCGATATAATGCCTAGATGATGACATCCCCTTTTGGTCGTGATTGGTCAACTGTGACGGCTACAGGGGCCTGAAGCCCGAAAACCTTGAGCACAGTCTACAGGTCATATTTATGAAGGGATTTAATTGTAACTTCATAGGATCACTCCAGCTGATGCCCAGATGAGAATGTCCCCTTTTGGTTGTGACCATTCAACCATGATATGATTATTTATTTATTTATTGATGTTTAAGGTCACATATTTATGCACAATGGCTAATCATGACCGTGACAGTTTTACGGGTGGAGGAAGCCGGAGTACCCGGAGAGAACCACCGAGCAACGACGAGCAGCTGCCAGCTCCCCAACATCGTAACTCCGCACTGCAGCACAGGCAGGGTTAGATTGGTTGAAGACATGCGTACCATTGACGTGCAGTACGCCTTAGTACACAGCGTCATCGTGCCCCCACGCGGGCAATGGAGATGAAGTGTCTTGCCCAAGGACACAACGCGGTTGCCGCAGGTGGGATTCGAACCGAGGACCTCTCGGCTTGCAGCCTGCACCTCTACCAACTGAGCCACCATGCTCCCCAACCATGATATGATAGCTGCCCGAGCCCGAAAACCTTTAGCACAGTCTACAGGTCATATTTATGAAGGGATTTCATTGTAACCTGGTAGGTTGACTTCATATAATGTCTAGATGAGAACGTCCCCTTTTAGATGGGATTGGGCAACTGTGACGGCCTGAAGCCCAAAAACCTTTACCAAAGTCTACAGCTCATATTTATGAAGGGATTTCATTGTAGCTTGGTAGGATGACTCCAAATAATGACTAGATGAGAACATCCCCTTTTGGTCGCGATCATTTAGCCGTGATGGCTGCCCGAGCCCAAAAACCTTTAGCATAGTCTATAGTCATATTTATGTAAGGATTTCATTGTAACTTGTTAGGTTGACTCGATATAATGCCTTGATGATGACAACCCCTTCTGGTCGTGATTGGTCAACTGTGACGGCTACAGGGGCCCAAAGCTCAAAAAACCTTGAGCACAGTCTACAGGTCATATTTATGAAGGGATTTCATTGTAACTTTGTGGGATCACTCCAGATGATGCCTAGATGAGAATATTCCCTTTTGGTTGTGATCATTCAATCATGATGGCTGCCCGAGCCCAAAGCCCGAAAACCTTCAGCACAATCTACAGGTCATATTTATGAAGTGATTTCATTGTAACTTGGTAGGTTGACTTCATATAATGTCTAGATGAGAACATCCCCTTTTGGAAGCGATTGGGCATCTGTGACGGCCCGAAACCCAAAAAACCTTTAGCACAGTCTACAGGTAATATTTATGAAGGGATTTCATTGTAACTTAGTAGGATGAAGGATGACTCCAAATAATGTCTAGATGAGAACGTCCCCTTTTGGTCGTGATCATTCAGCCTTGATGGCTGCCCGAGCCCAAAACCCCAAAACCTTTAGCATAGTCTATAGGTCATATTTATGGAAGGATTTCATTGTAACCTGTTAGTTTGACTCCATATAATGCCTAGATGATGACATCCCCTTTTGGTCTTGATTGGTCAACTGTGACGGCTTCAGGGGCCCGAAGCCCAAAAACCTTGAGCACAGTCTATAGGTCATATTTATGAAGGGAATTCATTGTAACTTCGTAGGATCACTCCAAATGATGCCCAGATGAGAATGTCCCCTTTTGGTTGCGATCATTCAACCATGATGGCTGCCCGAGCCCAAAAACCTTTAGCACAGTCTACAGGTCATATTTATGAAGGGATTTCATTGTAACTTGGTAGGTTGACTTCATATAATGTCTAGATGAGAACGTCCTCTTTTGGACGCAATTGGGAAACTGACAGCTACAGGGACCTGAAGCCTGAAAACCTTTAGCACAGTTTACAGGTCATATTTATGAAGGGATTTCAATGTAACTTGATAGGATGACTCATTTTGATATAATTTCTCTGTAACTTGGTAACTTTCGTTGATATATGTTAACTGTGAGGGCTACATACATTAACTGTGAGGTCATATTAACCCACCCCTCAGCTCTTTAGTACAGTGTACACCTCATATTATTTTTATCATAAACATAGCATACAGGGAACAGAAATGAACATATTCCCAATTATCACAATTCTTGTCTTATTTCATAATCCTTTCATAAACATTGAACATTATCCTTTTCATCAAACACAACACACAAGTTAAGCTACAGTGTCATTGACACTTTCATTTAAAAATATTGTTAGGTAAATGGTTAATTGCCTACATTGGATGTTGGATGTATTGAGGACAAAGTTGTCTATAAATGTTAGGAATTCAGTGCATGTTGGAGTAATTCATCAACAGATTACAAGATTTTTTATTCAATTAACAGGAGTTTACTCTATAACCTATGTGCAATTAACAGGTCACATTTGTGCTGAATGTATGATAAATGAGGTAGTGATTTTTTTTTTAAAAATCTGGGTGATCATCTCAACTTGCTGTACATGGCTGTATCATGATTTACACAACATGCATTATTTAAAGTAATTCACAATTGTTACTTCAGACCATGTCTGTGTATCTAACACTGCTTATTCTTTTCCGACAGCACCACTGATATCCGCATTTTTTAATGTAGATAAAAGGAACATTAGCTGCCCTCACAATTGGGAGATGAATTATGTTTGTGATTATGTGCCTAGCACCTTCATCTGCACCATTGATACCGGATTTGAAATTGGTCCAAATTAACCACAACAAACAGTGACAAGTGGAGTTTTACTGCATTCTAATCAGTTTCAGTATGAGAGTGTGCAGACAATTGTAACTGGCCAATTATTGTTATACAATTTGATCAGTCCATGGCACTTTCTCAGTACATCACTAAGAATTAAAATGACGATTTTTCTGAGTAGTGCTATCCAGTTATGGTCATTCTGATAGATTAAGAATTAAGATAATAAAATAATTTTTGATGAAGAAAATCTTGAATAAAAAAAAATAAGCAAAAAAGTAATTTATTTATGGCACTTGATGCTATCTTGTGAACACTTCATAATGGTAAATAATTTAAATGATTTTGTGAAACTGAGAAATTTTAAGTCAAAATATCTCTGTTTAATTTGTCAACTTCACATTTAGGCTCTTATTTTTTTGTATCAAAATTAACTAAAATATGTTGCAAAATATTCAATTTGCATTGCTTCAAAAAATGTGCACATCATTAACATTCATTTTTTACAGCCATCAAAGTATATTCTTCAAAAACAATATTCGGTGATAGCAAGGCATCTGAAAACTGAAAATCTTCGAGAATGGTGTTTTTGTTAAGAATTGTTTAATTATAGCAACAACTACCTCCCTAAATGGCAGCTGGCGAGACTCCTTTCTGTATATGACCAATGAGCATTCTTGCAATCCAATGTATAGAGATCAGTGGTTGAATTCAAGTATTTATCTGTCAAGAACATATTTCCCCCAATACAAGTAAAAATATCTATGACAACATACAAGTCTGTATTGAGGATTAGCAATCGCACCAGGGGACCATTTGTTCCAGAAAGAGAACATTTTTTTAGCCTACCTGCACTCCTCAAAAACTGATTACACATGTTGAGGCCACCATTTTGATAACTGTACATGCAATTAAATGATAAATAAATCACCAACTTGGCAAAATAAAGTAGAATAAATCATTTTTTACCATGATGATATTTTTATCTAGTCCTACCATGCCTTAAACTGGAAAAATAAAACAAAGAAACACACAGCTGAAACACTACTATAAACTTTGGCAGTTATTGTACAAGTGAAACAATGAATGGGGATTATGCCATGCGCAGCTCTAAAACCCAATACAATGATTGCATGATCTTCGTTCATAACAAAAATAAATTCATAGACAATAAATGATTGCCAAAATATATAAAGTCAAAAAAGGAAGGAATAAGCTAAATGGGTTATTACCATTAAGTGGGTTTCCAAGATGATTTATTACGCCTCACGTTTGTAACATCTGCCCTGATTGGTTAATTTGACACCTTCTAAAAGTTATAGTACTGGAGTTTTGGGGCAAAACACAGGTACTATCGGAACGTTTTTCCCTGGAGACAAGAGAACGAAGAAAATGTAAGCTCCACTTCCATTGATCAGCGTCGATTGGAATTTCTCAACACCAAATGCTGGCTCCATGTTCGATTAACTTTTTTCGTCTCCGGTAGACACAAACTTACCAACAAATGGGCATCTTCAGTGGGTGTGTTTTCAATTTTAACTGCAAACAGTGAATTCAAAAGAAGCAGAAATATTAAAAACTCACGTGTTGTTCACCACCTCAGTGAATCCTGAATATGAGTTATGACCTCAATCAATTATATTTCCACAAGTTTAGTAATCCCCGTCCTCACTGAACCTCCGCCTCAAATTCAAAATAAATTGTTTCACTCCGCTTAATTCTATCAACTGCCGTCGTCAGAGAAACATGAATTTATATTCCATTGATTCATACCACTTATCACACAAGCATTGACAATGAATTATAACACGAACAGCTGTAAACACTGGCATTTGTTGATATAGAAACTCCCAAAGCGACGGCACTTGTGACAAGTCATTTTCGAAGAGACGTCATTCATTCGAAATGCCGTCATGTTTTTGGGTTCGACTACAGTGTTGTTACAAGACTGATGGCATGCTGCAGTTAACGCTTAACATTATAACAATGAACGTACTTTTGTTCGGCATAATAAAATAATTAGAACGTTTCTGTTCATGTTCTATCGGTCGATAGTACCTGAGTTTGTGTGATTTCTGAAATAAAACCTTCAGCAGCTTTGCTGCTTCAGGTTTTATTTCAGAAATCACACAAACTCAGGTACTATCGACCAATAGAACATGAACAGAAATCATGTTCTGTTGGTCGATAGTACCTGAGTTTGTGTGATTTCTGAAATAAAACCTTCAGCAGCTTCGCTGCTTCAGGTTTTATTTCAGAAATCACACAACAGAAAGAACAGAAACGTTCTAATATTATAATATTGAATTCTCGACCTCGCCTCTGGATCATAGCCGGTATATCGACTTGTCCTAAGACACATTGAAATGTGCCCAGAGACGATGTCTTGACTTCAATACACCATCTTGGAAACCCCACATGGTAGTAATAACCTACATGTATTGATAAAATGTCAGGGCATATATTTCGATGAGAATCGATTCACGCAAAAATTTGCACAACAAAACCAGCATGAATCTATGTAGATTCTCGCTGCACCTCTGCTAGGATTCAGGTGAAAAGAATTAAGTCAATTTAACCCTATACCTAACAAAGTCAATTTAACCCTATACCTAACATAGTGGCAGCAAATTATCCAATACAAGGCTAACATGACCTGAAATATATGATACTATGTCAATAAAATTGTACAGATAAGGCTGTCATTGGAACCAGCTCAATGAGCCAGTTCCAATGACATCCATATTTGTAAGGTTTTGTTGGTAAATATTGTTTATTTTTTTGTAAAATTATCAAATTCAGTATATGTTTTAAAAAGTAAAAAGCTGTATTGGGTAAAGCATTAACATGTGTTATCAGTATTATTTATTTATTGGTGTTTAAGGTCACATACTTATGGCTAATCGTGACCATGACAGTTTTAAGGGTGGAGGAAGCCAAAGTACCAGGAGAGAATCACTGAGCATCGACGAGCAACTATCAGCTCCTCAACATTCTAACTCTGTTCAAGCAGGGTTACAGCGGTTGAAGACATGTGCACCATTGACGTGCTGTATGCCTTAGTACATGGCATCATCATGCAACCGGGATAAAGTGCCTTGCCCAAGGACACAATGCGGTACGTCCCGGACGAGGATCGAACTCTGGACCTCTAGCATAGAAGTCCAACAGTCTACCACTGAGCCACTGCACTCCCTGTTACCAGAATACAACAGGGGGTGAACCATGGTGGGATCCTGGGACCATCATAGCAGGTATAGATTCTTGCAACCATTTTCGCAAGAATCCAAACGGATTCTCCCAAATTTAGATAAAATATATGCCCTGAAATGTGTAAATGAATTCAGGAGCCTTTGTATATCCGTACTTCATTATAATCTATATTGGCTATGGCAAGTATTTCATTTTTAATATCATAGCAGATAGAGATTGGTCGCTTTATTCCATGACGATCATCTAATATAGTTGCAACATGCTTTCCTTCTTTGTTGAATTCTTTTATACAAGAATTACTAATACTGCATACATACACACCACCTTGGCTGTTGTAACAGAAGCCTCTAGGAATATTTATTCCATTAGATATTACAAATTGTTGAGTTGAAAGATCATTGCTGAAGGCTATAAGTCGATAGTTGAGAGTATCTGATACCAATACACCTTCACCAGAGGGTAAACCTCTCACAACTGTGGAGCCTCTTAAGATTTTCTCTGAACTACTGATTACTTCGCCTTTACCATTCAATCTTTTGATAACCCTTTTAATTGTAAATGCCACATAAAATGTATCTTTATGTCGACAGACACTGCAGCATCTACCTGGTACTTCAAGTTGGGTATGTTCACTGAAATTTGAAATGTTGTATATATTTATCTGTTTCATTTTCTTGAATGGAACAGCCACATAATGATCATAAATAAATACATCTGTAGGTTCATCGGGGACATCAACAGATTTGATAAGATCACCTTTGACACTGATATGTTGTAATATGTGTGGATTAGAGAATGTATGTGTAGCTAATACCATTTCACTATCAGTGTCGGGTACCATACAAATTGCATTAGAATGGTACCCTTTGCAATTATACTTTGTGATAAAATCAAATGGAGAGCAATGAGTTATTAGTGTGTCTGTCTTGTAAAGTGATGCTTGACATGAAGGAGTAATTCTTAGAATAGCATTGGTATCTATGGATAGTTTATCTGTAAATTTGCAATTCTTTTTTACATCTATACTGACTTCTCTACAAGATTCTTGTAACTTCTTAAGTTGTCTTGCAGTTGACCTGATGGAACCTTGCAGGGTCAGTGTGCATTCGGACAGTTCGTTGGGTTGTTTTGCACTTTTACACACTTCAATTGCATTTCCGGCCTGCTTGCTCACTTCCTCTGCTTTGAAGGAGTTATCAGAAATTTTTGCTTTCTCTTTTCCTATCACATCTTCTAATTCTTCCAAACTCTTTTTTTCCAGTTCAGAAATATTTTCATGAATTTCCCTGTAGATATCTTTGATTTGTCTTTCACACATTTTCAAATCAACTTCAAGTTTGTGTCTATAAGACTGTAAATTTCCTTCTATAATATTAACAGCAAACTTTGTGTGTTTCAGTTGTTCTAAATATTGATTGAATGTATGATATATTGTTGATAATGATTTTACTGAACATTCTCCATGATCCTTTTTAACACACATACTGCAGAACTGTGCCTTGTGAGTCTCACAATAGAGTCGAGATTCCAGTTTATGTTTTGGACATGGCTGGAAATTCTCATAATCTTCAAACTGCTTGTCCTTGCTGTCAGGTGATCCTCGCCTGGACATTTTTGATTTGTCAGTTTTTGAATTCACAGCTGCAACTCTTTTACTGGCCATTTTGTTGGACAAGGTAGATGCTGTTGGAATAAAAAAAAATTCTTCAGCTAAATAAGAAATAAAAATATTAAGATCAGACAATGTTCAATTCTTATCATGCTGAATACTTTAAAGATATTTTTCATCAAATCCAGTCATGGCTGCTATGAAGCAGCCATGACTAGATTTGATGAAAATTCATCTAAATTTAACTCGACAAATTAATATTGATAAAATTTAAACAATTTACAAGGAGGAAAATTTTATCAAATGCCCAAATTATAAAGTGGCAAGAGAAATCCTTCGTGGGTAGGAATATCTGCCAGCAGTATGCAAGGAGTTATAATTAGTGTGACATTCTATGTTGCTGTCATGATGCAGGCAAAGATGCTGAAAGCGACATTAACACCAATAAATAAATATTGTGGGTACAAACCTTTGGGGTTTGATATCATTGTGAGGATTTGATCTGATTCAAATCACATAGATTTAACTTTTACAAATCGTGGGGTGGAGACTTAACTTTTTCAAATTGTGGGGGAGGATGACCCCTGACTCCTTGACAGGCTTGACTTGCTATGACTCAGCTCATCTCATCTCACTCCTTTTAGCTCTCAAGGAATTTGACACCATTATGGCCCAGAACCAGTTTAGCCCTTAAATACAGAGTTCATACAGACTAGACAATTTGATTTTCGAGAACTTTTCCATACCCCTGACATCAAATTTCCATAGTCCCTAAGATTCAGTGTAACTCAAGATATAATTGTATTTTTTCCCCTACTCTCCACCCTTGATAACTCTTTTAACCCTAAATGGCCCAATTCCAACTTTCATCACTTTGTACTGGAATTAAACAAAGGCTCGAACATTGAGGCTGCAGGTAAACATTTAAGTACTTTGGCAGTTGTTTCTAGGCATGCCTTGGCTGCCTGTATCAAGACTTCCATGAAACAACTGAAAGGCCACCAGATGTACTCTTTCAAAGTGTGGAAAAAATGTATACAAACCACCAGCTCTTTAAGGGTTGAGAAGCCCCAAGCACCAATGACTAGAACCCTAAAAATTGGAAGTACAAAGATTTTTTTTCAATGGGCACATTAGACAATAGAAATATCCATGTTGCACATATCCGTTCATTTTCCATCAATTTTCCAAAACTCACCGCAATTTTCCAGACTTTTCCATGGCCTGGAAAATCAATTTACTGTTTTCCAAGACATCATATACCTTTCCATAACCTGTATGAACCCTGCGAATAGTCCATCACCTATGGTCAGATTTCATCAGTGGGAATATTTCAGTTGGTGAAAATGTGAACCTAAAAATATCATAAGCATTCATTTTCATTGAATCAGTCAGTGCTGGAAACATTTCTCAATCTGCACTTGATTTGTCCTAATTTTTATGAAATTACCATCAGGAATGAAGACTCACCACAGTCGTAGTTTTATGATTATGCCACATAGTTCCTTTAATTGTGTTAATATTTTGATGCATGCAGACTCCACAAAAAGTGGGTAAACAATCAACAGCCCATAACAGACTCTTGATTTGTTACAGAATTAGACTGGTTGCCTGAGAGCTTGCCTGTTTATATGGCCATGCTTAAAATGGCCATTGTATGGTATAGCGTTCGTCTTTCCTTCCATTAACTTTTGCTTGTCCACACAGTAACTTGAAGACTATGTGCCCAACAGATCCCATTTTTATCCCCCCAAAATTTAAATTGGGGGGGAGGGGGGATGGGGGTGGGGTATAGCGATGACACTGTCTGTAGATGGAGTTGGATTCCGCTCTCTAACTAAAATTCCGCTTGGTCAACTGAAACTTGGCATGTAGGTTAGGCATGATAAGAGGAAGAACCCTATTTATTTTGGGATCATTGTACGAAAGGTCAAGGTCATGGTGACCTTGAACTTTAATTTTTATCATATGAGTGAGGCATGATGAGAGGAAGAATCCTATTTATTTTGCGATCATTGTGCCAAAGGTCAAGGTCACAGTGACCTTGAACTTTAATTTTTATCAGTATTGGTTTCCACTCTGTAATTAAAGTTCTGCTTGGCCAACTGAAACCCAACTTGGCATGTGGATTAGGCATGACGAGATTAAGAACCGTATTTATTTTGAGGTCATTGTGCCAGAGGTCAGGGTCACAGTGACCTTGAGCTTAAACATTTACCAGAATTGGCTTCTCTAATTGAAATTTTGCTTGCCCAATCGATACTAAACTTGGCCAGTGGGTTGAGCAAAATGAAAGGAAGAACCCTATTTATTAGCCCGACTGTTTACAGTGAGGGCTATAGTCATGACTTTTGTCCGTCTGTTAACATTTAGAGTTGTGGTTAAAGTTTTTTACTGAAGGTTCCAGAGGGTTTTTTTTCTCCTGTTCAGTCATGACTTTCTTCTGTCTGTCTGTTAACATTTGGAGTTTTGGTTAAAGTTTGTGGTTAAAGTTTTTTAGTCAACCTTCAAGTGTTTTGGGTTTTTTTTCTTTTAAATTAATATTACTATATTAATATTGATTGTATCATTCTCATTTTGTTTTTCTTTTTTTTTATGTTTCATATTATTTTGGGAAATATTTAACCCTTTTTTGTATGGCAATTTAAACTTACAACTTCCAGGTTAAAGTTGTTTCGTTTTTTTTGTTTTTTTTGTTTTTTGTGTGGGGGGGGGGGGGGGGGGGGGGGTAAAATTACACCTTTAATTCTTCAAACAGTTTAGTGGAATGTCACTGTTTCTTATTTGGGACAATATCTACTATCTACTGAACATTTCAACAGTGATTTTCTTTAATATCGGCATGATTTTAACTCCTTTTAAACATGTTTTCAGACTTACTTTCTTTGTATTTGAAATTGGACTTTGCCACATACTTTCTTACTCTTAATTCTTGCATGGTCAATACAACTTAATGATTCCATTTACATCAATGATTTCTTTTATTGGTTTTAGGAAATATTTAACCCTCTTTTGCCAATCAATTTTACTTAGTATTCCCAGCTTAAAGTTTCGAATTAAAGTTCTGCTTTTCAAGGTTCTACCTTTCATTCTCCAAACACTTTGTTACGTCATTTCTTTTTTTCATTTCGGGCAAGGTCTACTGAAGCTGTACACACTGGTTTCAAATAATATTGGCATTAATTTAACCCTTTTTCACAAAGCTTTTTGAACTTAGTTTCTCTAAATTTCAAGCTTCTACTATATAAATGTGGTACTTTTTATCCCCTCGCACAAGGGAGGGATATAGCACAGAGCTCGCTCTGTTTGTCTATCTGTCAGTCCATCCGTCAGTCCGTTCGTCCATCAGTCCATCCGTCTGTCTGAACTTTCTTTGCCATAACTTGAACAAAAGTTAACAGATTTCAATTCTTTTCAGTACATGTCTCAAGTTTGATGACCACAATTATCCAATGAAAATTGTTGAAGTTATTGCCCTGCCCTGCCCTGCCCTGCCCTGCCCTGCCCTGCCCCCCCCCCCCCTCCCCCAATTAGGCATTTTTTTTCTTTACTCCAATATGCATTTTGAACTATTTACAGTTACTACATGCAGAACTTTTTTTTCCTCATGTAACCCCCCCCCCCCCTCGGGGCCAATTAGGCATTTTTTTTCTTTCGTCAAAAATGCTTCTTTTACAGTTTTGGTTAAAATTTGTGGTTAAAAACCCAGACAAACACCACCATACCCCCCCCCCCCCCCCTCCCCCACATTGTTTACAGTCAGGACTATAGTCATGACTTTTATCCGTCCATCTGTTGGTCCATCCATCTGTCTGTAAATAATTGGTTTCCGACCGATAACTCCAGTTTGGATTATTTGATTTCAACCAAAGTTGATATGTGTATTTTCCAGCTAGTAATACAGGCCAGGTTTGAATATAGGTTCCACAACTGCCCCCCCCCCCCCCACTCCCACACACACACACACACACACACACACACACACACACACACACACACACACACACACACGTGTCACTTAGGCAATTATTCACAAAATGTATTTTGAAGGATTGGGAGTTTTTACGTGCAAAAAAGAAAATTGACTCCTACAGCCCAGCATTGCATTATGTACTGCATCTTTAATCTATTACATAACACAAGTTGAAGCCAACAGTACAAATTACTTTTCTGAAACATCAGATTTTTTCATTTTTTGCTTCTAACCATGCCTTATTAGTCCTTATTAAGCTCATCAAGCTTGTTCCATTAATAGGTCATGACGTATGTTTTGGAGTAGAGAAATGAAAAAATAAAATTTGAACAGCAAATTTTGTATATCACGGGTGCAGATATGGCAGATTCGTTAAGTAAACGGTTAACAAAAAATGGCTCCGACTATTTTGTGTCTAAGCATTGCCATTGCTGGGACAGTCAGGCTGCATGCGTGACATCACTCGTTTTTTAGGTTGTTATGCCAATCGACAAGGTCACAGTGACCTTGAAATTGAAATTTAATCGATCGGAGCTGGTTTTGGCTCTCTTAATTCTTAAAATTATGGCCTGTGGGTTGAGCATGATGAGAGGAAGAACCCTACATATTTTTAGGTCATTGTGCCAAAGGCCAAGCAAGGTCACAGTGACCTTGAACTTGAAATTTTATCGGTCCCATTTGAAACCAAATCGAATACAGGTAATCTTATCTGTATTATTTCAGTAAATAATACCAACAGTGGCTGTGTTAATTTAATGTAATATATTACCAATGTTACTGTATCAGGGTGATTTTTCAGGGGGATTTGCCATTCTTGGTGGCTACCTCTAGTTCATGGTGGATTAGACCTTACTATATATAGGAAGGTTACTTTCAATAACGGTCATTCTGATATATCCAATATGGTAACCCTGGATGCCATCTTGGCCTTTTGGTGATTTTTTCCTGTACACAAAATAACTTGAAAAACATTTCACCAGAGGTTAACATTTCTTATCCCCCAAAGGAAGCATCTTAAATCTGGTTGTCTGCCTGTCCTTTCATCCTTCCATCTGTCCAGATTTCGTCAGTTTGCCCAGAAAATAGTTTCTATGTCATAACTCTGTAATGGCTCTGTCGGTTTTGACGAGATTTCACACAAGCATAAAGGACAAAGGTAAGGTGTGATGGGCAGCATCACCAAGTATGAATGACAAAGTTCAAGGTCATACATTATGAAAACTCAGATCTTAGAAGAATTTTATCTCAGCCAGAACTTTATTATAACATGGTGGAATTTCAAAAAACTTCACATAAGGTAAAGGACAAAGGGATGCTGTGTTGTGCAGCACCACTGGGTCCGAATGACAAAGGTCAAGGTCACACAATTATGAAAACTAAAATCTAAGAAAATCTTTGTCTATCTGTCTGGAAAAGTGTGTCTTCGATAAACTATATAATGGCCTGGTTGCTTTTCATGAAATATATCACAAGGCTAAAAGACAAAGAGAAGTGAGTTGTGCAGCTGCACCAAGGTCAAATTATTAGGGAAACTCAAATCTCAAACTTTTGTCTCACCCATAACTTGAAAACAACTGGGTGGATTTCTGTGCGACTTCACAAAATGGTGGAGGACAAAGGGAGGGTGGAGGGTGTGTCACATGATACCTCCAGGTCCATCCAACTGGCGATCTGTATATCCTTTTCATCAATTTGCTTGTCTGTTAAAAACATATCCAGTTCTAGCAGGCTTTACCAATACCAAATGCTTTACTTATCATTATCATGGGCGGATCATGGAATTAAAATGCGGGGGGGGGGGGGGGGGGGGATTGATGTGATCCGACAGAGTCCTAGCATCAGTCGCTGCAGGCGACTGCCGCACGTGCCGAAGGGACGTGTGTTTATGTGGACCTCCCCCCCCCCCCCCCCCCCCACACCCCAGAAATTTTTTGATTTTCAGGTGCTCGGAGGTGGCTTCTAAATGCATTCTGGACTCCAATTGAATATGTCCCACGGCGAATGCAATTCGACATTTGTTAGAAAGGCCATGTCACACCACACACCTATACAAAATTTCATCAATTTGCCTCTGCTATTATAGGAGTTATGGCCCGGATCACGATGGACATCTGACCGACGCACCGAACGACCGACCCATCGACGGACAGATGCAATCCAGTTTTCCCCACTTTTTCAGAAAGTGGGGGTATAACAAGTTTAAAGATTGTTGTAGGCACTGCGGTGTGCCACAATGAGAGCTCGACCGGTCAACTCAACTGGCCATAGATTCGGGCGAATGGCCAGTTGAGTTGACTCGGCGAATGCTAGAAGCCGTCAATAAAATTAGAACTGGGAAACATACGCGACTGGAAATATTGGCTCCCCATTACCATTAACTTCAAGTTTGGAGTATGCGATGTAAAAATAATGATACCAGGAACATACCATTTCTTCGGCCTTGTGGCGACAAAATATTCTTTTATACTTCGTATCATTGCGTCCCGCTTTCGACTATCGATTTTGCAGACAGTGGATACTTGCAGACGTGACTGTCGTCAGTTAAAAAAATAACCGATATTCTGCAAATTCTAAAATGTTCCTTATCTGGCAATGTGATGTCATTAGTTAAGGAGGGGTGTTGTAGGACAAGATTGTGTAGAATAAGAGCATGACTTTTTTAGTGGGCTTGGGGAGGGGGGACTAGTCCCCCCTCTGGATCCGCCCTTGATTATTGGAAAGCTCTCTTACCTGATAAAAATTTGAGATTACTCTCAGATATGCATATCCATTGACATACACATTATAATCTTAATATGTTATACACACAGAATTCACCCTATGCATAACAGTGCACTTAAACTGTTATTGCATAAAGTGAGCCGAGAAGTTCTATTTTATTAACTTGTTATTACAAAATAATCATCCATAATTGTCAATTGAAAAGTAGGTTGGGGATTTCACTCAAGAAGGCAACATTCATTATAATGCTGATAAATTAATTTACAAATCAGTATTCAGTTGGGTTGTTCAAGCTAGTTGTCCTCTTAAGTTTTAGAGACTGAGTGTAGTAAACTTTGCTGAAAGCTATAAAATTTTGTCTGCGCAAAAGCAGATGATGATAAAATACATCATCATTTGATATTTGAAAGGTATAAATGACAAAAGACTAAGACCGCCTCAGGTTACATTATAGTGCAAGCAGCAATTCTAAATTAAATTATAAGTATTGATATGAATTATCTGTTGCTTGCCGGAGTATGAATGTGGGATGGGCTTGTTAAAATTTGTATGAAGTGCTATGCAACTTAACATGCCCATCCCACATTCATCCTCTTATGAAGTGACAGATAATTCATTTCAGTCCTTATATGAATGATGGCAAACTAATTCATATGAACAAACCACTTCTGGTTGAATATGAAGTGTGTGCCAAAAATATGAAACCTGTATTGTAGTACCAATGCCAACTCGGCGAGCTTGTCCCAATGAGGGGTCACATGATATGGCTTTATTCAAATGTTTGGATAAAATTGAAAAAAATAATATTTTAAATAATAAATTTGCATTGGGTAAAGGGTTAATAATTGTGGCCTATGTCGAAATACACAAAGCTATGTTTAGGAATAATGCACCTCTATATTGTGAAAAATGTATGGTTTTGGCCTCATATTCAGCCAATTTTCCCACTGGGCAGAAACATTGTTTAATTTCTGTGTGGAAATTTGTTAACCCCTAGCACACTGGTCATCCAACAGAATTTTCTCCCACCACTCTGTTTTTCTCTGGTTTAACCCTTTACCCAATGCAGACGATATCAAAATTTATGAATTTAAATATTCTTTTTTAAAATTTTTCAAAAAATTTCAACAAAGCCATAACATGTGACCCCTTGTTGGAACGAGCTCAACGAGCTCGTTCCAATGAGGGGGTTACATGATATGGTGTTGTTGATATTTTTTGAAAAAATAATATTTTTTCAACTGCTGAATTTGCATAATTCGTTGGGTAAAGGGTTAACTATGAATTTAACCAATTATATCTTGTTTGACAGAGCTGACAAAGGTCAAACAAGGTACATTTGGTTAAATATCTAACTGGATTATGGGAAATATTTGCTGCTGAAAACTTTGCCATTTTGACATCAGAGTGCCGAGGGTTAAATAATTGGAGTCCAAAAAGTGCAGTTTTTGTAACTTTAAAGGTTGTAGAAGGGACAAATGAAATGAGGGAATCACTGATCACATCTTATGAGAAAAGAATCTATATACCATCTTCCTCTTAATTCCCAACAAGATTGCAATGACAGGAACCCAAAAGAGAAAATAGATGACTATCCCCCACCCACTCCCCATTTATTTATTGGTGTTTAATGTCACATATTTCTCCATATTGGCTAATTGTGACCACAACATGGATATAAAGTCAGGTCCAGCCAATAATTTATATCCATATTGCCCATTTTAGAGCACTTCCACCCCAAGCATTGTTTATCGAGTCTTATTTTACCGGTAAAATAGAGATTGTTTACTTCGGTGAACATATATGGGGCTTCACTTCCCTGAGTTCCCATGGGGACCCCACTCCCCAACCCCTGATTCTCTGGTGGTGGCATGATGGTGTAAAAATATATTGGTAAAGTTTATTGCTACCCCCTCCTCAATTCCTGCTGAGCAGTGAAAAAAGAAATTCTCCAAACCAGAATTGACTTGTATTCTGTTACCTCAAAATCATGTTTTTCTGTTAGTTTAGCCAAATTTATTGTGGTTATTCTATGAAGTGTGTTGAGTGGTATTGTATTTCTAGATATTACCAACAAAGGACAAACAAATTGAAAATAAACAGTTCAATATTTACTCAAAAACAAAATATCTTTAAAAAAAAACACTAGAAAAATTAAAAGACCTGAAAAAAAAAATCAAAGTTGTGGGGGAGGGGGAGGCTATTTAGTATCGGGCATTGTTGTTTTTTTGTCACAACAATGCCAATGGAGTTAACTGCATTATTTATAAAGTGGAATCCTGTTGTTCAGTCACTTTGCCAGTGAAAAATATGCAATTAACAGGAATTTAATCATTTTTCTGTATTTTAGTGGTAAACTGGACATTTATATCATTATATCTTATGGAGTTCTGTGAAACAAGATATACTAGATAAAATATCCATATTGGATTAATTAGGCCAATCAGGTGTTACATGGGCAGTTCAGTATTTGTTAAGAGTAATTCTTTGATATATCTGCAAGAGTCAAAGGGTTTTTTTTTTTATTTAAATAACATGTAATTAATAACATGCAATTAACAGGTCAAATTTGTTCTGTATGTATGGTAAATGGTTTGTGTTTGTACACAATATGCAATTAACAGGATTATTCAATTAAGAAATTCAGTTAAGTGGGCTCCTCTGTAGTATATTTTATAAAGTGCACCATCCTTTCTGAGTCAAGTGACATAGCCTAGATTTCTTCTCGCCGCTGGGGAGGTGGGGGCGGGGGGGACTCAAAACTTTTCGGGCAGACCAACAAAATATTTTTAACAGATTTCAGATTGGGTAAATTTCAGGAATTTTTGACACCCAAAACGTATAAGTTAACGAAAATTTTGTATTATAACAAATATTTTAGGCAAAATATCAATACGCCGCGGCTTGGGTGATCCAGAAAGTGGCTGAGGTTCATCTCAGCCATATTTATCGAATCTTTACGAGAAACCACCACTTACTTGCTCTCAGTTTTCAGAAATAAAATGTGTGATCCAAAAAGTGTTCACATTTCCAGTTGTTATGAAATCAGAAGTAACTTTAATTGCTGACTACGGCAACTTCTCACACCTAACAGTCGTTCACCAACAATAATGACAGTTCAGTTGATTTTATGCTAAATCAAATGCAATTCCTATTAATAAATTACAAGTGGTAGGCCAGTCCAAACTAGAACTGGACGCGCCTCGTCCTTTGAGCGGGGAAGGGGGGGGGGGGCACTGACCACGGGTCCCTGACCTTGTGGGACTCAAGCGGTTCAGGAACATTCGGCCCACAATGTCAAAAGGGGCTCATAGAAGAGAGAGAAATTCCTACAAATGCAAATTCCGTGTGCATTTGTATAAATTTGAAGTCGTATATCATAAATCGTCAACTTGGATCTCTTCGTGTGTAGCTTGCATATGGACCCGTCGAGTTCCGAGAACCTTTGTGGGGCCCTTAAATTTATGTCGTACAAAAGTGACGGCAAATCGCTATTTTTTCTATTTGTAATTCCTCAGTGCATCGACCATCAGAGTCGAGGATTTTGCTCCGTTCCATAGCAAGTTTCAAATTTACCCCCACCGGACAGAAGCATGGTCGGACGGGTGTGTCATTGGGGCCTCTAATCTGTTACGGATACGGGCACCCACCTCCAACCGATCCATCTGGCCGCCACTGACTATGATCCTCCGGTCAGCGAAGGGAAGTTCGAGGATGGGATAATGACCGGAGGATACAAGTTGAGACAATTGGGTTGACAATCTCACTTGAACCACTACCCACTAAATTAAAGCCTCACACTTACAATGTCAGCTTTTCCTTTTAATTCCTATTTCTGCTTTCTTGTGGGTTTGCTTATTTTCAGGTCGGGGTAGGTTCGGTAGGCTATAAAGATGCGTGGGGGTGCACACATCAGTCCAGCTATCCGGCCGTCATGTGTGAACGACGGAGCAAGCTGGCAAACACAGTCGATCCTAAATGCAATAGTTGTGAAATGCACAAGATACCAGGCTGACCCATTTTTAGCTTGTTTTTTCAAACAGTGGATAATTCATAAACGAGTCAAAACGTGTTTGAGCTGCAAGAAGCATGCGTTAGGTGTAAATAAATTGTGGAATCAGTTTATCGAGTATTTTATCACTAGATCAAAAGGACAATTGTCACTCTCAATGTAGGTCAGGTGTGTGGTATTTTCCTTCGTTCATCCAAGATCAAAGCAGATCTTTATCTTTGTGGCATTGTTCACCTGCATCATGCTTTGTATAAAAGGTGCTCCAATAGATCCCGACACACTACTATATCGAAGAAAAATAACCAGTGACTAAGATACAGGGGGTAAGGGGCCGGGGAGGGAGGGGGGGGGGGGTCTCCGCTAAGAGATTGTCTGAACAAAGGTTTAGGCCTCTCACCTCCGTTGGAGTTTTTCTACTTTTGTTAGCAGAATCAGACCCATAACTATCTTTGTTATTGTGTGTGTGGCGGGGGGTAAATCGTTCAAGGATTATGGCATCCCATCCAGAAAAAGCTTCAGGGACGTGGCTAGAGGTTTCCGATTGGGGGGGGGGGGTGCGGTGTGGGGTAGTGAATTTCCACCTGGGGGACCCCCTCCCGGTCCCTGCCCGTAGTTGGAAATTCACTACCGAGAAAGATTTTGAAAATGAAACTATAAAAAGGGGTATAAAATTGATTCTAGTAACTATGAAAGTGTCAATGACACTGTAGCTCAACTTGTTTAAGACATGTACATGTATAGTATGTGACACAGCAATGACAAATATCTAGGTAGTGACCTGATAACAAAGGTACATGTAAAGTATTGTAACGGTCTGTACATAAATGCTGACCGTAGCCTGTAACAAATGTGTAGGTAAAGTATTGTAAAGGTGGGCGACAGTTAGATGCCAAACTAGAAAAGAAATCTTTGAGTCCCAGAGTGGGGCTGACAGAACCCAAAAATATTTGTCCCCATAGTACAGTGATAACAAAGGCACCCAGAAATACTCGTTCCTGTCACAAGGTGAAAACAAAGGTACCCCAAGAAGTTTCGTGAAGATCAGTTCATAAATACAGACTCTACCCCGAGCCGTATTGACATGTGCACTTACTGTGTATAAGTAGCACTGAACAAATCAAAGATCATCTAATTTGCATAATGTCTGCACGAGAAAAAAAACCGTATTATATATGATGTATTCCATGTTACTAAACATTCCTACAAAAGTTTATTCAAATCAGAACTTTCATACAGAAGTTCTGTACAAAAAACTGATTGCACTAATTTTGGTACAAAAAGGTTGCTGGCGGCCATCTTGAATTTTGGACCGCACCCCAAAACACTCGTTCTCGCCCCACGGTGATAACAAAGGTACCCAAGAAGTTTCGTAAAGATCGGTTCATAAATACGGCCCCTAGTCTGAGCCGTATAGAAGTTGTGTACAAAAAACTGACTGGACCTAATTTCGGTACAAAATGGCCACTGGCAGCCATCTTGAATTTTGGACCGCACCCAGAAACACTCGTTCTCATCCCAAGGTGATAACAAAGGCACCCAATAAGTTTCGTGAAGATCGGTTCATAAATACAGACTCCAGCCCGAGCCGTATTGACATGTGCACTTACTGTGTATAAGTAGCACTGAATAAATCAAAGTACATCTAATTTGCATAATTTTGGCACGAGAAAAAAACCTGTATTATATGTGATGTATTCCATGTTACTAAACATTCATACAGAAATTTATTCAAATCAGAACTTTCATACAACTTGAAAAGTTCTGTACAAAAAACTGATTGCACCAATTTTGGTACAAAATGGCCGCCGGCAGCCATCTTGAATTTCGGTCTGCACCCAAAAACACTCGTTCTCGCCCCAAGGTGATAACAAAGGTGCCCAAGAAGTTTCGTAAAGATCGGTTCATAAATACGACCTCTAGCCCGAGCCGTATTGGCATTTGCAGTTACAATGCTGAAAGTAACATTAAATAGATCAAAGTTAGTCTAATTGGCATAATTTATGCACGAGAAAAAAAAACCCGTATTATATGTGATGTATCCCATGGTACTAAACATTCACACAGAAAATTATTCAAATCAGCGCTTTCATATGGAAGTTCTGCGCAAAAATCTGATTGCACCTAATTTTGTACAAAATGGCCCCCAGTGGCCATCTTGAATTTCAGACCGGACCCCAAAACACTCCTTCTCGTCCCACGGTGATAACAAAGGTACACAAGAAGTTTCCTAAAGGTCGGTTCATAAATACGGCCTCTAGCTCGAGCCGTATTGGCATTTGCACGTACAGTGCTGAAAGTAACACTAAATAAATCAAAGTTAGTCTAATTTGCATAATTTAAGCACGAGAAAAAAAAACCCGTATTATATTTGATGTATCCCACGGTACTAAACATTTATACAAAAAAATTATTCAAATCGGAGCTTTCATATGGAAGTTCTGCGCAAAAATCTGATTGCACCTAATTTTGGTACAAAATGCATTTCGAGGATTTTTTTTTATTACGATGTAAACGTTCTTTTGAAATCTTGTACCCATTGACATCATGCATGACATATGAAGCTCGATGTTGCGTACACTGTTGTTGTAAATAGTAACAAGAGTGAAAGGAGACATGTACAACCCGCATATATGTGAAAAAATCCTGCATCTGTAAAAACTGCAAACATGAAAGAAAATCAACCGCATATGTAATAAAATCCCACATATGTAAAAAAAATGGACCAAATGTAAAAAAAAAGTTGAAAAAAGTGAAACCGCATTTGTGAAAACGTTTTTACTGCAAATAAAAAATGAAACTGCATTTGTAAAAACGTTTTTACTGCATATGTGAAAACTACTCGAACATGAGGATTTAGTATTGAGACTTTCAAATTTATAAAGCTATCCTTAGAGGCAGGAGTTTGGAACATAGTTGGGGTGGGGGGGGGGGGGGGGGGGGGCTAGGCGGGGGGTGGGGAAAATTGTCCAATGATTCTCAACCAATTGGGTGAGCGATGGCAAAGAGGCGAAGGTGTCCTTACAGGGCCATGCATGAGAACAATGTCGAAGTGCTTGATTACAGAGCCCAAGTGTAAAAAGTTACTTAAAAGAAGCCTAATTGTCAGGTTTGTTTTCGATTGGAACCAGGGGTTGCTCCAATGGAGTGGGGTGTGTTGGAGGTGGGGTTGGTGTCGGGGGCTACAGCCGAGCCTCCCCCCCCCCCCCTTCAGGAAGGTCAAGCCCTACTGCCTTTTCACATATGCGGGTTGTACATGTCGCTGTGGCTCTCAACACGAGAACATTCAAATTTACTGAAATCAACACTCATTGGTCTCTTGTGATATTCTCACATCTGAAGGAGTGTTGTCGTTTGAAAGGAACAACTCTTATTTTGCCTGAAGGTTAGTGGCGGCGCCAGAAATGTTTTCGTGGGGGGGGGGGGGGGAGTAGTGGGGCAGACTCCACATGAAGGGAGGCAAATACGTAAAGGATCATATCATTGCATTATTATGAGGTAGTCCAAACTTGGGCTCAAAAGTCTGTAATAAAATTTTTTGCTTTGGAACGTCCTGTGGACGTACCAAATCAAAAAATTATATTGCGGACCTTGGTGCGTGTGTGTGAGGGGGAGAGAGAGGGAGAGGGGGAGAGAGAGCCTTTGTTTGGATGGATGTTTGTGTGATGGATGGGGGAGGGGGGGCAGAGCCCACGCCAGCTACATCGGACCAGTGGCTGCGGAGCAATTTGAAAGTGACCGGCCGATGCATCCCAGTTGCTGCCGCTTTGTGGCAGAAACCAAGGATACACCCCTCCCCCCTTGCTGGTGGGGTCTGGGGACATGCTCCCCAAGGAAAGTTTTGGGTGGAAAATGACACTCTAAGGATGCATGTACAGCGTTCTGACATATCAAACCGCTTCCAAAATTGCTTGTTACCTGTGTGAAAATGATGAGTCAAACGTAATATTTGGTGTAGATTTTGCAGGAGCGATATTTTATGTTGTCACTAATACCATGGGCTTCAATACTTTACTTGGTGGCAGATAGGTACCCTCTCATTTATATGTGTAGGCCTACCAACAAGAGTGAAATAGGGGTGAGATTCGAAATCAGACTGCTTAATAACCGACAGATCCAATTCCTACCAAGCGATACGCCGTTGCTATACAATTTCCAAACACTCTCCAATAGAACACTATTCTCAACAGATGGGGACATAAATGGCATTTTTTTGCAAACATGGACGGAAGAAAAAGTGGGTGACCAAGCCCCCCCCCCCCCCCTCGTCCCTCCTGCGCGCCCATTTTGGTTCCGTGGCTCCTGCACCGTCAGGTAGAGCTTCACACATTGTACCCACCTACTGCTATGGTGAACACACTGCAAGGCATGTGGTAGAATATGATAGACTCGCGGATAGTGGGACTACTGCATGTATGTCCAAACTGATTTTGGACAACTCGGCTCCAAAACTCAAACATTGTCATGGAGGAGCATTGAACTGAATAAGTGAAACAGAGGGAGGATGTGGAGAGACGGCAGTGAGTGAGAGGAGCGCGAGATGGGTGTGGGATAGAGCTATAGATAGATGACGGAGAGGGTCAGGGAGACGGCAGAGAGAGAGAGAGAGGGGGAGGGAAACAGGCAGACAGAAGAGAGACAGAGCGGCGAGAGAGATGGAGGCAGAGAGACAGAGAGAGAGAGAGACAGGGGGAGACATATAGAGAGATGGAGAGAGGGACGGACGAACGAACGTGCGGAAAAATCGGGTTTAGGGGTCATTTGGACACATTTACGGACAGACTAACCCTAACCTAACCTTAACCACCCTAGAACTTCTATCTAACACTAACCCCACCCCTCCACCCCTCCACCCTACCCTACTCTGACCCTAACCCTAAAACCCCACCCTTGACCCTAACCCTCACTGAAACCTAAACCCCCGACCATAAGCCCTACTCTGAGGCTATCCTAACACTAACCCCACCCCTGATCCTAACCCTACCCTAGCCAAACCCTTTTTTTTTCTTTGGTTTAGGGGCCATTCTTATTTTAAGCCCCAAACTAGATATGGCCCCTTAAAAAAACAAAAAAATGGCCCCTAAACCATGGACGGACAGCTTTCCACGGCCCCTAAACCTCTTTAATCAACTCGGGCGGACGGACGGACGGACGGACGGACGGACGGACGGACGGACGTTCTACCGCAGATGTACTTGTGAGGGTTTTTTTGGTCTTTTTCCCGGTTGCACACCTCACAATTTGCACCTCACAAGTGGGTTAGGAACCTCACAAGTGGTTACTGTACTAACCCAAACCCTACTAGTACTGACCCTGCGTAAAGGACGGACACAATGAAGCCCACAAGTTCATCTGCGGTCGCTCAGACAGACAGACAGACAGACAGACAGACAGACAGACAGACAGATCTCGGGCCCCGGTGTTAGCTTTGAAAACAGGGCCCTATGATTCTGGACGCACCCCTTTAAACACACAACGTAACTACAACGTTGTAGTTATGCGGTGTGTTCGTTGGGATCATACAAGCCGCAAAACGGCATTTTGGGCGAAGTGGAGTGGGGGTGTACCCATCTCGTCGGTGGGGGTCCGGGAAAACTTTTGTTTTTTAGAGAGTCAAAGGGTTCTTCGATTTTTAGCCGTAAACTTAAACTTTACTTTCAAAATATGGTCACTTATTCTCGCGTGGGGCCCGCAATTTGCGCAACATACAATTGCCTACTAAATTGCCACAAACGTGACAGACAGAAACGTGTTTGTGGGCCCTTGTTAAAGGTGAACTTGAACCCAGGGACCGGGCCCCAAAACCCCGGGCACCTGGTTTTACCACACTGGCTCCATCCCTCCTATCAATGGCCCCGGAGAACAATATCGAGATATCGAGATCGTACTGCATCTGAATTGTTCAGTTACCATGCCCAAAATAAGAATGGTGAAACTCCGTGCCAATAATGATATCTTTATAAATTTGAAAATCGCAAGATCAAATCCTCATGTTCGAGTTGTTTCATTTTTTATTACATTTGCAGTAAAAAAGTTTTCACAAATGCGGTTACACTTTTTTCAATTTTTTTTTACATTTGGTCCATTTTTTTTCACATGTGTTTTTTATTACATATGCGGTTGATTTTTTTTTACATTTGCAGTTTTTCACATATGCAGGATTTTTTTCACATATGCGGGTTGTACAGAGACATCAACATCGCCAAAGAAGCTCTAAAATCCAGATAGATGGAATTTCCATAGCATGATGCAGGTTTAACCTGTACGATGCTGGGTCATACATCGGTATTTAAGTATCATACTTAATTAAGAGAGCATGATGCAGGTTCGGCTGGTATGATGTAGGGTCATACATCGCTTATTTAAGTATTATACTTAATTATTTTACTATCATACTAAATTAAAAATTATGACCCTCTCGTACGAGAATAGTATGATTCAGGTTCAACTTGCACAATGTTGGGTCATACATCGTTTATTTAAGTATAATACTAAATTCACAATGTATGACCCAAGGTCATACATAGTATGAATGCATGTTCAACTTGCACGATGCTGGTCACACATCGCTTATTTAAGTATCATACTAAATCCGCAATGTATGACACAAGGTCATACATAGTATGGATGCAGGTTCAACTTGCACGATGCTGGGTCATACATCGTTTATTAAGTATCATACTAAATCCGCAATGTATGACCCAAGGTCATACATAGTATGATGCAGGTTCAACTTGCACGATGCTGGGTCATACATCGCTTATTTAAGTATCATACTAAATCCGCAATGTATGACCCAGGGTCATACATAGTATGATGCAGGTTCAACTTGCACGATGCTGGGCCATACATCGTTTATTTAAGTATCATACTAAATCCGCAATGTATGACCCAGGGTCATACATAGTATGATGCAGGTTCAACTTGCACGATGCTGGGCATACATCGTTTATTTAAGTATCATACTAAATCCGCAATGTATGACCCAGGGTCATACATAGTATGATGCAGGTTCAACTTGCCACGATGCTGGGCCATACATCGTTTATTTAAGTATCATACTAAATTCACAATGTATGACGCAGGGTCATACATGGTATGATGCAGGTTCAACTTGCACGATTCTGGGTCATACATCGCGTATTTAAGTATCATACTAAATTCATAATGTATGACGCAGGGTCATACATAGTATGATGCAGGTTCAACTTGCACGATGCTGGGTCATACATCGCGTATTTAAGTATCATACTGAATTCACAATGTATGACCCAGGGTCATACTTAGTATGATGCAGGTTCAACTTGCAGTATGCTGGGTCATACATCGCTTATTTAAGTATCATACTAAATTCACAATGTATGACCCAGGGTCATACATAGTACTATGCAGGTTCAACTTGCACGATGCCTGGGTAATACATCGCGTATTTAAGTATCATACTAAAGAAATTGCTGTGCAAAGCACAAGCGCGTACAAAAAGAACCATGAAGATTTTGTTTGTGTTTCCAGGCAAGCCCGTAACTACCGAAAACTATTGGGGGAGGAGGTATCATCATTCCGCCCTACTGTCAGCGCATATTGCCCTGCATATATACCGCATATATACCGTCCCATACTAGGGCGTAGGTATGGAGAAGAAAGTTGTGCAATACCATGATATATCAGGTGCCTATTGTGACTTAGCTGTTCAGCTATATTCTGTTAGGCAGGGCAGCAATCTGGTAAATAAATCCTTGCCAGGGCAGTAGTTGCGTGGGCCGCGGAACGTGGTAACCGGTTAGAGGCTGGGTACAGATAACAGGGAAGGCTTTCGGCTTGCCTCCTCTCTGCTCTGCCAACAGAAGACTTTTTTTTTGGGGGGGGGGGGGGGCACCTACCAGGAGTTATGACGTTGTTTCCAGCTGGAATCCCCTTTACGCCAGTCCATACTCAATGCTTACTTACTATCCATTTATCTCCATGGCATTGCAAGAGGATATTGATTCGAGAGTGTGTCCCCCCCCCCCCCCCCCCCGCAGTAAGACGCACCGGTTTGGACTAAGGTTCCGGCCCGGTGGGGAAACAATTTGAAAATTGCAAATGGAGCCAAATCTTCGACTCTGAGAAGCGATGCCCCGAGGACTGCTTAAATTTTTGATTAGAGATGGAATCATGGCCTTAACAATTCTAGTCACGTACGATACTTCCGCGAGTCAGTGGCAGTGTACCTGGTGAATATGCAATTTACATTAAGTACTGAGTGACTCTATATACGTAACCATCTGAACTCGAAAGTCCGGTTTTTTTTCGGACCAAAAATCGTGATACGACCTGCAGTCATAATGAAGATAGTTGCTCAGTGAATTGTGTTGTATACTACAGGTTCAACTTGCACAATCCTATGATACAAGGGAATACATGGTAAGATGCAGGTTCAACTTGTACGACGCTGGGTCATACAACGCGTATTTAAGTACCATGATACTAAATTCACAATATATGACCCAGGATCATACATGGTATGATGCAGGTTCAACGTGCACGATGTCATACATTGTATGGTGCTGAATTGTGATAAAATCCCAAGAAGCAACACACAAGCCCGATCAATCATGAGAGCCGGTATATCCCGAAAAAACTACATGGCTTCAAATCTGAGGGGGGGGGGGGGGGGGGGGGGGGGGGGGGGGGGGGGGGGGGGGGGGGGGAAGGGTTGGGAAAAGCCCAAAAAATGTTAAGGGAGAACCATAAATTTCTTTCGTGTTTCCCTTCATGATAACCCCAAGACACCAGTCCTTATTTATTTATTATTTATTATTTGCAAATTCGCCAAAACTTACTCCCCCTTATCATTTATGAGCCGTCCCAAAAATACATTGCATCACTTGGACATAAAATTGCGCGTCATGCGAATAATTCATAAGGTCGGGGTCTAATTGTGTTTTCTCAGTTATCCTCTGTTCATCAACATTGTGGCATTCTGTCGCAATCTTGTTTTTAAAAAATAATCTGGCTTGTATTTTCCTTTGGTAGCAACAAGTTGGGATTCTGTTGCGGTTTACACTTGTTACGTTTTTTTACCATGAACGTTCCCTGGTAAGAGAGGCAAGTTAATGTGTGTTGCGCATTTATGAGATTCTAAAATCGTTCCACAATAGAACTTCCGCTGGTAACGGATGGTTAGTTCGTGCGCTTTGACTAATAAATTCCTTGAATTGAAAATATATCTTCATTGGATGGCAGTAGTATAGCAGGAGTTTTTCGACACTCATGACCCGGACTTTTGGGGGAGCAGCTACATGTCGTGTTAAATTCCCATAGGAACCGGACTTTTGGGGGAGCAACTTTTTCCTGTGCAAAAGTTCGGCTCCTTGAAACTAGATCCGACAAGTGGTGTACCTACTGCATATATAGTATACTATGGTATGTATAGCGATATATGTACGCATGGGGCTATAGGTATAGAGTATGGGTGTGTGATGGAAAATTAATGGTGAAGTTGGGTTTTCTTGCAAGTTTTTTCCGCGAAACGATTGACGTTGCTATTGACGTCGTGATGCGCACGCGACGTCATTGATATGTTGACCACTGTTGTTGTCCATTATGCAATCTGGCATAACGTTGTTCGGGTCATGGGGTGTCGGACTTCTCGAATGGGGTGGCGGTGATATGGTAGTGGTGGTATATATCCATGTTGGTATACTATTCGCTCTTGGGTCTTCATATTATCCTATGTCTGCTATAGCTAGGTCAAGCAGTAGGTGGGGTGTGGGGGGGGGGGGGGGGGGGTAGTGTGTGTTGCGAGATAGTCATTGGTGGTTTAGATTGGCAGTACAGGATGAATGGTCTGTTGGCTTATCACCCCCTTAGTACTATTAACCTACCGAATCCTCTGTATTATCTTATGGCTGGTATAGGTAGTTCAGTGCTAGGTCAGGCCGTATTATAATCGTTTGTTTAGAACGGGGGCATGGGATGCATGGCATATATCCCTGTAGGTCCAGTCCTCGTTATTATTAACCAACCGATTGCCTTGTATTTCTACGACTGGTATAGGTAGTACGTTAAGGCAGGTAAAGTGGTATTGTGGGGTGGGGGTAATGCCTGGTAGTATAGAACGGCAGTATAGTATGGGCGATATATAGTTCGGTGCTCCCCCCCCCCCCCCCCCCGAAAGCCATTGGTACTACTGATCGACTTAATGCTTTATGTCATCTCATGACTAGTATAGGTAGTATGTAATGCGGTGGCAGGCGTTATTGTGGGGTGGGTGGGTGTAATGCATGGTCGCGTAGTGTGGAAGTATAATATGCGTAGTATATCCCATTCAGGTCCCAAGTTAGCCCTTAGTACTATTATTCCACCTTATGCTTCATATTATCCTGTGTCTGCTATAGCTAGGTCAAGCAGTAGGTGTGTGTGTGTGGAGGGGGTGGGGGGGGGGGTGCTAGAGTTAGTGTGGTATTGCGAGATAGTCATTGGTGGTTTAGAGTGGCAGTACAGGATGAATGGTCTGTTGGCTTATCACCCCTTAGTACTATTAACCTACCGAATCCTTTGTATTATCTTGGTATTGGTAGTTTAGTACTAGGTCAGGCAGTATTATAATAGTTTGTTTAGAATGGGGGCATAGGATTCATTGTATATTCCGCTGTAGGTCCCCTGTCAGCTCTAGATATTATTAACCAACCGATTGCTTTGTATTATTCTATGACTGGTATAGATAGAAAGTTATGGCAGGTCAAATAGTATTGTGTGGGGGGAGGCGAAGGCGGAGGCGGGGGTGTTGGTGGCAGTATAGTATGGACGATATATACATCCCCCCGCCCGGAAAGCCATTGGATTACTAATCGACCTAAGGCTTCATGTGACTGGTCTAGGTAGTAAGCCAGAGGTTTTTTTTTTTTTTTTTTTTTTTTTTGGGGGGGGGGGGGGGGTGTAATGCATGGTAGTTTATTGTGGTAGTATACGATGTAAGCTTTGCACCCCTACACGTCCCATGTAAGCCCTTAGTACTATTAATCCACCTAATGCATCATGGAATCATATAACTAGGCAAAGGGGTATTGTGGGTAGGGGTAATGCCTGGTAGTTTAGACCGGTAATATAGTATTCCCCTGTAGGTCCCATCTTAACCGTTGATAGTATTAACCTACCAAATGTTTTGTGTCATCCCATGACTGGTTTAGGTAGTATATAATGCGGGGCAGACGTTATTGTGGGGGTGGGTGTAGTGCATGGTCTCCTAGTGTGGTAGTATAGGATGTACGCTTTGTACCCATACAGATTCCGTGGAATCCCTTTTGGGAAAAATGCCTGTGGCTATGGAATCCCTTTTTGGTCGTATGTGCCTTTTCACATAAGCACATACGACAAAAGGGATTCACCAGAAGGTATCCTAGATAGGTATCCTCAAATAATACAATACCAGGTTATAGGTATCCTCAAATACCCGCATGTGCCTATGTGCGAGGGCACATTGTGCCTTTTCACATAAGCACATATCGGCACATCCAGTATGTGCCTATGTGCTAGTGCACAATGTGTCACATTGTACCTTTTCACATAAGCACATACAACAAAAAAGGGATTCTCAAGAAGGTATCCTAGATAGGTATCCTCAAATAATACAATACCAGATTATAGGTATCCTCAAATACCCGTGCACGCCTATGTGCTAGGGCACAATGTGCACTAGCACATAGGCACATACTTGATGTGCCGATATGTGCTTATAGGCACATATGGGTATTTGTGGATACCTATAACCTGGTATTGAAAATCATAAAAAGCGTCATTTTTGGTAAGCTTCATCTAAATTAACTATTGGAAGTGTTGTGATACAGTGTAGGAAATTTAAGCGTATTGGCATTACCACAACATGAATACAAGTTATGTCCAGCCAATCGTTCATACCCATTTTGCCCATTTTAAAGGACTTCCACCACACACAATGGTTACCAGGTCTAATTCTACCAATAAAACAATGAGATTGTTTAAAATAGTAAACAAGCAGTGTTTCACTTTCCAGGGAGGGCTTTATGCAAGGCTAGAACAATGATCAAAAATGTTAACATTATGGGTGCATTCTTATTGTTTGACTCCTACAACAGTTGACCATTGAATTAAATTGAGACACATGCTGTTACATACATGACCATCTTTGCCATCACTTCAACCACACATATCCTGCCTATATTCATAAGTTCTGAAATATTTCTCAATTCCATCTTCATTTTCTTTTGAAGATGGAATTGAGAAATTCCATCTTCAAAAGAAAATGAAGATGGAATTGAGAAATACAAACATGCTGTTACACACGTGACCATCTTTGCCATCACTTCAACCACACATATCCTGCCTATATTCATAAGTTCTGAAATATTTCTCAATTCCATCTTCATTTTCTTTTCAAAATACTTATGGCATATTAATTTAAGGCATCCCAAACTATCTTATGATCTTATATTCCAAGATGAATATTGTTACTGTGGCCTGAATCTATTGAATGACAGGTTACACCAGTGTGAAAAAGCTACTCTACTTCTTAAAACCTGCGATACTGTAGAACACTACACCTCAATTGTTTCTTTTTGCTTTCATGATTACTGGTAAAAACAATCCTAAACTTGAACTTAGCCAACTCAACACAGTACATAAACTAAGAACTGAAGCTCACTATTTCCTTTGTTGAAGTGAAATATCCAGTTGATGAAAATAATCTCAATTTCATCTGTAAAGATGGATGACTACAGTGGCTTCAACACCAGAAAACAAACACCAGCAGACCTATGCAGAATATACAAAATTATAGGAACTGAAGAACATGAGAACAAAAAGCTCCAAATAGCATTTTGTTTCAACCATATTGTAATCATATATGCAGAAAAGTTACCTGCAGGCCTTTCAATTCCAGTAATCTCACACTGGTAAATGATGTCTCCAAATTACAGGAATGTTCCCAAATACAAGGGGATAACACGTAATATGGTTTAGGTTTTATACGTTTTGTCCAGTTTCATAAAAAGTGATTTAAGCCTGAAAAGCCTGGAGATTTGTATACATTCTTGGTACGTAATGACAGTTTTTTTTCGTGCTGCTTTGCAGTTGTTTCTAGGTGAGTTGTGCCTGCCTATACAGGCAGCCAAGACTTACTTGGAAGCAATTGCCAAGATATTTATAATGTAACTTTTGAGTTTATCCTGAAACTGCATGTTAGGAACAGTAAAAAGTTATCAAAATTGGAATTAGGCCCTGTAGAGTTAATAGATATTCCCTGGCAGCAAAACAGCTCCAAGAACTCCCCCCCCCCCCCCCCCCACCCCCCACATGCATCATTTCAGAGTCAAAATAACAGAAAAATTTCTTCAATGGGGCACAATAGTAACCGATGTCAAAAGTCTGTAGCAGTCCCTCAAACTAGACTATTCTAAAGGCCTATTACCTCAAATGCCAATATTAAAACAAATAAATCTGGATACAAATTTACCTGACAAAGCGAACTAAACTACAAGAAGTTCAGTAAGCATGTTATTGTTTGGTGATCAACTGACAATTGTTTTTGTTTGGCAATCACCTTATGGCCTTAGATGTTGAAAGTGGTACCATACTTTGGTGTTGCCATAAAATTAATGCTGCATAGTACTTCGATTTCTGTAAACAAACAAGAAAATATCAACAGAGCTAATGGATGCTCCCAGAATATGAGTCCAAAAGATTAGGCATGACAGTCAGGGAATGATCTAGGAATTTTTGGGGGACACCTCTTTTGGGCCTATATGTCACAGGCATATCCCGATGGCCACAGACATATCCTGAAGGCTGCAGGCTGGAAGTTGTGGAAGGTAAGGTAGTGGGTTTCCCCTTCCCATGGGTTTGGGTCAGGTGGGCCTCCCACAAGAAAATGCTTGAAAATATAGTGCAACGAGAATGACTCTGATAAAAATAAAGCTCAACTGATTTAATTGCAGCGATATATTCTCAAGTGTAAGACTCCAGTAAAGGTGGGAACCACAAATAAATTATATTATTTTGTTCATTTTCTTCTATTTCAGAGAAAGAAAAAAAAATTTTTGGGGGTGCCTGGAGTTTGGGCGTCCAAACCTGTTATGGTATGAAAACAGCTCTGGATCCTTCCTTGTTGACAGTGATAGTTTGCAATACCATAGAGAGAAACTCAATCAGTGTAGGTATCAAATGTCAGTGAAAATAGATTGATAGATTGTATGCATTTTTGCACAAACATTTTTTTGCACCATCACAACAGGCGAATTGGCTGTGACCTTGTAATTATAACCTTTGGTCAAGAAAACAACACACATTTGAGTCATAAGCAAGCAGTATGCAAAATATGAACAAAATTTGTTAAGTTGTTTTCAAAGACGGATAAGTTAGAACAGATGCATTGTCTGTGCTCTTGACTTTGGGAGTTACGACCTCAGTGCAATAAGAGGAATATTCCCCATGCTCATTCCAAACTTGCCCCCCCCCCCCCTCCCCCCCATGGCAAGGATGTTGTTATGACCTCAGTGAAATGGTCAAGTGCTCGATGCCACGATCAGGGCTTTCCAAATAAACAGCAGTGCCATGAGCGCATGATACGCCCGTTATTAATTTCAAGAGGGAACCACACAATAGGAGTATACATGAGTACTTGTCAGGTTACATATACTTGCCACCAAAAAATCATGAAAATTGCTCAAAGTCCAACATGTGGAAAATTGCCTATATTTTGATGAATAAAGTCCCATAACTCTGGAATGACAAATCGGACAGTGACACAAATCGAAAGGGAGATTCCTTCTATCAACATATACTTGCAACCAAAAAATCATGAAAATTGCTCTAAGCATTTTCAAGTTATTGTTCGACATGTGAAAAATAAAGTCCCATAACTCTGAAATGACTAATCGAATGGTGACACCAACCGAAAGAGAGCTTTCTTCCATCAACATAAACCACCTACCAAAAAATCGTGAAAATCTCTCGAAGCGTTCTCGAGTTATCGTACGACGTGTAAAAAATCAACAATTTTCTAAGTAATAAAGTCCCATAACTCTGGAATGACTAATCGAACTTCGACACTAAATGAAAGGGAGCTTCCCTCCATCGATATACACCACCTACCCAAAAATCACAAAAATCTCTCAAAGCGTTCTCGAGTTATCGTACGACGTGTAAAAAATCAACAATTTTTTAAGTAATAAAGTCCTATAACTCTGGAATGACTAATCAAACGGCGACACTAAATGAAAGGGAGCTTCCCTCCATCGATATACACCACCTACCCAAAATTCACGAAAATCTCTCAAAGCGTTCTTGAGTTATCGTACGACATGTGACCGGATGGACAGACGGACAGACAGACGGACAGCGGTATACCATAATACAACCCGTTTTTTGGAAACGGGCATATAAAAATGAGGGTACCAGATCAAAAGCCTTTACCTTTCATGCTCATGTTTCAAATCCATTCAAATGCAAATAATATTTTGTTTATATAACAACTCATTGGTGGGCACTCTCCAATAATTTGTAATAAGACACATTTTGAATAACAAATTCAGACCACCAAAAATAATCTAGCCCTTAAACAGTAAAAATTTGGGCTCTCATAGGAAATCCAAATATGCACCCACTGTCATGATTCAAACTAAATTGAATTTGGATGGGGTGTACCAAATATCAAAAGATTCTGACTCGTCCATCTGAAGATTTTTTACAGAATTATCCAAAAATTGCACTATGTTAAAATTTGAGTTACCATGTGGAGCCCAAATATGAACCCTGGGTCTTGATTTGAACAAATGTAAATCTGCGCCTCTCCAACGATGTTGTGTAATGAATATCAAGAGAATATGACCAGTGGATCTGAAAAAGATGATTTTCAAAAGATATTCCTCATATTGCACTAAGTTAAATATGGGCTCGCATAAGAAGCCCCAAAACAGACCCATGAACTTGATTTTAAAACAATTTGAATTTGACCATGGATTCTGTACACCAAATATTGAACAATTCTGACAGGCATATGTGAAGAAGATGTTTAAACAATATTCACCATATTGCAGTAAGTTAAGATTTTGGCTCTCAAAGGGGACACCAAATATGAAACCAGGGATTTGATTTAAACAAACTTAAATATGGTCCCATAAGGAAGTCCAACTATAAATCTCGGAACGTGCTTTGAACAAACATGAGTTTGCTCCCCCCCCCCCCCCCCCCCCCCACCCCACAAGGATGCTGAATATCAAATATTCAAAGATTTCAGATGGTGGATTTGAAGAAAGACTTTTAAAGAATTCTCACTATTGCTCCCATAGGGAGCCTAAATATGAACCCAAGGACTTCATTTAAACAGATTTACATCTGAACCCCCCCCCCCCCCCTGCCCCCAAGGATTCTGACTAGTGGATCTAAAGAAGATTTAAAAAAAAAAAATTCTCATATTGGACTAAGCCCAAATAGAAAACCAGCGTCTTGATTTGAACAAAACGCAATATGACCTCCCAAGCCAAGGAAGCTGTATACCAAATATCAAACGATTCCGACTGGTAAATCTGAAGATTTTAAAAGAATATTACTCACATTGCAAAAAGTTAAAATTTGGGCTCCCATATGGAGCCCAAATATACACCCAGGGTCTTGATTTAACTTAGATGTGAGTCTTCCATGGAAGACGTGTGTCGCCTGGAGTTTCAGACAGAATTCTAAGTGGAAAAGGGGCATAACTCTGGAAAAAATACAGCGGATCAAAAAATAAAATAGGAGGTGCACAATGCCATTATGTGATAAAGAATCACTGAAAGTTTCATCAAAATCCATTCATAGGTTAAAGAGGAGTGGCGGATAAGAGAAAGTGTGACGCGGACAACGGGAACGACGCAAGACGACGGGGCATAACTCTGGAAAAAATACAGCGGATCAAAAAATAAAATAGGAAGTGCACAATGCCATTATGCGATGAAGAATCACTGAAAGTTTCATCAAAATCCATTCATAGGTTAAAGAGGAGTGGCGGATAAGAGAAAGTGTGACGCGGACGATGACACGGATGGCGCAAGGCGACAAAAGTAATCCCTATATGTCACTCCCCACTTCGTGGGGCGGCGACACAACAAACTCCAATTTGACCTTCGTAAGGATGCTGTACACTAGATATCAAAAGAGTCTCACTGGTCAATCTGATGAAGATTTTTTAAGAATTTGCTCATACTGCACTAAGTTAAAATTCAGGCTCCATAAGGAGCCCAAAAATAAACCTAGGATTTGGTTTGAACAAACTCTAGTCTGACCCTCCTTAGGATGCTGTATACCAAATATCAAAGATTGGGATTGGTGGTTTCGGAGAAAAATATTTTCCAAATTTTTGGGGGATACTAACAGAGTTATGCCATTTGGGTGCCCCCTGTTGGGAAGCAACGTTATTTGAACCTGAATTGAAAAGGAACATGCATATCAAATTTGTTTTACTAGTTTTAGAAAAGAAGTAAAAAATGTAAAGTTCATGCAGGACAGATGACAATTGATGGAAAGTGCTCATTAGGTATAACAGTACTCAGTACTGAACATTTTCCCACAGGTGACCATTATAAAGTTTGTGTGGAAAAAAAATATAATCACATCACTTTAATTTTGGCATTATAATTTTTTTTATCAAGTGTAGCCCTTCAGATAACTTTTTCTGTCCTTAAAATATGGGGCTATTCAACAAATAAGAGAGAAAAATTGACAGGAAGGAAAGTACGTACAGGTGACATGCACATTTTTTTATTTATGGAATTCTCTGCAAAAACTCATGAATAGTCAATTGTATTTTGTAGACTCCAAAATCCATCAAATGATCCTCTTTTTATCAAAAGAATGCTTCAAAACTTTATTAAAACAAAGTATTTTTTCCAAGACAACCTACCGGTAAGTTTACAAGATTGCATCATTTCTGAGTGCCACTTTACGCAGTGGTTAACTCGACTTCATTCTAATATTTAGTACTATTATATCCCCTCGCTCACATGAGATAAAAAGTGGGCTGGGCCAAAAATTTTGAAAGTAGGTCATGCTTATATCCCAAGCATGGTATAACCTATGGATCTGGGATAAATACCAAATGAGTCAAAACTTAATGTATGTTCAAAATATGGGTCAATGCCACTTCACCCCCAGGAGATCACCTAGAGAATTTTTTTAGAAAGCAGGAAATCACATTTCAACTGCCCCATCCCCCCCAAAGCATTCTTGCAGTTCACATATGAAGTTCAACATTTAAATAAATGGGTGGAGCCTAACATTTTAAAAATGGAGCATGCTTATATCTGAAACATGGTGATACAAGGAGCTTAAGCAATGTCAAATGAGTCGGAACTCATTGGAGGTTCAAAATATACATCAACATCACCAGGGTCACCTAAAGGTCATTGAATGAATTGTTCAGTAGTGCTGAAAATTGCTTTTTAGGACCTCCCAATGCAATCCTGAAATTCATATAATGCAATCCTGAAATTCATATAAAAATTCTGACACTCGAGAAAGTGTGCAGACCCCAAACTTTCAAAGTGGGTTATGCCTAAATGGAATCATATAAGTAGCAGGAACCAACACCAAATGAATCAACACTGGTTGCAAATGTGGGACAAGGTGAGTGGGGTCACTCAGAGGTCATAGAATTGAAATTTCAGAAATGATGTAAATTGCATTTGAAGACTCCACCTAATGCATAGCTGAAGTTAATATATGTATTTCAACATTCAAAAAAAGTTGATGCAGCCAAAAATGAAGATGGGTTTTGCTGATATCTCAAGAATGGTATGACATAAGAACCTGGAACCAACTCTTTATGTTAAAACTCTCTGGATCGAGATTAAAAATTTGGCTCAATGTGGCAACCCACAGGTCACAGAGTGCAGTAATTTAGGAATACTGAAATTGCCTTTTTATATTTGCCATCAATAAAAGTTCCTGTATGAACCGAAACGCATAAAAAACCAAAAAAAATTTTTCGGATTTTGGTCCGAAAAAATTTTCAGTGTAAAAAAAAAAATAAATTTTTTTTTGTCTTAAAATTGGCCGAAACGCATAAAAAAACAAAAAAAAATGTCCAGATTTTGGTCCAAAATTTCTTAGTCCCACCCGGACCCCAAATTTGCAGTGTAAAAAAAAATAAATTTGTTTGTCTTAAAATTGTCCCAAACGCATAAAAAACAAAAAAAATTTCCGGATTTTGGTCCAAAATTTCTAAGTCCCACCCGGACCCCAAATTTTCAGTGTAAAAAAAAAAAAAATTTTATCTTAAAATTCACCGAAATGCATAAAAAACAAGAAAAAATTTCTGCATTTTGGTCCAAAATTTTCCAAGTCCCACTGGACCCCAAATTTTCAGAAAAAACAATTTTTTTTTTTTTTGTCTTAAAATTGACCGAAACGCATAAAAAAACAAAAAAAAAATTCCGGATTTTGGTCCAACTTGGCTTGAACAAACTTGAATCTCACCCCCTAAGCATGCTGCATACCAAATATCAAAAGATTCTTACTGGTATATCTGAAGAAGAAGATTTTTAAAAAATACTCCTCATACTGCACTAATTGAAACATTTGGGCTCCCATGGAGAGCCCAAATATGGACCCAGGCAATTGATTTCAATAAACCCTGTGAAACAATCTTCCAAAGATGTTATATGTGAAATTTGAAAGCTTTTGGAGCAGTGGTTTGGGAGAAAATAGTCTTATATGTTTTTCCCATTACCCACAGTGTTAAAAAATGCTGACTCAGCACTTTTTCAAAGTCCCCAAAAAGTACCCCATGATAAAACCGATGGCAATTTTTTTTTACCATTCCATTCTGTTGGTACTAAGGAAGCTTCACAACAAATAAGAATTCTTAGTGCAGTGTAGTTTTGGAGATATGGGCGTTTTAATTTTTTTCTATTGTTAGCTCCTGCGGTTCCTATGGGGCGACGGGAAAACAATTTTTTGCATAAATTTAGTACTTATGACCCAATAAGCTCTCATATCAAATTTGGCCCAAATTTGCCTCTCGGTTTGGAAAATAGAAATTTTGAGAGGGGCAAATATTCTTGCCCCTCCCATTACGATGCCAAATGTAGCCCCACAAACTTCTCTTGAACAAATCTGAGTCTACACCTCAAAAGGAAGCTGCACACCAAATATCAGGTCTCTGCCACTGCTGGTTCATGAGAAGAAGATTTTATAAGATTTCAGCACACTTGTTGTGTGTGGCCCTACCAATGGGCGAGGCAACTTGATTTGAACAAAATCGAATTGCGATGTCATAACAAACTATTATCTCAAATATCAATTAAATTGGTTCAGCGGTTTGGGAGGAGAAGACGCAAACACCATGTTCACAGACAAAGGACGACGATGGACAGTGAGTGATCATTATAGCTCTCCTGACTGAAAGTCAGGTGAGCTAATAAACCGGCTACAAACAGTTGGGTGTGGCCCATTATCAATCACAACACAGTCCTGGTTATATAAATGGGGAGTCTTGAGTTCAGTGTCTTTCTATATCCCTGCCCAGTTAAAAATTCAAGCTCTAATTATCTCCCTTGATATGAAATGCAATTATAAATTTTCCATCCAGGAACTGCATTACTGTCCTTATTTTACCAGTAAAACAGAACTTATTAACACAGCTTACAAGAACAGCTCAATTTTCCAGGGTTCCTTGCCCATGCAAGACAACATGATAGATAAGATAAATGAAGGACACAAGGCATCAACAAATTCCAGCTAAGAGCAAAATCTTGTGTATTTTTGGTCCAATATTAACAATGAACTTTTGTGAAATCAAGTGCTGAATGTCAATAATCTTCCAAAATGCATAAGATGAGAACCATTGTTACAATATGATATACCAACAAAGCTTGGGTCTCCTATCGAAACAGATAATTTCAATCTTAACTTGATGGTTTTGAAATCGCCACACAAATTTCCAGAAATCATTCAACGAAGTACGACCAACACTGTTTTGGCAGCCAGTACCATTATGGTGGCAAACTCCATTCTGGCAGATGAGTCCCATGTGTATTATTATTATATTTCCAAAATTTTTAAAGGCAAATGTTAATGAAAGTGTCAATGACACTGCATCTTAACTTGACTGTGTGTAGTGTTTGATGAAAAGGATAATGTTTAATGTTTATGAAAGGATTATAAAATAAGACAAGAATTGTGATAATATAACAATAACATGATTTTTAAGGGCGTTACAGTTCATTAGCATCCCTCCAGAAATGATTAACAGCCCTCTGTCCCATTAGCATCCCGAGACGTATAACGCCCTTAAAAATCATGTTATTACTATTATTGCCACCATCTGTGATTTCCTACCAATACCAACTTTTACTGGTTTTCATTTAATTTGCTATTATCACTGGACTGAGACATTTTGAAACTGTACTCGAAAGCAGATGTGTCGTCTGTTGACAAACAAACAGCATGTGGGAATTATCGACATGTGACCCAAACCAATGTTTACGTCGAAAGCTCAAAACATAAACACTTGAAAGTTGTAAGCCCAGCATCGGAGACGAAACATGAAATAAGATTAAAATGTTAGAGGATAGTACTGTACTCACCTCCAAATAGACCGATCAACAGGATATTGATAGATTTGTGCACCAAAACCTTTTTTTGCCCTCAATTTATGAAGAATAATTTTGCCCTTCGTTGACCCGAACATTTCAGTTGAAACGAGGCGCTAGCAAAACATGGGATGTAATTCGTGTCATGTGACTATTTTCGACATGTCGTTGTCAATAAAGTGAATATCACTGAAGTGAAGTGTTGATTGTTTTAGTGATTGTTGGGAGGAGTAAATAAATTATGTTCTCGCCAATCTGGCAAACAGGGGTTGTTTCTGATGTGAAAAATGTTGGATTTAATTTCTCGTTCCATCCGTCGACGTCCTACTGGGCCACCGGGTGCTAATGAAATCGAAATCCATTAGCACCCGCTGGCCCAGTACGTCATGTGATCTACTGAGCATTACGGCTTTTGATCGCCTGTGAAAACATTGTTAATCCACTAGGGAACGCCCGGTAAAGTGGTAATAATTGAGAATATGTTAAGTTTTGTACCCAATATGCTATGTTTTCAATATGAATAATTTGATGTGGCCCTGACAGTCAACTTTTATCAACCAAAGTTACAGTAAAATCATTTCAAAATGAGTCATCATACCAAGTTACAATAAAACCCCTTCATAAATATGACTCACAGATTTCTAGGTCACGGCCAGTTCGGCAGTCATGGTTGACCGATCACGACCAAAATAGAACAGTCTCATCTAGATATCATACTGAGCTTTCCTACCAAGTTACAATGAAATCCTTTCATAAATAAAAGGACCTACTGACTGTGCTAAAGGTTTTTGGGTTTCAGGAATGTACAACTGTCATGGTTGAAAAGAACTTCTAGACAGTGATAAAGGAATCTAGGTCACATGCCCAAGTGGCAGTAACTCTAACTGATCAATCGTGACCAAAATAGGAGTCTCATTTAGACATCATACCAAGTTATCCTACCAAGTTACAATGAAATCGCTTCATAAATATGAACAGTAGACTGTGCTAAACAAATCTACATCACGTGCCTGTGCAGCCATCACGGCTGACCGATCACAGCCAAAACAGGATGTTCTCATCAAGAAATTATACCAAGTCATCCTACCAATTTACAATGAAATCCCTTCATAAATGTAACCTGTAGACTGTGCTGAAGGAATCTAGGTAATGTGCCTCTGCCGCCATCACGGTTGACTGAACTCGACTAAAAAGGGATGTTCTCATCTAGACATTATACGGAAGCACCCCCTGTAAACTGTGCTAAAGGTTTTCAGGCTTCGGGCTCGGGCAGCCATCATGGTTGAATGATCGCAACCAAAGGGGACAATCTCATCTGGGCATCATCTGGAGTGATCCTACGAAGTTACAATGAAATCCCTTCATAAATATGACCTGTAGACTGTGCTCAAGGTTTTCGGGCTTCAGGCACCTGTAGCCATAACAGTTGACCAATCACGACCAAAAGGGGATGTCATTAGCTAGGCATTATATGGAGTCAACCTAACGGGTTACAATGAAATCCTTCCATAAATAAGATCTTTTGCCTATGCTAAAGGTTTTTGGGTTTGGGCACCCATCAAGGCTGAATGATCGCGATCAAAATGGGACGTTCTCATCTAGACATTATTTGAAGTCATCCTACCAAGTTACAATGAAATCCCTTCATAAATATGATCTGTAGACTGTGCTAAAGGTTTTTGGGCTTTGGGCCACTGTAGCCATCACAGTTGCCCAATCACGTCCAAAAGGGGACTTTCTCATCTAGACATTACATGAAGTCAACCCACCAAGTTACAATGAAATTCCTCAATAAATGTTAAAAAATTTATAGTAATTTATATATTTTTTATACTTACCAATGACCCAGACATACCTGGTGCTAACTCTTAAAATATAGGGCCAAACACAAATTTTGCCCCCCAATCCCCAAAATTTGCATCTAAAACCAAAGAAAACATGTCCTGAATGGCCCTCCACACTTCACCTCTACTGCGCATGTGCAGTGTCAAGGACGTTCCGAAATTGGCGCCATTAATCATTCTCATAACCAGTGCCTGGTAAGCGCTATGTACTCAGCGGGGAGGTAAGAGTTCCCAACTCCTGGGAGGGCCATCCCCATCTGGGTCATTGGTAAGTATAAAAAATATATAAATTACTACAAATTTTTTAACATTTTTATACTGTACCAATGACCCAGACATAGCTGAATAGTAAAAAGGCTGGAGGGCCAAGGACATAGAGCAAGATGGAATACGCTCAAAATATAAAATAGAGTCATCCCCTCTAGGGAAAATCTAAATTTTATAGTAAATTTCCTTTCTTATTATACCTACCACAACTGTTAACTACAGGCTTGCACTACAGTGGAAGTCCCTAACTCGAATAAAATACTCTCTATTTTTGTCTTTCCCAAGCAAGTTGGGAAAGAAAAGTGGTGCAAAAGCACCAATAAAAATAAGCCAAAACTGGGTCGAGTGCAACCGGCGCAGACCCAGTACGGGACGCTCTCTCCCAAGTACAACTCCACGACTTCCGTTGCCAGTGCGCATATACCGTCTCTAAAGACTCATTCTTTTTGAATCCGTAAACGTTAGAGTTATGTGATCAGCGGGGAGGAAAGATTCTTTACCCGTAAAGAAGACGGGAGGGCCTCCATGTAAACAATTGTGGTAGGTATAATAAGAAAGGAAATTTACTATAAAATTTAGATTTCTTATCAACCTACTCACAATTGTTTACTACAGGCTGAATAGACAAAAGGCTGGAGGGAATCGCATAACCAACCCCCACATAACCCTAGTGCACTGGAACCGTGAAGCAGAAGGAAGAGGTCCCGAGGCTTATCAACCATAATGTCGCAATCATTGGTAAAGGACAATGAAAAGAGACATATGAGCCTGTGTGACACACAGACAGAAAAAGGGCAGTAACAGCACAAGGCTGAAACTGACCTTCAAGAAGCCTAATGGCTATGGCAGACAACAGCCTGAGCAGAAGAAAGAGGCCCCAAGGCAAAAAGGTCCTCCGACTGCTCCTGCAACTGGCGTAAATAAAAGGTGGAGAAAGTAGAAGCATTTCTCCAGTAGGCTGCCTGCATAACATCCGACAACTTGACGGAGTTAGAATAAGCCCAAGAGGTAGACAGTGCCCGCACCTCGTGGGCAGAAATACGATTGGTAATACAATCGCCAGCTGCTAAACGACTATAAGCCGTACGAATAGCAAGACAAATCCATCGAGAAATGGATTGAGGAGAGATCTTCTGTCGACCCGGAATGAGAGACAGAAAAAAACGTTTTCTGCCCTTCCGAATGAAGCGTGTCCGATCAAGATAAATGCGAATAGCACGGACCGGACAGAGCAAAGGGCGAGTACCCTCAACAGAGGGAAGAGCCCTGATACAGATAGGAGGAGGAGTAGTATCTGGTAACTGATTCTTAGCCAAAAAGGAGCAATCAGTGGTAAAAGTAACACTGTTGGGAGAACTCCTAAAAAAGGCCGGGTCAACCGAGAGGGCGTGAAGCTCACTAACCCGTCTGGCCGAAGCAAATGCCATCAGAAAAGCCGTCTTGTATGTGAGAAAATGCATATCCACCTGGGATAAAGGTTCGAACGCCCCCCCCCCCCCCCCCCCCCCCAAGCAAAGCAGCACCCACGAAAGATTCCATCGTGGAGTAAGCTGCAAAGTCCGAGGCCTTTTCAAAGAAAAGTGCCGAACAAGCTTGGAGAGGTAAGGATTAGTGCCGATACGACGCTTCCCCACATAAGAAAAAGTCTCTGAAAGCATAGACCTGTAACCCTTGATGGTAACAGGCTGGAGACCCCGAGAATCAAACAGATATACCAGAAACTCCGCAATCTGTGAAATCGAAGGATTGGCATAATCAACAGAGTGATCAGCACACCATCGACAGAAGACCTTCCATTTAGCTACATAAGCTAAACCAGTGGAGTGCCTCCTTGAAGAAGAAATGCACTCCACTGCTCGTCTCGAAAAACCTCTACGGAGGAGACAGGACCTGACAAAAGATATGCGTGAAGGCACAATGAAGTCGGGTCGACGTGAAACCTCCTCGGGCGACCTTGACAAAGAAGGTCACGACGTAGCGGGAGACATGCCGGAACCGCCGCCATCAGCGAGCGGAGCTGATTGATCCACACCCACTGAGGCGACAGGGGAGCGATCAGAATGATTCGACAACTGCAGGTTCGAATTTTGGCGAGAACCTGAGGAAGAATCGGAACCGGCGGGAAGGCGTAGCCGACTAGACCGTTCCAATCGAGTGACAGAGCGTCCACGGCAAAAGCCAGAGGATCTGGACACGGGGACACGAAAGTGTCCACCTGATGGTTCCAACGAGTCGCAAAGAGATCGATGTGGGGACGTCCCCAGAGATCGCAAAGCGACTGGAACACTGCCCTGTGAAGCATCCACTCGGTGGAAATAACCCTGCCCTGTCGGAACAGGGAGTCGGCTAGGACGTTCAGACGACCGGGAATGTGACGAACAACCACTCCGGCGTGAACCTCCTGAGCGAGCAGTAAAAGATCCCGAGCTAACTCGTACATCGGAAGCGAGTGCGTGCCGCCCTGGTTCCGAATGTAAGCAACCACTGTCGAATTGTCGGATAGCAGAAGGACCTGGCGATTCGACAGGTGAGGGATCCACTGCCTGAAACTCAGAAGAAGAGCAAGAAGCTCCTTCTGGTTGATGTGTAGAGCTGCTTGATCCTGGTCCCACATCTCGTGTAGGGAAAGACCGAGAGGATCCAACGTCGCACCCCATCCGAGATCGCTGGCATCTGCCGTCAGAATGCGATCGGACGTGGGTAAGTCCAGCGGAACACCCTGCGTAATCCACTGAACATCTGTCCAGGGAAGAAGGTGAGGATACAGAGAGTCCGGAAACGGAAGCACCTGATCCAGAGAATCTACATTCGGTCTCCAACGACTGAGCAGAAAGTGTTGGAGAGGTCTGACACGCAGCCGACCTAGAGGAATGAGATCCGTAACCGAACCGCAGAGACCGATCAGCCGGAGAAAACTCCGAGCGGTCGCGGACCTGGACTGGGACAGAGTCAGAGCAAAAGCTGAGAGAATCACAGCCTTGGCCTGGGGAACAGCCACCAAATTGAATTTGGTTTGGAAAGACATCCCCAGATGACAAAACGAATGAGAAGGGACCAGGTCCGACTTCTCCTTGTTGACTCTGAATCCTAGCGACGTGAGCAAGCTCAACAGAGTGGCGACATCCGATTCCAGTAAGGCAGCATTGGAATGCCTCTGGAGGATATCGTCCAGATATGCCGAAGTAGTCACCCTGGACTGTGTGCGATGGAACGCTATCACATGCGACATCAGTCTGGTGAATGCCCAAGGAGCCAGGTTGAGGCCGAAAGGCATGGCCTTGAACTGGTAAACTCGCCCCAGAAAAGCGAACCTGAGATACTTCCGTGACGCCCGATGCATCGGAACATGGAAGTAAGCGTCTCGCAGGTCGATGCTGGCTGCGAAATCTCCCTGGTGAATTGATTGGCGGACCGACCTGAAAGTCTCCATGCTGAACTTGGGAGCAATGATAGACTGGTTCAGGATGCTCAGATCGATAACCGGTCGGAGTCGGCCGTCCTTCTTCGGCACCAAGAACAGGCGGGAATAGAAACCCACTGACTGAACGTTCTTGACGACCTCGATCGCCCCCTTTGCCAGGAGATTGGCAATCTCCGTGGACAAAAGTTCCCGACGTAAAACGTCTGAAGGAACTGTGGTTGGAAGAGGCACCCTTGACAGAGTGGGGTGCCGTCGGAAGGATATGCGCAGCCCGGACCGAACAACATCTAACACCCATGGATCGGATGTGATGGTGGTCCAAAGGTCTGCGAACTCTGCTATCCTTCCTCCAACCTGGGACGAGTCGAGGTGAGGACCTTCATTTCGAGCCTCGACGAGGCCCGCGAGAGGAGAAACCACCTCCTCTGCTAAATGAAGAATCCTGAGACTTCCCTCGATTCTGCCGACCCCTACCTTTACCCCGTGAGTAAGAAGTAGAGGAGGCAGCAGAAGGACCAGCCTTTTGCTTCACAGAGGAAGCAGAAGGGTACTTGTTAGGCTTGGAACGGCCCTTGCCTCCCCGAGAAGGCTGATCAAGCTGACGAAACAGCAGCTGATCTTTGGAATGACGTAGGACGTCATCCCGGACCGTCGACACGGAACCATGGAAAAGTTGCGGACCTGCCAAAGAAGCAGATCGAAGAGTAGCACGCTGCTCCTCGGGAAGGGATCGTCCTGTGTCCAGCACAGCGTCCCTTCGAACTAATTCCAAATTGGCCGTGTTACAGGCATGGGTGTGAGTAAGGTGCATAAGCGCCTTGGACAGCACACGCAAAGGAGCCTGTACCTCGTCAAACTTATCTGGAGGCAGATAAGCAGCCAAAGCTCAGACGACGTGATCTGAGAGAGAAAGCATGCCAAGCATCTCTCTAGATAAGCCCAACGTGGACTCCAGAGTCGTCATTGGAATGACGGCAGACTTGGGCTTGGAAAGCCCAAGGGAAGTGGAGTCCTGATCCAGAACCGTCAAAGTCTGGCAGACTGACGGATTGGCGGAATCGTAGGAGCGATAACGCACAGGAGGCAAAAAGGTGTCAACCCTGGTGAAGAACGAAGTCTTCAAAGCCTTGGAATTCAGCTTGGCATCCAAAGCTGAAAAAGCCTCAACCACCTGTACCGACTGGCATGGTCGAAGGCGCCCAGAAGCAGGTTGCTCCATGGGCTGTTGGCGCGCGACCGATGATCGCGGCCAGGCTGACACTGTCGGCTGGTTAGCAGGTTTGAGCTCAGGCAGAAACCCAAACACAAAGTCAAGAGCCGCCCCCAAGTCCGAAGACTGCTGGCCCTCGACCTCAAGCATGTCGGACTCCTCCCCAGAGTCGGAAGACACATAGCCCATCGTGCGCAAACCAGCCGACGCCTCCCATGGTGTCGGGACACCAGAGGAATCGGAAACCGGCCTGTTTCCAATCCCGGGAGGCGGCGTCATAGGAGGCGCCTGGAAACCACCCATAGCCTCGCTGGAAGCAACAGGAAGGCTCTTAGAGAGAACCTGAGTGAGTAAGGTGAGGGCCTCCCTAAGCTCATTGCCTGTACCGACCGGTTCGACAGGGGAGCGAACCGGCAAAGTGGCTTCACCTCTGACCCTCTTAACCAGCGAAGGGTCACGATCCTCCAAAACACCCGACGCGGGACGACGGGCGGCAGCCAAAACATCTGAAGGCAGACGTGTATAGGGGTACGATGCACCCCGAGGATCAATATTGCGAGAACTCATGAGAGTCACCGCGGACCTCTGCGGGGCAGAAGGTCCAGGCTGCACAAAAAGCGTTGGTCCCCCAAAACTGGTCGTGTGACCAGAGTGAGTGGACGGAAATGCCACGGAGTTCATAGTGTTTCCACTACGAACATCCGAATCCAAAGACACAACTGTGGTACTCGACGGCGACGAGACCACAGCGATGGGCTCTGCCGGCAGCCCCTTCCGACTTCGCCGAGTTGAAGCCAGGGAAGGCTGGGGCCGATATCCCACGTCTACAGTATCGGACAGTTCTGCAGTCCCCTGCAGCGAAAAGCCGAGGCCGGCTGAAACAGACAACGAAGCAGACGGACCAGCAGCAGTAGTAGATACGTCGAGAGTCATTGAGGCTGGTGAAATAGTGGAGAGAGCACACCGGCTCGGCTCCGAAGGAGGAGTCACAACCCTAGTGACAGCCTCAGATGTCGACTGGAGGGGGACCGTAGTCCCGGAACCAGGCATCTCTACACCAGAACACTCAACGGCTCCCGCAGTATCCACCACAGGAAAAGACTGCACATCCCCCATGGAGGAGGAATAACTCTCACCAGACAAAGTCGGCTCGGGAGGCCCCGAACGACCACGTTCTCCTTTCCCGCGGGAGCGGGAGGCACGGCCACGAGAACGAACGACACGATTTACATACGCCCAAAAGGTGGAAGACCATGTTCCACAGACACCACACGGCCGCTGCTTAGGCAGCAGACACTGCCCACAAGGAATTGTCCTAGGCATGAAAGAGGTGAGAGGAGCAGAGAAGGTGAGATCAGAAAACAGAACACCCCCAAAGAGAGAAAGGTGACAGAAACAAAGACCCCAGACGGTCGACCGGGAACCACCCAACAGGAAGACTACTCTCAACAGAAAGAAGAAACACTGTAGGAGTGGTACCCCGCTGACACCTAACTCTAACACAATTAGAAAATTTTGCAAAAAAAGCATTAACAATAATTGTGAAATAATCTAAGTCCGAACCGCGTGGCCCGCGAAATTCGCGCGCGACTCGAGAGAGAGCAAATAAATATACATTATGGACATATAATAGAAAAAAGAGAATATAAAACACTGTTCCTGAGAATACAAAGGATACACTGTGGTATAATGAATCAGGAATCATCAAACATCGAGCTGGTGGAACACTGATAAGCGTGCAAAAACATCTCGACACGAAGCGGATTTTAAAAAGAATGAGTCTTTAGAGACGGTATATGCGCACTGGCAACGGAAGTCGTGGAGTTGTACTTGGGAGAGAGCGTCCCGTACTGGGTCTGCGCCGGTTGCACTCGACCCAGTTTTGGCTTATTTTTATTGGTGCTTTTGCACCACTTTTCTTTCCCAGCTTGCTTGGGAAAGACAAAAATAGAGAGTATTTTATCCGAGTTAGGGACTTCCACTGTAGTGCAAGCCTGTAGTAAACAATTGTGAGTAGGTTGATAAGAAAAGAAGTATTAGGCCTTACATGTATCTTTCTTATTTATGATAAATTAGAAAGATACAACACCTTCCAAAATTGAGCATCATACATCCATGTACTCTATTAATATCTAGTATAATCCTTATACTAATAATTTTTAAAGTAAGCCAATAAATAAAGTGAGTCTAGAGAATAGAGACTCTTTATACTCCTTAAAAGTGTCTGAGGAATGTATAATAATGTCCGTTGACACGTGCTATATTCAAAAGCTATACTATAAAAACTAATGAATTTTTAAAACATAAACTTCTCACTAAACAACCATCCCAATAACAGCTCAGAATTACTAACTCCGGAGGAGGTATCCCCTTGTTTTCATAGTAAAACAGGTGACCCAAGGGAACACCCTCCCCTCCCCCCCCCCTTTTCCTTGCCCTGGGTCAAATAGCCCAGAGCGAAGAGGGCAGCAGAACGGAGTCACTGCCAAAACAGACAGCCTACCTAGCTATAGTAGCAACTGTTAAATGAATGATATTCTGAGCAGTAGATAACAGGCCTAACAATAGAGGCCTCCAGAAATGGACTTGATATTTCTGAGATAAAAAATTCATGAATGTGGATGGCTGAGCGCAATGAGCAGCCTTCAAAAATCTATAATAGCGACACTATTAATGTAAGCCCAAGATGTAGAAGAACTCTTACTTCATGAGCCGAAATCTCAAACACAACTGCTGAGTCAATGATATACCATAAGCAGTATCGATAGTTAATTGAATCCATTAGCAATAGAATGGAGCGTAACGTCCTTCTATTAGGCATCAAAGAAGCTTACGCTCGTAGTAATAAACAGATATCTGTTTATAAATACATAAACTCTAACCGGACAGAGTAAAGGCCTATGCCCGTACGAAGACGGAAGGACCTTAATAACAATAGGCTCCGGATATTAATTAGGAGCCTGACTCTTATGCCAAAATCCAACATTAATAGTAAAGGAAATAGTGTTTCCGATACTACGAAAGTGAGAATCGTCCACCGATAGTGCAAGAAACTCACTGACTCTTCAGTAAAAGAGAAGCCAACAGAATTACTGTCTAAAAGGTCAGAATTTGAAAACTACTGTTTCCAGAGGCTCAAATGATTACTTAGCTAAATAAGAACCGAAGTTAAATTCCGTATAGGAATTTAATCTAATGATTCTAAGTCTATTCATCGAAAAGTTACTAACTGACTTAGATAAACAGACATAAGACTCAATTGTAAACTATCATAGAGAGCATAGGTATGAGGTAACATAAACCTATAACCTTAATAATAACAGGCTGCAGTAGATCTTGTCAAACAAGTATACAAAAAAGTTGCAATGACTAGTATGGAGGGATCCACAATATCAACATAGTGATCCCTACACCAACGGCGGAAGAGCCTCCACTTTAGCCGCATAGTATAGCGAAGAAGAGGTTCTCCTATAGTAAGAAATCGCGTCTGAAGCTCGTCCAGTACAATGCTTACAATGCAATAAGGACCACACAATGGAATACGTGAAGGTTGAGACCTTGCGGGTTGTGATAAAGATGACACGATTTTACCCCGCGAAAAAAGATCCCCTCATGGGGAAAGATTTCGCATTAAGTCCCACAGTAGATATCAGAGTAAATTACCCACAGTCTCTGTGAAGACAGAGATGCTATCAACAGAAATGTATTGTGGTTGTTTATCTTAGCAATACCTGCTGAAACAACAGCGCAGGAGGATACGCATATCCTATCATTCCGTCCTATTAGATCAATAGAGCGTTAACAACATAAGCTCAGAGATCCGGACAAGCAAACACATACGTCTGCAATTGATAAGCAAGTTGTGTCGTAAATAAATTATCATTGGGCGCTCCCATTGATAGCAAATCTGATTGAATACTTGTTTGTTGAGAGTCCATTCTAACGGCAACAAGCGACCCATAAGTGAACGGGAGTCCAGTAATACAATCAGACGACCCGGAATATGACGGACCGAAGCAGAACTTGGTGTACTATAACAAACAGAAGGATTCTTTCCATTAAATTGAATAACGGAAACGAATGAGTGCCTCCCTGGTTCCGGAGATACGTCACTACTGTCGAATTAACGGACAGGATTTGGACATGCGTTTCTGAATAATGTTCATCCAATGACATAAAGCAAGCCTAAAAAAACATTATTCCGTGGAAGATAAGTGCTTGCTTAGAGACTGCGGAACCCAAAGACCCTGGCACTTCGAATCCGTTGGGATCAATATTATATCCCAACCTGTTTGACTGGCAACCGTCATAATTATAAAACTCGGATCCGGCAACTGCAGTGGCACTCTCTGAGTCAACCACCGAAAGTTTGCCCCAGTCTGAATCTCTTGCTACACTAGATAGACAAGAGAACGTGTAAATCGAGCAATTCATGGATTGCTGAAAAGTTGCCGTCGAAGAGAAGCTTCTCCGAGAACGAAGCGACTCTGAGAGAGTTCTTCAGCTTACTATCCACGCGCGTGGATGTAGCTAGGGCTGCGTCACGTCTAACCAACTCCAAGCAGCCACTGAAGGGTGGAGTTATACGTGAACAAACTACTGCCCTCAAAAGAAATCACATTGAGGATCATCTCCCGGAATTCTTTCTCTTGAAGACGTAATGATAACGCCTCAGTAAGGTGGATTACGTATGATAATGCATCTAAGTTAAGTCTATTAGACATCATTGTCGTTTCCAACATTGTGGTTGGAAAAGACATAGACAGCGAAAAAGATTATTTCCAGTCTTTAACCACGCCGTCTAGACGCATATGAACTCTCGGTATGCCCTGTTCTGCCAAAATAAATTATTCGTATAAATGATAAAAGGCAGAAATGAGCATTGCGGACAAGAAACTAAACTATCATGCTTGGTAGCAGGCTTATATATATATAGCGTCGATAAATAATACACATGTTCTAATGACATTATTGGACTGTGTCGGTAAGTCAGGGACAATGTCCCTGAACCGATCCAAAATTTCGTGTCCAATGACGCTATAAGTCTCTTATCCAACATCGCAGCAATGTAGTCCGAAATAACAATAACTGGAAGAAAATGCCGGAAGATATATATGGCAGCTTCCGATGCTACTAAAGGGAAAACTCGAAATCTTTCGAATCCCTTTCGCCATCCTGTCGGACCCTATAAAGCGTTCAGTCGTCCGTACCTGATGCAACCGCGGACCGCACCGACCCAGCACCGTCAGATAATTCCTGATTCGACCGAGAAACTGTCGATTGCTGGGATGCTGCGAAAAAACTGTGCTAACTCGGATAGCACGTCCGTCACTGAGGCCTGTGGAGAAGCGGTCCTACGATGCATTGCCGCTGGAAGCTCCGTGATCGTTACCCCGTGCATACTACTAATATGCGAGCGAACGGAGTGTATAGGGCTCGTGTCCCTTGGCTACCAGATGGCATGACCTGTTCGCCGTGGAATCACTGAATGACGAAACTGATCGGATACTCGAGGTCACGTAGCCAATGTGCGGTCGTGTGCACTGCTGTGAGGATGAGGAAGCATTATCGACAGTCTCTCGGACTGTCAATATAACGGAGCGTCCCGAGCGACGGACATATGCTCCGAATGTAAAATATCTGAGCCACAACATGCGGTCCCCTATGTTGTTGGACGAGAGAGGGACCTCTCTCGCTCACAGCCCGGACGGACCTGGACAAGCCAGGAACCGGACTAACAGGCTTCCTCCGATCTGTCCTCAATCCGCCGTCACTGGGTGAGTACTAAAGTAATTATAGTGCTCGCATCACCCAAATCTCCTTCCTAGACCACAACAGACGAACCCGGCAGCCGAACCCTTCGATGAATGTACGCTACACCGGGTGAGCTAGCGAATGTCACTCCGTCGATCCTACAAGGGACCTCTTAGGCGATAGACATATTCCATGAGCACTTATTGCCGCTAGCTCTTCATTAACTATGACGACAGAGGCACACTTTTGAAAGACATCTCCGTAACTTTTGCGAACAAGAAACCAGAAATGCTTGGTAATAGCAAGCATATAATAATAAATATATAGCGTCGTTCAATAATTCGAAAGTTTGTGTGACATTACTGGACTATGTCGGAACTGAGGGACGATGTCCCGGAACCGAACCAAAAATTTCTAAGTCCACCGACGCTATCAGTTTCTTATCCGGCATCGCAGCATTCTGGTCCGACGAAAGAAGCTGTAGAAGATCAAGTCAGATGACATACACAACAGCATATGTTGTTCCGAAAGGGAAAGCTCAAAATCCTCCGAATCCCTTTCGGTATCCCGTCGGACCGGATGAAATTTTCGGACGTCCGTACCCGCTTCCGCGGAGCGTCCCGACCCAGCATCGTCGGATAAAACATTATGCGACAGATTCAGTTGTTGCTGGGATGCTGCGATAAGCTGTGCTATTTAGGATAGCACGTCCGTCCCCGAGGCCTGTGCAGTAGCGGTCTTACGATGCAATGCCGCCGGAAGCTCCGTGTACGTTGACTCCCGCACACTTTCCTATGCGAACGTCCGGAGTCTGCAGGCCTCGTGTCCTTGGCTACCGGATGGTGTGACCTGGTCGCCGATGATTCTCTGACTGGCGAAGCTGACTGGATATCCGAGGTCACGTAGCCAAGAGCGGTCATGTGCGCTACCATGAGAATGAGGAAGCCTTATTGACAGTCTCTCCGGACTGACTATATGTCGGAGCGTCCCGAGCGGCGGACGTCTGCTCCGAATGCGAAACATTTTGTACCACAACATCTGGGGCCAGATGTTGTTGTACGAGAGAGGGGCCTCTCTCGCTCGCCGTCCGGATGGACCAGAACGAGCTATGAACCGGACTAAAAGGCTTCCTCCGTTCTCCCTCTAATCCGCCGTCACTGGGTGTGCATTTGGTTGATTTATAGTGCTCGCATCACCCCAAAACTCCTTCTAGACTGCAACGGACGAACCCGGCTGCCGAACCATTCGATGAATGGACGCTACACCGGGCGAGCTAGCGGACGTCAAAGGCCGTCGAACCTACTAGGGTCCTCTTAGGCAATTGGCGTATTAATATGAGCACTTTTCCGCTAGCCCTTCATTAATTGTGACGACGGAGGCACACTGTTGGAAGACATCACAGATACATCACCCTAATCTTGATCGTCTGAAATAGAAATTGATAAAGTAGAGTGACCCTGCAGGGAAAGGACCGGAATGTCCAAATCCCCACTAACATACCGTGACATACGTTTCCCATGTTGTCATCGAAATCATCAGATACAGAACAGGAGTTAATGCGAGTACACTTACTACATATAGAATGATTATAAAAGTCAGAGGAAGACTTCCTCTTATTACAATTGATCAAAATCCTTTCAATGTGAAAAGAAAACAAAGTCCTGGTACTCGCACCAACCCCTGACAATCAAAATACATAATAATAATATGATCCATTAACATAGAAAAAATAATTAAAATCAAAATATTTTGAAAAAATATTTTTTCAGAACAGCCCAAGTTTCTGAAAAGTAACGTTGAGCCCCAATGGATCCCAAGCCTAAGTGTGGACAAAAAATTTAAAAATATTTTAAACAATTTATGCAACACTTACGAACAATAATAATGTATCTAGTTATGATTAAATTAACATCAAGATATTATTTTCAAGAAATCCCCCCCTCACACAGAGGGCTGTTGAAAATGTAAACAATGAGTGTAAAAACACTAAAATAAGACTCCAGGCACCCAGGCCCGAAATCAGTTACCAAAAATACACTATCTGATGCAAAACAGAGACTTCCAGGGAAGAAACTGCAGAACATCAGATGGTAGGTGCAGAACACAACGCCTAACCACCCATAGGTGAAGACGTAAACATGGGGAAAAGAACAGAATTCATTCTGTTATTCAGCTAAAACTCCCAATAAATTTTAGTAATAATAATTACAGAAACTATGCCAAAAGCATGGGAGAATAGCAAGAGGGGACTTAAAGGAAAGGGAGAGAGGAAAACACTAAAAAATCAGTGTAACTAAATAACAAAAATGACAACAAAATGGCTGCTGCCTCGAAAATAGGTAACTTAACATAATTTCATTAAAAAATTTTAAGTTACAGCCCTGATAATATTCTGTCACACATTATTCCTCTCCTCCTTCTATATCCTCCTTAGAATCACCATTTCACTAATATTTATGTGTCTGGCATCATTTAAACTGAGATTTACAAGCACAAAGATCAGTCAGATGTTAACTGATGAAGGGCCAAACTGAGAATGATTAATGGTGCCAATTTCGGAACGTCCTTGACACTGCGCATGCGCAGTAGAGGTGAAGTGTGGAGGGCCATTCAGGACATGTTTTCTTTGGTTTTAATTTTGGGGATTGGGGGGCAAAATTTGTGTTTGGCCCTATATTTTAAGAGTTAGCACCAGCTATGTCTGGGTCATTGGTACAGTATAAAAATATGACCTGTAGACTGTGCTAAAGGTTTTCGGATTTTGGGCTCGGGCAGTCGTCACAGTTGGCAGATCACGCCCAAATGGGGAAATTCTCATCTAGACATCATAAGGAGTCATCCTTCCAAGTTACAATGAAATCCCTCCATATTAAACATGACCTGCAGACTGTGCTAAAAGTTTTTGGGTTTCGGGCTTGGGCAGCCATCACGATTGACAGATCATGCCCAAAAGGGGACGTTCTCATCTAGGCATTATACAGAGGCATCCTACCAAGTTACAATGAAATTCCTTCATAAATACGGCCTGTAGACTGTGCTAATGGTTTTCGGGTTTTGGGCTCGGGCAGCCATACTGGTTGACCGATTGCGACCAAAAGGGGACATGACCCCAAACCTGCATATGAAATTTCGTGATGATCAGACAAGAACTGCGGGGTGTAGCCCGTGCTAAAGGCAAATGTGAACAGACTCACAGACTAACAGACTTCAATAGCTTATCTTGACTTTGTCAAGTTAAGCTAAAAATTAGTTATTCAAGAATTTAGTTTGCAAGTGTCGACTGCTTTTCATGTTAAGTAAAGGGTTAAGCATTTTCAAAGACTTTTATAAAACCCTAATAAATGATTCATGTTATTTGAAGGTGTCTTCATCTTCACTTACAAGCAAACAAGTTTGTTTTATCAGGGTTTGAGGACACTTTCAACAGCCAGGGTGACATTGTGTCAGTCAGTTTTACAGGTGGAGGGCAGTGGTGAAAACCAAGGGCAGCGGCGAACAATTGTCAGACTCACCAACCTAACTCTGAGTTAACAGCGGTTGAAGGCAAATGCACCATTGACAGGCAGTACACCTTAGAACACACCACCACTGTCCCCCAACATGGGCAATCAAGTTTAACTCTTAATCTGCTGAATATTTTTACTAATATTTTCATTCAATCTAGTCATGGCTGCAGTGAAGCAGTCATGGTTAAATTTGATGAGATATTCATAAAAGTTTAACTCAAGAAATCATTGCTCAAACAGTGGACTCTATTTTCATGGAAAAATTTCATTAAATTTTCCCAAATTATACTTATTTCAGTGGAAAGAGATTGGTTGTCCTGGGCACGAATAACTGCCAGCAGCACGTAAGGAGTTAAGTGTCTTGCACAAGGACACAATGAAGTTACCTCTAATCAGGACTGAATCACTGACCTTTTAGTTTCAAGCTCTGACCATGGTGTCACTGTGCTCCCATACCACTGTAGTTATTGAAAGAAATATTCTCACTCCTAAATTAAGCCAGGGAGCTTTATTAACTCTTTGCATGCTGCTGTCGGATATTCCAGCCCAGCACCAGAGTTCTCATCATTGAAACAAGTACAATTTGGCACATTTAATATTTTCCCTAGTAAATTAATTTAAATGAATTTTTTAACCAATGATTTCTTGTGTTATATTTAGATTATTTTTCATCAAATCTAGTCATGGCTGCTTAACAGCCATGATTAGATTTGATGAAAAATATATTGAAAATACTTGGCAGGTTAAGAGTTAAAGATGAGAAAGAAGCCATATTGGCTTCTGAAAATGAAAAATCTCATTGACATCAGCTTCTCTGATCAAGAATTGTAATAGTTTTTTTTGTTTGTTTTTTTTTAAACAATATTTTATTTCCTTTGACAGAAATGGGTTTGGCAAACAGGCCATGCCTCACCCTACATCAATATACAATACTGTTTTTTTTCAAAACGGTGCAAGTGCAAATGGAGATAAATACTTGTATCCTGAAGATTTGAAACCCCTTAGTATAAACTAGACACAAATAGCGAATTGCTGTGAATCTTATTGTGCGCCTTCTCGTTTGATGGAATAATATAACTCATGTTGTGGCCCTGTCAAGAAACTGAGACATACACTTGCTTGATTAATTATTGTATAACACATACATATATATACTACGGCTCACTGAAACACATGCACACTATTCACAATGAGACCATTCTCGTCTCTGCTAAATTGTGCATTACCAAACAGTAGGTTCGAGACAGAAATGACCAAGGCGTTAAGGTTTTGCAAGAGAGCATTACGTTTTTCAGTATAAAGAGGACATTACAGGAAATAATGCTCTGGAGTTTCATATATGTATCCACAATTACATCGGGGATTATCAGTGAGAAATCTTTCAAATTTATGGGCGTTCAAATTGCTGCATCCCAGTCGAAGTTTACAACATAAGATTTGATTTGCTCTGCCACCAACACCATAATACCACGGAACGCTAATGTCTTCACTCGCTAGGGCTTTCTTAAAAGAATATAAAGTTACACAGTTGCGAGTGGAGGGGTCAAGAGCATTCCAAGATCGTATAGTCGATGGCTAGAAAGGCCAGTAATGACTTACTGTGCAACAGTAAAACAGTAATACAGTAAAACCCTGTTAACTGAATAGCCACTTTGCCAATGAAAATTTTTCAATTAACAGGAGTATTCAATTAACAGGGACTGTGACATATTCCTGTATTCTAGAAATAAACTCAGCATTTATTCTATTATATCCTGTTTGACAGAGCTCCAGGAGCTCTGTCAAACAAGATATAATAGATAATAAATTAAATGTCTGTATTGGATGCACTGAGGCCAAATAGATATATAAACAAAGGGAAACTGGGGAGAGTCAGGATAATTTCTCTACCGGATAATTTCTCTACCGGTTACAATATTTTTTATTCAATTAACAAGAGTTTACTCTATAACCTATATTCAATTAACAGGTCAAATTTGTACTGGAGGTATGGTAAGGGCTTTGTGTTGGGAAATTATATTCAATTAACAGGGTTATTCAGTTAAGAGATGTCCAATTAAGTGGGCTCCACTGTACAAGCAAACCATGACAATCAAACTCAGCAATAAAAACAAATTCAGATCTCAATTTTTTCACTTTTATTAAGTTTACACATTTTTTCTATTCATATCGCTTAATTTCTTTTTCACATACCCTGTAAAAAAGCAGCTGTTAACAGAAATTAAGAACTGAAATTAAAGATATCAGCAAAAGTCAGCCTATTTCAAACACGTTTTTACACCACCAGTACAAGTAAACTTCCATTCTCTATGCTTGATAAGAAAAAGTTCATATTTATTTATTGGCTTTTAATGATCAAGGAATTTAATTCTGTGATAGTCTTCATTGGAAATACATTAATACTGAACTGAGGTGCATGTATAAAGCGCTTATAAAAAGTGAGAAGAGAGGCAGGTGGAGCTTCTATAACAGGGGTCGCACTGATATCAGGCAATCAAATTCAAGCACTATTTAAGCACTTTATAAGGTCTCTGATTACTATTTTCAAGGACTATTATAGTTTTTTATATGAACCTACAACACAATGAGCAACACAAAGAATTTCAGCCCAGATTTATGTAAAACAAAACTAGCTACATATATATCATCCCTTAAGGGCAACAAGGCACCATCTGCAATGCTAAAGCATTGCAGATGGCACCTTGTTGCACTCAAGGGACAATACAGAGATCAGAGAGATATGGTCCCTGACCGATTTTGTCACATTGCATGTATGTGGGCTGGTTATCATGAAACGTCTTGTCTCAGCGTTTATAAGTGGGATGATGGAAAGTTAAAAAATTTATAGTAATTTATGTATTTTTTATACTTACCAATGACCCAGACTTAGCTGGTGCTAACTCTTAAATTCTAGGGCCAAACACAAATTTTGCTCCCCCAATCCCCAAAATTTGCATCAAAATCCAAAAAATAGATGTCCTATGTGGTCCTCCATACTTTTGTCCACTGCGCATGTGCAGTGTCCAGGAAGTACCGAAATTGGAGCCAAATCCTCATTCTAACAACCAGTGCCTGGTAAGCATTATGTAATCAGCGGGGAGGTATGAGTTCCCAACTCATGGGAGGGCCATCCCCGTCTGGGTCATTGGCAAGTATAAAAAATATATAAATTACTATAAATTTTTTAACATTTTTATACTATACCAATGACCCAGACTTAGCTGAATAGAAAAAAAGGCTGGAGGGCCTAGGACATAAAGGATAATCCAAAAGACTCAATTCAATGTAAACAGAATTAACACTTCAGGGAGAAGAGGAGAACAGGCTTTACATGTATCTTTCTTGTTTATACCAAAAAAGAAAGACACAATACCATTTGGTAATTGAGCACAATAATGACAATGATCTCTATTAACATCCAGTATAACCCATTATACTTAATTTATTAAAGGAAAGCCGATAAATAAAAATAGTCCAGAGAATGAGACTCTTTATACTCATTTAAAAGTGTCTGAGGATTGTATATTAACGCTCGTATGACACGTGACATAACAAATGCTTCACACCGAGCTACAGTTTGAAAATATTACATAAATGAGATAGACATTAGCTTTACACTTTAAAACGATCCCGGCACCGACTCGGAATTACTGACTCCAGAGGAGGTATTCCCTTGCTTTTCACTATAAAGCAGGTGATATAAGAGAACACCATCCCCCCCCCCCCCCCCTTCCCCTTGCTCTGGGTCAAATACCCCAGAACGAAGAGGGCAGCAGGACAGAGTCACTGCCGGAACAGAAAGCCTGCATAACTATAGTTGCAACTGTTCAGTGGACGACATTCTGAGCAACAGATAACGGACCTAAACAACTCAGGTCGCCAGAAATGGACTCAATATTTCTAAGATAAAAATTTGTGAACGTGGAAGGCGGAGACCAATATGCAGCCTTCAACAAATCGGTAATAGCAACACTATTAACATAAGCCCAAGATGTAGACAGTGCTATTACTTCATGCACATAAATCTTAAGCACATACTGCTGAGATGAAGATAATTTATCATGAACAGTACGGATAGTTGATTGAATCCACCTTGCAATAGAATGGACCATAATGTCCTTTCTATTAGGCAGCAAAGACAGAAAGAAATGCTTACGTTCCTTTCTGATAAACTCAGATCTACGTTTGTAAATACGCATAGCTCTGACTGGACAAAGCAAATGCCTATGACCATCTTGAGACAGAAGAGCCTTAGTAACAATAGAATCAGGGTACTTATTAGGAGCCTGATTGTTAGCCAAAAATCCAACATTAGTAGCCAATGTAATAGAATTACCAAAACTGCAATAGTGAGAATCATCAACAGATAGTGCATAAAGCTCACAAACTCTTCTAGCAGAAGAGAAGGCTAAGAGAAAAGCTGTCTTATAAGATAAGTATTTGAAATCCACTGTATCAAGAGGTTCAAATGGTGCTTCTTTTAGCTTCAGAAGAACCCAAGCTAAATTCCACTTAGGAATTAACCTAAGGGTTCTAGGTCTATTTATCGAAAAGTTTTACACTAACTTAGATAAAGAGACATTAGATCCAAACTGTAAGCTGTCATGATGAGGAAAGGTATCCGATAGCATAGACTTATAACCCTTAATAGTATTTGGCTGCAGTTTGATCTCGTCAAACATGCAGACCAAAAAATTAGCAATGTCTGGAATGGAGGGATCATAAAATCAACAGAATGATCCTTACACCATTGAGAGAAAACCTTCCACTCAGCAGCATAATTTAGCGAAGAGGAGGTCCTCCTACAGTTAGAAATTGCATCCACTGCTCATCCTGTAAATTGCTTGCCATGCAAGAAGGACCGCACAACAGATATACGAGAAGGTTGAGACCTAGCGGGTTGTGATGCAGTGTGCGTGATTTCCCCTGCGAAAGGTCCTCCCGTGGAGGAAGCTTCCACGAAATGTCCCACAACAGACACCTGAGTAGATTTATCCATGGTCTCTGGGGTGACAGAGATGGTACCAATAGAATCTCCCAGTGAGATTGCTTGATTTTTAGTAATATCAGCTGAATCAACGGAGCTGGAGGATACGCATATCCTATCATTCCGTCCCAAGAGATCGAGAGGGCGTCTACTGCAAATGCTCGAGGGCATGACGACACATACGTCTGTGACTGATTGTTGAGATACGTCGCAAATAAGTGTATCATAGGACGATCCCATAGGTAGCAAATCTGATTGAATACTCAGTTTGTTGAGAGTCCATTCTGACGGCAACATACGACCTTTCCGAGAAAGGGAGTCCGCTAGAATGTTCAGACGGCCCGGAATATGACGGACCGATAGAAGAACTTGATGCTCTAGGACAAACAGAAGGATTCTTTCCGTTAGATTGAACAACAGAATGGAATGAGTGCCTCCCTGGTTCCGAATATACGCTACTACTGTCGAATTGTCGGACAGAATTTGAACATGCAAATTCTGAATAATGTTCATCCGCTGACGTAGCGCAAGCCAATTGACATCATCTCTTGATGTTTATGTGCTTATTTAGGAACTGCGGATCCCAAAGACCCTGGCACCTCGAATCTGGTGGGCTCAAAGTTGCACCCCAACCTGTTTGACTCGCATCCGTCAATATCGTAAAAATCGGATCCGGCAGTTGCAGTGGTACTCCCTGAGTTAACCACTGAATATCTGCCCAAGTCTGAATCTCATGTTTAACATGATTCAACAAGACAATGTTCTTTTCGAGTGAATGAGTCTTCACACTCCAATTCCGAGTAAAAAATATCTGGAGTGGACAAGTGCGTAGCCGCCCCATCAGAATAAGATCTGCAGCGGCTCCGCACAAACCTGTCAGTCTCATGAATTCTCTCGCTTCTACTATATCTGAGTGAAGACAGAAGCAAGCGTAACAACTTACTAATATCGCTCTGGTTAACGGCAGACGAACGAGATTGTTGTGCATCTCTAAGCTCTTTCCCACGTGGGTAAATGACTTGGATGGCACTAGATCTGACTTCTTTTCGTTTACTATGAAACTGAGACGTCGGAGCAATTGAAGCAGACTCTGAACATCATTCTGAAACGTTAACTTGCTGCCATAACTCTGAAGAATATCGTCCAAGTAGGCCGACATTACCACAGACATATGAGCTCGGAAATGAGTCATTATTCGAGTGAAGGCCCAGGACGCTAGATTCAGACCAGAGCATCATTGCTCGGAACTGATAAACAACTCCTAGGACAGCGAAGCGAAGATACTTTCTAAACACCAGAAGTACCATGACGTGAAAGTACACATCCTTGAGATCTATGCTCGCAGCATAATCGTTCACTTGAATGCTCGCTCTGACCGATCGGATGGTCTCCATATAAAATTTTGGAGCCAACGACGAGCTTGTTTATCCAGCTAAGATCTATAACTGGATGAAACGAGCCGTCTGGTCTTGAAACCAGGAACAGGTGACTGTAGAAAACTGGAGATTCCTGGTTTCTACGACATCTATAGCATTCTTGTCCAGAAGAGATTGAACTTCTGATAGAAGTGAATCTCTCTTCTGAACGTTTAACGGAAGTGGAGTCCAGCGTGGACTTCGAGTTAACGGAGGATTTTCCTTGGAGGACAGTTTTAGACCTTCGGAAATAACCCCTTGCACCCATGGGTCGTCCGTAATTGACAACCAATTGGTTAAGAATTTCGACAGCCTTCCACCCACTGAAACGCAATAGAGGTTTAGACTATCACCTCCTGGCCCTGCGAGGGTTACGGGAGGAAAAACCATGTCCTCCACGACCCGCACCCCACCCAGTTGACCTAGGGGTTTCTGACTGGTTATCTCGGACAGCATTACGACCCCTACCTAAGTCGATACTCTGACGGTCTCCGGAGTAAGACGTAGAGGCTTTCCTAGATCCTCTATAGGAACTTCCCTTGGACGTATTCGCCCCTGAAGTGCCTGCCTTACTCCTCCCTGCTGGGCCCGACTTTTTCAAAGCGGATTTAAAAGCAGAGAATCCGAAGCTTTCTTAGTAATCTGATTATACATTATAGAAAGCTTACCGTTCAAGAGAAGCTCTTCTGAGACCAGAGCGACTGAAAAAGAGTTTTTCACTTTACTATCCACTCTTGTGGATGCAGCCAGGGCAGCATCACGTCTGACTAACTCCATATTGCCACTGAAAGGGCGGAGTTAATATGTAGAATATGCTATGGCCCTCGAAAGAACTCTCAAGGAAGTTTTGAACATCCTGGAATTCTTTCCTTCGAGACGTAATAACGCTCTGGTAAGGTGATCTGCATAAGATAATGCGTCTAAACTGATTTTCTGTTAGACAAGACAGTCGTCATAAGCGTGCTGGAATAAATCAACATAGACGCCGGCAATGACAACTCCAAGTCGTCTGCCTGGTCATCTAAATGCAGAGGAACTCTCGGAACGCCTTGTCCTGCCAGTTCAAATCTATGTCTAGCATTGATGAAAGGCAGCTGTATAGCGCTAGGCAATAAGAAACCGGATTTGCCAGTCTTAGAAGCTAGCTTGAATATAGCGTCATTCAAAAGTTCAAATGTCCATGTGACATTTCTGGACTGGGTCGGAAACTCAGGGACAGTGTCCCTAATCCGGCCGAAAAAGTCTGTGTCCAGTGACGCTTTCAGTTTTTTATCAGGTAACGCAGCATTTTGGTCCGGAGAAACAACTTCTATAAGGTGATGCCGGATGAAATCTTCGGTCACCTTAAGTTGTTCGGAAAGGGAAAATTTCAGTTCCGCTGATTCCTTTTTACCATCTGACTGGACCACATGAGAATCTTCGTCGTCCCTTTCTGACTCTGCAGGGGAGCGAACCAACCCAGCTTTCTCAAACAGTTTCTTTTCTGAAAGAGTTTCTGATGGCTGCTGGAATGCTGCGATGAATTGAGCTATCTGTGATAGCAAGTCCATCACAGAGGCCTGTGGAGCCGTGGTCTTACGTAATTTAGCCACTGGAAGCTCCTGGGACGTTAATTCCTGCATACTTCTTATATGCGAACTGGAAAGGCCTCGTGTCCTTGGCTAGCAGATGGCGTGACCTGGTCGACGTGGACTCCCTGGTCGGCAAAGCAGGCTGGATATCTGCGGTCACATAGCCAAGGTGCGGTCGTGTGTGCTGACGTGAGGATGAGGAAGCCAATAGACAAGCCGCGTCGGACTGTCTATGCGACGGCGCGTCCCGAGCAGGAGGAGTGGACGTATGCTCCGACTAACGAACGTTACATACAACATCTGGGCCCAGATGTTGTTGTAAAAGAGAGAGAGACCTCTCTCGCTCGCAGTCCGGGTAGACCTGGATGAGCTAGCTACCGGACTGACTGGCTTCCTCCGTCCCATCCTCCGATTCGTCGTCGCCAGGTGTGCGTGATCCGAGATTATAGTGCTCGCAACACCCCTTCACCACAACGGACGAACCAGGTGTCACAACCATTCCGTGAATGATTGCTTCACCGGGGGAGCTAGCGGGCGACAAGTGATCGTCGATCCTACGTGGGACCTCTTAGGCACTTGCCGCATTCCTTGAGCTCTTTGCCACTAGCTCATTATTGCGACGACGGAAGCACACTTTTGATGACATCACCCTGTTCTTGTTCCTCTGAAAAAGAGACTGAAAAAACTAGAGTGACCCTGTGGAGAGAGGACAGGCATGGACCTCTCACCACTAACAATATACCGTGACACACGTCTCCAACGTTTGTCATCTGAATTGGCACACACTGAGTAAGAATTAGTGCGAGTACACAGACTACAGCAAATACAATGAATGAACATGAGAATCAGAGGAAGACTTCCTCGATTTACAACTGAACAATATTCTTTCATTTTAAAAAAATATTAAACAGTCATCGTACTCGCACCAACCCTTGAAAACAAAGATACATAATAATAATAATCCATTACAAACATTTCGAAAATTAATTCAAAAGAAAAAAATTTTTCGAAAAAATTTCAAGATGAGCCCAAGTTCCCAATGGGAACGATGAGCCCAAATGGATCCCAAAAATGCCTAAGTGTGGACCAAAATTTTTAAAACATGTTTAAAAGTTAAAAAATTTATAGCAATTTATATATTTTTTATACTTACCAATGACCCAGACTTAGCTGGTGCTAACTCTAACAAAACCAGGGCCAAACACAAATTTTGCCCCCCAATCCCCAAAATTTGCATCCAAAACAAAAAGAAATCATGTCCTAAAGGACCTCCATACTACGCCCCCACTGCGCATGCGCAGTGACACGGACGTCCCGAAATTGGCGCCAATTATCATTCTTACTGGCAGTGCCTGGTCAGCGCTATGTACTCAGCGGGGAGGCAAGAGTTCCCAACTCCAGGGAGGGCCATCCCCGTCTGGGTCATTGGTAAGTATAAAAAATATATAAATTACTATAAATTTTTTAACATTTTTATACTGTACCAATGACCCAGACTTAGCTGAATAGTAAACAGGCTGGAGGGCCTAGGACATAGAGGAAAATCCAATAAGCTCAACTATATAGTAAAGAGGTAACCCCTTAAGGAGAAAAGGAGTATTAGGCTTTACATGTATCTTTCTTATTTAATATTAAATTAGAAAGATACACTACCCTTAATAATTGAGCACAATAACATTCATGTTCTCTATTAACATCCAGTATATCCCTTATACTAATTATTTTTAAAGTAAGCCAATAAATAAAGTAGTCCAGAGAATTGAGACTCTTTATAGTCATTTAAAAGTGTCCGAGTATTGTATATTAAAGCCCGTTTGACACTTGACATATACAAATGCTTCACACCGAGCTACACTTTAAAAATAAGACATGAATAAATTTTAACATTAATATTACACTTTAAAACCATCCCGGAAGCGACTCAGAAATACTGACTTGGAGGAGGCATTCCCTTGCTTTTCACTATAAAGCAGGTGACCTAAGGGAACACCCGCCCCCCCCCCCCCCCCCCCCCCCCCCTTCCCCTTGCCCTGGGTCAAATAGCCCAGAGCGAAGAGGGCAGCCGGACGGAGTCACTGCCGGAACAGAAAGCCTGCATAACTATAGTTGCAACTGTTTAGTGGACGACATTCTGAGCAACAGATAACGGACCTAAACAATGCAGGTCTCCAGAAATGGACTCAATATTTCTGAGATAAAAATTTGTGAATGTGGATGGCTGAGACCAATAAGCAGCCTTCATTAAATCTGTAATAGCAACACTATTAGCATAAGCCCAAGAAGTAACAAGAGCTCTTACTTCATGAGCGGAAATCTTAAGCACAGACTGCTGAGAAGAAGATAAACTCTCATAAGCAGTACGGATAGTTAATTGAATCCATCTAGCAACAGAATGGACTGAAATGTCCTTTCTATTAGGCATCAAAGACAGAAAAAAACGTTTCCGTCCCTTTCTGATAAACTGAGATCTCTGTTTATAGATACGTAACGCTCTAACAGGACAGAGTAAAGGCCTACGCCCATCTGAAGACGGAAGAGCCTTAATAACAATAGGTTCCGGATATTTATTAGGAGCCTGATTCTTAGCTAAAAAACCCACATTAGTAGTGAAGGTGATAGTGTTCCCGACACTACGATAGTGAGAATCATCCACCGACAGTGCATGAAGCTCACTGACTCTTCTAGCAGAAGAGAAAGCTAAGAGAAAAGCTGTCTTATAAGATAAGAATTTGAAATCTACTGTCCCAAGAGGTTCAACTGGCTTTTCCTTCAATTCAAGAAGAACCCAAGCTAAATTCCATTTAGGAATTAATCTAAGAGTTCTGGGTCTATTTATCGAAAAGTTTCTAACCAACTTAGATAAAGAGACATTAGATCCAATTTGTAAACTATCATGATGTGCATAGGTATCAGATAACATAGACCTTTAACCCTTAATAGTAACAGGCTGCAGTTTGATTTCGTCAAACAAGTATACTAGAAAGTTTGCAATGTCTGGTATAGAGGGATCGAATATATCAACAGAATGATCCCTACACCAACGACAAAAAACCTTCCACTTAGCCGCATACAGTTAGAAATCGCGTCCACTGCTCGTCCTGTAAAGTGCTTGCCATGCAAGAAGGACCGCACAACGGAAAAACGTGAAGGTTGAGACCTTGCGGGTTGTGATGGAGTTGGCGCAATTTCCCCTGCGAAAGAAGATCCTCCCATGGAGGAAGCTTTCACGGTAGGTCCCACAACAGACACCTGAGTAGATTTATCCATGGTCTCTGTGGCGACAGAGATGCTACCAACAGAATCTTGCATTGAGATTGTTTTATCTTTAGCAATACTTGTTGAATTAATGGCGCTGGAGGATACGCATATCCTATCATTCCGTCCCAAGGGATCGACAGAGCGTCTACTGCAAATGCTCTTGGATCCGGACACGGAGACACATACGTCTGCAACTGATTGTTGAGATGTGTCGCAAATAAGTCTATCATTGGCCGTTCCCATTGGTAGCAAATCTGATTGAATACTTGTTTGTAGAGAGTCCATTCCAACGGCAACAAGCGACCCTTTCGTGAAAGGGAGTCTGCTAGCACATTCAGACGACCCGGTATGTGACGGACCGAAAGAAGAACGTGATGTTCTAGCGCAAACAGAAGGATTCTTTCCGTTAGATTGAACAACGGAACTGAATAAGTGCCTCCCTGATTCCGTATATACGCCACTACTGTCGTATTGTCGGATAAGATTTGGACATGAGCATTGTGAATAATGTCCATCCAGTGACGTAACGCAAGCCAAATTGACATCATTTCCTTGATGTTTATGTGCTTGCACAGGAATTGCGGATCCCAAAGACCCTGGCATCTCGAATCCGTTGGGATTAATGATGCACCCCAACCTGTTTGACTGGCATCCGTCATAATGGTAAAACTCGGATCCGGCAACTGCAGCGGAACTCCCTGAGTCAACCACTGAATGTTTGCCCAAGTCTGAATCTCTTGTTTCACTTGATCTGACAAGAGAATGTCTACGTCGAGCGAATGAATTTTCACACTCCAATTCTGAGTCAAGAAAATTTGGAGAGGACGTGTGCGTAACCGCCCCATCGGAATGAGATCCGCAGCGGCTCCGCACAGACCTATCAGTCTCATAAATTCTCTCGCTGTGACTTTGTCTGCGTGCAGACAATAGCGAGCGTAACAACTGACTAATTTTGCTCTGGTTAACGGCAGACGAACGAGATTGTTGTGCGTCTCGAAGCTCATTCCCAGATGAGTGAATGACTTGGACGGCACGAGATCCGACTTCTCCTCGTTTACTATAAAACCGAGACGTCGGAGCAATAGAAGTAGATTCTGAACATCGTTCTGAAGCGTTAACTCGTTGCCGTACCTCTGAAGAATGTCGTCCAGGTAGGCCGACGTTACCGCAGACGAATGAGCTCGGAAATAGATCATTACCGAGTTCATTACCCGAGTGAAAGCCCAGGGTGCTAGATTCAATCCGAAGCACATCGCCCGGAATTGATACACCACTCCTAGGACTGCGAAGCATAGATACTTTCGGAATGTCGGATGTACCATGACGTGAAAGTACGCATCTTTGAGATCTATGCTTGTTGCATAATCGTTCACCCGAATACTCGCTCTGACCGACCGAATCTTCTCCATATAAAATTCGGAGCGACGATCAGCTTGTTTATCCAGCTCAAATCTATGACTGGACGGAACGAGCCGTCTGGTTTCGGAACCAGAAACAGATGGCTGTAGAATCCCGGAGTTTCCTGGTTTTCTACGACCTCTACCGCGTTCTTCATTAAAAGAGACTGCACCTCTGATAACAGAGCATCTCTTTTCTGTGGATTTGACGGAAGGTGAGTCCACTTTGGACTTCGAGTCAATGGAGGCTTTCGTTTGAAGGATATCTTTAGACCTTCCGAAATCACTCCTCTCACCCAAGGGTCGTCCGTAATCGACGCCCATTCTTGTGAAAAGCTCGACAACCTTCCGCCAACCGGTACGCGATAGAGGTTTAAGCCATCACCTCCTGGACCTGCGAGGCCTGCGGTAGGAGAAACCACGTCCTCCACGACCCGCACCTCACCCCGTGGACCTCGGGGCATCCGACCGATTGTCCCGGCCCGAAGGACGTCCCGAACGAGAGTTGCTACCCTGACGGTCTCTCGAATAAGACCAAGAGGACGCACCGGAACCTCTATAGGAACCTCTCTTGGGTGCATTAGACCCAGAAGTGCCTGTCTTATTCTTGTCTGCTGTATCCGGCTTCTTAGAAGCAGATTTGAACAACAGAGAATCCGAAGCTTTCTTTGTAATTTTATCATAAATAGCAGAAAGCTTGCCATCAAAGAAAAGTTCTCCGGAGACCGAAGCGACTCTAAAAGAGTTCTTCACCTTAGAATCCACAAGTGTGGATGTAGCTAGGGCTGCGTCACGTCTAACCAACTCCAGATTTGCCACTGAAAGGGCGGAGTTACACGTGGAATAAGCTACTGCCCTTGAAAGAAGTCTTAAAGAGGATTGAATATCCTGAAACTCTTTCCCTTGAAGGCGCAGTGATAACGCCTTAGTAAGGTGATCTGCGTAAGATAAGGCATCTAAATTGGCTCTGTTAGACGCAATAGCTGTTTCCAACACCGCAGTTGGAATAGAAGCCGACGACGGTAATGATAGCTCTAAGTCTTCCGCCTCGTCGTCCATACGCAGAGGAACTCTCGGGATACCCTGTCCTGCCGTATCGAATTTATTCCTTGCATTAATGAAAGGCAGGCTGAGAGTATTAGCGGACAAGAAACCTGCTTTCCCCGTCTTGGAAGCAAGTTTAAATATAGCGTCGTTCAATAATTCAAATGTTCTTGCAACATTATTGGACTGCGATGGAAACTCGGGAGCGATGTCCCTGAACCGCTCAAAAAATTCAGAGTCCAATGACGCTATAATCCTCTTGTCCGGAATCGCAGCAGTCTGGCCCGATGGAACAACTTGAGGTAGAAAGTGCCAGATGAAGTCCACGGCAGCTTTATGTTGTTCCGAAAGGGATAGCTCCAAATCTATCCGGTCGGACCTCATGATGTTCCCGGTCGTCCGCCCCCGATGCTTCGGCGGAGCGTACCGACCCAGCGCCGTCGGATAATTCTCGATCCGACACCGTTTCTGTCGGCTGCTGGGATGCTGCGATAAGCTGTGCTATCTGCACAAGAATGTCCGGCGTCGAGACCTGCGGAGGCGCAGTCTTTCGCTGCTTCGCTGAGGGCAGCTCCGCATCAGATGGCTCCCGCATACTTTTTCTATGCGAACGTCCGGAGTCCATCGGTCTCGAATCCCTGGCTGCCGGATGGTGTGACCTGGTCGCCGAAGAATCCTTGATCGGCGAAGCTGGCAAAATATCGGCGGTCATGCAGCCAAGGTGCGGTCGTGTGTGCTGACGAGAAGAAGAAGCCTTAGCAGTCTCCGCGGACTGCCTATACAACGGAGCGTCCCGAGCGACGGACGTATGCTCCGCTTGCGACACATTTTGTACCACAACATCTGGTCCCAGATGTTGTTGTACGAGAGAGGGGCCTCTCTCGCTCGCGGCCCGGCTGGACCTGGACGAGCTAGGAACCGGACTCAAAGGCTTCCTCCGTTCTCGCTTACTATCCGCCGTCACTGGGTGTGCACCTTGTATGTTTATAGTGCTCGCATCACCCAAAATTTCCTCCTGGACCGCATCGGATGAACCCGGCTGCCGAACCATTCGGTGAATGGACGCTACACCGGGCGAGCTAGCGGACGACATTTGTCTAATCTCCATGAGCACTTTTGCCGCTAGCTCTGAATTCATTTGTGATGACGGACGCACACTTGTAGAAGATAACATGGAAACATCACCCTGTTCTTGTTCCTCTGAAATAGAAACTGAGAGAGTAGAGTGACCTTGCGGAGAAAGAGCCGGCATAGCCCTTTCTCCAGAAACAACATACCATGACACACGTTTCCAATGTTTATCATCCCAATATTGACATACAGGACAGGGATTAGTGCGAGAACACTGACTACAATTAATACAATGATCATGAAAGTCAGAGGAAGATTTCTTCCCATTACAATTTGAACAATATCCTTTCATTGTGAAAAGTCAATAACAAGTCCTAGTTACTCGCACAAACCCCTGACACAAAGATACATAATAACATGATCCATTAATAAATGAAAAAACAATTGCAAATCAAAATAATTTTGAAAAAATATTTTTTCAGCGAAGCCCAAGTTGCTGAAAAGTAACATTGAGCCCCGATGGATCCGATGGCAAAGTGTGGTCAAAAATTTTAAATTTATATTAAATAATTAATGAGACACTTACGGATAATATAAATGTATCTTATAGTGAGATAAACTACACCAAAGGCAAACAGCCCCCCTCAAAAAAGGCTGTTGCCAATGTAAACAAACAGTGTAAAACACCAGAAAACATGACTCCAGGCACTGCAAAAACTGGCCCGGAATCAGTCATCAAAATTACACTCTATCTGATGCAAAACAGAGACTCCCAGGGGAGAATCTGCAGAACATCAGATGGAAGATGCAGAACACAACGTTTATACACCCATGGGTGAAAACGTAACTATGAGGAAAATAACAGAAAACATTCTGTAACCAAGCAACTCTCCCAGGGAAATTTTAGAAATGAACTTTCTCAAAAATATGCCAAAAGCATGGGAGAATTGCAAGGGGGGACTTTAGAAGGCTAGGGGAGAGGAAACACTGAATAAGCAGTGCAACATTTAGCAAGAATGACAACAAGAGGCTCATGCCTCGAAAATAGGCAACTTAACATAATTTCATCAAAAAATTTTAAGTACAGCCCTGATTATTTTTTTGTCACTTCTTTTTCCTCTCCTCCTTCTATCCTCCTTAGAATCACCATTTCTCCAAAAATTACGTGTCTGGCATCCTTTAAACTGAGATTTACAAGCACAAAGATTGGTGAGATGTTGACTGATGAAGGGCCAAACAGAGAATGATAATTGGCGCCAATTTCGGGACATCCGTGTCACTGCGCATGCGCAGTGGGGGCGTAGTATGGAGGTCCTTTAGGACATGATTTCTTTTTGTTTTGGATGCAAATTTTGGGGATTGGGGGGCAAAATTTGTGTTTGGCCCTGGTTTTGTTAGAGTTAGCACCAGCTAAGTCTGGGTCATTGGTACAGTATAAAAATATTAATGTTACACTTACGGACAATATTAAAGTATCTGGCTATGAGTAGAACTAATAGAAGACAAGGAATCACTGTAAGAAGTAACCATTGTCAACATAAACAAAAGTGAATAAAAACTGGAAACAAGAAATATGGCCCAAAATCAGTAACCAATTTTAACACTATCCGATGTAAAACAGAGGCTTCCTGAGAAGAAACTGCAGTACATCGGATGGTAGATGCATGACAGAAATGCCCAATCACCCTAGGGTGAGGACGTAACCATGGGGAAAAACAGAATAAACATTCTGTTACCAAGCGAAAACTCCCAAGAAATTTCAGTAAAAAAATGACAAAAATTATGCCAAAAGCATGGGAGAATAGCAAGGGGGGTATAAAGGAAAGGAAGACAGGAAACTCTAACAAACTGTGGAAATTTCATGACAAGAATGTAAACATCAGGCCTATGCCCCGAAATTAGGGAACATGAAATAATTTTGCATAAAAATTATAAGTTACAGCCCTGAATGCATCCTTCCACTGTTTCTTCCTCTCATCCTCTTATTTCATCCTTAGATCCACCATTTCTTTCATGATTTTGTGTCTGGCATCATTTAAACTGAGATTATAAGCACAGATATCAGTGAGATGTTACTGATTGAAGGGCCAAACAAAGAATGAGGATTTGGCTCCAATTTCGGCACTTCCTGGACACTGCGCATGCGCAGTGGACAAAAGTATGGAGGACCACATAGGACATCTATTTTTTGGATTTTGATGCAAATTTGGGGGATTGGGGGGGCAAAATTTGTGTTTGGCCCTAGAATTTAAGAGTTAGCACCAGATTAGTCTGGGTCATTGGTACAGTATAAAAATATCAAGTACTTTTCAAGGATAGAAACAATTTCAATCACTTTTTAAAGAAGGTGTCAAAATCCAAGGACTTCTCATTTGAGTAAGAACCCTGTATAAACATGAATATTAGGACAGAACACAATGAGTGTGGAGTACAGGGAACTGAAATCAATGACTTGAGTTGGGGGTTTTCAAGTATTTCACAAGTGCTGTATGTGCGAGTGAATATAGGAAAAACTCCAACAAGGGTCATTGCTTTGTGTCCCCTGTACTTTACCTGAGTGTCCTGTATTTAAACAAAAAGTAGAAAAAGGGGGATAACACTAGAAAATGAAGTGTAAGAAACATCATTAGAGAATTGTTTAAAAGCCTTTCCCATAAGCAATCTTCCTACCAAATTTCATTGAGATCCGACAACCCAAACCTGAGATACAAGGCAAACAGACAAAAAAGTGGCTATTTCGTACACTCTAAGGGCCATAACTTATGGACAACATTTGCGGTCATCAAAACGGCTAATGTTTCTGAAAGAGCTCTCTGAAAGAGCTCATGGTACTGAACACCTGTATAAACCTTCATCAAAATCTGAGCACTAATCTTCAAGTTATGACCTGAACAGACAGTGGTTGGATGTATGGACACATGCACAGATGCATGACAGATGCAATCCAGTATATCCCACTTTTAAAAAGTGGAGGTATAAAAATTATACCATTTGAAGGCCTGGACAATTTCATACAATTACATCACTTCCTGACCTGTAAGAGCACAGGCTTGGTAGTACTTTGTAGTTAAGTCTTAGCTGCATGCATGGACAACCAAGACACGACTAGAAACCACTGCCAGGATAATCTGATTATTCTCTGGAAGACTTCCTTATGGCTGCATGTTGGGACACCTGTTCTATGGCCAAAAAATCCAACAAAGTCATTTTTTAAAGATTTTTCTCAAAACTTAGCTTAGGACCCTTGATTGTAACAAGACAATTGGAGACAAACATTGAAAATTAATACTGAATGGTCATTTTTGGTGTCAATGTTGGATGGATATAGCCATTAATTGATTTGATTTAGATAATGGGCTAACATTAAAAGATTCTTCAACCGAATCTATTGGTGCCAACAGAGCTAGTAGAACCAGCCAGAAGTAGGTGGGGGATGTCCAACTTCTTCCTTTAGCTATGTTACATAACTACTCCTTGACTTTAACATGTGTAAATGTACCAGTATTTATGCAACATTTTTACTGAAATCGCAAACAAATTTTAACAATTATATCAATGAATTGCACCTTTGCCCAGTTTGTGCATAAATTCTCCTTCACCTACCTTCCAAATTAAAGACTTGTGTTGGAATATGGTTGAAGAAGAATAGAGCAAACCGTGGCATACACACCAAAAATGCCAGATTAGTGTGTATTAATACATTTGTGGGTATCTAATTATATATGGTGCAACATGAAAAGACAGCATCTGCTGTTTGCTGTTTCAAAATAATAGTTTATTTATCAGACCCACCCCCCACCCCCACCACACTTTTAACACCTTCTCTCACACTTGTCAAGATATAAGAATAAAAGAGCCATTTCTATGTATCAATTTTTCACCCAATGGGCTGACCAATGACCAGACTAAACAAACAGGGAAGGGGTGTAAGAAATATATTTTATCCCTACTTCATTTTACCTCATGCTGGGTTAAAAGTGTGTAAGTGGAGCAAAAAATTAACTTTTCATACCAATTGGAGCATCGTGAGTTTTTTTTTTTAAGGCTTAAGCACCCAGAAAATGAGGGAATAACCACACACAGCAAAATGGTCCCACAAATAGCAGGGTGAGAATTCATAAAACAGTTTTAGGGATTTCAGGCTTGAATGCATCTGAGGTTGAAATTTTCAGGAAAAATCATCCTCCCCCTACCAATTCCCTCATGATTATGATGCTGATCTTGGTTATAAATTTATTTATTGGAGTTGAAGGGTCACTGTCAACATCATTGGCAATACATGTATCATGACAAAAACATTTGTAAAAATCGCGACATCGACGCCGTAGCTGCGACGGTGGTGCAATTTCACAAAATTCTAAGTTCATCAAGGGCCATAACTCCAAGAAAAATATTTGGAACAACACATGCATTGAACAGTGGCTAAACATCAATAAGATACACTTACATGCCACATATAAAGTCATTCCATCAAGTATTTCCAAAGTTATTGAGTTTTGAAACTCGTTGGTCACAGACAGACAGACCGACCGACCGACCGACCGACAAACAGACAGACAGACCAATACTGCCACTTATAGAGCTGCTAGTCACAGCTAAAAATAGGCTGATTAAATCGTCAGATGTGTACCCATATGCACAACTAGTAGAAAGCTGTATGACGGAGGGCCATCCCGGATGCCAACATTATGTACACCATACATGGTATGGGTACATATAGAAATGGATTGGAGGAGTGCCTAATTTGATGGATAAAAGGTTTATATCTCTGGATCAAATTATTAGATTTACATAATGAAAGTGTCAATGACACTGTAGCTCAACTTGTCAAGACAAAGACATGTACATGCATAGTATGTGACACAGCAATGAGAAACATCTAGGTAATGACCTGATAACAAAGGTACATATAAAGTATTGTAATGGTCTGTACATAAATACTGACTGTTGCCTGTAACAAATGTATAGGTAAAGTATTGTAAAGGTGGGTGACAGTCAGATGCTAAACTAGAAAAAAATCTTTGAGTCCCAGAGTGGGTCTGACTGAACCCCAAAATATTTGTTCTCATAGCACAGTGATAACCAAGGCACCCCAAAACACACTCATTCCTGTCCCAAGGTGAAAACAAAGGTACCCAAGAAGTTTCGTGAAGATCAGTTCACAAATATGAGCTGTGTAGAAGTTGTCACAAAAAACTGATTGGACCTAATTTCGGTACAAAATGGCCACTGGCAGCCATCTTGAATTTTGGACTGCACCCAGAAACACTCGTTCTCGTCTCAAGGTGATAACAGAGGTACCCAAGAAGTTTTGTGAAGATCGGTTCATAAATACAGCCTCTAGCCCGAGCCGTATTGACATGTGCACTTACAGTGTATAAGTAGCACTGAATAAATCAAAGTTCATCTAATTTGCATAATTTCTGCACGAGAAAAAAACCCGTACAGTACTATATGTGATGTATTCCATGTTACTAAACATTCATACAAAAATTTATTCAAATCAGAACTTTCACACAGAAGTTCTGTACAAAAGACTGATTGCACTAATTTTGGTACAAAATGGCTGCTGGTGGCCATCTTGAATTTCGGACCACACCCAAAAACACTCGTTCTCATCCCACGGTGATAACAAAGGTACCCAAGAAGTTTCGTAAAGATTGGTTCATAAATAAGGCCTCTAGCCTGAGCCGTATAGAAGTTGTGTACAAAAAACTGATTAGACCTAATTTCGGTACAAAATGGCCAGTGGCAGACATCTTGAATTTTGGACCGCACTCAGAAACACTCGTTCTCGTCCCAAGGTGATAACAAAGGTACCCAAGACGTTTCGTGAAGATCGGTTCATAAATACAGACTCTAGCCCGAGCCATATTGACATGTGTACTTACTGTGTGTAAGTAGCACTGAAAAAATCAAAGTTCATCTAATTTGCATAATTTCTGCACGAGAAAAAACCTGTATTATATGTGATGTATCCCATGGTACTAAACATTCACACAAAAAATTATTCAAATCAGCGCTTTCATATGGAAGTTCTGTGCAAAAATCTGATTGCACCAAATTTTGCACAAAATGGCTGCCATCGGCCATCTTGAATTTTGGACCGGACACCAAAACACTCGTTCTCGTCCCACGGTGATAACAAAGGTACCCAAGGAGTTTTGTAAAGATCGGTTCATAAATACGGCCTCTAGCCCGAGCCGTATTGGCATTTGCACTTACAGTGCTGAAAGTAACACCAAAAAACATCAAAGTTAGTCTAATTTGCATAATTTATGCACGAGAAAAAACCCCGTATTATATGTGATATATCGCATGGTACTAAACATTCATACAAAAAAATTATTCAAATCAGAGCTTTCATATGGAAGTTCTGTACAAAAAACAGATTTCTGCATCGTCGGTACAAAATGGCGCCTGGCAGCCATCTTGAATTTCGGACCGCACCCAAAAACACTCGTTCTCGTTCCACGGTTATAACAAAGGTATCCAAGAAGTTTTGTAAAGATCGGTTCATAAATACGGCCTCTAGCCCGAGCTGTATCCAATTGTTGACGGAGAGACGGACGACGGGCCATGGCATAAGCTCAAATTTGGCTTCGCCAAAGTTGAGCTAAAAAACTATACTGCACAGCACATCAGTAACCTGAATACATATATAAAGTAACCTGATAATCGGATTAGTATTTTTTGAGTTATCGCATGCCGAAGAAATGGATTGGAGGAGTTCTCAATTTGAAGGATAAAGGGTTAATATCACAGGATCAAATTATCAGATTTACACCAAAAACTATACAGCTCGGCACATCAGTAACCTGAACACATACATGAAGTAACATGACAATCGGATTGATATTTTTTGAGTTATCTCATGCCAAAGGGATTGGAGGAATTTTCAATTTGAAGGATAAAGGGTTAATATCTCATGATCAAATTAACAGATTTACACCAAAAAATATACAGCTCGGAACATCAGTAACCTGAAGATATATATAAAGTAACATGAAAATTGGATTGATATTTTTTGAGTTATCTCATGCCAAAGGGATTGGAAGAATTCTCAATACAGCTCGGCACATCAGTAACCTGAACACAAATACAAAGTAACTTGACAATCCAAGCAATATTTTTCAAGTTATCGAATGCCAAAGAAATGGATACAGATGCCGGACGGATGGATGGACTGACGGATGGACGGACAGACAAAAGATGGACGAACGACGGAGGGCCACCCCAGATGCCGGCATTATGTGTACCATACATGGTATGCGTACACATAAAAATATTTGTTTGAAGTCAAGTAAAGCCAAACATTTATACCTATGCTGCCACTTTAGAGGACTTCCATATCAGGCGTTGGTTCTGGGTCCTATTTTACTTGTTTATTACAGTAAATGAGCAGTGCTCCACTTCCCAAGACTCCACTTGCAAATACTCTGATAAAGTTTAGATGACAGCCCTGGAAATGAGACGGGTGCAAGTGCAATTGCTCCCGTCAGCACCTGTGTTTTCTATTTCACTGGAGCTAAAAAATGCACTCGTTGAAAAATATTGTGGAGCACTAATATACTGTGAGGGCATATAAATGTGTGTTGTTTTGAGAAAGCAGCACTCTGTGGCCAGTGGCAAGTTACTGTCATAATTCAGCAATTCCTTCTACATTTAACCTTTTGAACACTAGAGGTATTTGCCCTGCCTGTTCAATGACAGCAATCAGAAGAGTCCATATTCATTATTTGGGGTAGACCAATCAATATTTTCAACGTGCAGCCTCAGGGCTGCACGTTGAAAATACTGATTGGTCTACCCCACACATTTACTTAACAGCCATTCTATTTAATGACGTTATGACGTATCATGTTCCTGGCTGGAAAAGTGGCCGCTCGGGTTCAAAGAGTTAAGGTTTCTGGTGTTTGGTGACAGTATTCCCTCGAAGATTCATATACTAACATTTTACGGGTGCAATTTACTCTCGTCTCTGATTTCGCCGGAGCTTAAAACTGCACCCATCAATTTTGTTCATTTTCAGCACTGAGATGAGTGCTAATCAAAAGCCATATCATATACAAGTTAATGTGTGAGACTATAGTATTTAACTGTTTAATATATGTTAGGCCCCCACAAAGTAGATCTTCTGTTTCTCAGGCCATTTTTTTGTAAAATCACAAGTAGGCATCAGGTTTTTTATTTTATTTTTTATTTTTCAAATTATTTCTTTGCCATTAAAAGTTCATGTTCTTGGTTTGTTTTATGTTTTAGGCCTCATAATCTACAGAATAGCATGGGTGGTGGTGTATTTCGTCTCTTGAGTGCAAGAAGGCTTTGCAATGCTAAAGCATTGCAAAGCCTTGGTGCACTCAAGGGACAAATTTATCAATTTTATTAACTTGGGTAAAATATCAGACACAAACCATTTAATTTTTATTTTTTTCAAGTTTACATTGGTTATAAAAAGAGAGCATGCAGCAGCCAAAAGGTCCTTGCAGGAGAGCCTGAGAAACAGATTTTTTAACTTTTTAGGCCTTAATGTGTGACTATAGTATTTAGATGAATAAATGTTACTGCAAGCAGTTTATTAGAGGTTATTTGATATGTTTGAATATATAATCTTTACTCCTTTATTTATTTGTTTGTCTCCCAGTTAGATGTACACCCCTCTGAAAGGGACCACTGACACCAGTGTCCATTCAGCACAAGATAATTATCTGAGTGAGTATGAATTAACCAATCTCCTTATACAATTAGTTCACAATGATACATTTTACTGCAAGTAACAAATCTGTGAATCAGACATGCCGAGTCCCCACTTTTTAATATTTTCCAAATTTAAGGTTTTTCTCAGGCTTTTTTTTAACAGAACTCAAAAATGAAAATTTCAAGGTTGGGCTGTTAAAAAAAAAAACATTTGTGTTTCCCAGGCACCTCCTTCGTCAATGAAAATCTGCCTCGTCATTTTTTTTATCTGGATATCTGTTCAGTGATACTATTTTGCACTTGTAGGACTGAAAAAAAACCCCAACTGTACCTTGTTTGACATACAGCTCTGTCAAACAAGATATAGCTGAAATTTTGAAGGGCAGTATGGGAAATATGCTGCTGAAAACATCAGCTTTCCCACAGAATAGTGTAAGGAGTTGATAGAAAAATTCCATCTATTTTCAGGACTGTTTTGTAGATTAATAAGACAAAAAGAAAAAGAAATGCTTCCCTCCCACAACAGAAAATTGAGGAAAAATTGTCTTAGAAACAAGAATTTTTTTTTAATAGGCATTGGATGAAGCAGCATAGCTATTTGGAAGCACACACATAATGTAGCAATTTCCCTCTTCCTTGAAATAATTGACGACATAACATTTGCTGACTTGATGCAAATGACTCAAACATGGACATAGCTAACTTGAAGGTAAGGTTAACCCATAATGGATCACATGGGCAAATCTTACCTATGTATGCCTTCAAACAACTATTGACTTTATAACTCCTGCCCAGGTACCAACTTTATAAGTAGCCAGTGTGAAGTCGACTCCTAAAATTCTGATTTGGTTTCTGAATCTTAAATATAGGCTTCTAAGTTGGCTTGTGACCGTGAGAACCCCATATCCCCCATTGGTCACTTATGCAGCCAAGACATGACTAGGGACTATTGTGAAAATGAATGATTTATTGTGGTGCAATCAATATATTTTTTTAATTATTTGAAAAACAACTTCAGAAATGCCAAAAAAGAATGTAATTAAATGCATAAATGTGTGTCCTACACAGCCGAAAGCTTCCAACAAGATTATCGTAAAGAAAAGTAATATAACTACAGTTAACTGGTTGAGTGCTTGATGCCCATATTGGGGCTTTATGCAGGTGTGAAGGCACTGCAACTTAAAAACTTCATGTTCTGTAAATGTTCTTAATATTATCTTTGAAGTGAAATTATATCACCTGTAGGGATTTGCCTTGTCACAATTTCTCTCTCCCATGAATTGTAACAAGGCACAACACAAGAACAAATTTTGACAAACAGTAATTTTTGCACTCTACCAGTTAAGAAGTAAATTTGGCTTCTAGATTTCAAAAGTGGGTTCCAAGATTGGCTCGTAACTTTAAATGCTTAAGTTGGTCCCTGCTCCTGATCGTTGCATTTTGATAATGACAATAGGAAAAAGATCACTTGCTTTTAAAATTTTCCTTTGGTAAGTTAAAATTTAATGACTGATTACATGAGAATCACATACTTCCTGAGTTTTAATGTGAAAGCCCCTGGAACCTCGGTTCTCAAATAAACAAACATATACTAAATGTGACCATTAATTTATTTATTGGTATTTTAAGGTCACATATTGCTGCACAATGGCTAATTGTGACTGCAACATGAATATAAAGTAAAATCCAGCCAATGTTGCTCATTTTAGAGGACTTCCACAACAGGCACTGGTTACCGGATCCTATTTTACAAGTAAAACACAGCTTGTTTACCATAGTAAACAAGCACTGTTTCACTTTCCATAATTCCCCTGGGCAACTGAATGTCAAGTTTCCAAGGGCAACTAAATATCACAAACACATTTCTGAAAGCAATATTTAATTCATATTTTAGACAACATCAAAACTCCTTATTTATTATTCTTAGTTATTTCCAGATATTCAGCCTTAGACATGTTTTTCAATGAGATCTCACAGTGTGAGATCGAACAATAAAATTGAGTATGGGGCCATGGTCCTTGCATTTAAAAACTTAAAAAATTTATAGTAATTTATATATTTTTTATACTTACCAATGACCCAGACATAGCTGGTGCTAACTCTTAAAAATATAGGGCCAAACACAAATTTTGCCCCCCAATCCCCAAAATTTGCATCTAAAACCAAAGAAAACATGTCCTGAATGGCCCTCCATACTTCACCTCCACTGCGCATGCGCAGTGTCAAGGACGTCCCGAAATTGGCGCCATTAATCATTCTTACCAACAGTGCCTGGTAAGCGCTATGTCCTCAGCGGGGAGGTATGAGTTCCCAACTCCTGGGAGGGCCATCCCCGTCTGGGTCATTGGTAAGTATAAAAAATACATAAATTACTATAAATTTTTTAAGATTTTTATACTGTACCAATGACCCAGACATAACTGAATAGTAAAAAGGCTGGAGGGCCCAGGACATAGAGGAAAATCCAATAAGCTCAACTATATAAATAGAGTCATCTCCTGTAGGAGAAAAGGAGAAATAGGCTTCACGTGTATCTTTCTTATTTATGACAAATTAGAAAGACACAATACCTTTTATAATTGAGCATGATAACATCAATGTTCTCTATTAATATCCAGTATAATTCGTATACTAATTATATTTAAAGTAAGCCCATAAGTAAAGTTAGTCCAAAGAATTGAGACTCTTTATACTCTTTTAAAAGTGTCCGAGGATAGTATAATAACATCCGTTTGACACATGACATATACAATTGCTATACTTTAAAACTATGACATGAATGAATTTAAAAACCTAACTTTCACTCAAGAAACCATCCCAGTAACAGCTCAGAAATACTAACTCCTGAGGAGGTATCCCCTTGTTTTCATAATAAAAACAGGTGACCCAAGGGAACACCCTCCCCCCCCCCCCCCCCTTTTTTCTTGCCCTGGGTCAAATAGCCCAGAGCGAAGAGGGCAGCAGGACGGAGTCACTGCCGGAACATAAAGCCTACATAGCTATAGTTGCAATTGTTAAGTGATCGACTTTCTGAGCAGCTGATAATGGACCTAAACAATGCAGGTCTCCAGAAATGGATACAATATTTCTGAGATAAAAATTTGTGAATATGGATGGTTGAGACCAATATGCAGCCTATTTAATCTATAATAGCAAAACTATACGTCAGCCCAAGATGTAGAAGAGCTATTACTTCATGAACCGAAATCTTAAGCACAGACTGCTGAGTAAAGGATAGAATATCCTAAGCAGTACCGATAGTTAACTGAATGCATTAAGAAATAGAATGGGCCGTAATGACCCTTCTATTAGGTATCAGAGCCAGAAGAAGCTTTACGTCCTACTGATAAACTGAGATCTGTTAATAAATACATAAAGGGCTATCCGGACAGAGTAAAGGCCTATGCCCGCTCGAAGACGGAAGGACCTTAAAAACAATAGGTTCCGGATATCATTAGGAGCCTGATTCTTAACCAAAAATACAACATTAGTAGTAAAGGTAATGGAGTTCCCGATACTACGAAAGTGAGAATCGTCCACCGATAGTGCATGAAGCTCACTGACTCTTCAGCAGAAGAGAAGGCTAAGAGAATCGCTGCCTTAAAAGACCAGAATTTGAAACTGCTGTCTCAAGGATTCAAATGGTTGCTTTAGTTAATAAGAACCCAAGCTAAATTCCGAATAGGAATTAATCTAATGATTCTAGGTCTCTTATCGAAAAGTTTCAAACTAACTTAGATAAAGAGACATTAGGCTCCATTGTAAACTATCATGGTGTGCATAGGTATCAGATAACATAGACCTATAACCTATAAAAGTAACTGGCTGCAGTTGATCTCGTCAAACAAGTATACTAGAAAGTTTGCAATGTCTGGTATGGAGGAATCAAAAATATCAACATAACGATCCCTACACCAACGACGGAAGACCCTCCACTTTAGCCGCATAGTATAGCGAAGAGGAGGTCCTTCTACAGTTAGGAATCGCGTCCACTGCTGGTCCTATACAGTGCTTGCAATGCAAGAAGGACCGCACAATGGAATACGTGAAGGTTGAGACCTTGCAGGTTGTGATAGAGTTGACACGATTTCCCCAGCGAAAAAAGATCCTCTCATGGAGGAAGTTTCCGCGGTAAGTCCCACAGTAGACATCCAAGTAAATTTATCCACCGTCTCTGTGGGAAAGAGATGCTACCAACAGAATTGTATTGTGAATGAATAATTCTAGCAATACTTGCTGAATCAACAGCGATGGAGGATACGCATATCCTATCATAGCGTTCTACTAGATCGATAGAGCGTTAACTACATATGCTCAGGGATCCGGACACGGTGACACATACGTCTACAATTGATTGGAGAGTTGTGTCGCAAATAAATTATCACTGGGCGCTCCCATTGATAGCAAATCTGATTGAATACTTGTTTGTTGATAGTCCATTCCGACGGCAACAATGACCCTTACGTGAAAGGGAGTCTGCTAATACGATTTGACAACCAACAATATGACGAACCGAAACAGAACTTGGTGTTCTATAACAAACAGAAGGATTCTTTCCGTTAAAATTAATAACGGAACCGAATGAGTGCCTCCCTGGTTCCGGATATACGCAACTACTGTCGTATTATCGGACAGGATTGAACACGCGTTTCTGAATAAAATTCATCCAATGACGTAGTGCAAGCCAACATAATATTCTTCCTTGGAAGTAAGGAGCTTGCCTAAAAACTGCGGAACCCAAAGACCCTGGCACTTCGAATCCGTTGGGATCAAAATTGTGTCCCAACCTGTTTGACTGACATCCGTCATAATCGAAAAACTCGGATCCGGCAACTACAGTGACTCTGAGTCAACCACCGAATGTTTGTCCACGTCTGAATCTCTTGTTACACTTGATAAACAAGAGAACGTGTATATCGAGCAATTCAAGATTGCTGAAAGGTTGCCGTCGAAGAGAAGCTTCTCGAGACCGAAGCGACTCTGAGAGAGTTCTTCACCTTACTATCCATGCGTGTGGATGTAGCTAGGGCTGCATCACGTCTAACCAACTCCAGGTTGCCACTGAAGGGCGGAGTTATACGTGGAAAAACTACTGCCCCTGAAAGAAATCTCATTGAGGATCATATCCTGGAATTCTTTCTGTTGAAGACGTAATGATAAACGTCTCAGTAAGGTGGTATACGTATGATAAAGCGTCTAAGTTAAGTCTATTATACATCATTGTCGTTTCCAACATCGTGGTTGGAATTGACATAGACGGCGAAAAAGATAATTAGCAGTCTTCAGTCTCGCCGTCTTAGACGCAAAGGAACTCTCGGTAAGCCCAGTTCTGCCAATAAACAATTATTTCCTAGAATTCACGAAAGGCAGAATAGAGCATTGCGGACAAGAAACTATACTAGCATGCTGATAGCAAGCTTATATATATATAGCGCCGTTCAATAATTCAAATGTTCTAAAGACATTATTGGACTGCGTCGGCAACTCAGGGATAATGTCCCTGAACCGATCCAAAACTCCGTGTCCAATGACGCTATAGTCTCTTATCCAGCATCGCAACAATGTACTAAAGTCTATTATAGTGCTCGCATCACCCAAATCTCCATCCTAGACCGCAACGGACGAACCCGACTGCCAAACCATTCGATGAATGGACGCTACACCGGGTGAGCTAGCGAATGTCAACTCCGTCGATCCTACTAGGGACCTCTTAGGAGATTGACGTAATCCATGAGCACTAATTGCCGCTAGCTCTTCATTAACTATGACGACAGAGGCACACTTTTGAAAAACATCTCAGTAATTTTGCGAACAAGAAACCAGATATGCTTGTACATAGCAAGCATATAAAAAATATATATAGCGGCGTTCAATAAATCGAACGTATCTGAGACATTATTGGACTGTGTCGGAACTGAGGGACAAAGTCCCTGAACCGAACCAAAAATTCCTAAGTCCACCGACGCTATCAGTTTCTTATCCGGTATCGCAGCATTCTGGTCCGACGAAGAACCTCTAGAAGAAGAAGTCAGATGACATATACAGCTGCTTATGTTTTTCCGAAAGGGAAAGCTCGAAAACTTCCGAATCCCTTTCGGCATCCCGTCGGACCGTATGAATTTTCGGACGTCCGCACCTGATGCTTCCACGGAGCATCCCGACCCAGCGTTGTCGGATATTATATTATGCGACAGAGATTCTGTCGTTGCTGGGATGCTGCGATAAGTTGTGCTATTTGGGATAGCACGTCCGTCACCGAGGCCTGTGTAGAAGCAGTCTTACGATGCTTTGCCGCTGAAAGCTTCATGTACGTTGACTCCCGCATACTTTCTTATGCGAACGTCCGGAGTCTGCAGGCCTCGTGTCCCTGGCTATCGGATGGCGTGACCTGGTCGCCGAGGATTCTCTGATTGGCGAAGTTGACTGGATATCGGAGGTCACGTAGCCAAGGTGCGGTCGTGTGCGCTGCCATGAGAATGAGGAAGCCTTATTGACAGTCTCTCTGGACTGTCTATATAACGGGAGAGTCCCGAGCGGCGGACGTATGCTCCGAATGCGATACATTTTGTACCACAACATCTGGGGCCAGATGTTGAAGTACGAGAGAGGGGCCTCTCTCGCTCGCAGCCCGGATGGGCCTGGACGAGCTATGAACCGGACTAAAAGGCTTCCTCCGTTCTCCCCTCTAATCCGCCGTCACTGGGTGTGCACATGGATGTTTATAGTGCTCGTATCACCCAAAACTCCTTTCTAAACCGCAACGGACGAACCCGGCTGCCGAACCATTCGATGAATGGACGCTACACCGGGCGAGCTAGCGGACGTCAAAGGCCGTCGAACCTACTAGGGTCCTCTTAGGCAATTGATGTATTACCTGAGCACTTTTACGCTAGCTCTACATTAATTGTGACGACGGAGGCACACTTTTTGGAAGACATCACGGATACATCATCCTGATCATGATCGTCTGAAATAGAGATTGATAAAGTAGAGTGACCCTGCGGGGAAAGGACCAGAATGGCCAATTCCCCACTAACATACCGTGACACATGCTTCCCATGTTGTCATCGTAATCAACACATACAGAACAGGAGTTAGTGCGAGTACACTGACTACATTATACAATGATTATGAAAGTCAGAGGAAGATTTCCTCTTATTACAATTGAACAATATCCTTTCAATGTGAAAAGAAAACAAAGTCCTGGTACTCGCACCAACCCCTGACAATCAAAATACATAATAACAAGATCCATTAATATAGAAAAAATAATTGAATCAAAAACTTTTGAAAAAATATTTTTTCAGAACAGCCCAAGTTTCTGAAAAGTAATGTTGAGCCCCAATGGATCCCAAGTCTAAGTGTGGACAAAAATTCTAAAAATATTTTAAACAATTTATGCAACACTTACGAACAATAATAATGTGTCTAGTTATGATTAAATTAACATCAAGATATTATTTTCAAGAAATCCCCCCTCACACAGAGGGCTGTTGGAAATGTAAACAATAAGTGTAAAAACACTAGATCAAGACTCCAGGCACCCTGGCCCGAAATCAGTTACCAATAATACACTATCTGATGCAAAACAGAGACTTCCGGGGAAGAAACTGCAGAACATCAGATGGTAGATGCAGAACACTACGCCTAACCACCCATAGGTGAAGACGTAAACATGGGGAAAAGAACAGAATACATTCTGTTATCCAGCTAAAACTCCCAAGAAATTTTAGTAATAATATTACAGAAATATGCCAAAAGCAAGGGAGAATAGCAAGAGGGGACTTGAAGGAAATGGAGAGAGGAAAACACTGAATAAGCAGTGTAATCTTGATAACAAGAATGACCACAACAGGCAGTTGCCTCGAAAATAGGTAACTTAACATAATTTGATCAAAAAAATTTTAAGTTACAGCCCTGATTATTTTCTGTCACTCATTTTTCCTCTCCTCCTTCTATATCCTCCTTAGAATCACCATTTCACTAATATTTATGTGTCTGGCATCATTTAAACTGAGATTTACATGCACAAAGATCAGTCAGATGTTAACTGATGAAGGGCCAAATTAAGAATGATTAATGGAGCCAATTTCGGGACGTCCTTGACACTGCGCATGCGCAGTGGAGGTGAAGTATGGAGGGCCATTCAGGACATGTTTTCTTTGGTTTTAGATGCAAATTTTGGGGATTGGGGGGCAAAATTTGTGTTTGGCCCTATATTTTTAAGAGTTAGCACCAGCTATGTCTGGGTCATTGGTACAGTATAAAAATATAACCATGTTACAGGACAAATCTGAGAAACGTATTGGCTTTAGGAAGTGCTGAAAATGGTGCATATCTTACATATAGGCACATTCTCCATAAATGTTAAAAAATTTATAGTAATTTATATATTTTTTATACTTACCAATGACCCAGACATAGCTGGTGCTAACTCTTAAAATATAGGGCCAAACACAAATTTTGCCCCCCAATCCCCAAAATTTGCATCTAAAACTAAAGAAAACATGTCCTGAGAGGCCCTCCACACTTCGCCCCTACTGCGCATGCGCAGTGTCAAGGACGTTCCGAAATTGGCGCCATTTATCATTCTAATAACCAGTGCCTGGTAAGCGCTATGTACTCAGCGGGGAGGCAAGAGTTCCCAACTCCTGGGAGGGCCATCCCCGTCTGGGTCATTGGTAAGTATAAAAAATATATAAATTACTATAAATTTTTTAACATTTTTATACTGTACCAATGACCCAGACATAGCTGAATAGTAAAAAGGCTGGAGGGCCAAGGACATAGAGCAAAATGGAATACGCTCAATAAAATAAAATAGAGTCATCCCCTGTAGGGAAAAGAAGTAATAGGCCTTACATGTATCTTTCTTATTTATGATAAATTAGAAAGATACAACACCTTCCAAAAATTGAGCTTCATACATCCATGTACTCTATTAATATCCAATAATCCTTATACTAATAATTTTTAAAGTAAGCCAATAATAAAGTAAGTCTAGAGAATAGAGACTCTTATACTCCTAAAAGTGTGTGAGAATTGCATAATCATGTCCGTTGACACATGCAATATTCAAAAGCTATACTTTAAAAACTAAGACTTGAATGAATTTTATAAACTTAAACTTCTCACTAAACAACCATCCCAATAACAGCTCAGAATTACTAACTCCGGAGGAGGTATCCCCTTGTTTTCATAGTAAAAACAGGTGACCCAAGAGAACACCCTCCCCCCCCCCCCCCCCCTTTTTCTTGCCCTGGGTCAAATAGCCCAGAGCGAAGAGGGCAGCCGAACGGAGACACTGCCGAAACAGACAGCCTACCTAGCTATAGTAGCAACTGTTAAGTGAATGACATTCTGAGCAGTAGATAATAGACCTAACAATAGAGGCCTCCAGAAATGGACTCGATATTTCTGAGATAAAATTCATGAATGGATGGCTGAGCGCAATGAGCAGCCTTCAAAAATCTATAATAGCAACACTATTAATGTAAGCCCAAGAAGTAGAAGAACTCTTACTTCATGAGCCGAAATCTTAAGCACAACTGCTAAGCCAATGATATACCATAAGCAGTACGCTAGTTAATAGAATCCATTAACAATAAAATGGAGCGTAACGTCCTTCTACTAGACATCAAAGACAGAAGAAGCTTACGCCCTTGTAATAAACAGATATCTGTTTATAAATACATAAACTGTACCCGGAAAGAGTAAAGGCCTATGCCCATACGAAGACGGAAGGACCTTAAAATAATAGGTTCCGGATAATAGGAGCCTAACTCTTATGCAACAATCCAACCTAAATAGTAACGGAAGTATTGATTCCGAAACTATGAAAGTGAAAATCATCCATCGATAGTGCATGAAACTCACTGACTCTACAGTAAAAGAGAAACCAACAGAAATACTGTCTAAAAGGTCAGAATTTGAAAACTACTGTTTCCAGAGGCTCAAATGATTACTTAGCTAAATAAGAACCTGAAGTTAAAATCCGTATAGGAATTTAATCTAAAGATTCTAAGTCTATTTATCAAAAAGTTACTAACTGACTTAGATAAAGAGACAAAAGACTCAATTGTAAACTATCGTAGAGTGCATAGGTATGAGGTAACATAAACCTATAACCTAAATAACAACAGGCTGCAGTAGATCTTGTGAAACAAGTATACTAAAAAATAGCAATGAGTAGTATGGAGGGATCAACCATATGAACATAATGATCCCTACACCACGACGGAAGAGCCTCCACTTTAGTCGCATAGAATAGCGAAGAAGAGGATCTCCTATAGTAAGAAATCGCGTCCAAAGCTCGTCCAGTACAGTGCTTACAATGCAATACGGACCACACAACGGAATACATGAAGGTTGCGACCTTGCTGGTTGTGATAAAGATGACACGATTTACCCAGTGAAAAAAGATCCTCACATAGAGGAAGATTTCACGTTAAGATCCACAGTAGACAAGAGAGTAAATTACTCATGATCTCTGTGAAGATAGAGATGCTATCAACAGAAATGTATTGTGGTTGTTTATCTTAGCAATACCTGCTAAAAACAACAGCGCCGGAGGATACGCGTATCCTATCATTCCGTCCTATAGATCAATAGAGCGTTAACAGTATTAGCTCAGAGATCTGGACAAGCCAACACATACGTCTGCAATTGATTAGCCAGCTGTGTCATAAATAAAACATCATTGGGCGCTCCCATAGATAGCAAATCTGATTGAATACTTGTTTGTTGAGAGTCCATTCTGACAGCAACAAGCGACCCGTAAGAGAACGGGAGTGCGATAAAACAATCAGACGACCCAGAATATGACGGACCAAAACTGAACTTGGTGTACTATAACCAACAGACGGATTCTTTCCATTAAATTGAATAACGGAAACGAAAGAGTGCCTCCCTGGTTCCGGAGATACGCCACTACTGTCGAATTAAAGGACAGGAATTTGGGCATGCGTTTCTGAATAATGTTCATGCAATGACATAAAGCAAGCCTAAAAAACATTATTCCGCGGAAGTTAACTGATAGCTAAAAGACTGCGGAACCCAAAGACCCTGGCACTTCGAATCCGTAGGGATCAGTATATATCCCAATCTGTTTGACTGGCAACCGTCATAACAGCCACACTCGGGTCCGGCAACTGCGGCGGCACTCTCTGAGTCAACCACCGAATGTTTGCCCCAGTCTGAATCTCTTGTAACACTAGATAGACAAGAGAATGTATAAATCAAGCAATTCATGGATTGCCGGAAGTTGCCGTCGAAGAGAAGCTCCTCCGAGAACGAAGCGACTCTGAGAGAGTTCTTAACCTACTATCCACGCGTGGATGTAGCTAGGGCTGCATCACGTCTAACCAACCCCAATCAGCCACTGAAGGGCGGAGTTATACGTGAACAAACTACTGCCCTCAAAAGAAATTACATTGAGAATAATATCCCGTAAATCTTTTCTTGAAGACGTAATGATAACGCCTCAGTAAGGCGGATTACGTATAATAAAGCGTCTAAGTTAAGTCTACTATACATAATGTCGTTCCCAACATTGAAATTGGAAAAGACATAAACGGTGAAAAAGAATATATGCAGTCTTTAATCACACCGTCTAGACGCATATGAACTCTCGGTATGCCCTGCTCTGCCAAAATAAACTATATGTAAAAAAGATAAAATGGCAGAAATGAGCCACGCGGACAAGAAACTAAACTATCATGCTTAGTAGCAGGCTTGTATATATATATAAATATATAGCGTCGAAAAATAAAACACATGTTGTAATTACAATATTGGACTGCGTCGGTAAGTCAGGGACAAAGTCCCTGTACCGATCGAAAAATCCGAGTCCAATGACGCTATAAGTCTCTTATCCAAGATCGCAGCAATGAAGTCCGAAAAATAATCACTGGAAGAAATGCCAGAAGATATGAAAGGCATCTTCCGATACTACTAAAGGGAAAACTCGAAATCTTTCGAATCCCTTTCGCCATCCTGTCGGACCCTATAAAGCGTTCGGTCGTCCGTAGCTTGATGCAACCGCGGACCGCACCGACCCAGCGCCGTCGGATAATTCCTGATTCGACCGAGAAACCGTCAATTGCTGGGATGCTGCGAAACAACTGTGCTAACTCGGATAGCACGTCCGTCACTGAGGCCTGAGGAGCAGCGGTCTTACGATGCATTGCCGCAGGAAGCTCCGAGATCGTTACCCCGTGCATACTTCCAATATGCGAGCGAACGGAGTGTATAGGCCTCGTGTCCCTTGGCTACCGGATGGCGCGACCTATTCGCTGTGGAATCACTGAATGCCGAAACTGATCGGATACTCGAGGTCACGTAGCCAATGTGCGGTCGTGTGCCCTGCTGTGAGGATGAGGAAGCATTAAAGACAGTCTCTCGGACTGTCAATATAACGGAGCGTCCCGAGCAACGGACATATGCTTCGAATGTAAAATATCTGAACCACAACATGCGGTCCCCTATGTTGTTGGCTTCCTCCGATCTGTCCTCAATCTGCCGTCACTGGGTGAGTACTAAAGAAATTAAAGTGCTCGCATCACCCAAATCTCCTTCCTAGACCGCAACGGACGAACCCGGCAGCCGAACCATTCGATGAATGTACGCTACACCGGGTGAGCTAGCGAATGTCACTCCGTAAGCGATAGACATATTCCATGAGCACTTATTGCCGCTAACTCTTCATTAACTATGACGACAGAGGCACACTTTTGAAAGACATCTCCATAACTCTTCGAACAAGAAACCAGAAATGCTTGGATAGCAAGCATAAAATAATAATATATATAGCGTCGTTCAATAATTCGAAAGTTTGTGTGACATTATTGGACTATGTCGGAACTGAGGGACGATGTCCCTGAACCGAACCAAAAATTTCTAAGTCCACCGACGCTATCAGTTTCTTATCCGGCATCGCAGCATATGTTGTTCCGAAAGGGAAAGCTTGAAATCCACCGAATCCCTTTCGGTATCCCGTCGGACTGGATGAAACTTTCGGACGTCCGTACCCGCTTCCGCGGAGCGTCCCGACCCAGCATCGTCGGATAAAATATATGCGACAGATTCAGTTGATGCTGGGATGCTGCGATAAACTGTGCTATTAAGGAAAGCACGTCCGTTCCCGAGGCCTGTGCAGTAGCGGACTTACGATGCATTGCCGCTGGAAGCTCCGTGTACGTTGACTCCCGCATACTTCCTATGCGAACGTCCGGAGTCTGCAGGCCTCGAGTCCCCGGCTACCGACCCAGCGCTGTCGGATAATTCTCGATCCGACACCGTTTCTGTCGGCTGCTGGGATGCTGCGATAAGCTGTGCTATGTGCACAAGAATGTCCGGCGTAGAGACCTGCGGAGGCGCAGTCTATCGCTGCTTCGCCGAGGGCAGCTCCGCATCAGATGGCTCCCGCATACTTTTCCTATGCGAACGTCCGGAGTCCATCGGTCTCGAATCCCTGGCTGCCGGATGGTGTGACCTGGTCGCCGAAGAATCCATGATCGGCGAAGCTGGTAATATATCGGCGGTCACGCAGCCAAGGTGCGGTCGTGTGCGCTGACGAGAAGAGGAAGCCTTAGCAGTCTCAGCGGACTGCCTATACAACGGAGCGTCCCGAGCGACGGACGTATGCTCCGCTAACGACACATTTGTACCACAACATCTGGGGCCAGATGTTGTTGAACGAGAGAGGGGCCTCTCTCGCTTGCCGTCCGGATGGACCGGAACGAGCTATGAACCGGACTAAAAGGCTTCCTCCGTTCTCCCTCCGATCCGCCGTCACTGGGTGTGCATTAAGTTAATTTTATAGTGCTCGCATCACCCCAAAATTCCTTCTAGACCGCAACGGACGAACCCGGCTGCCGAACCATTCGGTGAATGGACGCTACACCGGGCGAGCTAGCGGACGTCAAAGGCCGTCGAACCTACTAGGGTCCTCTTAGGCAATTGGCGTATTACATGAGCACTTTTCCGCTAGCCCTTCATTAATTGTGACGACGGAGGCACACTGTTGGAAGACATCACAGATACATCACCCTAATCTTGATCGTCTGAAATAGAAATTGATAAAGTAGAGTGACCCTGCGGGGAAAGGACCGGAGTGTCCAAATCCCCAACAACATACCGTGACATACGCTTCCCATATTGTCATCGAAATCATACGATACAGAACCGGAGTTAATGCGAGTACACTGACCACATATAGAATGATAATAAGGTCAGAGGAAGACTTCCTCTTAAAACAATTGATCAATATCCTTTCAATGTGAAAAGAAAACAAGTCCTGGTACTCGCACTAACCCCTGGCAATCAAAATACATAATAATAATATGATCCATTAATATAGAAAAAATAATTGAAATCAAAATATTTTGAAAAAATATTTTTTCAGAACAGCCCAAGTTTCTGAAAAGTAACGTTGAGCCCCAATGGATCCCAAGCCTAAGTGTGGACAAAAATTTTAAAAATATTTTAAACAATTTATTCAACACTTACGAACAATAATAATGTATCTAGTTATGATTGAAATAACATAAAGATATTATTATTTAGAAATCCCCCCCTCACACAGAGGGCTGTTGTAAATGTAAACAATGAGTGTAAAAACACTAAAATAAGACTCCAGGCACCCAGGCCCGAAATCAGTTACCAAAAATACACCATCTGATGCAAAACAGAGACTTCCAGGGAAGAAACTGCAGAACATCAGATGGTAGATGCAGAACACAACGCCTAACCACCCGTAGGTGAAGACGTAAACATGGGGAAAGAACAGAATTCATTCTGTTATTCAGCTAAACTCCCAAGAAATTTTAGTAATAATAATTACAGAAATTATGCCAAAAGCATGGGAGAATAGCAAGGGGGAACTTAAAGGACAGGGAGAGAGGAAAAACACTTGAAAAAACAGTGTAACTAAATAATCAGAATGACAACAAAATGGCTGCTGCCTTGAAAATAGGTAACTTAACATAATTTCATTAAAAAATTTTAAGTTACAGCCCTGATAATATTCTGTCACACATTCTTTTCCTCTCCTCCTTTTCTATCCTCCTTAGAATCACCATTTCACTAATATTTATGTGTCTGGCATCATTTAAACTGAGATTTAAAAGCACAAAGATCAGTCAGATGTTAACTGATGAAGGGCCAAACTTAGAATGATAAATGGCGCCAATTTCGGAACGTCCTTGACACTGCGCATGCGCAGTAAGGGCGAAGTGTGGCAGGCCTCTCAGGACATGTTTTCTTTAGTTTTAGATGCAAATTTTGGGGATTGGGGGGCAAAATTTGTGTTTGGCCCTATATTTTAAGAGTTAGCACCAGCTATGTCTGGGTCATTGGTACAGTATAAAAATTTAGAATGTGGTTTTATCTATTCAAATCATTTATCACCAAAAGGTTGCACATTTTTGCAGAAAATTCCCATAAATTCAACCATCGATGGCTTAATTCCAACTTACAAAATTTATTGTCTTAGAACAAATATCAGTCTTCAGACTTTCAGCTTTTTAACCCTTTACCCAATAAATCGACCACATCCGCCCGTGTTATATGCAAATTCAGCAGCTGAAAAAATACTATTTTTAAAAAAATTTCAACAAAACCATATCATGTGACCCCTCTTTGGAAAGAGCTCATTGAGCACATTCCAATGAGGGGTCACTTGATAGAGTTCTATTGAAATTTTTTGAAAAATTGAAAAAAAATGATATTTAAAATACTAAATTTTGATATCATCTGCGTTGGGTAAAGGGTTAAATCTGCACGTTGCACTTCAATAGGCAGTGATTTCTAGCCAAGTTTTGGCTATCTGTGTAAGCATGCCTTGATGATGTAGTTAGAATATTTCCCCAGAAAGGATTATAGTTCAAAATCGACAATGGGAACAAGAATTACCAAAAACAGGCACTGCACAGGGCTTGCTGCTAGCAACAGCTCATCGTTGACATTGTCTGAAAACTTTCACTTTGCTTTCAACAGTGGTAGTGACTAGTGAGACTGGAATTAGCATGGCTGGTGGCATGAGTGCAGATGTTGTTCATGTTAACATACTGGAAATTACACTTGTCTTTATTTTCAGCATTATTTTTGTACCATTTCCTTCTGAACTATACATTTTGTGTGACAACATAGATGACTGACACTAAAGTATACAGGCCTTTGAATTTGAGGTGCACAAGAGTGCTTGCATTTTTAAATGTTTGGTTGGGTGCATTGTTAACTCTGAGCCTTGGAAAATCCATTTTTGTACAGCACTATAAGCTTTCTCCAGCAATGGAAAATGGTTCGTTGGCATCAGCACATGAAATATATCTAAAAGCAAGGCAAATGTTTGATTCTCCATACAGAGTATTATTCTTTGTCAATAACGATACACAGTACATAATCTAAGAGCCATCAAAGGGACAAATTCGTTTTCTTTTCTTTTCAAACTGCAATGTACAAATACAGTTATATGAGCACCAAAGCAAACAGTAAATTTTGACCGCGTCGCAATCTGGTCAAAGTTTTTTGTCTGCTTTTATGATCACAGCAGAGTAATATTGCACTGGTTGTTAAAAAACATGCCATTATAATTTCTTTCTCATATTGTTAACCTTCTTCCAAGTTCAGCAGAAATTGAACTATATTTAATTAGTGTCTGTGGCAATCATTGCACATGCCAAATTAACAGGGTGAGTGCTGGAAGCCACTAACATGGCTTTAATGAAAAGTGGTGAAAGCTACTATAGTGGCTTTGCCATCCATGTAAGTTGTCGCTTCTTTTTTGGAAAATAATAGAAAGTGTATTGAAATGAAATATTTTGTTTACAATTATTGGAGAGTGCCAATGGGTACTCTCCAATGAATGAAAAAATATTTGAAATAATAAAAATTCAGAGCAAAAACAGACATAATTCGGCTCCACAAAGTAGATCTTCTGCTTCTCAGGTCATTAGTTGTAAAATTGCATGCGGGTGAGCAGTTTTTTATTTTATTTGTTATTTCTGTATTTATTTCTTTGCCATCAAAAGTTCATGTTCTTGGTTTTCTGTTTTAGGCCTCATAATCTACAGACTAGCATGGGTGGTGGTGTACTTCGACACCAGAGGGCAAGAAGGCTTTGGAAGCTGAAGCAATGCAAAGCCTTCTTGCCTCAAAGGACAAATTTATCAATTTTTTTACCTTGGGTAAAATATCAGACATAAACCATTTAATTTTTTGTTTTTTTAAAGTTTACATTGGTTATAAAAAGAGAGCATGCGGCAGCCAAAAGAACCAAGAGGGAGGGCCTGTGAAACAGATTTTTAAATTTTTTAGGCCTTATTTGGGTGAATTTTTCTAGGCTTATTTGAGTGAATTTTTCCAGAGAAAAAAATGTCATGTTTCAAAACATCATTTGAAAATTTTTAGCACTCTACCAGTTAATAAGGGAAGCACAGCTTACCATGCACCAACATGTTTAAAATCCAAAGGCCAGTTTCTAGTTAGGAGTTGTACGCTGCTCAGCTTTTATCCCTGCCTTCAATTTTACCAGCTAAACAAAACTATTCTACCACAGCTACTGAGCATGGCTCTACTACCAAGGATTTCCAAAGGGTGTGTCACTGGCACACAGCTGTGCATTTTTAGAGTCATGTCTTTGGGCAACAGGACTTATATCTAACATGATCATGTTAAATCAATTTAACCAGAAACATGAAAAAAATCAGTGAGAGCACTTCAACATAATAATAATACAACAGCACATGTTGCTCGCAGGTTGAGCGTACCCAAGTACGCAACCGCTAATATCACAGAACTTGGTTGCATTAAACAGAACTAAACACTGATCTTTTCTAACTGGAAGTTGATGCTGATTCATTTATTGTTAGCTGGGCAAATCCTTTCAGTGATTTGTCATCAGGTACTTCATAAGGACCTCCACTCGAATTCTGTAACAAAAGAATATTGCATTGTTAAATACAAGGAAAATGCATGGGGAGTATGGTGGTGCTGTGTACTAAGGCGTAATGGACATAGATGGTGCACTTGTCTTCAACCATTGCTAACCCTACATGTGTGGAGTTAGTAAACTGGGGAATCTGACAGTTACTTACTGCCACTCAGTGGTTCTTTTGGGTACTCTTGCTTCCTCCACCCATAAAACTGTCTGACACGAGATAACCCTGGATGTTTAAAGTGGCTCTTTGAATCCCAATAAAAAACAAATGGGGCCTGAGGTGCTCACCTGACAATAGTTGTTCAAAGAAGGATTCAATTAGCATCTATAGCTAGTTACCACTACAGAGGAATGAAGTTATTTAATTATTTATAATTCTGTTGTCCATGCCAGATGATTTTTTTCTAGTACTGGGATGCTACCACAGAAAAAACTGTCCAGATTTCCAGTAATGCAAAACTAGGGAGTCCAAATATCAACCTAGGAAATTAAACTTGAACAAACTTAAGCCTGAGCCCTCCCCTTCCACCTCCAGGATGCTGTATACCAAATGTGAAAGCATTCTGACTCGTGGATCTGAAGGAGAAGATTTTTAAATTTCCTCATATTACACTAAGCTGAAATTTGGGCTGCCCTAGGGAGCCCAAATATTAACCCAGAGACCGGATTTGAACAAACTTGAATCTCCCCCCTCCCCCCCCCCCCTCCCCTAGAGATGTTGTATACCAAATACGAAAGCATTCTGACTGGTGGATCTGGAGAACATGATTTTTAAAGAAATTCCCACATATTGCACTAAGTAAAAATTCAGGTCCAAATATTAACTCGGGGACTCAATTTGAACAAATATGAATCTGACCCCCCCCCCCCCCCCACCCCCCCCACCCCCCTCATGATGTTATATACCAAATATCAAAACATTTTAAGAAAAGGTTCTGGAGAAGACTTTCAAAGAAATTCCCTCATATTGCACAAAACATTCTAAGAGAAGGTTCTGGAGAAGGCTTTCCAAGAAATTCCCTTATATTGCACTAAGTTAAAATTCGGGTCCCATAGGGAGACCAAATATTAACCCACATACTCCATGTAAACAACCTTGAATCTCACCCCCCTAGAGATGTTGTATACCAAATATGAAAGCATTCTGACTGGTGGATCTGAAGAATATTTTTAAAGAAATTTCCTCATATTGCACCAAGTTAAAATCGGGCTCCTAAAGGGAGCACAAACATTAACTCAGGGACTCAATTTGAACAAACTTGAATCTCATCACACCAAAGATGTGGTGTACCAAATAAGAAAGGATTCTAACTGGTGAATCTGAAGAAGAAGATTTTTAAAGAAATTTCCTCATACTGCACTAAGTTGTTAAACTTTGGGCTCCAACAGAGAGCCCAAATATTAACCCAGGGACCAAAAATTGAACAAACTTGAATCTGACCCCCCTAAAGATGTTGTATACCAAATATGAAAGCATTTTGACTGGTGGATCTGAAGAAGAAGATTTTTAAAGATAATTCCCCATACTGCCCTAAGATAAAAATTCAGGCTCCTGTATTGAGCCCAAATATGAACCAAGGGGCTAAATTTTAACACACTTGTATCTGATACCCCTATGGATGTTGTATACCACATATTAAAAGATCCTGATCAGTGGTTTTGAAGAAATTTTTATTTTTGCAAATATGCAGACTCAGCATTTTTTCGAGCCCCCTCCCCCATAGAACACCCTGACACAACTGAAGGCAATTTTTTTTTACCATTCAATTCTACTGATCCAAAGGATGCTTAATAAAATAATAATTCTCGGATCCGTGTGGTTTGGGAGATATCGGCATTTGAAAATGTTTCTATGTTTAGCTCCTGGGGTTCCCACAGGGACATGGGGAAACATTTTTTTTTTTGCATGAATCAAGTACTTATGACTCAATAATACCACATATCCAATTTGGTTCAAACCGGACCATCAGTTCAGAAAACAGAAATTTCAGGTGAAGTAAAAAATCTTGCCCCTTCCAATACAAAGGCAAATATTGATCCACAAACTTTGTTTGAACAAACTTCATTCTACACCTCAAAAGGAAGCTCCATACCAAATATCAAGTCATTGTACCCACTAGTTCTTGGGAAGAAGATTTTTAAAAAATTTTGGAGCATTTTCCCCCCACCCCTTCCCTATGGGGCTGGGCACATTGATTTGAACAAAACAAAATGCAATGTCAGAACAAGCAAGCACCTCAAATTTAATTAAAACAGGTTCAGCAGTATAGGAGGAGCAGGTGCAAACACCATGTTCATGGACAATGGATGGTGAGTGATCACTATAGCTCATCCGGACTTTCAGTTAGGCGAGCTAAAAACAAAAGTAAGGAAAATGTATTTCTACTGTACTTCGTTTTTGCACTAGCTGATTTAACCAGTCAAAAACACATCAGTTGTGGAACTCATCAAAAACGCTCATCCATTCATCCATGACATGTGAAAACCAGATTTGGCAACTGATTTCATATCACCTAGTCAGCCATCAGAAAAGGAGATTTCTTGAACAGTAAATGTTAAAATTTTGTTATCTTTTGTTTTGTAACAAAAAATAAATAAATCAAAGACTACTGAAAAAATACTTGTTTCTCAGCACCTACTTAATCACTAAAAATCTGCCTCATAACTCTTTTTTTTACGTGGAAATCTCCTCACTAATATAGGATTAAAGACTTAACCAACCACATCTTGTTTGACAGAGCTCACTGAGCTCTGAAACACAAGATATATTTATTTATTTATTTATTGGTGTTTAAGGTCACATACTTATGTGCAATGGCTAATCATGACCGTGGCAGTTTTACGGGTGGAGGAAGCCACTGTACCCGGAGAGAACCACCGAGCAATGACGAGCAGCTGTCAGCTCTCCAACATCGTAACTCTGAACTCTGCACCGCAGCACAGGCAGGGTTAGATTGTAGTACACAGCGTCATTGTACCCCCATGTAGGCAATCGGGGTTAAATGCCTTGCCCAAGAACACAACGCGGGAGTGCGAATCAGCTGCTGAAATGGTCACCCATTCAACGACTAAACCGCGCTCGATGTTCCTTAACTTCGGTGATCTGACGAGAACTGGTTACCGCGACGTCACTGTGCCCCCACAAGATATATAGTTGGTTAAATTTGTAACTGCAGTATGGAAAATTAACACTGGATAAAACATTGTTTCTTCCACAGAATGGTGTTAAATAAATAATTTCAACTATTTTCGGTACTGTTCTGTGCATTAACAAAAAAAGAAAACCCCAAAGCCTTCCTCCTCATCATAAACTTAAGGGAAAATTGCCTTAGAAACAAGAAATTTGTTTTAATTGGCGCAAATACTAAAAAAAATAAAGTCAGGATTCCCAATGACAGCAGAGAATCAAATTCAAGCACTAAGCACGGCTCAAGGACTCTGAGCATGAGTTTCAAGAACTTTTCATATGACCTTACAACCGCATGAAAAACACAAAAGAATTTCAGCCCCGAGGATCTGATTTCTGGAAAACCCAACTAGCTAGATATATATCGTCCCTTGAGTGCAACAAACTTGTTGCATCAAGGGATAATATAGAGATCAAACATATGTGGTTCCTGACAGATTTTATGACATGGCAAGTATGCAAGGTGAGTTATCATGAAACTTCTTGTCTCAGAGATTATGGATAAGCTGAATTTAAGGGTGGTGGAAAATTAAGTACTTTTTCAAGGACAGAAAGAAATTCAAGCACTTTTCAAGGAAGGGGTTAAAATTAAAGGACTTTTCACTGAGTGGGAACTCTGAATGTTCAAGTTCAACAAATGCTAAGCAATACTAATCAATTTGTGCTATTATACCCCCTGTCTGTGTGCAAAAAGCAAGTCCAACATGTAGTACGTTTTCCAATAAACAAAGGGGCATAACTCTTGGATAAAATCCTTTGGCATTATAATTTTGCATTGTGGGTATTTGATAAATGATGGAGAATATAACCATCTTGACCCGTCTCGAAGCCTGGGGGTGCATGCAGTAGAAAAATAAAAAAGGGGGTGGGGGGGTGGGGGGGCTTAAAACGAGTAATCAAGCCTGCAAGTAAAGTCGGTGTGCATTGGAATGGGAAATGACTAATTATCCTTTGCAAAATTGGGTATCATCCGTTTTTGTAGAAAACCACCTTAGAAAGTGAGAGTACATTCCTAAATAAAAAATATCCACCCAATTATCTCACATATTTGTCAACTGTTTTAATAAGTGATCAGTTTAAAATGCTGAACAAATTGAACATCACCTCGATGTTTTGACAACTAGACTGCACTGTCAAGCCATATTATTTTCAGGTATCACATGCTTTGATTGTTATTTTGCATTAAAATTTAGAGTGAAAAAGTAGATAAAAATATGAAAAATATAAATAATAAAATTTTGATTATATTCCATTGTTTACTCGCTGGGTTTCCCCAACTATCAGTGTGATGTGATGTAAACTGTAGATAAAGTGGAGATCATGTGAGGTGCACAATGGGTTCAGATGATCAATATTACACTGAAAATATTGAAATTTTGAGAGAAAAATACCTGGTGAATTTTTCTAAATCTTCAGTAATAATCCCTGTCAGAGTATCCAAGATATTAACCCACCAATCATTGCTGCTAATATTTTTTCACACTAAAGAAAACAGATTCTGCACAAGACAACATGTGTACTTCAAAACTGAAGCGCTGTTCAATAGGGGTTATCCAAGTCTATAAATATCTTTATTTACAATCTGTGAGGAATCTCCTATGCAGTTATTTCCCTTTCATCAACAGCTGATTTTCAAAACTGTCACACCTCTCTTTTTGTGCTAAATAAAATGGATTCACAGCCTCATTCAGTGAATCAGCGAACTGAACATCAGTATATAGAGATTATTACCATTATGTGGATGTACAAAATAGTTATCTGAGAGAGCTCTCGGATACATATTTTGTACATCCACATAATGGTAATAATCATTTTATCTTACAATATATTGGGGATAAGTCAAGAATGAGACGAATATAGAACGAACTATTTATTTGTACGGATGAACAAAAAGAAAAAAATGGAACTCACGCGAAAGGAACATGCTTGTATCCGACCCCCTGATACAAACATCTGTATCAGGGACTCGGATACACGACAGTTGCGGAGTTATTACAGACAAAATACATGTTGATTGTGAGATAAATATTATTTATTTACAAAGTTTATCAAATAAAAGCTAAAAAAAGGTTACTCAAAAAATAAAAACTCCAATATCCAGTCCTGATTTGGTAAGTAGAATGTTACAACAAGACACCTATTTTCGTTTTTCTCTCCTGAAATTGACGTTTCAGCCAACTTGAAACTTGGGGAATGGGCTTACACACGAGTATGGGCTTGGACACAGGTCAGTACAGTAATACTAAAATTCTTATCGATCACTCAACTACTAGTGAAGTTGTGCAAAATTAAGTCTAAGGCCACACAAAGTAGATCTTGTTTCTCAAGCCATTTTTTGTAAAATTGCATGTGGGTGGACGGTTTTTAATTTTATTTTTAATTTTTGTAATTACTTCTTTGCCATTAAAAGTTTATGTTCTTGGTTTGTTTTATGTTTTAGGCCTCATAATCTACAGAATAGCATGGGTGGTGGTGTATTTCATCCCTTGAGAGCAAGAAGGCTTTGCAATGTTAAAGCATTTCAAAGCCATGTTGCACTAAAGGGACAAATTTATCAATTTTATTAACTTGGGTAAAATATCAGACACAAACCATTTAATTTTTATTTTTTTTTGAGTTTGCATTGGTTATAAAAAGATAACATGCGACAGCCAAAAGGACCATGTGGGAGGGCATGAGAAACAGAATTTTAACTTTTTAGGTCTGACATGTATGTTTTTCAACATTCAAAGGGGCATAACTCTTTGATGAAATCCTCTGGCCCAAAAAGTTGGCAATGTGAGTATTTGGCACTCGATGGCAAAGATAGTAACACATTCCAATGCAATTCATCAATTATTGGTGATATTACTTCAAATTTATAAATGAATGGACACACGGATGGGAAAATATAATCCAGTATACACCCAATCTCTTCAAGAGTTGGAGTATAACAATCACTTTGAGATTGAGGCTATAACAATGCCAAAGGAACATACACTTAATATGTTCACAGCAATTGATGTGTATTACTCACTTATCAAAAATATCCTCAGGAATTGAGTAAAATCATAGAACAGGGATATCTGCTTTCATAAAAGCATCTTTCAAATGATCTGGAGGGGTACAAGCCCAAGCTGGGCCAAGATTAATTTTGGTTATGGTACGTCCTTAAAGATGTAGCACACCAACAAGTTATTTACGGCCTCTCTAGCCAAGTTTGGATGACTGCTGTCCAAGCTCACTTTCCACTGAATTTTTAGTTTATTTGCCAGTGAGAATTATTAAAAGTGTATTTAGGCCTAAAAAAGTAAAAAATCTGTTTCTCAGGACCCCCAGCATGGTAATTTTGGCCGCCGCATGCTCTCTTTTTATAACCAAGCCAAACTAAAAAAAATGAAAATGAAATGGTTTATGTCTGATATTTTACCCAATTATTAAAATAATAAACTTGTCCCTTGAGTGCACAAGGCTTTGCAATGCTTTAGCATTGTAAAGCCTTCTTGATCTCAAGGGATGAAATACACCATCACCCATGCTATTCTATAGATTATGTGGCCTAAAACATAAAACAAACCAAGAACATGAACTCTTGATGGCAAAGAAATAATTACAAAAATAAAAAACCACCCGCCACATGCAATTTTACAAAAAGTGGCCTGAGAAACAGAAGATTATGAGGCCTAAAGTATAAAATAAACCAAGAATATGAACTTTTGTTGGCAAAGAAATAATTACAAAAATAAAATAAAACACTTTCTGCCCACATGCAATTTTACAAAAAATGGCCTGAGAAACAGAAGATCTACTTTGGGGGGAGGGCCTTATTTGTGATTTGAAAATAGATAAAAATTAAAATGCAGATAGGATCACTGATCCAATGTCGAGTTGGGACAGCACAAAAGTGGGTTTAATCATTATCAACTTATCGGCCGGAAGTTAAAAAATTTATAGTAATTTATATATTTTTTATACTTACCAACGACCCAGACTTAGCTGGTGCTAACTCTTAAATATTTAGGGCCAAACACAAATTTTACCCCCCAATCCCCAAAAATTGAATCAAAAACCGAAAATTACATGTCCTATATGGTCCTCCATACTTTTACTCCACTGCGCATGTGCAGTGTCAAGGAGGTCTCAAAACTGGCGCAATTATCATTTTTATAACCAGTGCCTGGTAAGCGTTATGTACTCAATGGGGAGGTATGAGTTCCCAACTCATGGGAGGGCCATTCCCATCTGGGTCATTGGTAAGTATAAAAAATATATAAATTACTATAAATTTTTTAACATTTTTATACTGTACCAATGACACAGACTTAGCTGAATAGTAAAAAGGTTGGAGAGCCTAGGACATAAGGAAAATCCAATAGGCTCAACTACATGTAACATAATTATCCCCTCGAGGAGAAAGGAGAAATAGGCTTTACATGTATCTTTCTTATTTGCATCAAAACGAGAAAGACACAACACCCTTCTGCAATTGAGCACAATAACATCAATGATCTCTATTAACCTCCAGTATAACCCATTATGCTAATATTTTTAAAGGAAAGCCAATAAATAAAGGAAGTCCAGAGAAATGAGACTCTTTATACTCATTAAAAGTGTCTGAGGATTGTATATTAACGCCCGTATGACACGTGACATATACAAATGCTTCACGCCGAGCTACACTTTAAAAATATTACATGGATGAGTAAACATTAGCTTTACACTATAAAATCACCCCGGTACGGACTCGGAATTACTGACTCCAGGAGAGGTATTCCCTTGATTTACACTATAAAGCAGGTGACTGAAGGGAACACAGTCCCCACCCCCCCCCCCCCTCCCCTTGCCCTGGATCAAATACTCAAGAGCGAAGAGGGCAGCAGGACAGAGTCACTGCCGGAACAGAAACCCTGCATAACTATAGTTGCAACTGTTTAGTGGACGACATTCTGAGCAACAGATAACGGACCTAAACAATGCAGATCTCCAGAAATGGACTCAATATTTCTAAGATACAAATTCATGAAAGTGGAAGGCTGAGAACAATATGCAGCTCTCATTAGATTTGTAATAGCAACACTATTAGCATAAGCCCAAGATGTAGAAAGAACTCTTACTTCATGAGCTGAAATCTTAAGCACAGACTGCTGAGTTGAAGATATATATCATAAGCAGTACAGGTAGTTAATTGAATCCATCTAGCAATAGAATGGACCGAAATGTAGAGGAAGCTTCCACGGCATGTCCCACAACAGACACCTGAGTAGATTAATCCATGGTCTCTGTGGAGATAGAGATGCTACCAACAGAACTGCATTGAGACTGTTTAACTTGAGCATTATCTGCTGAATCAACGGCGCTGGAGAATACACATATCCTATGATTCCGTCTCACAAGATCGATAGAGTGTCTACTGCAAACGCTTGAGGGTCCGAACATGGTGACACATACGTCTGCAACTGATTGTTGAGATGCGTCGCAAAAAAGTCCATCATTGGCCGCTCTCATTGGTAGCAAATCTGATTGAATACTCGTTTGCTGAAAGTCCATTCTGACGGCAACAAGCAGCCCCTCCGTGAAAGGGAGTCTGCTAGTACGTTCAGACGGCCCAGAATATGACGGACCGATAGGAGAACTTGATATTCTAGTCCAAACAGAAGGATTCATTCCGTTAACTTGAATAACAGAATGGAATGAGTGCCACCCTGGTTCCTAATATACGCTAATACCGTCGAATTGTCGGACAGAATTTGCATGTGAGCATTCTGAATAACGTTCATCCGATGATGTAGCTCAAGCCAAATTGACATCATTTCTTTGATGTTTATGTGCTTCATTAGGAACTGCAGATCCCAAAGATCCTGGCACTTCAAATACGTTGGGCTCAATGTTGCGTTCCAACCTGTTTGACTGGCATCCGTCAAAACTGTAAAACTCGGATCCAGCAATTGCAGTGGAACTCCCTGAGTTAACCACTGAATATCTGCCTAAGTCTGAATCTCTTGTTCACTTGATTTGACAAGAGGATGTCTGTATCGAGCAAATGAATCTTCACCCTCCAATTCTGGGTCAGAAAAATTTGGAGAGGACGAGTGCGTAGCTGCCCCATTGGAATAAAATCCACGGCAGCTCAGCACAAACCTATCAGTCTCATGAAATCTCTCCCTGTAACTTTGTCTGTGAAGACAATAGCGAGTGTAACAACTGATTAATTTCGCTCTGGTTAACGGCAGACGAACGAGATTGTTGTGCATCTCGAAGCTCATCCCCCGGTGGGTGAATGACTTGGACGACACCAGATCCGACTTCTCCTTGTTTACTTATGAAACCGAGACATCGGAGCAATAGAAGCAGATTCTGCACATCGTTCTGAAGCGTTAACTCATTGCCATACCTTTGAAGAATGTCGTCCAGGTAGGCCGACATTACCGCAGATGAATGAGCTCGGAAATGAGTCATTACCGAGTTCATTATTCGAGTGAAAGCCCAGGGCGCTAGATTCAGACTGAAGCACATTGCTCGGAGCTGATACACGACTCCTATGACGGCAAAGCAAAGATACTTTCTGAACGCCTGATGTACCATGACGTGAAAGTACGCATCTTTGAGATCTATGCATGTAGCAGAGTCGTTCACCTGAATACTCGCTCTGACCGATCAGATGGTCTCCATATAGAATCTTGGAGCCACGATCAGCTTGTTTATCCAGCTCAGATTTATGAGTGGACGGAATGAGCCGTCTGGTTTCGGAACCAGAAAAGGATGGTTGTAGAAACCTGGAGATTCCTGGATTTCTACGATCTCTATCGCGATCTTCTCCAGAAGAGACTGGACTTCTGATGGAAGCGAGCCTCTTTCCTGCAGACTTGACGGAAGCTGAGTCCATCTTGGACTTCGAGTTAACGGAGGTTTTCCTCTGAAGGACAATTTAGTCCTTCCGAAATCACCCCTCAAACCTAAGGGACATCCGTAATCTACTCCCAATTGATTGAGAAACTCGACAGTCTTCTGCCCACTGGAACACGATAGAGGTTAATACCATTAGCTCCTGGTCCTGCGAGGCTTGCGGAAGGAGAAACCATGTCCTCCATGGCCCGCACCTCGCCCTGTCAACCTAGAGGCATCCGACCGGATGTCTCAGCCAGTATTACAGCCCCTACCTGAGTCACTACTCTGACGGTTTCTAGAGTAAGACTTAGAGACCTCTATAGGAACTTCCCTTGGACGTATTCACCCCAGAAGTGCCTGTCCTACTCTTCTCCGCTGAATCCGACTTTTTGGAAGCGGATTTGAATAGCAGAGAGTCTGAAACTTTCTTCGATATCTGATCATAGATTGCGGAAAGCTTGCCATCGAAGAGAAGCTCTCCGGAGACCGGAGCGACTCTGAGAGAGTTTTTCACCTTACTATCCACACACGTGGATGTAGCCAGGGCCACGTCACGTCTAACCAACTCCATATTGCCACTAAAAGGGCGGAGTTATACGTGGAGAATGCTAAGGCCCTTGAAAGAACTCTTAAGGAGGTTGTACATCCTGGAATTCTTTTCCTTCGAGACGTAAAGATGACTCTCTGGTAAGGTGAACTGTGTACGATAATACGTCTAAGCTAGCCCTGTTAGATGATATTGTCGTTTCCAATGTCGTGGTTGGAATTGACGTAGACGACGGTATAGACAATACTAGGTCTTCGGTCTGGTCGTCTAGACGCAGAGGAACTCTCGGAATGCTCTGTCCTGCCATTTCGAATTATTCCTTGAATTGATGAAAGGCAGATGTAGAGCATTTGCCGATAAGAAACCGGACCTGCCCGTTTTGGTAGCAAGTTATATATAGCGTCATTCAATAGTTCAAATGTCCATGAGACATTTCTGGACTGTGTCAGAAACTCAGGGACGATGTCCCTAAACCGATTAAAGAATTCTGTGTCCAGTGGCGCTATCAGTCTCTTATCCAGCAACTCAACATTTTGGTCCAGAGGAACAACGTCAGATGATAATGCTGGATGCACTCTACGGCAATTTATGTTGTTCTGAAAGGGAAAATTACAACTCCTCCGTATCCCTTTCGCCATCCTGTCGGACCACTTAAAATTCTTGGTCGTCCGTGCCTGAACCTGCAGCGAAACGTACCGACCCAGCTTCCTCGGATAATTTCCTGATCCGACAGAGTTTCTGTCGGATGCTGGGATGGTGCGATAATTTGTAACGAAGGTCTGTGGAGCTGCGGTCTTACAGGATTTAGCCGCTGGAAGTTCCTTGGACGTTGACTCCTGCATACTTCTTATATGCAAACGTCCGGAGTATGAAGGCCTCGTACCCTTGGCTACCGGATGGGGTGACCTGGTCGCCATAGAATCACTGGTCGGTGATGTTGGTTGGATATCACTGGTCATGTAGCCAAGGTGCGGTAGTGTGTGCTGCCATGAGAATGAGAAAGCCCAAAGAGCAGGCTCTAACAGAGAGTCCCAAGCGGTGGACGTATGCTCCGACTGAAAAACGTTTTGTACCACAACATCTGGGCCCAGATGTTGTTGTACGAGAGAGGGACCTCTCTCGCTCGCAACCCGGATGGACCTGGACGAGCTAGGCTTCCTCCATACCATCCTCTTATCCATCGTCACTGGGTGTGCACATTGTATTTTTATAGTGCTCGCATCACCCAAATCTCCTTTCTGGACCGCAACGGACGAACCCGGATGCTGAGCCATTCGATGAATGGTCACTACACCGGGCGAGCTAGCAGACACCAACGCTGTCGATCCTACTTGGGACCTCTTAGGCAATTGACGTATCTGCATGAGCACTTTTACCACTAGCTCTTCATTTGACTGTGACGACGGAAGCACACTTTTCGAAGACATCACGGTAACATCACCCTGTTCATGTTCCTCAATGAGGCCTGTGGAGCCGCGGTCCTACGTAATTATCCACTGGAAGCTCCAGGGAGATTCATTCCTGCATTTATATAATATGCTAACGTCCCAACTGGAAAGGCCTCGTGTCCTTGGCTAGCAGATGGAGTGACCTGATCGATGTGTATTTCCTGGTCGGCAAAGCAGGAACACCAGAGACGTTCATTCCTGCATTTATATAATATGCGAATGTCCCCTGGAAATCTGTGGTCACATAGCCAAGGTGCGGTTGTGTGTGTTGACGTGAGGCTGAGGAAGCCAATATAACTGCCGCGTCGGACTGTCTATGCGACGGAGCGTCCCGAGCAGGAGGAGTGGATGTAAGCTCCGACTAACAAACGAACATACAACAACATTGCGGCGCAGATGTTCATGTAAGAGAGAGGGGGCCTCTCTCGCTCGCAGTCCAGGTGGACCTGGACGAGCTACCTACCGGACTGACAGGCTTCCTCCGTACTATCCTTGGATCTGTTGTTGCTGGGTGTGCTCATTCGATGTTTTATAGTGCTCGCATCACCCAAACTAATTCTCTGGACCGCAACAGACGAACCCGGCTGCCGAGCCATTCGACACCGGGCGGACTAGCGGACGATCAATGCCTTCGATCCTACTAGGGAACTCTTCGGCAATTGTCGTATTACCTTGAGCACTTAGTCACTAGCCCTAATATTGCACTGATGGAGACACACTTGTTGAAGACAACACGGAAACATCACCCCGTTCTTGTTCTTCTGAAAAAGAGACTGATAAAGTAGAGTGACCCTGCGGAGAGAGGACCGGAATGGACGCCTCACCACTATGAAAATACCGTGACACACGTCTCCAACGTTGTCATTCCAATCAACACACACAGAGAAAGAATTAGTGCGAATATATTGACTACAAGAAACACAATGAACCCGAGAATCAGAGGATGATTTCCTTGCATTACAATTTGAACAAAATTTTTTTTCATCAAGAAAGAAATATACACAGTCATAGTACTCACACTAACCCTTGAAACAAAGATACATAATATAATATAATCCATTATAACATTTCGAAAGAAAATAATTTCAAAAAAAAAAATTTTTGAAAAAATTTTCAGAAGAGCCCAAGTTCCCAATGGGAACAATGAGCCCAAATGGATCCCAAAAAAGCCTAAGGGTGGACAAAAATTTTAAAACCATTTAAAAAAATTAATGTAACACTTACGGACAATATTAATGTATCTTGCTATGAACTGAACTAAGCAGAGGACAAGTAATCACTATCAGAAGCAACCGTTGTCAACATAAACAAAAAGTGTACAAAACCAGAAACATGACTCCAGGCACTGATAAACATGGCCCGAAATCAGTTACCAATTTAAACACTATCTGATGCAAAACAGAGACTTCCAGAGAAGAAACTGCAGAACATCAGATGGTAGATGCAGACCAAAATGCCTAAACACCCAAGGGTGAGGATGTAGAGATGGGGAAAAAACAGAATATTATTCTGTTACCAAGCCAAAACTCCCAAAACATTTTAGTAATCAACATTACAAAAAATATGCCAAAAGCATGGGAGAATAGCTAGGGGGGTTATAAAGGAAAGGGAGAGAGGAAACACTGAACAACAATGGTATATTCATAGCAAGAATGACAACATAAGGGCCATGCCTCGAAAATAGGCAACATGAAATAATTTCGTAAAAAAATTATAAGTTACAGCCCTGAACATTTCCTGTCACCGTTTCTTCCTCTCATCCTTCTATTTCCTCCTTAGATCCACCATTTCTCTCATAATTATGTGTCTGGTATCATTTAAACTGAGATTTACAAGCACAAATATCAGTGAGATGTAACTGATGTGAGGGCCAAACAAAGAATGATAATTGTGCCAATTTCGAGACCTCCGTGACACTGCGCATGCGCAGTGGAGTAAAAGTATGGAGGACCATATAGGACATAAAATTTTCGGTTTTTTGATTCAAATTTTGCAAAATTTGTGTTTGGCCCTAACTATTTAAGAGTTAGCACCAGCTAAGTCTGCGTCAATGGTACAGTATAAAAATACCAATTGTTTACAATTTACTATGTGAAGAGTCACTGTGATCTTGACCTTTGACCTAGTGATTGCAAAATAAATAGGGCTCTTTCTTGCACCAATGGCAACCTACCTATGAAGTTTCCTGAACGTGGGTGGAACCATTGTCAAATTATCATCTGGAAACCAATTGTTTACGATGGACTATGTTGAAGATCACTGTGACCTTGACCTTTCACCTAGCAAGTCCAAAATATATAGGGTTCTTCCTCTCACTGATGCCAAACTACCTATGAAGTTTCATGAATGTGGGTTGAACCATTATCAAGTTATCATCCGGAAACCAATTGTTTTGATATACTATGCTCAGGGTCACTGTGACCTTGACCTTTGATCTGGTGAGCCCAAAATAAGTAGGGTTCTTCCTCTCATGAAGGCCAACCTACATATAAAGTTTCATGATTGTGGGTTGAACCATAGTTAAGTTATCATCCGGAAACCAACTGTTTATGATTTACTATGTTCAAGGTCACTGTGACCTTGACCTTTGGCATAGCAAGTCCAAAATAAATAGGGTTCTTCCTCTCATGAAGGCCAACCTACATATGAAGTTTCATGGACATGGGTCGAACCATTATCAAGTTATCATTCAGAAGCCAATTGTTTATGCTCGCCCGCCCAACCGCCTGCCAGCCATTAATCAAACTATAACTTGAGTTTGACTTCGTCACAAGTCGAATAAAAATGAACTTATAAGGCCACACACAAGTAGATCTTGTGTTTCTTGGTCCATTTTTTTTTAAATGCATGCAGGCAGGCAGGCTTTTGTTTTATTTTTATCTTTTGAATTATTATTTCTTTTTCTTCCAAAGTTCATATACTTTATGCCCTCATAATCAACAGAATAACATGGGCAGTGGTGTATTTTATCCATTTTATTAACTTGGGTAATTTATATTACCTAAACCAGTTAATTCTAATTTTTTTAAAGTGTGGAGAGGTAATAAGAAGAGAGTGTGAGGCAGCCAAAACGACCAAATAGGAGGATCTAAGTAACTGGATACTATTATTTTTACTGCAACTTTGGTTTTTCTGGAGAAGTAGTGTTTTGAGATTGACCAGTAACTTTCTGTCATACACTTTTCCACTGGACAAGTTGTTTGAAAAGTATTTCCTGAGCCCTGCGGTTAACTGGTAGAGTATCAGAAGCCACTATCAGGGCTCTAGTGAAAAGTGCTGAAAGCCACTCTAGTGGCTTTACTCTGTGCACATTAGCTTGGTGTTTGTGCAGTAGTAGATAAAGGAAGGTTGATATAAAATTGTTTTGTTACAATTTAATGGAGAGTGCCAACAGGCCATCTCCAATGAATAGTAACAAAACAACTATTGATGAACAAAATCTTGCTAAACTGAGACTCCTCTTGCTGGCAGTACTGTGTCTTGGAAACAAGAGGTGCACATCGGTGATGCAGGCGTCGAGTTGTAACTGCTTTCTTCTTGCACTCTCTACTGAAAATCATAAATGTCATCGTGCTGAGCTCAAAAACTGGGTCAGTTTTCAAACTCACCTGTGATATTGTTGCAAAAGACCCCTGTATGGCAATATTGGTCAAATCGGAGAACGTTTGTTCAAGTTATTGCGCTAATGAGCTCAAATTCGTAAAATTTATGAATTAAGGCCCATAACTCTCTAACAAAAAATCAGGCCACACCAGTTTTCGAACTTGCTTGAGATATTATTGCAAAAGACCTGCATGGCAAATATTAGTCAAATCAGAGCTCAAAATTCATTAAAAATTTTCTAATTAAGGCCCCCAACTTTGTAATGAAAAATCAGTCTGGGCCAGTTTTCGAACTCGCTTGAGATGTTATCGCCAAAGACCTGTATGGCAAATATTAGCCAAATCGGAGAACATTTGTTGAAGTTATTATGCTAAAAGTGCGAAGAGGCCTGCCCACCTGGATGCACACCATCTCCCTCCCCCCTTCCCCTTGCTCTGGGTCAAATACCCCAGAACTAAGAGGGCAGCAGGACAGAGTCACTACCGGAACAGAAAGCCTGCATAACTATAGTTGCAACTGTTTAGTGGACGACATTCTGAGCCACAGATAACAGAACTAAACATCGAAGGGTGCCAGAAATGGACTCAATATTTCTAAGATAAAAATTTGTGAACATGGAAGGCTGAGACCAATATGCAACCTTCATCAAATCGGTAATAGCAACACTATTACCATAAGCCCAAGATGTAGACAGCGCTCTTACTTCATGCGCCAAAATCTTAAGCACAGACTGCTGAGTTGAAGTCAATTTTTCATAAGCAGTACGGATAGTTAATTGAATCCACCTTGCAATAGAATGGACTGTAATGTCCTTTCTATTAGGCAGCAGAGACAGAAAGAAATGCTTACGTCCCTTTCTGATAAACTCAGATCTACGTTTGGAAATACACATGGCCCTAACTGGACAGGGCAAAGGCCTATGACTGTCTGAAGACGGAAGAGCCTTAATAACAATAGGTTCAGGATACTTATTAGGAGCCTGATTCTTAGCCAAAAATCCAACATTAGTAGAATCATCAACCGATAGTGCATGAAGCTCACTAACTTTTCTGGCAGAAGAGAAAGCTAAGAGAAAAGCTGTCTTATAAGATAAGAATTTGAAGTCCACTGTATCAAGAGGCTCAAATGGTGCTTCTTTTAGCTTCAGAAGAACCCAAGCTAAGTTCCACTTAGGAATTAACCTAAGGGTTCTAGGTCTATTTATTGAAAAGTTTTTCAGTAACTTAGATAAAGAGACATTAGATCCAATCTGTAAGCTATCATGATGAGCATAGGTATCCGATAGCATAGACCTATAACCCTTAATGGTTATTGGCTGCAGTTTGATCTCGTCAAACAAATATACCAGAAAATTAGCAATGTCTGGAATGGAGGAGTCACAAATAACAATAAAATGATCCCAACACCACCGATAGAAAACCTTCCACTTAGCAGCATAATTTAGCGAAAAGGAGGTCCTCCTACAGTTAGAAATTGCGTCCACTGCTCGTCCTGTAAATTGCTTGCTGTGCAAGAAGGACCGCACAACGGAAATACGTGAAGGTTGAGACCTTGTGGGTTGTGATGCAGTGTGTGCGATTTCCCCTGCGAAAGAAGGTCCTCCTGTGGAGGAAGCTTCCGCGGAATGTCCCTCAACAGACACCTGAGTAGATTTATCCATGGTCTCTGGGGTGACAGAGATGCTACGAATAGAATCTTGCATTGAGATTGCTTGATTTTCAGCAATATCTGCTGAATCAACGGAGCTGGAGGATACGCGTATCCTATCATTCCGTCCCAAGAGATCGAGAGGGCGTCTACTGCAAATGCTCGAGGATCTGGGCATGGCGACACGTACGTCTGCAACTGATTGTTGAGATGCGTCGCAAATAAGTCTATCATTGGACGATCCCATAGGTAGCAAATCTGATTGAATACTCGTTTGTTGAGAGTCCATTCTGATGGCAACATATGGCCTTTCTGAGAAAGGGAGTCCGCTAGAATGTTCAGACGACCCGGAATATGACGGACCGATAGAAGAACTTGATGCTCTAGGACAAACAGAAGGATTCTTTCCGTTAGATTGAACAACGGAATGGAATGAGTGCCTCCCTGGTTCCGAATATACGCTACAACTGTCGAATTGTCGGACAGAAATTGAACATGCAAATTCTGAATGATGTTCATCCACTGACGTAGCGCAAGCCAATTGACATCATCTTTTGATGTTTATGTGCTTGTTTAGGAACTGCGGATCCCAAAGACCCTGGCACCTCGAATCTGATGGGCTCAAAGTTGCGCCCCAACCTGTATGACTCGTATCCGTCAATATCATAAAAATCGCAACATCGACACCATAGTAGACACGGCAATGACAATTCCAAGTCGTCTGCCTGGTCGTCTAAACGCAGAGGAACTCTCAGCACGACCTGCCCTGCCGTTTCAAATCTATATCTTTGATTGATGAAAGGCAGCTGTAGAGCATGAGACGATAAGAAACCTGATTTGCCAGTCTTAAAGGCTAGATTGAATATAGCGTCATTAAGAAGTACAAATGTCCGTGACATTTCTGGACTGGGTCGGAAAGTCAGGCTCAATGTCCCTATTCCGGCCGAATAAATCTGTGTCCAGTGACGCTTTCAGTCTCTTATCAGGTGACGCAGCATTTTTGGTCCGGAGAAACAACTTCTAAAAGGTGTTGCCAGATGAAATCTACGGCCACCTTAAGTTGTTCGGAAAGGAAAAATTTCAGCTGCGCTGATTTGTTTGTTGGTGGTGGTTAACGTCACATATTTATGCACCATGGCTAATCGTGACACAACATGGAGATGAAGTCAAGTTTAGTCAATCGTTGATCTACATGTTGCCCATTTTAGAGGACTTTCACCCCAAGCATTGGTGACTGGGTCCTATTTTACTAGTAAAGCAGAACTGGTTTACCACAGTAAACAAGTGCTGCTTACTTCCCGGGGTTCCCTTTTACCATCCGCCTGGACCACATAAGAATCTTGGTCGTCCCTTTCTGACTCTGCAGGGGAGCGAACCGACCCAGCTTCCTCAGACAGTTTCTTTACTGAAAAAGTTTCTGATGGCTGCTGGAATGCTGCGATGAATTGAGCTATCTGTGATAGCCAGTCAGTCACGGAGGCCTGTGGAGCCGCGGTCTTACATAATTTAGCCGCTGGAAGCTCCTGGGGCGTTAATTCCTCCATATTTCTCATATGCGAACGTCCCGACTGGAAAGGCCTCGTGTCCTTGGCTAGCGGATGGCGTCACCCTGTTCTTGTTCCTCTGAAAAAGAGACTGAAACAAGAGGCCCCAGGGGGCCTGAGGGCGCTCACCTGTATACCACATATCAAGTCTCTGCTACTGGTGGTTCATTAGAAGATTTTCAAAAAATAAGGCCATTTTTTCCACACCCCTCTGCTCAATATGAGCCGAAACCTAATTTGCATAAAAATCAAAATTCCCCTATATAACCACTACTTACATGAAATTTAATTAAAATGTGGCCAATGGTTTAGGAGAAAGAGGCTCAAACACCACCTTCACGTAGGACGACGGACGATAGACGACGGACGATGGATGGACGACGGACGAAGAGTGATAAGAAAAGCTCACCCTGACTTTCAGTCAGGGGAGCTAAAAACTAGAGTGACCCTGTGGAGAGAGGACCGGTATGGACCTCTCACCACTAACAATATACCGTGACACACGTCTCCAACGTTTGTCATCTGAATTGGCACACACTGAGCAAGAATTAGTGTGAGTACACAGACTACAACAAATACAATGAACATGAGAATCCGAGGAAGACTTCCTCGATTAACAATTGAACAATATTCTTTCATTTTGAAAAAACATTAAACAGTCATCGTACTCGCACCAACCCTTGAAAACAAAGATACATAATAATAATAATCCATTACAAACATTTAGAAAATTAATTCAAAAGAAAAAAAATTTTTCGAAAAATTTTCAAGATGAGCCCAAGTTCCCAATGGGAACGATGAGCCCAAATGGATCCCAAAAAAGCCTAAGTGTGGACAAAAATTTTTAAAACATGTTTAAAAATTAATGTTACACTTACGGACAATATTAATGTATCTGACTATGAGTAGAACTAATAGAAGACAAGGAATCACTGTCAGAAGAAACTGTTGTCAACATAAACAAAAGAGAATAAAAACTGGAAACAAGACTCCAGGCACTGAAAATATGGCCCAAAATCAGTAACCAATTTTAACACTATCCGATGTAAAACAGAGGCTTCCTGAGAAGAAACTGCAGTACATCGGATGGTAGATGCATGACCGAAACGCCTAACCACCCTAGGGTGAGAACGTAACCATGGGGAAAAACAGAATAAACATTCTGTTACCAAGCCAAAACTCCCAAGAAATTTCAGTAAAAAAATTACAAAAATTATGCCAAAAGCATGGGAGAATAGCAAGGGGGGTATAAAGGAAAGGGAGAGAGGAAACTCTGAACAAACTGTGGAAATTTCATAACAAGAATGTAAACATAAGGCCTATGCCCCGAAATTAGGGAACATGAAATAATTTTGCATAAAAGTTATAAGTTACAGCCCTGAACAAATCCTTCCACTGTTTCTTCCTCTCATCCTCTTATTTCATCCTTAGATCCACCATTTCTTTCATGATTTTATGTCTGGCATCATTTAAACTGAGATTATAAGCACAGATATCAGTGAGATGTTACTAATTGAAGTGCCAAACAAAGAATGAGGATTTGGCTCCAATTTCGGTACTTCCTGGACACTGCGCATGCGCAGTGGACAAAAGTATGGAGGACCACATAGGACATCTAATTTTTGGATTTTGATGCAAATTTTGGGGATTGGTGGGGGGGGGGGGGGGGCAAAATTTATGTTTGGCCCTAGAATTTAAGAGTTAGCACCAGCTAAGTCTGGGTCATTGGTACAGTATAAAAATATGGCTACTTGTTAACAGCAACATAGATAAGAAGTCAAGTTTTACCAATCATTCATACCTATGCTGCCCACTTTAGAGGACTTCCACCCCTGGTGATTTTTCCAGGTGCTATTTTACAGGAAAAACACAACTTGTTTATTGGAAAAGTTAATTAGTTAACCCATACCTATCTGTTTTTCTATTTCTCATAAAATCAAGTAATAGCTGCTATAATGCATCCATGACTTGATTTGAAAAACTCAAAAGCCTCACATCAAAAAATCAACAATAAGAAGACTAGACCAATTCTTAGGTATATTCATATAAACCATCAGGCAAAGACTACATCCCTTGGATATCTTTCATGAAACCTATGATATGCTGTTATGTGTCACACCAATGTAATGTTGGCTGTTATGGAGCTTTATCAAGTAGTTCAGCAGAGGTGGTGTCAAGGGGGAGGTCAGCGGGGGCTGCAGTTCCCCTGTTGGAGAAGTCTAGCCTACCTGTTGGGGGAAACTGCCTCCTTTATAGTTGTGTTGCCAGGGGATACCCTAGACCCCCTCTCAGGGGACACAAGTCCCATTGTCGGGAAAATCCTGACACTAACCACTGTAGTTAAGATAACACAATTTCTCCAGAATAGCTTCTGTCATGATTGCAACAGAGACTATGACACTGAAAATGGTAGACAAAACTAATATCACAGTTTATACACAAATTATCCAAGGCCCTACAAAGTATATCTTCTGTTTCTCTTGCCATTTTTTGTAAAATTGCATGTGGGTGGGCAGTTTTTTATCTTGTTTTATTTTGGTAATTATTTCTTTGCCATCAAAAGTTCATGTTCTTGGTTTGTTTTATGTTTTAGGCCTCATAACCTGCAGAATAGCATGTGGGTGGTGTATTTCGTCCCTTGAGTACAAGAAGGCTTTGCAATGCTAAAGCACTGTAAAGCCTTGTTGCACTCCAGGGACAAATTTATCAATTTAATAAACTTGGGTAAAATATCAGACATAAACAATTTACTTTTTATTTTTTTTAGGTCCAAAGGATAATTTTTATTGATTTCTGGAAAAGATGTCTTGTTTATAGAATGCTGTGCAGCAACTGTAGGATTGGGGTGGGGTTGGAGTAAGATAAAGGTTATTTGATTATCAGAAAGCACATCTGTTTGGTTGTTCTAAAATATAATATATTATATTTTAGTGAGCATTTATGCAACTAACTGGCTGAGTGCTAGAAGCCCACATTTGGGCTTTACTCTGAAGTGCCTGAACCACAACTTAAAGGCTCCATATTCTGTGGATGTGCTTCATGTTATCTTTAAGGTGAAATTATTCAGTCTGCAAGGATTTGCTTTGTTGCAATTTGTGGGAGAGTGCCCATAGGCACTCTCCCATAAATTGTAACCAGGTAAAGACATGTAAACAAATTTTGCTGACCAGAATTCAATTAATGCTCTACCAGTTAAAGAGTCAAAGATGGATATTCAATTTCAAGTTGGCCTTCTTGTGTCATCTTTGAATTGAAAATACAGGTGTACTTACCAATGCAAATGTTATACTCTTCAATTCATCTGGTTTATCTAGGATCTTCTGTAAATTAGCAGCAACTGCAGAAAAAAAATGGATTTCCATAATATAATATTATCCAAAAATAATTAAATTTTTTAATTTATCTATAATACCAATACATTTGCAGCCAGTTATGCTACAGCACCAAAACATACGTTTGCAATTCCAGAAATAGACATTTTATCACAACAATATTCATGCACATGAACTTAAGTCGAAGTTAAATGCACATAAAGCTAAAAAATATATCTGATAATACTGCCCCTTATACAGAAGAAAAAAGCCAATATGAAACAAACTGTTTGTTTTATAGTATTGAAAAATATAGAACCTTAGTGAGCACGCTCACATACACCATGCGCCCCGAGATATTTCAAGCTCTATAATCATTTTTTAAAAATAAACATAGATTCTAGGAATACTGCAAAAAACAGTGTTCTGTAGTTTCAACGGTATTGAAAGAATTCAAGCAGAGAAAAATCCTGGAAAACTGTAATTTTGATGAACTTTTCAAAGTCTATGGGGCCGTAATTTTGGTAAAAATAAGTGGAGCGGAACAAAACCCAAACTTGTTCTGTAGGCCACCATGTTAGACTAACATATCAAAAATCAGCTCAATATCTGGAAGCGTGTAGGAAAAAAGTCAGGAAAACTGTAATTTTGATGAACTTTTCAAAGTTCAAGGGCCGTAATTTCGGTAAAAATCAGTGGAGCAGAACAAAATGCAAACTTGATCTGTAGGCCACCATGACAGACTAATATACCAAACATCAGCTCAATATCTGGAAGCATGTAGAAAAAAAGTCCGGGAAACTGTAATTTTAATGCATTTTTCAGAGTCCAAGGGTCGTAATTTCGATAAAAATCAGTGGAGCGGAACAAAATGCAAACTTGTTCTGTAGGCCACCATGTTAGACTAACATACCAAAAATCATCTCAATATCTGGAAGCGTGTAGGAAAAAAGTCTGCAAAACTGTAATTTTGATGAACTTTTCAAAGTTCAAGGGCCGTAATTTCGGTAAAAATCAGTGGAGCGGAACAAAATGCAAACCTGATCTGTAGGCCACATGTTAGACTAACATACCCCAAAACAGCTCAATATCTGGAAGCGTGTAGAAAAAAAGTCCGGAAAACTGTAATTTTGATGAACTTTTCAAAGTTCAAGGGCCGTAATTTCGGTAAAAACCAGTGGAGCGGAACAAAATGCAAACTTGATCTGTAGGCCACCATGTTAGACTAACATACCAAAAATCAGCTCAATATCTGGAAGCTTGTAGAAAAAAAGTCCGGAAAACTGTAATTTTGATGAATTTTTCAGAGTCCAAGGGCCGAAATTTCGGTAAAAATCAGTGGAGCGGAAAAAAAATGCAAACTTGATCTGTAGGCCACCATGTTATACTCACATACCAAAAATCAGCTCAATATCTGGAAGCGTGTAGAAAAAAAGTCCAGAAAACTGTAATTTTGATGAATTTTTCAGAGTCCAAGGGCCGTAATTTCGGTAAAAATCAGTGGAGCGGAAAAAAATGCAAACTTGATCTGTAGGCCACCATGTTAGACTCACATACCAAAAATCAGCTCAATATCTGGAAGCGTGTAGAAAAAAAGTCTGGACTGACGGACTGATGGACGGACCAGTCAAAAACATTATACCCCTGCAACTTCGTTGCATGGGGTATAATAAACAGGTTGCAAAGTGGTGTACTGTAACATACCATTGTGATAATGGTTAATATACTAGGGATGTTAAAAAATTTATAGTAATTTATATATTTTTTATACTTACCAATGACCCAGACATAGCTGGTGCTAACTCTTAAAATATAGGGCCAAACACAAATTTTGCCCCCCAATCCCCAAAATTTGCATCTAAAACTAAAGAAAACATGTCCTGAGAGGCCCTCCACACTTCGCCCCTACTGCGCATGCGCAGTGTCAAGGACGTTCCGAAATTGGCGCCATTTATCATTCTAATAACCAGTGCCTGGTAAGCGCTATGTACTCAGCGGGGAGGCAAGAGTTCCCAACTCCTGGGAGGGCCATCCCCATCTGGGTCATTGGTAAGTATAAAAAATATATAAATTACTATAAATTTTTTAACATTTTTATACTGTACCAATGACCCAGACATAGCTGAATAGTAAAAAGGCTGGAGGGCCAAGGACATAGAGCAAAATGGAATACGCTCAATAAAATAAAATAGAGTCATCCCCTGTAGGGAAAAGAAGTAATAGGTCTTACATGTATCTTTCTTATTTATGATAAATTAGAAAGATACAACACCTTCCAAAATTGAGCTTCATACATCCATGTACTCTATTAATATCCAATAATCCTTATACTAATAATTTTTAAAGTAAGTCTAGAGAATAGAGACTCTTATACTCCTAAAAGTGTGTGAGAATTGCATAATCATGTCCGTTGACATATGCAATATTCAAAAGCCATACTTTAAAAACTAAGACTTGAATGAATTTTATAAACTTAAACTTCTCACTAAACAACCATCCCAATAACAGCTCAGAATTACTAACTCCGGAGGAGGTATCCCCTTGTTTTCATAGTAAAAACAGGTGACCCAAGGGAACACCCTCCCCCCCCCCCCCCCCCCTTTTTCTTGCCCTGGGTCAAATAGCCCAGAGCGAAGAGGGCAGCCGAACGGAGACACTGCCGAAACAGACAGCCTACCTAGCTATAGTAGCAACTGTTAAGTGAATGACATTCTGAGCAGTAGATAATAGACCTAACAATAGAGGCCTCCAGAAATGGACTCGATATTTCTGAGATAAAATTCATGAATGGATGGCTGAGCGCAATGAGCAGCCTTCAAAAATCTATAATAGCAACACTATTAATGTAAGCCCAAGAAGTAGAAGAACTCTTACTTCATGAGCCGAAATCTTAAGCACAACTGCTAAGCCAATGATATACCATAAGCAGTACGCTAGTTAATAGAATCCATTAACAATAAAATGGAGCGTAACGTCCTTCTACTAGACATCAAGACAGAAGAAGCTTACGCCCTTGTAATAAACAGATATCTGTTTATAAATACATAAACTGTACCCGGAAAGAGTAAAGGCCTATGCCCATACGAAGACGGAAGGACCTTAAAATAATAGGTTCCGGATAATAGGAGCCTAACTCTTATGCAACAATCCAACCTAAATAGTAACGGAAGTATTGATTCCGAAACTATGAAAGTGAAAATCATCCATCGATAGTGCATGAAACTCACTGACTCTACAGTAAAAGAGAAACCAACAGAATTACTGTCTAAAAGGTCAGAATTTGAAAACTACTGTTTCCAGAGGCTCAAATGATTACTTAGCTAAATAAGAACCTGAAGTTAAAATCCGTATAGGAATTTAATCTAAAGATTCTAAGTCTATTTATCAAAAAGTTACTAACTGACTTAGATAAAGAGACAAAAGACTCAATTGTAAACTGTCGTAGAGTGCATAGGTATGAGGTAACATAAACCTATAACCTAAATAACAACAGGCTGCAGTAGATCTTGTGAAACAAGTATACTAAAAAATAGCAATGAGTAGTATGGAGGGATCAACCATATGAACATAATGATCCCTACACCACGACGGAAGAGCCTCCACTTTAGTCGCACAGAATAGCGAAGAAGAGGATCTCCTATAGTAAGAAATCGCGTCCAAAGCTCGTCCAGTACAGTGCTTACAATGCAATACGGACCACACAACGGAATACATGAAGGTTGCGACCTTGCTGGTTGTGATAAAGAAGACACGATTTACCCAGTGAAAAAAGATCCTCACATAGAGGAAGATTTCACGTTAAGATCCACAGTAGACAAGAGAGTAAAATACTCATGATCTCTGTGAAGATAGAGATGCTATCAACAGAAATGTATTGTGGTTGTTTATCTTAGCAATACCTGCTAAAACAACAGCGCCGGAGGATACGCGTATCCTATCATTCCGTCCTATAGATCAATAGAGCGTTAACAGTATTAGCTCAGAGATCTGGACAAGCCAACACATACGTCTGCAATTGATTAGCAAGCTGTGTCATAAATAAAACATCATTGGGCGCTCCCATAGATAGCAAATCTGATTGAATACTTGTTTGTTGAGAGTCCATTCTGACAGCAACAAGCGACCCGTAAGAGAACGGGAGTGCGATAAAACAATCAGACGACCCAGAATATGACGGACCAAAACTGAACTTGGTGTACTATAACCAACAGACGGATTCTTTCCATTGAATTGAATAACGGAAAACGAAAGAGTGCCTCCCTGGTTCCGGAAATACGCCACTACTGTCGAATTAAAGGACAGGAATTGGGCATGCGTTTCTGAATAATGTTCATGCAATGACATAAAGCAAGCCTAAAAAAACATTATTCCGCGGAAGTTAAACTGATAGCTAAAAGACTGCAGAACCCAAAGACCCTGGCACTTCGAATCCGTAGGGATCAGTATATATCCCAATCTGTTTGACTGGCAACCGTCATAACAGCCACACTCGGGTCCGGCAACTGCGGCGGCACTCTCTGAGTCAACCACCGAATGTTTGCCCCAGTCTGAATCTCTTGTAACACTAGATAGACAAGAGAATGTATAAATCAAGCAATTCATGGATTGCCGGAAAGTTGCCGTCGAAGAGAAGCTCCTCCGAGAACGAAGCGACTCTGAGAGAGTTCTTAACCTACTATCCACGCGTGGATGTAGCTAGGGCTGCATCACGTCTAACCAACTCCAATTAGCCACTGAAGGGCGGAGTTATACGTGAACAAACTACTGCCCTCAAAAGAAATTACATTGAGAATAATATCCCGTAAATCTTTTCTTGAAGACGTAATGATAACACCTCAGTAAGGCGAATTACGTATAATAAAGTGTCAAAGTTAAGTCTACTATACATAATGTCGTTCCCAACATTGAAATTGGAAAAGACATAAACGGCGAAAAAGAATATATGCAGTCTTTAATCACACCGTCTAGACGCATATGAACTCTCGGTATGCCCTGCTCTGCCAAAATAAACTATATGTAAAAAAGATAAAATGGCAGAAATGAGCCACGCGGACAAGAAACTAAACTATCATGCTTAGTAGCAGGCTTGTATATATATATAGCGTCGAAAAATAAAACACATGTTGTAATGACAATATTGGACTGCGTCGGTAAGTCAGGGACAAAGTCCCTGTACCGATCGAAAAATCCGAGTCCAATGACGCTATAAGTCTCTTATCCAAGATCGCAGCAATGAAGTCCGAAAAATAATCACTGGAAGAAATGCCAGAAGATATGAAAGGCATCTTCCGATACTACTAAAGGGAAAACTCGAAATCTTTCGAATCCCTTTCGCCATCCTGTCGGACCCTATAAAGCGTTCGGTCGTCCGTAGCTTGATGCAACCGCGGACCGCACCGACCCAGCGCCGTCGGATAATTCCTGATTCGACCGAGAAACCGTCAATTGCTGGGATGCTGCGAAACAACTGTGCTAACTCGGATAGCACGTCCGTCACTGAGGCCTGAGGAGCAGCGGTCTTACGATGCATTGCCGCAGGAAGCTCCGAGATCGTTACCCCGTGCATACTTCCAATATGCGAGCGAACGGAGTGTATAGGCCTCGTGTCCCTTGGCTACCGGATGGCGCGACCTATTCGCTGTGGAATCACTGAATGCCGAAACTGATCGGATACTCGAGGTCACGTAGCCAATGTGCGGTCGTGTGCCCTGCTGTGAGGATGAGGAAGCATTAAAGACAGTCTCTCGGACTGTCAATATAACGGAGCGTCCCGAGCAACGGACATATGCTCCGAATGTAAAATATCTGAACCACAACATGCGGTCCCCTATGTTGTTGGCTTCCTCCGATCTGTCCTCAATCTGCCGTCACTGGGTGAGTACTAAAGTAATTAAAGTGCTCGCATCACCCAAATCTCCTTCCTAGACCGCAACGGACGAACCCGGCAGCCGAACCATTCGATGAATGTACGCTACACCGGGTGAGCTAGCGAATGTCACTCCGTAAGCGATAGACATATTCCATGAGCACTTATTGCCGCTAACTCTTCATTAACTATGACGACAGAGGCACACTTTTGAAAGACATCTCCATAAGTCTTCGAACAAGAAACCAGAAATGCTTGGATAGCAAGCATAAAATAATAATATATATAGCGTCGTTCAATAATTCGAAAGTTTGTGTGACATTATTGGACTATGTCGGAACTGAGGGACGATGTCCCTGAACCGAACCAAAAATTTCTAAGTCCACCGACGCTATCAGTTTCTTATCCGGCATCGCAGCATATGTTGTTCCGAAAGGGAAAGCTTGAAATCCACCGAATCCCTTTCGGTATCCCGTCGGACCGGATGAAACTTTCGGACGTCCGTACCCGCTTCCGCGGAGCGTCCCGACCCAGCATCGTCGGATAAAATATATGCGACAGATTCAGTTGATGCTGGGATGCTGCGATAAACTGTGCTATTAAGGAAAGCACGTCCGTTCCCGAGGCCTGTGCAGTAGCGGACTTACGATGCATTGCCGCTGGAAGCTCCGTGTACGTTGACTCCCGCACACCTCCTATGCGAACGTCCGGAGTCTGCAGGCCTCGAGTCCCCGGCTATCGACCCAGCGCTGTCGGATAATTCTCGATCCGACACCGTTTCTGTCGGCTGCTGGGATGCTGCGATAAGCTGTGCTATGTGCACAAGAATGTCCGGCGTCGAGACCTGCGGAGGCGTAGTCTATCGCTGCTTCGCCGAGGGCAGCTCCGCATCAGATGGCTCCCGCATACTTTTCCTATGCGAACGTCCGGAGTCCATCGGTCTCGAATCCCTGGCTGCCGGATGGTGTGACCTGGTCGCCGAAGAATCCTTGATCGGCGAAGCTGGTAATATATCGGCGGTCACGCAGCCAAGGTGCGGTCGTGTGCGCTGACGAGAAGAGGAAGCCTTAGCAGTCTCAGCGGACTGCCTATACAACGGAGCGTCCCGAGCGACGGACGTATGCTCCGCTAACGACACATTTGTACCACAACATCTGGGGCCAGATGTTGTTGAACGAGAGAGGGGCCTCTCTCGCTTGCCGTCCGGATGGACCGGAACGAGCTATGAACCGGACTAAAAGGCTTCCTCCGTTCTCCCTCCGATCCGCCGTCACTGGGTGTGCATTAAGATAATTTTATAGTGCTCGCATCACCCCAAAATTCCTTCTAGACCGCAACGGACGAACCCGGCTGCCGAACCATTCGGTGAATGGACGCTACACCGGGCGAGCTAGCGGACGTCAAAGGCCGTCGAACCTACTAGGGTCCTCTTAGGCAATTGGCGTATTACATGAGCACTTTTCCGCTAGCCCTTCATTAATTGTGACGACGGAGGCACACTGTTGGAAGACATCACAGATACATCACCCTAATCTTGATCGTCTGAAATAGAAATTGATAAAGTAGAGTGACCCTGCGGGGAAAGGACCGGAGTGTCCAAATCCCCAACAACATACCGTGACATACGCTTCCCATATTGTCATCGAAATCATACGATACAGAACAGGAGTTAATGCGAGTACACTGACCACATATAGAATGACAATAAGGTCAGAGGAAGACTTCCTCTTAAAACAATTGATCAATATCCTTTCAATGTGAAAAGAAAACAAGTCCTGGTACTCGCACTAACCCCTGGCAAACAAAATACATAATAATAATATGATCCATTAATATAGAAAAAATAATTGAAATCAAAATATTTTGAAAAAATATTTTTTCAGAACAGCCCAAGTTTCTGAAAAGTAACGTTGAGCCCCAATGGATCCCAAGCCTAAGTGTGGACAAAAATTTTAAAAATATTTTAAACAATTTATTCAACACTTACGAACAATAATAATGTATCTAGTTATGATTAAAATAACATAAAGATATTATTATTTAGAAATCCCCCCCTCACACAGAGGGCTGTTGTAAATGTAAACAATGAGTGTAAAAACACTAAAATAAGATTCCAGGCACCCAGGCCCGAAATCAGTTACCAAAAATACACCATCTGATGCAAAACAGAGACTTCCAGGGAAGAAACTGCAGAACATCAGATGGTAGATGCAGAACACAACGCCTAACCACCCGTAGGTGAAGACGTAAACATGGGGAAAGAACAGAATTCATTCTGTTATTCAGCTAAAACTCCCAAGAAATTTTAGTAATAATAATTACAGAAATTATGCCAAAAGCATGGGAGAATAGCAAGGGGGAACTTAAAGGACAGGGAGAGAGGAAAAACACTTGAAAAAACAGTGTAACTAAATAATCAGAATGACTGCTGCCTTGAAAATAGGTAACTTAACATAATTTCATTAAAAAATTTTAAGTTACAGCCCTGATAATATTCTGTCACACATTCTTTTCCTCTCCTCCTTTTCTATCCTCCTTAGAATCACCATTTCACTAATATTTATGTGTCTGGCATCATTTAAACTGAGATTTAAAAGCACAAAGATCAGTCAGATGTTAACTGATGAAGGGCCAAACTTAGAATGATAAATGGCGCCAATTTCGGAACGTCCTTGACACTGCGCATGCGCAGTAGGGGCAAAGTGTGGAGGGCCTCTCAGGACATGTTTTCTTTAGTTTTAGATGCAAATTTTGGGGATTGGGGGGCAAAATTTGTGTTTGGCCCTATATTTTAAGAGTTAGCACCAGCTATGTCTGGGTCATTGGTACAGTATAAAAATATAGTTTTCCATGATGTTAATGACATGGATTCACACTCTTTGGATGAAAGTGTCCATTTAAGGGTTTTGGATTTGTAGGATGTTTGCATTTGTAGTGTTTTAACAAGTCTCTTTAAATTCAACAAGTTTATGGATGGGACTGCATTTTTTGTCTCACCAAGAATGTTTGACATTTCTCTTATTTCAATTAACCCTGAAGTCATCAGATGAATTTTACGTTAATAACTACCATATATACATATACACAGCTACAGATGACATAACAGCATTCCAACATTATTGTTGGCTGCCTATACAGGCAGCCAACAATGATAAAACAAGATGCACTGTCACAGTGCCAAAGCTGCGACGATTCGTGCAACGCCAATGATGTTTTAAAACTTGTTGGTGACAAAAAAACTCATTGGTGACAAGTCCATAAATGTGACAGCAATTATCCGAATGACATGCACAATTGAGAGGGTGTAGACATCATGAAGATACACTTGCATACCAAGTATGGTGTCATTCCATCAAGTATTTTAGGAGTTATGGGTGTTGTTTAAACTCGTTTGGTGACTGACTGACCGGCAGACAGACCGACATTGCCATATATAGAGCTGCTTGTCGCAGCTAAAAAACACTGTCAAGATAAAGGCATCCTACAGGTGGATTTTTCAAGGAAAAATAAACTTGGGACAACTGTTTTCAGAGTGATATAAAAGGGGCAGTTTGTGGGTTTGTGGTTGTGTAAGGATTCAAGGGTTAATGCATGTTGGTGAGTACACACATGAACAGAAAAATGTTTTGTCAGTTTTGGGGTTAGTTTTATGGTATATTCATCTATGAGCATGAGAGTTTCATTCAAAGAAATTTTATTCATTACTTTGTTTATGAACTAAAATTCTTTGATCTATAAATTATCTTTGATCAAGCTCAGTTTGTGGAAATGCATGATTTTGAGATGATTTCACTTAAGTTTCAAAGTCACTTAAATTGCATTGTTTACAGCTAACATACACTGGAGTTCAAGTATATAATCCCTCGTACCAATTCAGAGGATCAGTATTCTAGCAAAAAACGGCTGCATTCTCTGTGAAGGATTTAGGATTTACAATTTGCAAAGTTTCTTCACTGCCCCATAAATTACTGATTTTTTTAAGTTCATCTTGCAATATTAATTACAAAATCTATTATCAGTGTAAAAATTTGGAGAAACCTCATTAGTTCATGTGTCTACAAAATCTGTTCACTGCATGACATCATCTTACACATACATAAGACAACTAAAATTAACACGGCCACAAAACAAAAGAATATGAAAATTATTGAGAAGACAAATACTGCTGTGTAATCTGTATGTGATGATCTTGGAATATTTTGATGTTCCAGCAGCATCAGTGAGGTGATTCGTTTCATTTTTTTTAGTGTTTAACCGACATTCAGCAACTGCATCTGACATCGGCCAATTTTTATCCATCGGTTGACCATCGGTAGAAGTGTTTGAACATCGGTTCATGCCGATGGTTACAAGGAACATCACAGGATCAAAACTGGTTGTATTTACATTTGATTCACGATCTCAAACAAGAAGAAACAAGCTTAATAAGCTGCCACAGTGATTGGCAGGAATCGTGTTTGGTCTAATCTCATTGATTGGTCTGATCTTCCCCTTGATAGCTACTCATGATGCACATGCAACTTGGTGTGAGATGACTCCATGAAATATGACTTCAGTAGAAACAAGTTAACAGTGTGGCGTCTTTGATCATTGATTAAAGATGTCACGATGTTAACTTGTTTCCATTGTCGTCATATTTTTTATTTTGATACACACAGTGCTCTTGATGTCAACGAACAATCAACCTGACTGTATGGTAAAGTTAACCCTATTCTATGCATTCTTGAACATACTACTCCTTTGGGTGTGACTATCTGACATCAGCACTCACAATCGGCTGATTGTGTGCACAACTAATTGACAAGCAAATGGCAGTCAGAAATAGTTATCTGTTAATCACTAATTTTTTTGTGGTACATACCTACAATCATGTCTTTACCATCAACTAATCCTGCTTCAACTAGTTCTCTGGATACACTATCTGCTGTATCTGAAAAAAAAAACAGTGGATCTAAAAAAAAAAAGAAGATTTTTAAAGAATATTCCTCATATTGAACTAAGTTATAATTCAGGCTCCCACAGGGAGCACATATATGAACCCAGGGACTTGGCTTTAACAAACTTGAATCTCTCTCCCCCCCCCCCCCCCCCCCCCCCCCCCCCCCCTAAGGATGCTGCACACCAAATATCAAAACATTCCGACGCTGGATCTGAAGAAGAAGATTTTTAAAGAAAATTCCTTATTTTGAACTAAGTTACAATTCGAGCTCCCACAGTGAGCCCAAATATGGACCTAGGGACATGGCTTGAACAAACTTGAATTTTACCCCCCCACCCCCCCTAAGGATGCTGCATAAAAAATATCAAAAGCATTCATCTGCTGGATCTGAAGAAGATTTTTAAAGAAAATTCCTCATTTTGAACTAAGTTGTCATTCGAGCTCCCATAGTGAGCCCAAATAAGAACCAAGGGACTTGGCTTGAACAAACTTGAATCTCCCCCCCCCCCCCCCCCCCCAAGGTTGCTGCATGCCAAATATCAAAACATTCCGACTGCTGAAGAGACAGAAGATTTTTAAAGAAAACTTCCTCATACTGACTAAGTTATAATACAGGCTCCCACAGGGAGCCCAAATATGGACCCAGGGACTTGGCTTTAACAAACTTGAATCCGCCCCCCCCCCCCCCCCCCCCTCTCGAAGGATGGTACACACCACATATCAAAACATTCCAACTGCTGGATCTGAAGAAGAAGATTTTTTAAGAAAATTCCTCATTTCGAACTAAGTTACAATTCAAGCACCCACAGTGAGCCCAAATATGGATCTAGGGACATGGCTTGAACAAACTTGAATCCCCCCCCCCCCCCCCCCAAGGATGCTGCATACCAAACATCAAAACATTCCGACTGCTGGATCTGAAGAAGATTTTTAAAGAAAATTCCTCATTTTGAACTAAGTTATCATTTGGGCTCCCACAGTGAGCCCAAATATGGACCTAGGGGCATGGCTTGAACAAACTTGAATCTCACCCCCTAAGGATGCTGCATACCAAATATCAAAACATTCCGACTGCTGGATCTGAAGAAGATTTTTAAAGAAAATTCCTCATTTTGAACTAAGTTATAATTCGGGCTACCACAGTGAGCCCAAAATATGAACCCAGGGACTTGGCTTGAACAAACATGAATCTCACCCCCCTAAGCATGGTGCATACCCAATATCAAAAGATTCTGCCTGCTGGATCTTGAGAAGAATATTTTCAAAGAAATTTGCCTGAAATGCACTAACTTCAAATTTGGGCTCCTATATTGAGCCCAAATATAAACCCAGGGGGACGATTTGAACAAACTTGAATCAGATCTACCCCACAATGTTGCATACCAAATATCAAAAAATTCTGCCTGCTGGATCTGGAGAAGAAGATTTTTGAAGAAATTTGCCTGAAATGCACTAAGTTCGAATTTGGGCTTCTATAGTGAGCTCCAAATATGAATCCAGGGGGGCCGATTTGAACAAACTTGAATCCGATCCACCCTACAATGTTGCATACCAAATATCAAAAGATTCTGCCTGCTGGATCTGGAGAAGAAGATTGTTTAATGTTTTTCCCATTGCCGACAGTGTTAAAAAGTGCTGACTCACACTTTTTCAAAGTCCCAAAACTGTACCCTATGATAAAATCGATGGCAATTTTTTTTGACCAATCCTTTCTGTTGGCCCTAAAGAAGCTTCACACCAAATAAAAATTCTCGGTGCCATGCAGTTTTGGAGATATGGCAGTTTTAAGGTTTTTCCTATTTTTAGCTCCCGAGGTTCCCACAGGGCAATGAGAAAATTTTTTTTTGCATCAATCAACTACTTATGACCCATTATCATCTCATATCAAATTTGGTTCAAATCGACCTCACGGTTCTGAAAATACAAATTTTAGGCATGGCCAAAATTTTTGCCCCTCCCATAACGAAGGTAAATAATGCCCGACAAACTTCTCTTTAACAAATTTGATTCTAAACCTCAAAAGGACTCTGTATACCACATATCAAGTCTCTACTACTGGTGGTTCATTAGAAGATTTTCAAAAAATTTGGCCATTTTTTCCCCACCCCTCTGCTCAATATGAGCTGAAACCTAATTTGCATAAAAAGCAAAATGCCCCTATATAACCACCACTTACATGAAATTTAATTAAAATGTGGCCAGTGGTTTAGGAGAAAGAGGCTCAAACACCACCTTCACGACAGACGGACGGACAGATGAAAAGTGATCAGAAAATCTCACCCTGACTTTCAGTCAGGTGAGCTAAAAAAAGATTGGGTACAGGCCTGTAAATACTTTTTTGTTTTGGTGTATGTCATGAGAAGTGAACGATCTGTGACCTTTAAGTTATAGCCTTGGGTAAAAGTCAGGACACACTTGATTCAAGAGCAAGCAATGTATGAAGAAGATCTGTTCACTGAATCAATTTTTCTGGGCCAGACAAAGTTAGAACACACAAATCGTCTCTGACTTTGACCTTACAGTTATGACTGTGGGTGAAGGTCATGACACACCCTTGAGTCACAAGCAATCACAGTGAAGAGTATGAACATGATCAGTCAACAAAATAATTTTTATGGACAAAAAGAGTTAGAATGGAGGAACAAACGGCCTCTGACCTTGATCTTTCATCTTTGATCTTGCATCAAGGAAATGACACACACTTGCAAAATAGGACATCACTGTGTGAAGTATGAAGAAGATCGGTCCACTGAATACTTGTTATGGACAGGTCAAAGTTAGAATGGAGAAACAAACAAATGGTCTGGGACTTTGACCTTGGAGCTTGAATCCGCCCCTCCCCCCCCCCCCCCCTCTCTAAGGATGGTACACACCACATATCAAAACATTCCAACTGCTGGATCTGAAGAAGAAGATTTTTTAAGAAAATTCCTCATTTTGAACTAAGTTACAATTCAAGCACCCACAGTGAGCCCAAATATGGATCTAGGGACATGGCTTGAACAAACTTGAATCCCCCCCCCCCCAAGGATGCTGCATACCAAACATCAAAACATTCCGACTGCTGGATCTGAAGAAGATTTTTAAAGAAAATTCCTCATTTTGAACTAAGTTATCATTTGGGCTCCCACAGTGAGCCCAAATATGGACCTAGGGGCATGGTTTGAACAAACTTGAATCTCACCCCCTAAGGATGCTGCATACCAAATATCAAAACATTCCGACTGCTGGATCTGAAGAAGATTTTTAAAGAAAATTCCCCATTTTGAACTAAGTTATAATTCGGGCTACCACAGTGAGCCCAAAATATGAACCCAGGGACTTGGCTTGAACAAACATGAATCTCACCCCTCTAAGCATGGTGCATACCCAATATCAAAAGATTCTGCCTGCTGGATCTTGAGAAGAATATTTTCAAAGAAATTTGCCTGAAATGCACTAACTTCAAATTTGGGCTCCTATATTGAGCCCAAATATAAACCCAGGGGGACGATTTGAACAAACTTGAATCAGATCTACCCCACAATGTTGCATACCAAATATCAAAAAATTCTGCCTGCTGGATCTGGAGAAGAAGATTTTTGAAGAAATTTGCCTGAAATGCACTAAGTTCGAATTTGGGCTTCTATAGTGAGCTCCAAATATGAATCCAGGGGGGCCGATTTGAACAAACTTGAATCCGATCCACCCTACAATGTTGCATACCAAATATCAAAAGATTCTGCCTGCTGCATCTGGAGAAGAAGATTTTTTAATGTTTTTCCCATTGCCGACAGTGTTAACTAGAACTATCACTGAAGGTGATTAATACCCCCGCTTTGGGTTTTTAGAGGAATGCACTTCTGATCATGTAGGCGAAGGCCATAAGGAAATGTATACATAAAGATCATTTTTTGTTGTTGAAATTTGTATTTGCATGTGGCCTTCCACAGAACAGCACTGAATACTTAAAGAGCCCACACATATATGGTTTACATTTGGAAAAACACATTTACAATGTGCAACATGTATTCAAAATCGGTTCATTAATGTAGGAGGAGTTGCGCACACAAGAATTTGTTCGAACGGAAAGACATAATAAATCTAAGTCAAAGGGAGATAACCTGGTTAAAATTGTCGCAGATCAAAAATCTTGGAATATGCGCATGTTCACTTAGTAGTGATGATGTCTGAAAAGTTTTGTCCAAATTGATTGATAAATGTAGGAGTTGCACGCACAAGAATTTCATGTAGAAACCCATAATAAATCTAAGTTAAAGGGAGATAACCTAATTAAAATTGCCACAGCTCAAAAATTTTGGAATATGCGCATGTTCACTTAGTAGTGATGATGTCTGTAAACTTTCGTCCAAATTGATTGATAAATGTAGGAGGAGTTGCGCACACAAGAATTTCATGCAGAAACCCATATTAAATCAAAGTTCAAGAGAGATAACCTGGTTAAAATTGTCGCAGATCAAAAAGTTTGGAATATGCACATGTTCACTTAGTAGAGATGATGTTTGAAAGGTTTCATCAAAATCGGTTCATTAATGTAGGAGGAGTTGCGCACACAAGAATTTGTTCGAACGGAAAGACATAATAAATCTAAGTCAAAGGGAGATAACCTGGTTAAAATTGTCGCAGATCAAAAATTTTGGAATATGCGCATGTTCACTTAGTAGTGATGATGTCTGAAAAATCTTGGAATATGCGCATGTTCACTTAGTAGTGATGATGTCTGAAAAGTTTTGTCCAAATTGATTATAAATGTAGGAGTTGCGCACACAAGAATTTCATATAGAAACCCATATTAAATCAAAGTTCAAGAGAGATAACCTGGTTAAAATTGTCGCAGATCAAAAAGTTTGGAATATGCACATGTTCACTTAGTAGAGATGAAGGTTTCATCAAAATCGGTTCATTAATGTAGGAGGAGTTGCGCACACAAGAATTTGTCCGGACGGAAAGACGTACGGACAGACGGACGTACAGGGCGATTCCTATATAGCCCCCACTTCTTCGAAGCGGGGTTATAATGAGACATGTTTACTATTTCATGGTGAAAAGTTATTATTGCTATTTGTGGTATAATTCTGTGTAGGTTTCAGTAAAAACCTGAGGAAACTACTTTGCTTTGCAGATGATTAAGTTCCGTCACTGAATGTGATTCATTGGCTATCTGCTGATGGCTTTTAAACTGGAATGTTTGTTGCTTTTGAAGCAATTACTATGCATTACAGAATGGCCACCATGGACTGGTCACTTTCACCAGTTGGGCAATATTTCCACGGATGCAATAATATTCGATTCCAAACACTAATTATAGGAATAATCATCAAAAATTTAATTAATGAAGCACTGGGTTGTACCCAGTGCTTCATCAATTAAAATTTTGCTGCTGATGAATTTTATTACCTGGTAAACACATGTGGGGACATCAATACTCATCTGTGGATTGCGACCAGTCCACAACAGCTGAACTGTAATTTGAGATTAAAACATGAAGATATTTTTTCGAACAGGCCAACTCTTATAATAACAAGGCACTTCTCAGCCTAGACCGCTCAGCCCACGGTCACTGCTTTTAGGGGAAGCTAAATACAAGACAAGAATCCTAGTGTTACTGCTTGTGACCTTAACGTTCATGATATGACAATGAGTCAAGGTCATGACACAACGTTACACAACGTTAGGTTATGGGTAACAAATTGTGCAAAGTATGAACAAGACCGGTCACATATATTTTAATTATACAGACCAGACAAGGGCTGTATAATAATATAAAAAGTTTTGCTGTCTGTGACCTTGACCTTGAGGATATGACCATGGATCAAAGTCGCGACACACCTTTGAGTCATGAACAATAATTGTACCAAGTATGAATAAGATCTATCAATAATACCAAGGTATATGGACCGGACAAGGGCTGTATAACAATATCCAAGTTTTACAGTCTGTGACCTTGACGAAATGAACTTGGATCAAATTGCGACACACCTTTGAGTGATGAGCAATAACTGTACAAAGTATGAACAAGATCTGCCAATTAGATCAAATTATATCGACCAGACAAATAAGATAGTAAACTAGAACTATCACTGAAGGTGATTAATACCCCCGCTTTGGGTTTTTAGAGGAATGCACTTCTGATCATGTAGGCGAAGGCCATAAGGAAAAGTATACATAAAGATCATTTTTTGTTGTTGAAATTTGTATTTGCATGTGGCCTTCCACAGAACAGCACTGAATACTTAAAGAGCCCACACATATATGGTTTACATTTGGAAAAACACATTTACAATGTGCAACATGTATTCAAAATCAGTTCATTAATGTAGGAGTTGCACACACAAGAATCCCATTTGAAAACCCATAATAAATCCAAGTTAAAGCGAGATAACCTGGTTAAAATTGTCGCAGATCAAAAATTTGGGAATATGCGTATGTTCACTTACTTGTGATAATGTTTGAAAGGTTTCGTCAAAACTGATTGATAAATGTAGGAGGAGTTGCACGCACAAGAATTTCATGTAGAAACCCATAATAAATCTAAGTTAAAGGGAGATAACCTAGTTAAAATTGCCACAGCTCAAAAATTTTGGAATATGCGCATGTTCACTTAGTAGTGATGATGTCTGTAAACTTTCGTCCAAATTGATTGATAAATGTAGGAGGAGTTGCGCACACAAGAATTTCATGCAGAAACCCATATTAAATCAAAGTTCAAGAGAGATAACCTGGTTAAAATTGTCGCAGATCAAAAAGTTTGGAATATGCACATGTTCACTTAGTAGAGATGATGTTTGAAAGGTTTCATCAAAATCGGTTCATTAATGTAGGAGGAGTTGAGCACACAAGAATTTGTTCGAACGGTAAGACATAATAAATCTAAGTCAAAGGGAGATAACCTGGTTAAAATTGTCGCAGATCAAAAAACTTGGAATATGCGCATGTTCACTTAGTAGTGATGATGTCTGAAAAGTTTTGTCCAAATTGATTGATAAATGTAGGAGGAGTTGCGCACACAAGAATTTCATGTAGAAACCCATATTAAATCAAAGTTCAAGAGAGATAACCTGGTTAAAATTGTCGTAGATTAAAAAGTTTGGAATATGCACATGTTCACTTAGTAGAGATGATGTTTGAAAGGTTTCATCAAAATCGGTTCATTAATGTAGGAGGAGTTGCGTACACAAGAATTTGTTCGGATGGAAAGACACAATAAATCTAAGTCAAAGGGAGATAACCTGGTTAAAATTGTCGCAGATCAAAAATCTTGGAATATGCACATGTTCACTTAGTAGTGATGATGTCTGAAAAGTTTTGTCCAAATTGATTGATAAATGTAGAAGTTGCACGCACAAGAATTTCATGTAGAAACCCATAATAAATCTAAGTTAAAGGGAGATAACCTAGTTAAAATTGCCACAGCTCAAAAATTTTGGAATATGCGCATGTTCACTTAGTAGTGATGATGTCTGTAAACTTTCGTCCAAATTGATTGATAAATGTAGGAGGAGTTGCGCACACAAGAATTTCATGCAGAAACCCATATTAAATCAAAGTTCAAGAGAGATAACCTGGTTAAAATTGTCGCAGATCAAAAAGTTTGGAATATGCACATGTTCACTTAGTAGAGATGATGTTTGAAAGGTTTCATCAAAATCGGTTCATTAATGTAGGAGGAGTTGCGCACACAAGAATTTGTTCGAACGGAAAGACATAATAAATCTAAGTCAAAGGGAGATAACCTGGTTAAAATTGTCGCAGATCAAAAATCTTGGAATATGCGCATGTTCACTTAGTAGTGATAATGTCTGTAAACTTTCGTCCAAATTGATTGATAAATGTAGAAGGAGTTGCGCACACAAGAATTTCATGCAGAAACCCATATTAAATCAAAGTTCAAGAGAAATAACCTGGTTAAAATTGTCGCAGATCAAAAAGTTTGGAATATGCACATGTTCACTTAGTAGAGATGATGTTTGAAAGGTTTCATCAAAATCGGTTCATTAATGTAGGAGGAGTTGCGCACACAAGAATTTGTTCGAACGGAAAGACATAATAAATCTAAGTCAAAGGGAGGCAACCTGGTTAAAATTGTCGCAGATCAAAAATTTTGGAATATGCGCATGTTCACTTAGTAGTGATGATGTCTGAAAAGTTTTGTCCAAATTGATTGATAAATGTAGGAGGAGTTGCGCACACAAGAATTTCATGTAGAAACCCATATTAAATCAAAGTTCAAGAGAGATAACCTGGTTAAAATTGTCGCAGATTAAAAAGTTTGGAATATGCACATGTTCACTTAGTAGAGATGATGTTTGAAAGGTTTCATCAAAATCGGTTCATTAATGTAGGAGGAGTTGCGCACACAAGAATTTGTTCGGATGGAAAGACACAATAAATCTAAGTCAAAGGGAGATAACCTGGTTAAAATTGTCGCAGATCAAAAATCTTGAAATATGCGCATGTTCACTTAGTAGTGATGATGTCTGAAAGGTTTTGTCCAAATTGATTGATAAATGTAGGAGGAGTTGCGCACACAAGAATTTCATGTCCGGAAAGACGTACGGACGGACGGACGGACGGACGGACGGACGGACGGACGGACGGACGGATGGATGGACTGTACGGATGTACGGACGTACAGGGCGATTCCTATATAGCCCCCACTTCTTCGAAGCGGGGGTATAAAAAGTGCTGACTCAGCACTTTTTCAAAGTCCCAAAACTGTACCCTATGATAAAATCGATGGCAATTTTTTTTGACCAATGCTTTCTGTTGGCCCTAAAGAAGCTTCACACCAAATAAAAATTCTCAGTGCCATGCAGTTTTGGAGATATGGCAGTTTTAAGGTTTTTCCTATTTTTAGCTCCCGAGGTTCCCACGGGGCAATGAGAAAATTTTTTTTTGCATCAATCAACTACTTATGACCCATTATCATCTCATATCAAATTTGGTTCAAATCGACCTCACGGTTCTGAAAGTTAAAAAATTTATAGTAATTTATATATTTTTTATACTTACCAATGACCCAGACTTAGCTGGTGCTAACTCTTAAAAATCTAGGGCCAAACACAAATTTTGCCCCCCCCCCCCCCCCCCCCCCCCCCCCCCCCCGTCCCCAAAATTTGCATCTAAAACCAAAAGAAATCATGTCCTAAAGGACCTCCATACTTTGCCCCCACTGCGCATGCGCAGTGTCAAGGACGTTCCGAAATTGGCGCCAATCACCATTCTTACTGGCAGAGCCTGGTCAGCGCTATGTACTCAGCGGGGAGGTAAGAGTTCCCAACTCCTGGGAGGGCCATCCCCGTCTGGGTCATTGGTAAGTATAAAAAATATATAAATTACTATAAATTTTTTAACATTTTTATACTGTACCAATGACCCAGACTTAGCTGAATAGTAAAAAGGCTGGAGGGCCTAGGACATAGAGGAAAATCCAATAAGCTCAACTATATAATATAGAGTGAACCCCTCAAGGAGAAAAGGAGTATTAGGCTTTACATGTATCTTTCTTATTTTATAATAAATTAGAAAGATACAATACCCTTCATAATTGAGCACAATAACATTCATGTTCTCTATTAACATCCAGTATAACCCATTATACTAATTATTTTTAAAGTAAGCCAATAAATAAAGTCAGTCCAGAGAATTGAGACTCTTTATATTCATTAAAAGTGTCCGAGGACTGTATATTAACGCCCGTTTGACACTTGACATATACAAATGCTTCACACCAAGCTACACTTTAAAAATATGACATGAATGAATTTTTAACATTAATATTACACTTTAAAACCATCCCGGAAATGACTCAGAATTACTGACTCCGGAGGAGGAATTCTCTTGCTTTTCACTATAAAGCAGGTGACCTAAGGGAACACCCTCCCCCCCCCCCCCCCCCCCCCCCTTTTCCTTGCCCTGGGTCAAATAGCCCAGAGCGAAGAGGGCAGCAGGATGGAGTCACTGCCGGAACAGAAAGCCTGCATAACTATAGTTGCAACTGTTTAGTGGATGACATTCTGAGCAACAGATAACGGACCTAAACAATGCAGGTCTCCAGAAATGGACTCAATATTTCTGAGATAAAAATTTGTGAATGTGGATGGCTGAGACCAATAAGCAGCCTTCATTAAATCTGTAATAGCCACACTATTAGCATAAGCCCAAGATGTAGAAAGAGCTCTTACTTCATGAGCCGAAATCTTAAGCACAGACTGCTGGGAAGAAGATAAACTTTCATAAGCAGTACGGATAGTTAATTGAATCCATCTAGCAATAGAATGGACCGAAATTCCTTTCTATTAGGCATCAGAGACAGAAAGAAACGTTTTCGTCCCTTTCTGATAAACTGAGATCTCTGTTTATAAAGCTCTAACAGGACAGAGTAAAGGCCTACGCCCGTCTGAAGACGGAAGAGCTTTAATAACAATAGGTTCCGGATATTTATTAGGAGCCTGATTCTTAGCTAAAAATCCAACATTAGTAGTGAAGGTGATAGTGTTCCCGACACTACGATAGTGAGAATCATCCACCGATAGTGCATGAAGCTCACTGACTCTTCTAGCAGAAGAGAAAGCTAAGAGAAAAGCTGTCTTATAAGACAAGAATTTGAAATCTACTGTCCCAAGAGGCTCAAATGGCTTTTCCTTAAGTTTAAGAAGAACCCAAGCTAAATTCCACTTAGGAATTAACCTAAGAGTTCTGGGTCTATTTATCGAGAAGTTTCTAACTAACTTAGATAAAGAGACATTAGATCCAATTTGTAAACTATCGTGAAGTGCATAGGTATCAGATAACATAGACCTATAACCCTTAATAGTAACAGGCTGCGGTTTGATTTCGTCAAACAAGTATACTAGAAAGTTTGCAATGTCTGGTATGGAGGGATCAAAAATATCAACAGAATGATCCCTACACCAACGACGAAAAACCTTCCACTTAGCTGCATAATTTAGCGAAGAGGAGGTCCTCCTACAGTTAGAAATCGCATCCACTGCTCGTCCTGTAAAGTGCTTGCCATGCAAGAAGAACCGCACAACGGAAAAACGTGAAGGTTGAGACCTTACGGGTTGTGATGAAGTCGACGCGGTTTCCCCTGCGAAAGAAGATCCTCCCATGGAGGAAGCTTTCGCGGTAGGTCCCACAACAGACACCTGAGTAGATTTATCCACGGTCTCTGTGGAGACAGAGATGCTACCAACAGAATCTTGCACTGAGATTGTTTTATCTTTAGCAATATTTGCTGAATCAACGGCGCTGGAGGATATGCATATCCTATCATTCCGTCCCATGAGATCGATAGAGCGTCTACTGCAAATGCTCTTGGATCCGGGCACGGTGACACATACGTCTGCAACTGATTGTTGAGATGTGTCGCAAATAAGTCTATCATTGGCCGTTCCCACTGGTAACAAATCTGATTGAATACTTGTTTGTTGAGAGTCCACTCCGACGGCAACAAGCGGCCCTTCCGTGAAAGGGAGTCTGCTAGTACATTCAGACGACCCGGTATATGACGGACCGAAAGTAGAACCTGATGTTCTAGAGCAAACAGAAGGATTCTCTCCGTTAGATTGAATAACGGAATGGAATGAGTGCCTCCCTGGTTCCGTATATACGCCACTACTGTCGTATTGTCGGACAGAATTTGGACATGAGCTTTGTGAATAATGTCCATCCAATGACGTAACGCAAGCCAAATTGACATCATTTCCTTGATGTTATGTGCTTGGTTAGGAACTGTGGATCCCAAAGACCCTGGCATCTCGAATCCGTTGGGAACAATGTTGCACCCCAACCTGTTTGACTGGCATCCGTCATAATGGTAAAACTCGGATCCGGCAACTGCAGCGGAACTCCCTGAGTTAACCACTGAATGTTTGCCCAAGCCTGAATCACTTGTTTCACTTGATCTGACAAGAGAACATCTATGTCGAGCGAATGAATCTTCACACTCCAATTCTGAGTTAAGAAAATTTGGAGAGGACGAGTGCGCAACCGCCCCATCGGAATGAGATCCGCAGCGGCTCCGCACAAACCTATCAGTCTCATAAACTCCCTCGCTGTGACTTTGTCTGCATGAAGACAATAGCAAGCGTAACAACTGACTAATTTCGCTCTGGTTAACAGCAGATGAACGAGATTGTTGTGCGTCTCGAAGCTCATTCCCAGATGAGTGAATGACTTGAACGGCACCAGATCCGACTTCTCCTCGTTTATAACAAAACCGAGACGTCAGAGCAATAGAAGCAGATTCTGCACATCGTTCTGAAGCGTTAACTCGTTGCCGTACCTCTGAAGAATGTCGTCCAGGTAGGCCGACGTTACCGCAGACGAATGAGCTCGGAAATACATCATTACCGAGTTCATTACCCGAGTGAAAGCCCAGGGTGCTAGGTTCAATCCGAAGCACATCGCCCGGAATTGATACACAACTCCTAGGACTGCAAAGCGTAGATACTTTCTGAATGTCGGATGTACCATGACATGAAAGTACGCATCCTTGAGATCTATGCTTGTAGCATAATCGTTCACCCCGAATACTCGCTCTGACCGACCGAATCGTCTCCATATAAAATTTCGGAGCGACGATCAGCTTGTTTATCCAGCTCAAATCTATGACTGGACGGAACGAGCCGTCTGGTTTCGGAACCAGAAACAGATGGCTGTAAAATCCCGGTGTTTCCTGGTCTTCTACGACCTCTACCGCGTTCTTCATTAAAAGAGACTGCACCTCCGATAAGAGAGCGTCTCTTTTCTGCGGATTTGACGGAAGTTGAGTCCATTTTGGACTTCGAGTTAACGGAGGCTTTCGTTTGAAGGATATTCTTAGACCTTCCGAAATCACCCCTCTCACCCAAGGGTCGTCCGTAATCGACGCCCACTCTTCTGAAAAACTCGACAACCTTCCGCCAACCGGAACGCGATAGAGGTTGAAGCCATCACCTCCTGGACCTGCGAGGCCTTCGGGAAGAGAAACCACGTCCTCCACGACCCGCACCTCGTCGCGTCGACCTCGGGGCGTCTGACCGATTGTCCTGGCCCGAAGGACGTCCCGCACGAGAGTCGCTGCCTTGACGGTCTCTTGAATAAGACCAAGAGGACGCACCGGAACCTCTATAGGAACCTTTCTTGGGCGCATTAGACCCAGAAGTGCCTGTCTTATTCTTCTCTGTCGTATCCGACTTTTTGGAAGCGGATTTAAACAACAGAGAATCCGAAGCTTTCTTCGTAATTTTATCGTAGATTGCAGAAAGCTTGCCGTCGAATAGAAGTTCTCCGGAGACCGAAGCGACTCTGAGAGAGTTCTTCACCTTACTATCCACGCGTGTGGATGTAGCTAAGGCTGCGTCACGTCTAACCAACTCCAGGTTTGCCACTGAAAGGGCGGAGTTATACGTGGAATAAGCCACTGCCCTTGAAAGAAGTCTTAATGAGGATTGTATATCCTGGAATTCTTTCCCTTGAAGATGCAGTGATAACGCCTTTGTGAGGTGGTCTGTGTAAGATAAAGCATCTAAACTGGCCCTGTTAGACGTGATTGTCGTATCCAACACCGCGGTTGGAACGGACATAGACGACGGTAACGACAATTCTAAGTCTTCCGCCTCGTCGTCAAGACGCAGAGGAACTCTCGGAATACCCTGTCCTGCCATATCGAATTTATTCCTTGCATTAATGAAAAGCAGGTTAAGAGCATTGGAGGACAAGAAACCAGCTTTGCCTGTTTTGGAAGCAATCTTGAATATAGTGTCGTTCAATAATTCAAATGTTCTTGTGACATTATTGGACTGAGACGGAAACTCAGGGACAATGTCTCTGAACCGCTCAAAGAATTCAGTGTCCAATGACGCTATTATTCTCTTGTCCGGAACCGCAGCAGTCTGGCCCGACGGAACAACGTGAGGAAGGAAGTGCTGGATAAAATCCACGGCAGCTTTATGTTGTTCCGAAAGGGATAGCTCCAAGTCATCCGTATCCCTTTCACCATCCGGTCGGACCTCACGATGCTCCCGGTCGTCCGCACCCGATGCTTCGGCGGAGCGTACCGACCCAGCGCCGTCGGATAATTCCCGATCCGACACCGATTCTGTCGGCTGCTGGGATGCTGCGATAATTTGTGTTATCTGAGCAAGCACGTCCGTCATTGAGGCCTGCGGAGTGGCAGTCTTTCGCTGCTTCGCCCTGGGAAGCTCCGCATCAACTGACTCCCGCATACTCTTCCTATGCGAACGTCCGGAGTCTACCGGCCTCGTGTCCCTGGCTACCGGATGGCGTGACCTGGTTGCCGAAGAATCCCTTATCGGTGAAGCTGGTAGAATCTCTGCGGTCACGTAGCCAAGGTGCGGTCGTGTGTGCTGGTGAGAGGATGAGGAAGCCTGAGCAGTCTCCGCGGACTGCCTAACAACGGAGCGTCCCGAGCGACGGACGTGTGCTCCGCTTGCGACACATTTTGTACCACAACATCAGGTCCCTGATGTTGTTGTACAAGAGAGGGGCCTCTCTCGCTCGTGGCCCGGCTGGACATGGACGAGCTAGGAACCGGACTAGAAGGCTTCCTCCGATCTCTCCTAACATCCGCCGTCACTGAGTGTGCACCTAGTATATTTATAGTGCTCGCATCACCCAACATTTCCTCCTGGACCGCAACAGACGAACCCGGCTGCCGAACCATTCGGTGAATGGATGCTACACCGGGCGAGCTAGCGGACGACAGCGCCGTCGATCCTACTAGGGACCTCTTAGGCAACTGTCGTATCTCCATGAGCACTTTTGCCGCTAACTCTTCATTCAATTGTGACGACGGAAGCGCACTCTTGGAAGATAACATGGAAACATCACCCTGTTCTTGTTCCTCTGAAATAGAAACTGATAGATTAGAGTGACCCTGCGGAGAAAGGACCGGCCTAGCCCTTTCTCCACTAACAACCTAACGTGACACACGTTTCCAATGTTTGTCATCCCAATATTGACATATTGAACAGGAGTTAGTGCGAGTACACTGACTACAATTAATACAATGATCATGAAAGTCAGAGGAAGATTTCTTCCTATTACAATTTGAACAATGTCCTTTCATTGTGAAAAGACAACAACAAGTCCTAGTACTCGCACAAACCCCTAAAAGCAAAGATACATAATAACATGATCCATTAATATTGAAAAAAGCAAATGAAATTCAAAATAATTTTTGAAAAAAGCCCAAGTTTCTGAAAAGTAGCGTTGAGCCCCAATGGATCCCAAGGGTAAGTGTGGTCAAAAATTTTAAAATTATTTTAAATAATTATTGCAACACTTACAGATAATAATAATGTATCTTGTAGTGAGATAAACTACTCCAAAGGCAAAAAGCCCCCCTCAAAAGAGACTGTTGCCAATGTAAACAAGAAGTGTATAAACACCAGAAAACATGACTCCAGGCACTGACAATACTGGCCCGAAATCAGTTATCAAAATTACACACTATCTGATGCAAAACAGAGACTTCCAGAGAAGAATCTGCAGAACATCAGATGGTAGATGCAGAACACAACGTCTAAACACCCATGGGTGAAAACGTAAACATGGGGAAAATAACAGAATTCATTCTGTAACCAAGCTAATTCTTCCAAGAAATTTTAGGAGTAATCTTACTCAAAAATATGCCAAAAGCATGGGAGAATAGCAAGGGGGGACTTACAGGAACAGGAGAGAGGAAACACTGAATAAGCAGTGCAACTTCAAAGTAAGAATGACAACAACAGGCCCATGCCTCGAAAATAGGCAACTTAACATAATTTTATAACAAAATTTTAAGTTACAGCCCTGATTATTTTCTGTCACTCCTTTTTCCTCTCCACCTTCTGTATCCTCCTTAGAATCACCATTTCTCCAATATTTATGTGTCTGGCATCATTTAAACTGAGATTTACAAGCACAAAGATCAGTGAGATGTTAACTGATGAAGGGCCAAACAAAGAATAGTGATTGGCGCCAATTTCGGAACGTCCTTGACACTGCGCATGCGCAGTGGGGGCAAAGTATGGAGGTCCTTTAGGACATGATTTCTTTTGGTTTTAGATGCAAATTTTGGGGATTGGGGGGCAAAATTTGTGTTTGGCCCTAGATTTTTAAGAGTTAGCACCAGCTAAGTCTGGGTCATTGGTACAGTATAAAAATATACAAATTTTAGGCGTGGCCAAAATTTTTGCCCCTCCCATAACGAAGGTAAATAATGCCCGACAAACTTCTCTTTAACAAACTTGATTCTAAACCTCAAAAGGACTCTGTATACCACATATCAAGTCTCTACTACTGGTGGTTCATTAGAAGATTTTCAAAAAATTTGGCCATTTTTTCCCCACCCCTCTGCTCAATATGAGCTGAAACCTAATTTGCATAAAAAGCAAAATGCCCCTATATAACCACCACTTACATGAAATTTAATTAAAATGTGGCCAGCGGTTTAGGAGAAAGAGGCTCAAACACCACCTTCACGACAGACGGACGGACGGATGAAGAGTGATCAGAAAAGCTCACCCTGACTTTCAGTCAGGTGAGCTAAAAAAAGATTGGGTACAGGCCTGTAAATACTTTTTTGTTTTGGTGTATGTCATGAGACGTGAACGATCTGTGACCTTTAAGTTATAGCCTTGGGTAAAAGTCAGGACACACTTGATTCAAGAGCAAGCAATGTATGAAGAAGATCTGTTCACTGAATCAATTTTTCTGGGCCAGACAAAGTTAGAACACACAAATCATCTCTGACTTTGAACTTACAGTTATGACTGTGGGTGAAGGTCATGACACACCCTTGAGTCATAAGCAATCACAGTGAAGAGTATGAACATGATCAGTCAACAAAATAATTTTTATGGACAAAAAGAGTTAGAATGGAGGAACAAACGGCCTCTGACCTTGATCTTTCATCTTTGATCTTGCATCAAGGTAATGACACACACTTGCAAAATAGGACATCACTGTGTGAAGTATGAAGAAGATCGGTCCACTGAATACTTGTTATGGACAGGTCAAAGTTAGAATGGAGAAACAAACAAATGGTCTGGGACTTTGACCTTGGAGCTATGACCTTGGGTGAATGTCATGACATACCTTTGGGTCAAAAGCAATCATTGTTTGAAGTATGAACAAGATCCGTCCATTGAATATTTGTTTATGGACGGGAAAAAGTTGGGATGGATGCATCGATACAGGGATGCGTAGACACACAGATACAAAGTGGCTAATATATGCCCCCGTATCATTCATTCTTGTGAAACTCACTTTAGAGAATTGTTAGAGAACAGCAATCCCCACCCCTGGTTACCGAGTCTTATGTTACCAGTAGACCAAAATTTGTATATCACAGTAAACAAGCATTGTTCCATTTCCAAAGATTTTCATTGAAACCACAAGGTTTAATCCTGTTGAAGTGACTTCATTTTCAAAGGAATAATTGAGTATTTGAATGCCTCTGAGAGAAAAAAAATCCAGAACTTCCAATATCTTTTCTAACAAATTTCAACCACTTTGCAGGACCTTTGCTAAAATTAAATCAATCATCTTCGATTTTTGTATACATACCAGATAAAAAACCTCACTTTCAGCATTTATGTCTATATCAAGACCATAATACAAGTATGACATAAATATAGGTTATTACCACCAAGTGGGTTTCCGAGATGGTGTATTGAAGTCGAGATTTTGTCTTTGGGCATAGCAAGCAAATACAAGTCATGTAAAGCCAGTAAAGTGGCTTTCAGCATTTTTCAATAAAGCCATGATAGTGGCTCCTAGCACTCAGCCAGTTGTGGTACCTGTTCTGAGACAACAGAGTTTGTCAAAGTCAGATAAAGAATAGTGACAGTTAATGGCTCCCAATGGATAGTTCTAAAGAAAAGCCTATGGTACATGATTTCTCCATCATAGTGAAATGACTGCTGTACTATGAAGTTTTTTCCAGGAGGGCATAAACATCCTCCTGTGATTTTCAAAATGCACATATATTTGTAACCCTTAAAAGCCCATTCCCAACTTTTATGTCCTCAAAACCGGTACCCTTAACATGCAATCATGAGGAGAACCTGTTGAAAATAGACATATTACCTTGCAGTGGTTTCTAGTCAAGTCTTGCCTAAATGGGCAGCCAAGACTTGACTAGAAGTCACTGCTTAGCTACTGGCAATGCGCAGGTGATGGTCTAGCGGGTATTCAAGAAATTTGTCCAGACCCTTAGGGTTAATACCTGCACACGATACTGATCAATGTCAGGGCTCCTGTACCTTTTTCAGACCTGCAATTGCATGTTTTTCCATGCCAAATTTCAGTCATTTTCCATGACTTTTCATGACAAAAATTAATGAAATTCCATGATTTTCCAGGACACCCAATAAATAGGTAGTTTATTCATGCCGAGCCTTGTTACAAATGTGAAGATTTAAAAAACTGACTCACTTTGAGAATTGTTCTTAACATGCTTTTCACCCTTCTCGTGTGATCTGACTGCTGCAACACCCATATTTGCAATACTGAACGTTTTCATAATTCATGCAAAGTCTGCATCATCCTTGAGTTGTGTCACCTTTCACACATTCTAGTCACTTAAAATCAGTCAACCACGCATTACAAAATTTACACTTTCTTAACATGCTTTTTGTGTTTTCACAAACAGGTCAATTGAAAATTGCTCAGTAATATTTACTGCAACATGTGTAAATAAAATCATCAACCCTGCATATATAATAACTCTTCAGGTCAGGACTTGGTGAATAATAAAGTATACCTTAATATATAATTTAAATCATCTATAGCTTTCAATCGTATTTAAAAATGCAGATAGTTTTATTTAAATTAATAATTCTCGTGCATTCTGTTCAGCGTCAATTGAAAACACTGCATTACAGCATTTCTGGAAGTGCACAATCTATTGAGCCACAACTGAAGAAGTCATGCACAACTTTGGAGGTTCACTTTCTAACTTGGGTATAAACACGTCTGAGAATTCCACAGTGCATTCAGACCTTTTTTAAGTAAAAGTCTGTTCTCAAATTGTTTCGACTTGCATTACATGTACAGTCCCTGTAAAAGTAGTCTTCCAAATTACTCCAGTTGTTACATATGATTACATAATGCAGTCACTGTTAATCCGGTTCAATTAGAGAATGAAATGGTTTCTCGCGCCGGAGGAGCGCAGGAACGGTGTGGGGGACAAGCCCCTTTCGACCCTCTTGGATTGTATGTGATTTTGACTTTAGTTTTTGGCTTGTCTGGACGTGAAAAAGTAGGAAGAGTTAAGGTAATCAGCGGCATCTGTGCCTCCTGCGGTTCTTCTTTGGAGGAGGAGGGTGTGTTGGACAGATAGTAGTTGATGGAGTGGTTGGATCAGGCGGAAGAGTTGGTTCTTCTTTAGCTTTGTACGGCCTGATCCTTGCTGCTGTTTCTTGATGTTCTTTTTTGGACCCTGGGACACACGGCATGAGGATTTTCTTGATAGCGTCTGCTGAGAATTTTTCTTTTAGGAAGAAGTCGTACTGAGACTGGATCGCGCTTCAGAAAAACTCGTTTGGAATCTCCTTCCCAAGGAATGCCTCCACGGACTCCGGAAAGCTCTCCTCCTGGCCGGACTCCTGGTCCAAAGAAGCTGGAAAAGCAAGAGCAGGAGGGGTGGAAGGTGCGTCATCTGAGACAGCTTCCTGCACAATTGACAGAGCATCCTCCTCCATCTCCTCTTCAGATGAAGAGTCTGATGAGCTGGAGAATGAGCTGTCGCCTGACGACCCACAGTCCTCCGGACCCTCTTCCTGGAAGGGGGGTACCGGGCTGGACAGAGGTTGTTCAGGGGTGACAGGAGTTGTCCCTTTGATGCCCTCACTTGCCTCCTTCTCTTCCTTTTCCTTCCTCTTCTTCTCCAGGAACTCCGTCATTTGGCGGGCATCACGTCGTCCGGCGGAGGGTCCCTTCTTTCTCGTCCTCTTCTTCTTGGTGGCTGGATTGTTCCGGCGGCCTTCATCCAGCTTATCCGTGTCACTAGGAGGGTGACCAGTGTGAGGGGAAAATCCCCTCATGAAAGGTGCTACACCTCTCCAAGGACGGCGGTTCCGATTCTCTCTCAAAATCCAGGTGAATTTTACCCTTGAGCACCTTGAGGTGGTGGCAAGGGTAGCCTGCACTCTGACAAGTGTCTCTTGGATAACAGGTGGGAGCTCCATTGTCGAGTTGAAAGTGACTTGACTTGCATTACGTGTACAGTCCCTATAAAAGTAGTCTTCCAAATCACCCCAGTTGTTACATATGATTACATAATGCAGACACTGTTAATCCGGTTCAATTAAGATCTCTGTGTCTATTTATAGAGGAACTTTTTATGAGTGGGTGGAGCTAATTAATGGGGTTTTTCAGCACTGGTATGATAAAGCATAACACTTTTGAGATGTTGTTTATAACCTTTCTGACAACTTTTATTTATCAAATGTTATTAAATATCTTTTTGAAATTTATTCTGTATTTTGTTATAATTTATTGGGAATGCATATATATCAATATATTCAATTAATTGTAATTTGTAACAAAAATCACATTAAAATAACCTTGGCATATAAAGTTCAAATGGAGAAATATTCAAGTCTAATTACTGTGTAATATTCATTTTTGCATTTAACACATTACGTGACATAACTGTAATGAAAGTGTCAATGACACTGTAGCTTAACTTGACCGTGTGTTGTGTTTGATGAAAAGGATAATGTTCATTGTTTTTGAAAGGATTATGAAATACGACAAGAATTGTGATAATTGAGAATATGTTAATTTCTGTTCCCTATATGCAATGTTTTCAATAAAAATAATTTGAGGTGTAGACTGTACTAAAGAACTGAGGGGTAGGTTAATGTGGCCCTCACAGTTAATGTATGTCAACCAAAGTTACCAAGTTACAGTGAAATTATTCCAAAATGAGTCATCCTATCAAGTTACAATGAAATCCCTTCATAAATATGGCCTGCAGACTGTGCTAAAGGTTTTTGGGCTTCGGGCCTGTGTAGCCATCACGGTTGATCGATCACAACCAAAAGGGGATGTCCTCATCTAGACATTATACTGAGTCATCCTACCAAGTTACTATGAAATCCCTTCATAAATACGACCTGTACACTGTGCTAAAGGTTTTCGGGCTTCGGACTCCTGTAGCCGTCACAGTTGATCAATCACGATCAAAAGGGGACGTTCCCATCTAGACATATGGAGTCATCCTACCAAGTTACAATGACATACCTTCATAAATACGACCAGAAGTCTAAGCTAAAGGTTTTCTGGTTTTGGGCTCAGGCAGCCATCATGGTTGAATGATCACTACCAAAAGTTCTCATCTAGACATCATAAGGAGTCATCCTACCAAGTTACAATGAAATCCATCCTTATTAAATATGACCTGTAGACTGAGCTAAAAGTTTTAGGGTTTCGGGTTGGGCAGCCGTCATGGTTGACAGATCATGACCAAAAGGGGACGTTCTCATCTAGACATTATACAGAGTCATCCTACCAAGTTACAATGAAATCCCTTCATAAATACAACCTGTAGACTGTGCTAAAAGTTTTCAGGTTTTTGGCTCGGGCAGCCATTACGGTTGACCGATCGCAACCAAAAGGGGCCGTTCTCATCTAGACATGACCTCAAATCTGCAAATGAAATTTCGTGACGATCGGACAAGAACTACGCGGTGTAGCCTGTGCTAAAGAAAAATGTGAACAGACTCACAGACTAACAGACTTCCGCACGCGTGATGGCAATAGCTTATCTTGACTATGTTAAGCTAAAAATCGGCCAGCATTATACACGAAATTCGTCATTCCCATTTTATTTAGGTTTTTATCTTCATTTTTTGCTTCCAAAGCATATCTTATGAAACGAGCATGTAGCATCTGTTTCAATCAGGGGTCATAAGCTGTGTTTTGGAAGCAAAAAATATTTTTACAACTGCTGTCTTCTACTTTAACTAAGGTTAGATAAACGGTTTATCGGTAAACCCTTTACCAAACAGCTCAGCAGTACTGTCCAGATTCTTGACAAAAGCCTACATCTGTGCTTTTGAAATATAGCTTATGCTCCCACCTTTGCAACTAGTCTGGGGGACTGGGCTAGTTTCAGTTAGAGGTCATAAACTATATTTTGAAACAGAATCATGTAAAAAGTACTGTCCGGATCGACGCTTTTTGGTCGCTTTGGCCCGTGCTTTCAGTTTTGCGCTTTTTGACCCACGCTTTTCGGCCTCGCCGGGTCTGGCGCTCTTCAGCCTCAGGATATTCGGATGGGTTAATGTAATAATATATAAAGAAAATAAATTCATTTTTATGATTTATTTCAAGTTATCGACTAAAACTATTCAACACATATTTACATCATCAACACAAACAAGACTGACAACAAATTGAGATTCAATTGATCGCCTTCTATTTCAATTATGACCGCTTATGATCTGCCCATATTAATACTGTTGAAAGTTAAAAAGTTAAAAAATTTATAGTAATTTATATATTTTTTATACTTACCAATGACCCAGACTTAGCTGGTGCTAACTCCAACAAAAACCAGTGCCAAACACAAATTTTGCCCCCCAATCCCCAAAATTTGCATCCAAAACAAAAAGAAATCATGTCCTAAAGGACCTCCATAGTACGCCTCTACTGCGCATGCGCAGTGCCGCAGTCGTCCCGAAATTGGCGCCAATTATCATTCTTACTGGCAGTGCCGGGTCAGCGCTATGTACTCAGCGGGGAGGCAAGAGTTCCCAACTCAGGGAGGGCCATCCCCGTCTGGGTCATTGGTAAGTATAAAAAATATATAAATTACTATAAATTTTTTAACATTTTTATACTGTACCAATGACCCAGACTTAGCTGAATAGTAAACAGGCTGGAGGGCCTAGGACATAGAGGAAAATCCAATAAGCTCAATTATATAGTAAAGAGGTAACCCCTTAAGGAGAAAAGGAGTATTAGGCTTTACATGTATCTTTCTTATTTAATATTAAATTAGAAAGATACACTACCCTTAATAATTGAGCACAATAACATTCATGTTCTCTATTAACATCCAGTATAACCCTTATACTAATTATTTTTAAAGCAAGCCAATAAATAAAGTAGTCCAGAGAATTGAGACTCTTTATAATCATTTAAAAGTGTCCGAGTATTGTATATTAAAGCCCGTTTGACACTTGACATATACAAATGCTTCACACCGAGCTACACTTTAAAAATAAGACATGAATGAAATTAAACATTAATATTACACTTTAAAACCATCCCGGAAGCGACTCAGAAATACTGTCTTGGAGGAGGCATTCCCTTGCTTTTCACTATAAAGCAGGTGACCTAAGGGAACACCCGCCCCCCCCCCCCCCCTTCCCCTTGCCCTGGGTCAAATAGCCCAGAGCGAAGAGGGCAGCCGGACGGAGTCACTGCCGGAACAGAAAGCCTGCATAACTATAGTTGCAACTGTTTAGTGGACGACATTCTGAGCAACAGATAACGGACCTAAACAATGCAGGTCTCCAGAAATGGACTCAATATTTCTGAGATAAAAATTAGTAAATGTGGATGGCTGAGACCAATAAGCAGCCTTCATTAAATCTGTAATAGCAACACTATTAGCATAAGCCCAGGAAGTAGAAAGAGCTCTTACTTCATGAGCAGAAATCTTAAGCACAGACTGCTGAGAAGAAGATAAATCTTCATAAGCAGTACGGATAGTTAACTGAATCCATCTAGCAATAGAATGGACTGAAATGTCCTTTCTATTAGGCATCAAAGACAGAAAGAAACGTTTCCGTCCATTTCTGATGAACTGAGATCTCTGTTTATAGATACGTAGTGCTCTAACAGGACAGAGTAAAGGCCTACGCCCGTCTGAAGACGGAAGAGCCTTAATAACAATAGGTTCCGGATATTTATTAGGAGCCTGATTCTTAGCTAAAAAACCCACATTAGTAGTGAAGGTGATAGTGTTCCCAACACTACGATAATGAGAATCATCCACCGATAGTGCATGAAGCTCACTGACTCTTCTGGCAGAAGAGAAAGCTAAGAGAAAAGCTGTCTTATAAGATAAGAATTTGAAATCTACTGTCCCAAGAGGTTCAAATGGCTTTTCCTTCAATTTAAGGAGAACCCAAGCTAAATTCCACTTAGGAATTAATCTAAGAGTTCTGGGTCTATTTATCGAAAAGTTTCTAACCAATTTCGATAAAGAGACATTAGATCCAATTTGTAAACTATCATGATGTGCATAGGTATCAGATAACATAGATCTATAACCCTTTATAGTAACAGGCTGCAGTTTGATTTCGTCAAACAAGTATACTAGAAAGTTTGCAATGTCTGGTATAGAGGGATCAAATATATCTACAGAATGATCCCTACACCAACGACGAAAAACCTTCCACTTAGCCGCATAGTTTAGCGAAGAGGAGGTCCTCCTACAGTTAGAAATCGCGTCCACTGCTCGTCCTGTAAAGTGCTTGCCATGCAAGAAGGACCGCACAACGGAAAAACGTGAAGGTTGAGACCTTGCGGGTTGTGATGGAGTTGGCGCGATTTCCCCTGCGAAAGAAGATCCTCTCGTGGAGGAAGCTTCCGCGGTAGGTCCCACAACAGACACCTGAGTAGATTTATCCACGGTCTCTGTGGCGACAGAGATGCTACCAACAGAATCTTGCATTGAGATTGTTTTATCTTTAGCAATACTTGTTGAATTAACGGCGCTGGAGGATACGCATATCCTATCATTCCGTCCCAAGGGATCGACAGAGCGTCTACTGCAAATGCTCTTGGATCCGGACACGGGGACACATACGTCTGCAACTGATTGTTGAGATGTGTCGCAAATAAGTCTATCATTGGCCGTTCCCATTGGTAGCAAATCTGATTGAATACTTGTTTGTTGAGAGTCCACTCCGACGGCAACAAGTGACCCTTTCGTGAAAGGGAGTCTGCTAGCACATTCAGACGACCCGGTATGTGACGGACCGAAAGAAGAACGTGATGTTCCAACGCAAACAGAAGGATTCTTTCCGTTAGATTGAACAACGGAACTGAATGAGTGCCTCCCTGATTCCGTATATACGCCACTACTGTCGTATTGTCGGATAGGATTTGGACATGAGCATCGTGAATAATGTCCATCCAGTGACGTAACGCAAGCCAAATTGACATCATTTCCTTGATGTTTATGTGCTTGCACAGGAATAGCGGATCCCAAAGACCCTGGCATCTCGAATCCGTTGGGATTAATGATGCACCCCAACCTGTTTGACTGGCATCCGTCATAATGGTAAAACTCGGATCCAGCAACTGCAGCGGAACTCCTTGAGTTGACCACTGAATGTTTGCCCAAGTCTGAATCTCTTGTTTCACTTGATCTGACAAGAGAACGTCTACATCGAGCGAATGAATTTTCACACTCCAATTCTGAGTCAGGAAAATTTGAAGAGGACGTGTGCGTAGCCGCCCCATCGGAATGAGATCCGCGGCGGCTCCGCACAGACCTATCAGTCTCATAAATTCTCTCGCCGTGACTTTGTCTGCATGCAGACAATAGCGAGCGTAACAACTGACTAATTTCGCTCTGGTTAACGGCAGACGAACGAGATTGTTGTGCATCTCGAAGCTCATTCCCAGATGAGTGAATGACTTGGACGGCACCAGATCCGACTTCTCCTCGTTTACTATGAAACCGAGACGTCGGAGCAATAGAAGAAGATTCTGAACATCGTTCTGAAGCGTTAACTCATTGCCGTACCTCTGAAGAATGTCGTCCAGGTAGGCCGACGTTACCGCAGACGAATGAGCTCGGAAGTAGATCATTACCGAGTTCATTACCCGAGTGAAAGCCCAGGGTGCTAGATTCAATCCGAAGCACATGGCCCAGAACTGATACACCACTCCTAGGACTGCGAAGCGCAGATACTTTCGGAATGTCGGATGTACCATGACGTGAAAGTACGCATCTTTGAGATCTATGCTCGTTGCATAATCGTTCACCCGAATACTCGCTCTGACCGATCGAATCGTCTCCATATAAAACTTCGGAGCGACGATCAGCTTGTTTATCCAGCTCAAATCTATGACTGGACGGAACGAGCCGTCTGGTTTCGGAACCAGAAACAGATGGCTGTAGAATCCCAGAGATTCCTGGTTTTCTACGACCTCTACCGCGTTCTTCATTAAAAGAGACTGCACCTCTGATAACAGAGCGTCTCTTTTCTGTGGATTTGACGGAAGATGAGTCCACTTTGGACTTCGAGTTAATGGAGGCTTTCGTTTGAAGGATATCTTTAGACCTTCCGAAGTCACTCCTCTCACCCACGGGTCGTCCGTAATCGACGCCCACTCTTGTGAAAAACTCGACAACCTTCCGCCAACCGGAACGCGATAGAGGTTTAAGCCATCACCTCCTGGACCTGCGAGGCCTGCGGTAGGAGAAACCACGTCTTCCACGACCCGCACCTCGCCTCGTCGACCTCGGGGCGTCCGACTGATTGTCCCGGCCTGAAGGACGTCCCGAACGAGAGTCGCTATCCTGACGGTCTCTCGAATAAGGCCAAGAGGACGCACCGGAACCTCTATAGGAACCTCTCTTGGGCGCATTAGACCCAGAAGTGCCTGCCTTATTCGTGTCTGCTGTATCCGACCTTTTAGGAGCGGATCTGAACAACAGAGAATCATTAGCTTTCTTTTTAATATTATCATAAATAGCGGAAAGCTTGCCGTCAAAGAGAAGTTCTCCTGAGACCGAAGCGACTCTAAGAGAGTTCTTCACCTTAGAATCCACTAGTGTGGATGTAGCTAGGGCTGCGTCATGTCTAACCAACTCCAGATTTGCCACTGAAAGGGCGGAGTTACACGTGGAATAAGCTACTGCCCTTGAAAGAAGTCTTAAAGAGGATTGTATATCCTGAAACTCTTCCCCTTGAAGGCGCAGTGATAACGCCTTAGTAAGGTGATCTGCGTAAGATAAGGCATCTAAATTGGCTCTGTTAGACGCAATAGCTGTTTCCAACACCGCGGTTGGAATAGAAGCTGACGACGGTAATGATAGCTCTAAGTCTTCCGCCTCGTCGTCCATACGCAGAGGAACTCTCGGTATACCCTGTCCTGCCGTGTCGAATTTATTCCTTGCATTAATGAAAGGCAGGTTAAGAGTATTAGCGGACAAGAAACCTGCTTTCCCCGTCCTGGAAGCAAGTTTAAATATAGCGTCGTTAAATAATTCAAATGTTCTTGCAACATTATTGGACTGCGACGGAAACTCGGGAGCGATGTCCCTGAACCGCTCAAAAAATTCAGAGTCCAATGACGCTATAATTCTCTTGTCCGGAAGCGCAGCAGTCTGGCCCGACGGAACAACTTGAGGGAGAAAGTGCCGGATGAAGTCCACAGCAGCTTTATGTTGTTCCGAAAGGGATAGCTCCAATTCATCCGTATCCCTTTCACCATCCGGTCGGACCTCCCGATGTTCCCGGTCGTCCGCCCCCGATGCTTCGGCGGAGCGTACCGACCCAGCGCCGTCGGATAATTCTCGATCCGACACCGTTTCTGTCGGCTGCTGGGATGCTGCGATAAGCTGTGCTATCTGCACTAGAATGTCCGACGTCGAGACCTGCGGAGGAACGGTCTTTCGCTGCTTCGCCGAGGGCAGCTCCGCATCAGATGGCTCCCGCATACTTTTCCTATGCGAACGTCCGGAGTCCATCGGTCTCGAATCCCTGGCTGCCGGATGGTGTGACCTGGTCGCCGAAGAATCCTTCATCGGCGAAGCTGGCAAAATATCGGAGGTCACGCAGCCAAGGTGCGGTCGTGTGCGCCGACGAGAAGAGGAAGCCTTAACAGTCTCTGCGGACTGCTTATACAACAGAGCGTCCCGAGCGACGGACGTATGCTCCGCTAAAGACACATTTTGTACCACAACATCTGGTCCCAGATGTTGTTGTACGAGAGAGGGGCCTCTCTCGCTCGCGGCCCGGCTGGACCTGGACGAGCTAGGAACCGGACTAAAAGGCTTCCTCCGTTCTCGTTTACTATCCGCCGTCACTGGGTGTGCATCTATTATTTTTATAGTGCTCGCATCACCCAAAATTTCCTCTTGGACCGCATCGGACGAACCCGGCTGCCGAACCATTCGGTGAATGGACGCTACACCGGGCGAGCTAGCGGACGACATTTGTCTAATCTCCATGAGCACTTTTGCCGCTAGCTCTGAATTCATTTGTGACGACGGACGCACACTTGAAGAAGATAACATGGAAACATCACCCTGTTCTGGTTCCTCTGAAATAGAAACTGAGAGAGTAGAGTGACCTTGTGGAGAAAGAGCCGGCATCGCTCTTTCTCCAGAATCAACATATCGTGACACACGTTTCCAATGTTTCTCATCCCAATGTTCACATATAGGACAGGGATTAATGCGAGAACACTGACTACAATTAATACAATGATCATGAAAGTCAGAGGAAGATTTCTTCCTATTACAATTTGAACAATGTCCCTTCATTGTGAAAGAACAACAATAAGTCCTAGTTACTCGCAAAAACCCCTGACACAAAGATACATAATAACATGATCCATTAATAAATGAAAAAACAATTGCAAAACAAAATAATTTTGAAAAAATATTTTTTCAGAGAAGCCCAAGTTGCTGAAAAGTAACGTTGAGCCCCGATGGATCCGATGGCAAAGTGTGGTCAAAAATTTTAAATTTATATAAAATAATTAATGAGACACTTTCGGATAATATATAGAGGATATTCACGAAAATTTGATGAATACCGAAAATATCTCGTGAGTGGCTACAAAGAAATATGAGGATCTTCACGAGCGACGCAGTCGCGAGTGAAGATCCTCATATTTCTTGTAGCCACGAACGAGATATTTTCGGTATTCATCAAATTTTCGTGAATTTTCTTTTTATTTAATGCTCTACGACTACAAACTCTCCAATTTGTGGCCTTTATTTGCCATTAAGGCGCAAAATTTATGTGCCGAACCGGCGTCCATACAAAAATTACAACAACCAAACTCCAACCATTGGAATGTGTGAATATCCGCACAAAAAGTAGTCCCGTCTTATTTCTCCCCTAACTTTACGATTTACCAAGGCTGGCGAATTGAAATAATCGCAATGTGTTTCGAAGAAATAGAACAATAACAAAAAACACCACTTTCTTATTTTCAGTAACAAGACACGTCATTTTATTTTTTTTTAACTCAATGCACTGAAGACGTGTGAAGTTGAACTGAAGAAATTTGAAAGAGATTTCGGCTTTTCGCTGGAAGGTGAATGAGAAAGTCAAACTTTGAAACCGCTGATTTAATGAATTGATTTAGTCACTGTCACTATCAATTATTCGAATTCGTTTGTATTTGGGACTCTGGAATTCATTACTGATGTGCTGACTCGTTTAAAGTACATGTGATTCGTCATCCGAACCTACGATGAAATATCGATTTCTAAATATCATTTTGATATTTCGTTTTGCCGACCGACAGGGGAATATGACTTAATTTTTCAGCGTGAATTGATGCCTGAGCATTAAATAAAAATGTATCTTATAATGAGATAAACTACCACAAAGGCAAACAGCCCCCCTCAAAAAAGGCTGTTGCCAATGAAAACAAACAGTGTAAACACACTAGAAAACATGACTCCAGGCACTGAAAAAACTGGCCCGGAATCAGTCATCAATTACACTCTATCTGATGCAAAACAGAGACTCCCAGGGGAGAATCTGTAGAACATCAGATGGAAGATGCAGAACACAAACGTTATACACCCATGGGTGAAAACGTAACTATGGGGAAAATAACAGAAAACATTCTGTAACCAAGCAACTCTCCCAGGAAATTTTAGAAATGAAACTTCTCAAAAATATGCCAAAAGTATGGGAGAATTGCAAGGGGGGACTTTAGAAGGCTAGGGGAGAGGAAACACTGAATAAGCAGTGCAACAATTAGCAAGAATGACAACAAGAGGCCCATGCCTCGAAAATAGGCAACTTAACATAATTTCAACAAAAAATTTTAAGTACAGCCCTGATTATTTTTTGCCACTTCTTTTTCCTCTCCTCCTTCTATCCTCCTTAGAATCACATTTTCTCCAAAAATTACGAGTCTGGCATCCTTTAAACTGAGATTTACAAGCACAAAGATCAGTGAGATGTTGACTGATGAAGGGCCAAACAGAGAATGATAATTGGCGCCAATTTCGGGACGACTGCGTCACTGCGCATGCGCAGTAGAGGCGTACTATGGAGGTCCTTTAGGACATGATTTCTTTTTGTTTTGGATGCAAATTTTGGGGATTGGGGGGCAAAATTTGTGTTTGGCCCTGGTTTTTGTTGGAGTTAGCACCAGCTAAGTCTGGGTCATTGGTACAGTATAAAAATATTTATAGTAATTTATATATTTTTTATACTTACCAATGACCCAGACATAGCTGGTGCTAACTCTTAAAATATAGGGCCAAACACAAATTTTGCCCCCCAATCCCCAAAATTTGCATCTAAAACTAAAGAAAACATGTCCTGAAAGGCCCTCCACACTTCGCCCCCACTGCGCATGCGCAGTGTCAAGGACGTTCCGAAATTGGTGCCATTAATCATTCTAATAACCAGTGCCTGGTAAGCGCTATGTACTCAGCGGGGAGGCAAGAGTTCCCAACTCCTGGGAGGGCCATCCCCGCTTGGTCATTGGTAAGTATAAAAAATATATAAATTACTATAAATTTTTTAACATTTTTATACTGTACCAATGACCCAGACATAGCTGAATAGTAAAAAGGCTGGAGGGCCAAGGACATAGAGCAAAATGGAATACGCTCAATAAAATAAAATAGAGTCATCCCCTGTAGGGAAAAAGAAGTAATAGGCCTTACATGCATCTTTCTTATTTATGATAAATTAGAAAGATACAACACCTTCCAAAATTGAGCTTCATACATCCATGTACTCTATAAATATCCAATATAATCCTTATACTAATAATTTTTAAAGTAAGCCAATAAATAAAGTAAGTCTAGAGAATAGAGACTCTTATACTCCTAAAAGTGTCTGAGGATTGCATAATCATGTCCGTTGACATATGCAATATTCAAAAGCTATACTTTAAAAACTAAGACTTGAATGAATTTTAAAAACCTAAACTTCTCACTAAACAACCATCCCAATAACAGCTCAGAATTACTAACTCCGGAGGAGGTATCCCCTTGTTTTCATAGTAAAACAGGTGACCCAAGGGAACACCCTCCTCCCCCCCCCCCCTTTTTTCTTGCCCTGGGTCAAATAGCCCAGAGCGAAGAGGGCAGCCGAACGGAGACACTGCCGAAACAGACAGCCTACCTAGCTATAGTAGCAACTGTTAAGTGAATGACATTCTGAGCAGTAGATAATAGACCTAACAATAGAGGCCTCCAGAAATGGACTCGATATTTCTAAGATAAAATTCATGAATGTGGATGGCTGAGCGCAATGAGCGGCCTTCAAAAATCTATAATAGCGACACTATTAATGTAAGCCCAAGAAGTAGAAGAACTCTTACTTCATGAGCCGAAATCTTAAGCACAACTGCTAAGTCAATGATATACCATAAGCAGTACCGATAGTTAATAGAATCCATTAACAATAAAATGGAGCATAACGTCCTTCTACTAGACATCAAAGACAGAAGAAGCTTACGCCCTTTGTAATAAACAGATATCTGTTTATAAATACATAAACTGTACCCGGAAAGAGTAAAGGCCTATGCCCATACGAAGATGGAAGGACCTTAAAATAATAGGTTCCGGATAATAGGAGCCTAACTCTTACGCAACAATCCAACCTAAATAGTAACGGAAGTATTGATTCCGAAACTATGAAAGTGAAAATCATCCATCGATAGTGCATGAAACTCACTGACTCTACAGTAAAAGAGAAACCAACAGAATTACTGTCTAAAAGGTCAGAATTTGAAAACTACTGTTTCCAGAGGCTCAAATGATTACTTAGCTAAATAAGAACCGAAGTTAAAATCCGTATAGGAATTTAATCTAAAGATTCTAAGTCTATTTATCAAAAAGTTACTAACTGACTTAGATAAAGAGACAAAAGACTCAATTGTAAACTATCGTAGAGTGCATAGGTATGAGGTAACATAAACCTATAACCTAAATAATAACAGGCTGCAGTAGATCTTGTGAAACAAGTATACTAAAAAATAGCAATGAGTAGTATGGAGGGATCAACAATATGAACATAATGATCCCTACACCACGACGGAAGAGCCTCCACTTTAGCCGCATAGAATAGCGAAGAAGAGGATCTCCTATAGTAAGAAATCGCGTCCAAAGCTCGTCCAGTACAGTGCTTACAATGCAATACGGACCACACAACGGAATACATGAAGGTTGCGACCTTGCTGGTTGTGATAAAGATGACACGATTTACCCAGTGAAAAAGATCCTCACATAGAGGAAGATTTCACATTAAGACCCACAGTAGACAAGAGAGTAAATTACTCATGATCTCTGTGAAGATAGAGATGCTATCAACAGAAATGTATTGTGGTTGTTTATCTTAGCAATACCTGCTAAAACAACAGCGCCGGAGGATACGCGTATCCTATCATTCCGTCCTATAGATCAATAGAGCGTTAACAATATTAGCTCAGAGATCTGGACAAGCCAACACATACGTCTGCAATTGATTAGCAAGCTGTGTCATAAATAAATCATCATTGGGCGCTCCCATAGATAGCAAATCTGATTGAATACTTGTTTGTTGAGAGTCCATTCTGACAGCAACAAGCGACCCGTAAGAGAACGGGAGTCCGATAAAACAATCAGACGACCCGGAATATGACGGACCAAAACTGAACTTGGTGTACTAAAACCAACAGACGGATTCTTTCCATTAAATTGAATAATGGAAACGAAAGAGTGCCTCCCTGGTTCCGGAGATACGCCACTACTGTCGAATTAAAGGACAGGAATTTGGGCATGCGTTTCTGAATAATGTTCATGCAATGACATAAAGCAAGCCTAAAAAACATTATTCCGCGGAAGTTAAACTGATTGCTAAAAGACTGCGGAACCCAAAGACCCTGGCACTTCGAATCCGTAGGGATCAGTATTATATCCCAATCTGTTTGACTGGCAACCGTCATAACAGCCACACTCGGGTCCGGCAACTGCGGCGGCACTCTCTGAGTCAACCACCGAATGTTTGCCCCAGTCTGAATCTCTTGTAACACTAGATAGCCAAGAGAACGTATAAATCAAGCAATTCATGGATTGCCGAAAAGTTGCCGTCGAAGAGAAGCTCCTCCGAGAACGAAGCGACTCTGAGAGAGTTCTTAACCTTACTATCCACGCGTGTGGATGTAGCTAGGGCTGCGTCACGTCTAACTAAATCCAATCAGCCACTGAAGGGCGGAGTTATACGTGAACAAACTACTGCCCCCAAAAGAAATTACATTGAGAATAATATCCCGTAAATCTTTTCTTGAAGACGTAATGATAACGCCTCAGTAAGGCGGATTACGTATAATAAAGCGTCTAAGTTAAGTCTACTATACATAATGTCGTTCCCAACATTGAAATTGGAAAAGACATAAACGGCGAAAAAGAATATATGCAGTCTTTAATCACACCGTCTAGACGCATATGAACTCTCGGTATGCCCTGCTCTGCCAAAATAAACTATTTGTATAAATGATAAACTGGCAGAAATGAGCAACGCGGACAAGAAACTAAACTAACATGCTTAGTAGCAGGCTTGTATATATATATATATATAGCGTCGAAAAATAAAACACATGTTGTAATGACAATATTGGACTGCGTCGGTAAGTCAGGGACAATGTCCCTGAACCGATCGAAAAATCCGAGTCCAATGACGCTATAAGTCTCTTATCCAAGATCGCAGCAATGAAGTCCGAAATAATAATCACTGGAAGATAATGCCAGAAGATATGAAAGGCATCTTCCGATACTACTAAAGGGAAAACTCGAAATCTTTCGAATCCCTTTCGCCATCCTGTCGGACCCTATAAAGCGTTCGGTCGTCCGTAGCTGATGCAACCGCGGACCGCACCGACCCAGCGCCGTCGGATAATTCCTGATTCGACCGAGAAACTGTCAATTGCTGGGATGCTGCGAAACAACTGTGCTAACTCGGATAGCACGTCCGTCACCAAGGCCTGAGGAGAAGCGGTCTTACGATGCATTGCCGCTGGAAGCTCCGTGATCGTTACCCCGTGCATACTACCAATATGCGAGCGAACGGAGTGTATAGGCCTCGTGTCCCTTGGCTACCGGATGGCGTGACCTATTCGCCGTGGAATCACTGAATGCCGAAACTGATCGGATACTCGAGGTCACGTAGCCAATGTGCGGTCGAGTGCCCTGCTGTGAGGATGAGGAAGCATTAAAGACAGTCTCTCGGACTGTCAATATAACGGAGCGTCCCGACCAACGGACATATGCTCCGAATGTAAAATATCTGAACCACAACATGCGGTCCCCTATGTTGTTGGGCGAGAGAGGGACCTCTCTCGCTCACAGCCCAGACGGACCTGGACAAGCCAGGAACCGGACTAACAGGCTTCCTCCGATCTGTCCTCAATCTGCCGTCACTGGGTGAGTACTAAAGTAATTAAAGTGCTCGCATCACCCAAATCTCCTTCCTAGACCACAACGGACGAACCCGGCAGCCGAACCATTCGATGAATGTACGCTACACCGGGTGAGCTAGCGAATGTCACTCCGTAGGCGATAGACATATTCCATGAGCACTTATTGCCGCTAACTCTTCATTAACTATGACGACAGAGGCACACTTTTGAAAGACATCTCCATAACTCTTCGAACAAGAAACCAGAAATGCTTGGATAGCAAGCATAAAATAATAATATATATAGCGTCGTTCAATAATTCGAAAGTTTGTGTGACATTATTGGACTATGTCGGAACTGAGGGACGATGTCCCTGAACCGAACCAAAAATTTCTAAGTCCACCGACGCTATCAGTTTCTTATCCGGCATCGCAGCATTCTGGTCCGACGAAAGAAGCTGTAGAAGACCAAGTCAGATGACATACACAACAGCATATGTTGTTCCGAAAGGGAAAGCTCGAAATCCTCCGAATCCCTTTCGGTATCCCGTCGGACCGGATGAAACTTTCGGACGTCCGTACCCGCTTCCGCGGAGCGTCCCGACCCAGCATCGTCGGATAAAATATATGCGACAGATTCAGTTGATGCTGGGATGCTGCGATAAACTGTGCTATTAAGGAAAGCACGTCCGTTCCCGAGGCCTGTGCAGTAGCGGTCTTACGATGCATTGCCGCCGGAAGCTCCGTGTACGTTGACTCCCGCACACTTCCTATGCGAACGTCTGGAGTCTGCAGGCCTCGTGTCCCTGGCTACCGGATGGTGTGACCTGGTCGCCGAAGAATCCTTGATCGGCGAAGCTGGTAATATATCGGCGGTCACGCAGCCAAGGTGCGGTCGTGTGCGCTGACGAGAAGAGGAAGCCTTAGCAGTCTCAGCGGACTGCCTATACAACGGAGCGTCCCGAGCGACGGACGTATGCTCCGCTTGCGACACATTTTGTACCACAACATCTGGGGTCAGATGTTGTTGAACGAGAGAGGGGCCTCTCTCGCTTGCCGTCCGGATGGACCGGAACGAGCTATGAACCGGACTAAAAGGCTTCCTGCGTTCTCCCTCCGATCCGCCGTCACTGGGTGTGCATTAGGTTAATTTATAGTGCTCGCATCACCCCAAAATTTCTTCTAGACCGCAACGGACGAACCCGGCTGCCGAACCATTCGGTGAATGGACGCTACACCGGGCGAGCTAGCGGACGTCAAAGGCCGTCGAACCTACTAGGGTCCTCTTAGGCAATTGGCGTATTTACATGAGCACTTTTCCGCTAGCCCTTCATTAATTGTGACGACGGAGGCACACTGTTGGAAGACATCACAGATACATCACCCTAATCTTGATCGTCTGAAATAGAAATTGATAAAGTAGAGTGACCCTGCGGGGAATGGACCGGAGTGTCCAAATCCCCAACAACATACCGTGACATACGCTTCCCATATTGTCATCGAAATCATACGATACAGAACAGGAGTTAATGCGAGTACACTGACCACATATAGAATGATAATAAAGTCAGAGGAAGACTTCCTCTTAAAACAATTGATCAATATCCTTTCAATGTGAAAAGAAAACAAGTCCTGGTACTCGCACTAACCCCTGGCAATCAAAATACATAATAATAATATGATCCATTAATATAGAAAAAATAATTGAAATCAAAATATTTTGAAAAAATATTTTTTCAGAACAGCCCAAGTTTCTGAAAAGTAACGTTGAGCCCCAATGGATCCCAAGCCTAAGTGTGGACAAAAATTTTAAAAATATTTTAAACAATTTATTCAACACTTACGAACAATAATAATGTATCTAGTTATGATTAAAATAACATCAAGATATTATTTTTTAGAAATCCCCCTCTCACACAGAGGGCTGTTGTAAATGTAAACAATGAGTGTAAAAACACTAAAATAAGACTCCAGGCACCCAGACCCGAAATCAGTTACCAAAAATACACTATCTGATGCAAAACAGAGACTTCCAGGGAAGAAACTGCAGAACATCAGATGGTAGATGCAGAACACAACGCCTAACCACCCGTAGGTGAAGACGTAAACATGGGGAAAGAACAGAATTCATTCTGTTATTCAGCTAAAACTCCCAAGAAAATTTAGTAATAATAATTACAAAAACTATGCCAAAGCATGGGAGAATAGCAAGGGGGAACTTAAAGGACAAGGAGAGAGGAAAACACTAAAAAAAACAGTGTAACTAAATAATCAGAATGACAACAAAATGGCTGCTGCCTTGAAAATAGGTAACTTAACATAATTTCATTAAAAAATTTTAAGTTACAGCCCTGATAATATTCTGTCACACATTCTTTTCCTCTCCTCCTTCTCTATCCTCCTTAGAATCACCATTTCACTAATATTTATGTGTCTGGCATCATTTAAACTGAGATTTATAAGCACAAAGATCAGTCAGATGTTAACTGATGAAGGGCCAAACTTAGAATGATTAATGGCGCCAATTTCGGAACGTCCTTGACACTGCGCATGCGCAGTGGGGGCGAAGTGTGGAGGGCCTTTCAGGACATGTTTTCTTTAGTTTTAGATGCAAATTTTGGGGATTGGGGGGCAAAATTTGTGTTTGGCCCTATATTTTAAGAGTTAGCACCAGCTATGTCTGGGTCATTGGTACAGTATAAAAATATAATTTTAATGATTTTATTTGCAATGTCTGGTTTCCGTTTTTGAATGTACTCAAATTAAATTGCATTCTGGCAACAACATAATTATGCCGAAAAATAACTTTTAACTTTCTGTGGAACTGGAGGCAGTGTCAGTAGGCTTATCTCTGTGATAGGCAACATGTGATCCCCGACATGTGGTGTGGGGGGGCGTACATCTGTTATTTATGGGGAGGGGGGGACGTTAAACTATAAGGGTGTTGAAGCCTGCTCTTACTGGACGTCGACTCGGCACATGTACATGCGGCAATCTTAGGTGGAAAAGACAGCTATCCAGTATTAAGATAACAACTCTCGAACACATGGTCTCTCAGTGTGTTGCAAGACACGGGGCTGCAGAAATTGTTTTTTTCTCCTTATTTTTTGCAACTCTCTATTCAAAACATCGCTAGGTGTTTTCCAATAAATTGTCGCCAAAAAAAAAATTCAAGCTTTGTTGTGGTATAAAGTCTACAAAGAGTTAAATGGTGGGAAGTCGCCCCCAAATGAAGTTACCCATGGGAGAAGTCGGCCAAAACTAAAGTCAGCAACTGAGGTATGCCCCTGAGTCGGTCCACAGATTAAATCGGCCCAAGGCTTTTTCGTAGTGCTAATATACATGTGCACGGTTAACTTGAGTGACAGGCCGTATGTTAGAAATTGAATTTTTTCTCATTGTGTTGCAACTATTTGTTAGAAAACACCACTCGAGCGCTGTCTTTTCCTATAAATAGATTCAAAATAATTTCAATATTTGCCGTAGTGCTAATAAAATTGATAAATGGTAGGTCGAATGTTAGAAACAAAATTTTCTTTACAAGTCGCAGTGCAAATATAAAAGTATATAGATATACATAATTGTAATTTAACCAGTTTCTGATGTTGGAAATCTCAAAAGAATAAACTTCATAGGAGTAATTTATGCTTTATCTATTGTCACCAGTCAATGTTTTCATTGCGATCAGAGGCTGTTTCAGAAACAATCAGTAGCTATTGTCGGCTCTTGTTTTACATCTTTGGACGGGTAATTAAAGGATTAGATCGGATTAGGAAATGTTACTGCTACCAAATTTTATTGCTGCCATGAGAACTCAATAATTGACCATATTAAGTGTTTATTCAGTTATATTACAACAGCCTGGGTCTACTGTTCTCAGTGGTCCAAAGCAACAAACCTCAAGCTATACGCATTGTTTTTTAACGAAATATAAAATATATGTATATGTTTTTTCTAATTTTGCTGAGTTCAGATGGGAAACTGAAAACTCTCCCAAATTCTGCCAATTTATAATTTTTAACTGATCTCAGATACATTCAGACACATCGCGTCCCATCTCGCCACATGTACAGTTGATGGGTTCCAGAATATCCACAATTACAGTCTTGGTCATCCACAGTGTTTCAAAGGCCCTGCATGGTTCAATATAAAAGAATATTCTGTTCACCTGAACAATGGGTCGAACTGCATACTGGACAAAACTGTGTTGGAGAGGAATTGATTCAGATTTCTCACCCCACGTGTTATTCAATCATAATAGACAATAGACATAGACAATTTCAGCATTGTGCCATCTTACATCCGGGAACCGATATGTAGATGCACACGCGGTTTGTTTATCAAATTTTGTTCCACATCTGAAATCAGTCTGGAAATTATTTTGGTCTGTCAGGAAATTTTGTTCCACCCCATACGGCGAGGAGCAATACCTATATCGCACTTGGATATCCCACTTGATGCTGCGTAAGATTCCCACCCCACCCAAGTTCACCAGGATTTTTTTAATAGGCCTTGGCCCACAAATAGTAGGCTTACAGCAAAACTGAACATTAGGAGACAGAAAAACAGATAACAGTTGGCTCTCTGCCTCCATTGAATTTGTACTTGCCACCCCCCCCCCCCCCCCAACCAACCAACCAGTCAGATGATATCTATACCTGACTGGTCTTCCACTGCATTTCTTTTTACCAAGAACATTGGGGGGGGGGGGGGGCAGATTAACATTCTGCACCCGTCTTTTGGGTATTCTTTTTATATTTTTACCCCGCCAAGTTGAGTGGGAACATCGCCTTGTAAAACATGGATGCTTTGCCGCATCACTGGGGCGAGTTCGCAATGGACCGGCTTGTTCTCTGCACACCTTGAAATCCAACATTACCTGTTGAACACTTATTTTTTTATTGAGAAATGTTGTATATCATCCTCGGATTAAAGGGGATGTCATCATTCGGAGTTGCTGCGTATCCCGCCCCCAGGTCCCAATGCCTAGTCTAACCACAGATGTCTGGAGACCTGATTAATATCACATCACCCCCAACGTCACACCTCCCTCTTATATATGCCCCCACACACACACTTCCAAATTAAATAACACACAGATCTGTGTATTATATATTTCGTGGTGGGGGGAGGGGGGTGCATATAAGAATAAGGTGTTTTGAGGTAGGGGTGATTTAGATCAGGTTTTGAGATTTCTGTGGTCTAATAACTCTGGCAATTTGGCACATTTATTGGGTAACGAAACTACGTTGTTCTCAACCTGTTAAGTCGACGTCAGCTGATCTTCATGCGAATACCTGGAAACGCAACCAAATTGTGTAAAGTTCTTTTTCATTGCCCGGAATATGTCTACCACTGCAGAATAAAAAAGGTGTGTATTTGAATGACTCTTTTCGAAAGCTTCTTCAACCTGTTACAAATGAGATTTTTTTATTATTTCCATTTTGGCATAACTTCGCTAATAATAGTCGGATTGTAAAAATTCAAGGACAAAATCGCAGTGATTTTTACTCAATATATTTGAAATGAAACGCATTTTTAAATTTTCCCTATGGTATTAAAAATAGTATTTGCCCGACTGGTTGGAAAAATGTGCTAATTGGTATCCAAAAATTACAGGATCAAAGAAACACCGACATCGACAAAAAGTAACAAGAAGGTCTTTACAAATATTCATGCGAGATCGAAACTGCCCTCAAAAGTCATTTTGTATGGTATTTCAAAATAAATTTTAACGATTTTATTTTTATTTGTGTAGTTTGGGAGTGATGTGCTTTTTTCCCTAATTATCAACGGCCGTTTTGCAAAGAAATGATGTTTGGAGGTCCTATTTTGGGTCGGAAGCATAACCTTGTCACAGCACTGGGAAACACCTAATTATAACAGATAGTACGTCTTATTGAAATCACGTGGGTGGGTTTTGATACTCCACCTCATAGAGCAGTTAGTGGGGAGTCGATTGGCAGTGTTTTACAGGAAGCGTACACGTAATGTGTAAAGTGAGAGAACAGTGCATATTGTCAATGTTACTTTCGGCAAAAATAAAGACCCTTTTTATGCTACTGTCAACTTTACAGGAAATCTATGATTTTCCATGACCTGATAAGGAATTCCATGACTTTCCAGGCCTGGAAAAACATTTTTGAAATTCCATGATTTTCCATGACTTTCAAGGACCAGGGGAACCCTGCATGTAAAGATTGCCTTGAAAGCTTTCCAATCATCAATGTTTGGTATAGGTAATATTTCAGTGGGGAAAAAAAAATTTCACAACAAAGACTACAATTTATTAAGAATACATTTTGAACAAAACAAGCAAAGAAATTATCTAAACATATTTTTCAGGGACTTTCCATAACGTAATTATTTTTAAACCTTTGAATGGTGCCAAAGAATTTCAGTTTTACAATTCAAGTACTTTTAAGCTCTTCCAAGAACCTATACAAATTGAGAACAAGAGGCTCTAAAGAGCCTGTAATTGATTACCTGGAAGAACTACATATCCCTCAATTATTCTAATCAGAATCAAGGAATGCAGCTGGCTGCCATGCTCCTTCATCTGAGCGAAACAGAATGATGATTGTTTTCAGAGGACTTTCCATACATTATTTGTGCCAAGTTTGGTTCACATTGGCCAAGTAGTTTCAGATAAGAAGATGAAAATGTGATTTCCCATATGGTTTCCATAGTAACTATGAGCAGCAATTGTGGCAATGTTTGCAATTAAATGATGATCATTGGTAGGTGTCCCAATCAATCATGTGAAGTTTCAAAACATTTGGCCTTGTAGTTTCAGAGAAGATTTTTGAAAATCGACCAATCAGAATCAAAGAATGCCTCTGGGGGCCATGTTTTTCATCCGACAGGAACAAAATGAGGAAAATTTGTAGAAAAGCTCCCATAGACCATTCCTGCCAAATCTGGTTCACATTGGCTCAGTAGTTCCAGTGAAGATGAAAATGTGATTTCCCATAGGGTTTCCATGGTAAATACGAGCCGCCATTGCGGCCATGTTTGCAACCCCATCAACATTAAAAGAGGATCGTTGGTAGAGGGTGTCCCAGTCATCAACCATGTTGTAGTTTCAGAGAAGAAGATTTTTGAAAATCAACCAATCAGAATCAAAGAATGCCTCAGGTGGTCATGTTTTTCAACCGACGGGAACAAAATGATGATTGTTTGTAGAGGATCTCCCAAAGACCATACCTGCCAAGTTCAGTTCACATTGGCTCAGTTTTTCCAGAGAAGATGAATATGTGATTTCCCGGAGAGTTCCATGGTAACTATGAGCCGCAATTGCGGCCATGTTTGCAACCTGATCAACATTAAATGAGGATCGTTGGTCCCAGTCATCAATCATGTGAAGTTTCAAAACATTTGTCCTTGTAGTTTCAAAGGAGAAGATTTTTAACAAGAAAAATGTTACTAAGGTAACACATGCCGCCCCCCCCCCCCCCCCCCTGTGACCTTCACCTTGTAGATGTGGTGGAAACTATTATATGTGACACACACCTTCTGACTGTCCTTAACATTTGTAGAAAGTTTAACAATTGTAATATGATTCATTTCTGAGTTATGGCTGAGACACGATTATTGATGATTTTCAGTGTAACCTTGAAATGTGACCTTGACCTTACGGACCTGGCTGTGGTGTGTGACACATCCACCCATTGTCCTTTATAATTGAGCGAAGTTAGATGATTGTAGTCCTAATACTTTTGGAGTTATACTTGAGACTCGATTTGTGACCCTGAACATATGAAGATCAATTGTGACCTTCACCTTGCAGATGCGGCAGAAACTATTATACGTGACACACACCTTTTGACTGTCCTTAACATTTGTAAAAAGTTTAACAACTGTAATATGATTCGTTTCTGAGTTATGGCTGAGACACGAATATTGATGATTTTCAGTGTAACCTTGAAATGTGACCTTGACCTTACGGACCTGGCTGTGGTGTATGACACATCCACCCATTGTCCTTTATAATTGAGCGAAGTTAGATGATTGTAGCCCTAATAGTTTGGGAGTTATGCTTGAGACTTGATTTGTGACCCTGAACATATGAAGGTCAATTGTGACCTTCAGCTTGCAGATGCAGCAGAAACTATTATACGCGACACACCTTCTGACTGTCCTTAACATTTGTAAAACGTTTAACAATTGTACTATAATTCGTTTCTGAGTTATGGCTGAGACATGAATATTGACCGATTTTTAGTGTGACCTTGAAATGTGACCTTGACCTTGAAGGGACGAACCTGGCTATGGTGTGTGACACATCCTCCCATGGTGCTTTATAATTGTGTGAAGTTTGATGACTGTGGCCCTAACCGTTTTTTAGTTATTGGCTCGGACACACACACACACACTTCAATCACTATATGCCACCCAACTTAAGTCGGGGGGCATAAAAATCATCCAATCAGAATGAAAGAATGCCTTTAGCGGCCATGTTTTTCATCTGATGGGAACAAAATGAGGATCGTTTGCAGAGGACCTCACATAGACCATTCCGGCCAAGTTTGGTCCATATCTGCTCAGCAGTTCAAGAGAAGAAGAAAATGTGAAAAGCTTACGGACGACGGAGGCCAAGTTATGGCAAAAGCTCAATTTGGGCCAGGTGAGCTAAAAAAGTAAAAGTGTTGAAAATCCATTATCATATTGAGTGGAAATAGAGGCCTATATATTTTCTTAGAAAAGTTTGAACTTGAAAAGAATTTACTTTTTGACTTGAAATAAGGAAATGTGGAAACCCTATATACATTAACAAATCAAAGGACAGACTAAAAGAATCTTATACAACCATGTTCTTCTTAATGTGAAAAAGGTCAACTGAAAACTATAATGGGAAACATAATCTTACCCTGTCCAGGAGTAAAATCAAATTTAATGTCGTTCAGTTCTTTTTTCTCATTCCTGCAATAAAGAAACAATTTTACAGTCCTGCATAGAGGAAGAAACCTCAAAACTTTTTTCTTCTCTTGACAGGGTTCCCACTGGTATAAGAGAATCAAATTCAAGCACAATTTCAACATTTTTCATGAACCCTGATATTATAACTATTATAATTTTCATATGCACTTAACAACACCATGAACAACTCAAGAATTTCAGCCTTGATTTATTTGTGTTTAAGATCACATACTTATGCACAATGGCTAACCATGACCCTGACAGTTTTACGGGTGGAGGAAGCCAGAGTACCCAGAGAGAACCCCTGAGTATCAATGAGCAACTGTCAGCTCCTCAACATTCTAACTCTGGTCAAGCACCGCTCAAGCAGGGTTACAGCGGTTGAAGACATGTGCAGCATCGACATGTAGTACGCCTTAGTACACGGCGCCATCGTGCCCCCATGTAGGCAACGGGGGATAAAGTGCCTTGCCCAAGGACACAACGCGGGTCAGCCTTGAGAACCTGAATTCTGGAAACCTCCTATGAGCCAGATAGCCAGATATATATTATCCCTAAGCGCAACAAGGTGCCATCTGTAGTGCTTTAGCATTGTAGATGACACCGTGTTCCACTCAAGGAATAATATAGAGATCAATAAGATGTGATTCCTGAGCGATTTTGTAATATAACATGCATGTGGGATGGCTATCATGAAACTTCTTGTCTCAAGAGCTTATAGGTAAACTGAATTCCAGAACTTCAAGGGTGGCAATGGAAAATTAAGAACTTTTCAAGGTTAGAAACAAATTCAACCACTTTTCAGGGAAGGGGCCAAAATTCAAGGACTTTTCATTTAGAGTGGGAAACCTGCTTGAGAGCACAAAAATAATACTGTACAATTCTGGATTAAGTAAAATTTGGAAATTATACAGTTAACAGTTTGCCTCGATATGCTTGACCCAACATATATAGCAATATACATTTGTCTTGTTTTTAGATACAACTAATTTTAGTCTATGTTAATGCTACTATAGCATAAGTGTTTCTTATGACAAGAATACAAGAACAATTTTCTTTGATATCTCCCCCAAAGAATTATATTTTACTCATAAAATTTAGCATAGGCAATAAAACTGCATATTTTCTTAAGATGACAATATTTATTTATTTATTTAATTGTTGGTTTAACTCTTAACCTGCTGAGTATTTTCAAGATATTTTTCATCAAATCTTGTCAAGACTGCTCTTAATAACTAGATTTGATGAAAAATTGATTTAAACTGAACTCCAGGAATCGTTGTTGAAAAAAGCCATTCAATTTACAGGGAGAAAATTTGATTAAATGTGCCCAATTTGTACTTATTTCAGTGGCAAGAAAAATCATGTTCTGTTGCCAAAATATCCACAATCAAGAAGTTAATATCATTTTATTTTCAACATCTACAGCAATATCATGACTGCAGCAATCCAATAACCAAATGCAAAGGTTTTGAAGGTCCTACCTTTGCTATTCTTAACTAGGATCCTCTGGTCATTACCTCCAATTAATTAAGGGAAGTGGGAGGAGGGAGTAACAAGGGGTAACGACAAGAGGGTCCTAGTTTGGTCTATGCCTTCATGAACCTAGGCATAATTTATATAGTTATGATTACATGTTTCATCAGTTTGTATTTCTTGAGTATTCAAGTTTTTTTAGTGCCTCCTGGCCCATTTTCCAGGATTTCAATGGCCCATAGTCAAATTCAAGACCATTCCTTGAATTTAACCATTTAACCAATGCAGACCATGTCAAAATTTATTACTTTAAATATCATTTTTTTAAATTTTTAAAAAAAAATCAACAAAACCATAACATGTGACCTCTCATTGGAACGAGCTCAACATGCTCATTCCAAAGAGGGGTCACATGATATGGTTTTGTTGAAATGTTTTGAAAAATAGTATTTTTTCAGCTACTGAATTTGCATATTATGCAGGCGGATGTGGCAGATTCGTTGGGTAAAGGGTTATGGTCTTGTGGCAACTCTGCAGGTGCTATTTTATAAGTAACACAGTAACTGTTTACAACAGTAATCATGAACAGCTCCACTTCCCAGAATTCTCACAGGGGATTGAAATGACAATACTTGATGTCAAAAAATCCTTATGAACATAAATCCTCTGCATTTTCAAAATTTCAAGCTGTAAATTATTCCTCTTTATTTATTTATTGGGCATTTAACCCTTTACCAATGAAATGGTTGCATCTGCCCACATAATTTACAAACTGCACATTTGAAAAAAAATCTTACAAAGAAAATTTCAACAAAATGATATCACGTGATCCCTCAAAGGAATGAGAATGTCAAACTTATTCCAATGAGGCGTCAAATGATAGGGAGTTTAAATTTTTGTTGTGAACAATGTCTTTAAAAAATAATTTAAATATAAAATGTTGATACTGTATCCACTGGGTAAAGGGTTAAGATAATTTTCAGCATTATTTGCCTTTATCATGGATGCAACATAGAAAATTTTCTGATAATGCTACTATTTGACATAAGTGTTCGGAGGAATGTGCTCCTTGTTGCATTATGGGATAGCGTTCAGCCTGTTAATCTGGTATTTTAACATCAATGTCTAGAGAGTTAAAAGATTATCAGACTTATTATTAAGAGAGTAGCATGATATACTTTGTGAGAATTCTTAGCCCTTAAAATCTTAAGTCAACTCTTATGAACCTTATGTCACCAAAAGAGGTGTTCCAAATGGCAACCATAATTAAGTGTATAAGAGAATTTTCAAATTCTCCTGAAAACTTTTCTTTTCTAAGTCTTGGCTGCATGTACAGTCACTACCTAGCTGTTAGACTAACAGGGATTACACAGCGAAAATTTGGGTAATTTTACAGGCCCTAAGTGTTAATCTACAACTGTATTTTTACAAAGGAACCATCAGGCCTAAAAAGGTTAAAAATCTGTTTCTCAGGCTCTCTGGCATGGACTTTTTGGCTGTAACATGCTCTCTTTTTATAACCAATGTAAACTTAAAAAAAAATAAAAATTAAATGGTTTATGTCTAATATTTACCCATTTTAATAAAACTGATAAATTTGTCCCTTGAGTGCAACAAGGCTTTGCAATGCTTTAGCACTGCAAAGCAATCTTGCACTCAAGGAATAAAATACACCATCAACCCTGCTATTCAGTAGATTATGAGGCCTAAAACATAAAACAAACATGAAAAGAACATGAACTTTTGATGACAAAGAAATAATTGCAAACATAAAAAATAAATAAAAAAACACTCGCCCACATGCAGCTTTACAAAAAATGGCATGAGAAACATAAGATCTACTTTGTGGGGCCATAAGTAAAATATAATCTTTCATTTCCCAAACAAATGAAATAAGTATTAATATAAATCAGTATAAACAAATATTTGCGAATAATCATAAGAGATCATTATGCTTCTATGAATGCTCGGAGAGTTTTTTTTTCAGAAATGGGAGATAACTGTGGGGGTGGAAAATTCATTGCATCATATTTTGGTTGTAATTCATTCTCCCCATAATGTATCAGATATAACGGAGGGAGTTAAATAATATATAATATATAATGGAGGGAGTTAAGTAATATATAATATATAACAGAGGGATTTAAATAATATATAATATATAATGGAGGAAGTTAAGTAATATATAATATATAACAGAGGAAGTTAAATAATTTATAATATACAACAGAGGGTTAAATAATATATAATATATAATGGATGGTTAAATAAAATATAATATATAATGGAGGTTAAATAATATACACTGAGTTAAAAAAGAAAGTATAATAGAAACAAATGTGAAAAAATAGCATAAAGGATGAAATATAATAGTTCTAATGTTGCATGTTTGTGGACAATAAGTCATGCAAAGAGTTTAATGACATGTTATTGTTGTCCACCCAACCATATACAATTTTGCTACGGATTACAAAATAGCACATGCTACCCGAGAATGTCAAATTGAATGGGTGACCGACGATTTTCTTTGTGTTATGTTGTGCTAGAGAGCCTGGTTTATTGAGAAAACACGCTAGTTTTTGCCTTCCAACATTTTAAAAAAATGATAAATTTAAAGTAATTTGTATATTTTTTATACCTACCAATGTCTCAGACCAGCTGGTGCAAACTCGATATTATCAAGGGCCAAACACAAATTTTGAACCCCCCCAATCCCCAAAATTTGCATGCAAAACCAAAAATTAAAAGTCCTATCTAGCCCTCCATACTTTTACCATCTGCACATGCGCAGCAGTCAGGAAGAGACTGGAATTGGCACCAACATCATTCTTTGTAGATGAGCATACTAAATGATAACTCAGCGGGGAGGTACGAGTGCCCACTCATGGGAGGGCCATACCCGTTTGGGCCATTTGTAAGTATAAAAAATATACAAATTACTTTAAATTTATCATATTTTTATACTAATAACCAATGGCCCAGACTAACTGAATTGTAAAAAGGCAGAGGGCCTAGGACTTAAGAATTAGCAAACCAAATATAGCTCCTAAGCCTGCATTCCAAGGTGAAAGGAAATTAAATTTAAAAGGAATTACATGTATGTCTCTCTACACAATAATAGAGAAAACATATCATAAATAAGGAGCCAAATTCAAATAATTCCATATTCTTAGCATGAATGATTATGCTAATTGGGTGTAACAAGCCCCCAATTTTAAGGCTAGTCCGGACTAAGCCCCATAAATTAGGATGGCGTATTCGAGAGTGAGAGATTTACCCCCACAAACCTATGCCATATATAAATAATAAACAAACTGTATCTATGGTTTGATATAATCTAGACAAAACAGCTTCACTCATAGTTACACACTTATCAAGCCAGAGGAGATTTTACAAAAATTCCCCCCCCACCCCTTTTTAAAAGCGGTACCAATTAAACAATATATATTTGCCCAACAGGCACCCAAATATTAATTATTATTAATTACTGGTGCTTAACACTACTTCAGAAGCCAAGGCTATTGTGGCAATCCCGGTAATTAATAGCGCACGCTTCTAATGTATACCAGAGACGGAATACGTAGATAGGTCGAAAACCAGTGATATAATGAGTACAACCATACACTTGTCCAATAGAGGTACAGCCTATGGAAAGTATCTGAAGAGAAAACATGCTTCTGAGGCAAGCAACAGGCGACCCCGTTCAGGTGTACAATTAATTCCAATAATAAGACTCCTATTGACGCGTGCGAATATACGAGAATGTGTACTGTAACTCATAGAAACCTGGATTTAGAACACTGAAGGAGCTATGATTAACAGACTCGTCACGGACTGTCCCCAAAATAATTCATTGTTTCCTAGGTCCGTAACAACCAATGACTGTTCGGAGAAGAATATATTACTCCGAATAATGCTGCCAAAAAATGAGAACATACGCATAGACGACCTATTGTCAGTTCCATAACTGATCCAAATAGCCGACAAAATTCTCATGAGCTCTATAAGCAGAGCAAGAATTTATATAATCTGTACAAAGATGCGTCTGCCTAAAAAATACACATATTATGCACACGAGCAATGAAATCCTGCATGTACTCATCTGAATACAGACGGTAACCACGGTATGACCGAGTGATACAACTGTAACCAGGAAATTGAAGAATGAATAATACAACGTTAATATGCAGTTAACTGAGTAATAAACTCATGCGTTGTAAGAAAGTCCAGACTGCTCTGAGCGAAACTTTTCAGAGTGGACTAATTGCCACATTGGAGAATGTCACCCAGATAACCGACAGGTCATCCATACAGGTACACGCTGGCTAGCAATTTTATTGATAAAGAATCATATGCTCGTATATGACTTATAAACAAACAACCACAGGAAACAAACCACTAAAAAGTGGATGTGCCCATAAGGTCGCCGTTAGAACACGGCCCAGCCGCCAATCAAGAAGCCGAGGCTTACAGGATGAAATGCCCTGTAATCACCTCCTAACACATTGGGGGGGGGGAGGTGGTCGAACACCACCCCCACCCCACCCCCCTCACCCACATAACTTGAATCGCTCTTGTGTTAGTCATCAAATAGAATAGGAACCACAGGACTCCCTCATTTCTGACCGACTCCATAATGCCACTAAGGATGGAGAGGGATGTGATGAACAAATACACAATATTGACATAATCACACTAGGTAAATATGGCATCATCAACAGAGCTTATCGCCTCATATAACTAACACCAAACCATACCGATAGGAAGAGAATAACCTCCTCTAACATATGGTACCATGTCCGATAGGACAACAAACTCAGCCTAGCTGAAGCAGCTATAGGTCTTCCAAAATGTGAAGACAATAAAAGGCTGATAACTGCGGCCTTAGAAGCTCACTAAGGAGACTTACAACACTAGCCTTAACATATAAGTCTTCATCTCTGTGAAGACAGATATATCAGTGTAAGTTGCGACCTTGAAGGCTCACTGAACGGAGACTTACAACTATCGTCACACAAGGTAGGACATGAAGAGCCACTATTTTAACAGCCCTAAATTCCCAAAGAGACAGCAGTCCCAAGAGATAATAAATTCATTTAAGTCACTGCATAATTACTGAAAAAATCTCGCTCATGATTCTAGCTAGACTACTATGGTGTAAACAATAAGATTCAAGTCTATGACACCTAGGAAAACAAACCAAAAAGCAATGTACCTTTATCGGTTTTATTCCCAAAAGACAGTGGTCAGAGCCTAGCTAACGTAGTTAGAAGTCTTCCTCTCCGTGAAGACAGATATCTTGGTGTAACTAGCAACCTTAAAAGCTCACTAAACGGAGACTCATAACCATCATCGCGCAAAGTAGGGAATGACAAGCCGCTATTCTAACAGCTGTAATTCCCAAAGAGACAGTAATCTCAAGGTAGCTACGCAGTTATAAGTCTTCATCTACTTGAAGACATATCTGTGTCACTTGTGGCCTTGAAAGCTCACTAAATGGAGACTTACAATACCAGCTGCTAAGAAAAGGCCACTGCAACAGTACACAAGGCTACTACGGCGTCCACAATGACATTAAATGTCTTGACGCCAAGGAATACAACACTGAGAGGGAAAAGACATACCTATTCCCTCTAACGGCTCTATTCCAAACAAGACAGCTGTCTCAGCCTATCTATGCACTATTCGCCCGACTTCAGGATGAAAAACAGGTGATTTCGAAAAAACCTGGAGAATATTTCGACGACCTCTATTGCTTTTCTTCAATAGGAGAGCCTACACCTCTGCAAGGAGAGACTCTCTTGGAAGAATTCGGCGGAAGATTTGTCCAACACGTACTTGTTGTAAGTGGAGCTTTGCTCAGACTGATAGCCGCAGGCCTTCCAAGACTACATTCTCATCCACTGATCTTCCGCAATTTTCATCCAGTTTTTTGCGAGGTCGATAACCTTCCGCTAAGTAGAAAGCAACAGAAGTCTATTCTCGATGACCTCTATTGCTTCCTTCAATAAGAGAGCCTGTACCTCCACTAGGAGCAACTCCCTCTTGAAAGGATCCGCCGGAAGATTTGTCCAACGTGCACATCTTGTAAGTGGGGTTTTTTTCCGGAGTCATAGCCGTAGGCCTTCCGAGACAACACTTTTACCCACTGATCTTCTGTGACATAAATCCAGTTTCTCACGAAGTTTGATAACCTTCCATCAGCTGGTAAGCAATAGAGGTCTTATTCATCACCTGTACGACTAACGAGGCTTACGGAAGGAGAAACTACATCCTCCCCGTGAAGAACCTCATCCCGTCGGCTTAGGGGCGTATGACCTATAGTCTGGATCAGACCTGTGCCCCTTTCCCGTGTCTCTAAACTGCCAACCTCCGGAGTAAGTATTAGAGGGTTTATTTTACCCTCGCGAGGAGTTCCCTTTGCTGATTATGAGGTGGAACGGTCTTGCTTACCGCGGTCTGCTGAAGCGTGTTGTTGAGGCGCAGACTTCAGTAGCAGTGTATTGGAAGCTTTCTTGTAGCCTGTTCATAGACTAACGAAAGCTCGTCGTCAAATAGAGTATATCCTGAGACCGGAGTGACTTGGAGAGAGCTTTTCACCTTGTCATCTATACGTGGGCAGCATTGCATCTCATCCAGTGAGGACGTAACCCTGGAGATAAACAGAATAAATATTCTGTAATACACGTTAAACTCCCAAGAAATTTAATAAAACAATTCAATAAAAAATAGCCAAAAAGCTTGGAAGTTTAACAGGAAGGGTTCATGGAAGGATAGGGAAGGAATACTTAACAAACAGTGGATTAATCATTAGTAAGAATGATGACATCAGGCATATGTCCCGAAAATGGGAAACATGAAATAATTTTTATAATTATTATAAAGTTACAGCCCTGAATGTATGAAACCACCGTTGTTCACTTCCATCATCCATTAACAGCCTTGGATCCACCAATTCTTGCATTGATTTGTGTCTGGCATCCTCAAAAAAGGAGATTTTAAAGCACAGATGTCAGATCATTGTTACTGACTTTAGGGCCAAACAAAGAATGATGTTGGTGCCAATTCCAGTCTCTTCCTGACTGCTGCGCATGCGCCAGGGACCAGCTGTGAGGGCGACTAGGGCGATTATGTCGCCCTTCTAAGCTCAAAGTCGCCTAGAAAAATAGTCGGGGCGATTACAAGTCGCCCTCTAAAAATTGGCCAAAATGAGGAAAGGCTGAACTGAGTGATGCGAGCTTTGCATGAAAACGATTATTTTCAAAAATCGAATGTGCTCGAGTGTGATAAATGGGCATTTTAATTCGTCAAATAAACGTCCATTTAATGAAATCACACGACAATCAATTGTCCATTGTCTCTTTTGGCAGATTTTTTTATTTCTATTTTGTTGCGTTTCAGTCGGAGCTTCAAATGTCGAAACGAAAATAGGTGACTTACGCGACTCAACAAAATAACTCCGTTTGAAAGTAGGTTACGTCGCTTAGGATGCCGAAAATGTATACACAACAGATGTATTTTATAACATAGTATTTTTATTTCGTTTTGCTGACGACTGTTAACTGTTGGGCCGTCTATTCCCACAAAAACACGAATGGAATTGAAACACATGAAAAAAGCTTTAGTGATGACAAGAAAAGCTTTGTACAGGACACAAGAGTGCATGTGGACGATCTTGAAAAAGGGTCCTCCTAAACAACGGAATGACACGAAATGACGCGGAATGACACCAGAATGCCATAAAAATGATGCGGAATGACATTTCTTTTACAAAATACTCGACCCCAGAATGTATTTTGTTTCTTTACTAACAAAGTACCTCCCAAGCAACCTTCTTACATCTGGTCCTGTTCACACTTTCAGACTTAGGAAATTATTAGCTTAGTAGACTTTGGTGAAAGGCAACCACAGGAGGGTGCTGGGGGATTGGCATGAAGAAGAGGGGAGGGGGTCATGAAGGAGAGGGTAGCAGTGGGGGATTTTCAGTCAATAATTACTTTGTGATTTTTTAACCTGGCGTAGATGCCTCATAGACAACTGGACCTGGATTATTGGGACATTAATGGAGGACCACAAATTGAAAATATGAAGGGGAGGCAGTGGTGGTACATGAATATTCCTAATTTTCCCCACTTGCCTATGAAGTCTCCCTACATGACTCTGCAGTCTCCCTATTTTTTCTGGAGGGAGACATGGAGTCTCCCTAAAATTTCCTCCTAGGCTGGTCCCTGGCATGCGCAGATGGTAAAAGTATGGAGAGCCAGATAGGACTTTTAATATTCGGTTTGGGGGGTTCAAAATTTGTGTTTGGCCCTTGATAATATCTAGTTTGCACCAGCTAGTCTGGGCCATTGGTTATTAGTATAAAAATATGCCAAGTTAACCGAAAGTCAGAGGTTTGCGTGCCATTGGTATGCATGAGGCTGGGATACTTCCAAATGAGCTCGCTGCTGAATTCCAAGTCACTGTGGCCACTATTTACCGTCTCATTGGAAGGTATAGAACCACTGGATCTACTGCCGACCCACCGCGTTCAGGTCGACCAAGAGTTATGACCCCTGCACAAGACCGACACATCAGGACATGTGAGGACAGCAGAAATTACTCCTGGTAGAACTAACAATAGAATCAGTGCACAAACTGTCTGCAACAGACTCGCTGAACACGGCACCCGAAGTAGGCGTCCATACTACAGACCAATCCTTACCTAATGTCATCGTACTGTCAGAATGGAATGGGTATGTAGCATGTTCCCTGGACACAGCAGCGTTGGAGCATAGTTCTTTTTAGTGATGAATCACGATTTTGTTTACGGCTTGCCGATGATAGGGCAAGAGTGTATCGCTGACAAGGAGAACGGTTTTCCGATGCTTGCGTGCAGGAATGCGACCGTTTCGGCAGGGGTAGTGTGATGGTTTGGGCAGGAATTTCCTTCTACCATCGAACGCAGTTAATCTTCATCGATGGTAATCTGAATGGACAGTGATATAGGAACAAAATTCTTAACGCTGTTGTTGTCCCGTTGTTCAATGCTAACGTCGGATTGCAGGTATTCCAGCAAGACAATGCCCGATGTCACGTGGTCGTGCGTATCTGTCATGACTTCCTTGAGGAGCAGAGCATCAAACTTCTTCCCTGGCTCCCACAATCACCAGATTTGTTGCCAATCGAGCATCTTTGGGATCAATTGGACCATTGGGTATGACTTCATGATCTTCAGACGTTAGGCGATTTACATAATGTTTTAAGGCAGGAGTGGAATGCAATACCACAGGGTGACATCCAGAGACTTATCAGGTCCATGCGCCGTCAATGTCTTGCCATCCAAGAGGCAAATGGTGGACATACACGCTGTTGACTACATGTGTGAACTTTTCATTTCACCCAATGTCTGAATTGCGATGTCCTGACGTGACACTGGCAGCAGTAAGATTATGCAAATTCATACAGCTAGACTAAAATTTTGAATTTACAATAATTTTAGGATTAAAGTCGATAATACTAAAATGAAAGTGTCAATGACACTGTAGCTCAACTTGTCAAGACAAAAGCATGTACATGTATAGTATGTGACAAAGCAATGACAAACATCTAGGTAATGACCTGATAACAAAGATACATAAGTATTGTAATGGTCTGTACATAAATACTGACCGTAGCCTGTAACAAATGTATTTGTAAAGTATTGTAAAGGTGGGTGACAGTCAGATGCTAAACTAGAAAAAAATCTTTGAGTCCCAGAGTGGGTCTGACTGAACCCCAAAATATTTGTTCTCATAGCACAGTGATAACAAAGGCACCCCAAAACACACTCGTTCCTGTCCCAAGGTGAAAACAAAGGTACCCAAAAAGTTTTTGTGAAGATCAGTTCATAAATACGAGCTGTATAGAAGTTGTGACAAAAAACTGATTGGACCTAATTTCGGTACAAAATGGCCATTGGCAGCCATCTTGAATTTTGGACCGCACCCAGAAACACTCATTCTCGTCCCAAGGTGATAACAAAGGTACCCAAGAAGTTTTGTGAAGATCGGTTCATAAATACAGCCTCTACTCTGAGCCGTATTGACATGTGTGCTTACATTGTGTAAGTAGCACTGAATAAATCAAATTTCATCTAATTTGCATAATTTCTACACGAAAAAAAAAACCCTTACAATATGTGATGTATTCCATGTTACTAAACATTCATACAAAAATTTATTCAAATCAGAACTTTCATACAGAAGTTCTGTACAAAAGACTGATTGCACTAATTTTGGTACAAAATGGCTGCTGGTGGCCATCTTGAATTTTGGACCACACCCAAAAACACTCGGTCTCATCCCACAGTCATAACAAAGGTACCCAAGACGTTTCATAAAGATTGGTTCATAAATATGGCCTCTAGTCTGAGCCGTATAGAAGTTGTGTACAAAAAACTGATTAGACCTAATTTTGGTACAATATGGCCACTGGCAGCCATCTTGAATTTTAGACCGCACCCAGAAACACTCGTTCTCATCCCAAGGTGATAACAAAGGTACCCAAGACATTTCGTGAAGATCAGTTCATAAATACAGACTCTAGCCCGAGCCGTATTGACATGTGTACTTACTGTGTGTAAGTAGCACTGAAAAAATCAAAGTTCATCTAATTTGCATAATTTCTGCACGAGAAAAAAACCTGTATTATATGTGATGTATCCCATGGTACTAAACATTCACACAAAAAATTATTCAACTCAGCGCTTTCATATGGAAGTTCTGTGCAAAAATCTGATTGCACCTAATTTTGTACAAAATGGCTGCCATCGGCCATCTTGAATTTCGGACCGGACCCAAAAACACTCGTTCTCATCCCACGGTGATACCAAAGGTACCCAAGAAGTTTTGTAAAGATCGGTTCATAAATACGGCCTCCAGCCCGAGCCATATTGGCATTTGCATTTACAGTGTTGAAAGTAACACTAAATACATCATAATTAGACTAATTTGCACAATTTACGCACGAGAAAAAAAACCCGAATTATATGTCATGTATCCCATGGTACTAAACATTCATACAAAAAATTATTCAAATCAGAGCTTTCATATGGATGTTCTGTACAAAAAACAGATTTCTGCATCGTCGGTACAAAATGGCGGCTGACAGCCATCTTGAATTTCAGACCGCACCCAAAAACACTCCTTCTCATCCCACAGTCATAACAAAGGTACCCAAGAAGTTTCGTAAAGATCGGTTCATAAATACGGCCTCTAGCCCGAGCCGTATCCAATTGTTGATGTACGGACAGATGGACGACGGACGACAGGCCATGACAAAAGCTCAAATTTGGCTTTGCCAAAGTTGAGCTAAAAATTGCTCCTTGAAGTTTATTATACTTTCTTTATTGACTCAGTATATAATATATAATGTACTCAGAAACATATAATATATAATGCACTCAGAAGCAAATGATATTGCATGTATGTAAATTTTTGTTAGTACAACTTAATAGAGGCTGCCTATTGACACTCAACAATAAATATGAGGAGAAATAAATATTGACCAAGAAATTCTGACTACCCAATTAAGATATCTAGTACTATCTATATCTAGTACAATGCTTGTCTCTTGATGCCTGACATCAGTAATATTCACTGCACACAATGAACTAACATTTGAGACTCCTACCATTGTGGCAAAATTCACAATTTTCAATTCATTAAAGTCTTTGATAATTCTCTTTTTTCAGCATTTAGCTGGTCGAGTGCTAGAAGCCAGTATCAGGGCTCTACTGAAAAGTGCTCAAACTCTTGGAGCTTTACACTTATGCATTAGCTCGTCGTTTGTACAGCTGTAGATAAAGAGATGTTCATATAAAATTATATTATTACAATTTATTGGAGAGTGCCAACAGGCACTCTCCATTAAATAGTAACAAAACAATTACAGATGAAAAATATTTTGCTAAACTAAGGCTGTATCCTTGGAAAAAAATACTCATGTTACAAATGACCTCTAAAAAATAATTTAGAAGTTAAAATTTTTTTTACGGTGTTATGCTTGAAGAATAAAATTAATTAAACCTACATGAATAGAATGAGATTTAAGTGAAGCATTTTTTCATGGCTGGAAAATTTGACTACCATATTTCATCTAAATTGTCGGACGCCAAAAAATAATTAAATTTTCCAGTGTCCGAAAACTTCGAAAATGGCCAAAATACACGTGGACAGCAAATGTGGGTGGAAATTTTGAAAAACGCACTGCATCAGTTAATAAATTTATTGTACACGAATGGTGGGGGTACCTCCGAAATGGGAAAGATAAAATAGCTGTTCAATATGGCGACTTTAATCATCAGCATAAATGAATATGAAAGTGTCAATGACACTGTAGCTTAACTTGTGTGTCGTGTTTGATGAAAAGGATAATGTTCAATGTTTATGAAAGGATTATGAAATAAGACAAGAATTGTGATAATTGGGAATATGTTCATTTCTGTTCCCTGTATGCTATGTTTATGATAAAAATAATATGAGGTGTACACTGTACTAAAGAGCTGAGGGGTGGGTTAATATGACCTCACAGTTAATGTATGTGGCCCTCACAGTTAACATATATCAACAAAAGTTACCAAGTTACACTGAAATTATTCCAAAATGAGTCATCCTATCAAGTTACATTGAATCCCTTCATAAATATATATATATATATATATATCAAAATGAGACGTTCTCATCTAGACATTATATGAAGTCAACCTACCAAGTTACAATGAAATCCCTTAATAAATATGACCTGTAGACTGTGCTAAAGGTTTTCGGGCTTTGGGCACCTGAAGCCATAACAGTTGCCCAATCGTGTCCAAAAGGGGATGTTCTCATCTAGACATTATATGAAGTCAACCTACCAAGTTACAATGAAATCCCTTCATAAATATGACCTGTAGACTGTGCTTAAGGTTTTCAGGCTTCAGGCTCGGGCAGCCATAATGGTTGAATGATCGCAACCAAAGGGGACAATCTCATCTGGGCATCATCTGGAGTGATCCTACAAAGTTACAATGAAATCCCTTCATAAATATGACCTGTAGACTGTTCTCACGGTTTTTGGGCTTCGGGCACTTGTAGCCATCACAGCTGACCAATCACGACCAAAAGGGGATGTCATCATCTAGGCGTTATATGGAGTCAACCTAATAGGTTACAATGAAATCCTTCCATAAATATGACCTTTTACCTATGCTAAAGGTTTTTGGGCTCGGGCACCCATCAAGGCTGAATGATCGCGATCAAAATGGGACATTCTCATACAGACATTATATGAAGTCAATCTACCAAGTTACAATGAAATCCCTTCATAAATATGACCTGTAGACTGTGCTAAAGGTTTTCGGGCTTCGGGCTTGGGCAGCCATCATGGTTGAATGATCGCAACCAAAGGGGACAATCTCATCTGGGCATCATCTGGAGTGATCCTGAGAAGTTACAATGAAATCCCTTCATAAATATGGCCTGTGGACTGTGCTCAAGATTTTCGGGCACCTGTAGCCATCACAGTTGACCAATCACAACCAAAAGGGGATGTCATCATCTAGGCATTATATGGAGTCAACCTAACAGGTTACAATGAAATCCTTCTATAAATATAACCTTTTGCCTATGCTAAACGTTTTTGGGCTCGGGCACCCATCAAGGCTGAATGATCATGACCAAAATGGGACGTTCTCATCTAGACATTATTTGGAGTCATCCTACCAAGTTACAATGAAATCCCTTCATAAATATGACCTGTAGACTGTGCTAAAGCTTTTTGGGCTTCGGGCACCTTTAGCCGTCAAAGTTGCCCAATCATGTGCAAAAGGGGACGTTCTCATCTAGACATTATAGGAAGTCAACCTACCAAGTTACAATGAAATCCCTTCATAAATATGACCTGTAGACTGTGCTTTAGGTTTTCGGGCTTCGGGCTCAGGCTGCCATAATGGTTGAATGATCACAACCAAAGGGGACAATCTCATCTGGGCATCATTTGGAGTGATCCTACGAAGTTATAATGAAATACCTTCAAAAATATGACCTGTAGACTGTGCTCAAGGTTTTCGGGCTTCGGGCACTTGTAGCCATCACAGCTGACCAATCACGACAAAAAGGGGATGTCATCATCTAGGCATTATATGGAGTCAACCTAATAGGTTACAATGAAATCCTTCAATAAATATGACCTTTTACCTATGCTAAAGGTTTTTGGGCTCGGGCACCCATACAGGCTGAATGATTGCGATCAAAATGGGACGTTTTCAACTAGACATTATTTGGAGTCATCCTAACAAGTTATATTGAAATCCCCTCATAAATATGACCTGTAGACTGTGCTAAAGTTTTCGGGCTTCGGGCACCTTTAGCCACCACAGTTGCCCAATCATGTCCTTACAGGGGACGTTCTCATCTAGACATTATATGAAGTTAACCTACCAAGTTACAATGAAATCCCTTAATAAATATGACCTGTAGACTGTGCTAAAGGTTTTCGGGCTTCGGCTCGGGCAGCCATCATGGTTGAATGATCGCAACCATAGGGGGCAATCTCATCTGGGCATCATCTGGAGTGATCCTAAGAAGTTACAATGAAATCCCTTCATAAATATGACCTATAGACTGTGCTAAAGGTTTTCGGGCTTTGGGCTCAGGCAGCCATCATGGTTGAATGTTCGCAACCATAGGGGACAATCTCATCTGGGCACCATCTGGAGTGATCCTAAGAAGTTACAATGAAATCCCTTCATAAATATGACCTGTGGACTGTGCTCAAGGTTTTCGGGCTTCGGGCACTTGTAGCCATCACAACTGACCAATCATGACTAAAAGGGGATGTCATCATCTAGGCATTATATGGAGTCAACATAACAGGTTACAATGAAATCCTTCCATAAATATGACCTTTTGCCTATGTTAAAGGTTTTTGGGCTTGGGCACCCATTAAGGCTGTATGATCGCGATCAAAATGGGACGTTCTCATCTAGACATTATTTGGAGTCATCTTACCAAGTTACAATGAAATCCCTTCATAAATATGACCTCTAGACTGTGCTAAAGGTTTTCGGGCCCCTGTAGCCGTCACAGTTGCCCAATCAAGTCCAAAAGGGGACTTTCTCATCTAGACATTGTATGAAGTCAACCCATCAAGTTACAATGAAATTCATCAATAAATATGACCTGTAGACTGTGCTAAAGGTTTTTGGGTTTTGGGCTCGGGCAGTTGTCATGGTTGGCAGATCATGCCCAAATGGGGAAATTCTCTTCTAGATATCATAAGGAGTCATCCTACCAAGTTACAATGAAATCCCTCCACATTAAACATGACCTGCAGTCTGTGCTAAAAGTTTTTGGGTTTCGGGCTTGGGCAGCCATCACGGTTGATAAATCAAGCCCAAAAGGGGACGTTCTCATCTAGGCATTATACAGAGGCATCCTACCAAGTTACAATGAAATCCTTTCATAAATACGACCTGTAGACTGTGCTAATGGTTTTCAGGTTTTGGGCTCGGGCAGCCATACCGGTTGCCCGATTGCGACCAAAAGGGGACGTTCTCATCTAGACATGACTCCAAACCTGCATATGAAATTTCGTGACGATCAGACAAGAACTGCGGGGTGTAGCCTGTGCTAAAGGAAAATGTGAACAGACGTCACAGACTCACAGACTAACAGACTTCCGCATGCGTGATGGCAATAGCTTATCTTGACTATGTCAAGTTAAGCTAAAAATGAACATACTGAATGAAAGAAATGAAAAGTTTCCGATTGGTTGTTCTGTTTTTATTTACTTTCCCAATAAATCCCTGAGAAGAAATCACTTTTCATCTACCGGTTCTTGAAAAGTTTTGATGTTTCCACAAATTATGTTGAACAGTAATCAAACCATGTGTTTGTGTTGTTACTGTTAGATAAAAAAAAACCTGAGCTGGCTTCATTGTTTTCAAAATGGACCAATGTCGCCATTCAAAGGCGATGAAATGCAAACAATTTTTGAGTGGTGTGTATATTGGCTCCAAGCCAGTATGACCCACCCCCAAACAAGTTGCTATTATTTAGAAGGATGAATACGAATTATTGACATACTTAAAATAATGACTCGTATTAGCTCCACAGTTCCTCCCGTATTTTCTATTTTTGTTTTTGGAAGCATGCCCTCCCCACATACACTGCTGATGTTTATCAAAAAATAATATCGAAAACCAGTATGCTTTGACAGTGTTTGGGTCCATGTGTTCATTTTTGTGAAACCCTGCAGCAGCATGTGTTTACCTCATTGTCGTTTGTTCTATTTTTAATATTGGAAAATTTTGTTGGTGTTCAGTGCACTGAATATGTTTATTCAAAGCAATAATTACACTGTTCTTTTGCTGGTGCATGGTTTATACTGCATAAAATGGATTTATTTATCGGACCCTTTCATTACTGTCTTCGTTTAAGGTCAGTTCAACATAACATTTGTGGGTTTTTCTCTTTCCAAATCTCGAAGGAGTCTAACGAAAGCACACGTTTTGAAAAAAAAAATTTGATTGGTCAGTTCGTCAGACATGTCAGTTTGAGAAAGAAAACAATACTTACCTGTCAATAAATAAAGAACAAGTTTGCAAATAATGTTGTTTTAATAATTCTGGTTCCATTGTACAATATATTGTGCATACAATACATGTTTTTAACATAAAACAAAGAATGAAAGATGAAATATTCAACTGAAAAGAAAATCATGGTCATTTTGGATTTATGTTTCACCACACCAGTCCGGGATGATCTTTGAGTGGGTGTCCAAAAATTTTGAGGCTTAAAAAAAATTATTTTTTTATGAAAAAATGGTGTCCTAAAACAAAAAGTGTCCGAAAATTTAGATGAAATATGGTAGTCTGCAAGCCATTACCAGAATAATATTGGTGCATGACGAGAGAAAAATTACATTTGTTTCTCCAGCCATTTAAGTTGGGAAGTTAGAGTATCAATGCCAGTGAAGGTTCCCTTTTATCTCATGAAATGAAATGTTCAGACCAAAACCAGTTATTGCTTGTCCATTTTGGTAAACACTAAAATGAAAGTTTTCTCTCCTGGCCAGGTCATTTAGATGGAGTCTTGCAATACAGTGCAACCCACTTAATTCAATATCTCTTATTTAAACAAGAAAATCATCACCAGGCAGTTCCAATCCCCCTGCAAACAAATACATTTGATACCAATCACAATCACAATAAAATTTACATGGATGATGTTTTATCACAGAAAATTTGACACTCCCATAATTTTCATCAGACAGCAGTTGTTACAGTGGAGCCCACTTAACTGGATATCTCTTAATTGTATATCCCTGTTAATTGAATGTAATTTTCAAACACAAAACCATTTACCATACCTTAGTACAAATTTGATCTCTTAATTGCATATGGGTTGTAGAGTAAACTCCTGTTAATTGTATATAAATTTTTAAAATATGTCGAAAAAATTACTGTGACACGCACCAAATTCCCCCTTATTTATCAACCTTTTTGGCCTCACTACTTCCAATACAGGCATTTATTCTATTATATCTTGTTTGACAGAGCTCTATGAGCTCTGTCAAACAAGATATACTAGAATAAATGCTAAGTTTACCTCCAGAACACAGAAAACTGACCAAATCCCTGTTAATTGTATACTCCTGTTAATTGAATAATTTTCAATGGCAAAATGGATATTCAATTAAGAGGATTCTACTGTACTGAACTTGATGTAGATACTGTTGCTATAGAGACATATGCTAAAAAGAATTGAAATTTGTTTACTATTGTTAAAGTTACGCCATAAACAAGCTAAACATGATATTTTTTAACAAAGGGCAATAACTCCCATAATTTTCATTAGATGGTGCTGGTTTCTAAACTTGATGTAGAATTGATGTTACAGAGGCATACGCTAAAAAGAATTGAAATCCAGTTACTATTGTTAAAGTTATGCTATAAAGAAGAATTACATGATATTTTTTTTAAAAAGGGTAAAAACTCTTGACAATTTTCATTGGATAATAGTGGTCATTGAACTTGAGGTAGACATTGTTCCTAAAGAGATATATACCCCAAAAATTGAAATTTGGTTACTAATGTTTAAGTTATTCCATAAACAAGCATCAGACGATATTTTTTAACAAAGGGCAATAACTCCCAAAATTTTCATCGGATATCAATGGTCATCAAACGTTGGTCATCAAACTTGACATAGACATTATTGCTATAGAGACATAAACCAAAAAAAAAGAAATGAAATCCGTTAATTATTCTTCAAGTGATGCTATAAACATATTTTGGAAGGCCTTACAGACAGACGGACAGATGGGAAGACAGACAGATGGATGGAGGTCTTCACTATATCCCTCCCTTGTGGAGGTGTGAGGGGGGGGGGGGGGGGGTAATAACACTGTAAACTGAATAAGACATTCAAACACAAAGCCATTTACCATACCTTCAGTACAAATTATTATACAATGTAGGTAACAAAGTAAACTCCTGTTAATTGAATGAAAAATCCTGTAATATGTGGAGAAATTACCCTGACAATCACTGAATTCCCCTTATTTATTTATTGATCTCTTTGGCCTCAATACATCCAGTACAGGCATTTATTCTATGAGCTCTGTCATACAAGGTATAATAGATGCTCAGTTTATCAGGAAAGTGACCAAATCTCTGTTGATTAAATACTCCTGTTAATTTGGTAATAATCACTGGCAAAGTGGATATCCAGTTATCAGGGTTCCACTGTACACATATTTTTCAAAAATCTAAAACAAAATTGCTAGTTTGCATTTAAGCTGTGACAGATGGTAAAAATGAAACAAATTCTAAGTGCATCAAGTGAATAACACCTTTATTGACATGGGACTAGACATCAATAAGATACACATGTATACCAAATATAATGTCATTCCACCAAAAATTTTAAATGTTGTTGAATTTAAAAACTTCTTGATCACAGACTTATCAACAAACTGACAGACATACAGACCAAACGACCAACTTTGTCACATAAAGATCTGCTTAACACTACAAATAGATATAAAAATTCAATATCAAGTTCATAACATTATCTGGATGCTTTCATATCAACTCATTACTGATTTTCTATATTTTTTTTCTGTGACAAGTCATTTATCTTGTAGGATAAGGTTTTGAGTCACTCATGCCACAAGGCAAGTAGCCTTTAACCCGTTGACGGCCAGAAGATTTTAATAGGACTTACTTACTTGACTTATGCCTTTTTATTCCTTGACGGAACATTGTCTATGAACAAATCTCATCCATCTGATCTCGCCCTGGGCTATCTTCTCCACCTGTTGCCATGTTAACCCCTCCTTCTTCATCTCTTTTTCATTGTCTTGCTGCTAGGTGTTCCTGGGCCTTCCTCTTTGGAATCCACAAGGGAAATACAAAAGAGGAAGGCCCAAGATTTTTATATATTTTTGCTATACTTTGAGAGTATAGATCATGTAATTTTGCAGTTGTTTCTAGACAAGTCCTGGCTGCCTACAAGAATTACCTGACATAACAGAAATATCCTTCAAATGCGAGTCACAAAAATTGTTCTTTAAATTTTGTTATTTATGTTTTGAAGGCACAAAATTAAATTTTTGCAAGGGTCGTCTTCTAGTCATGTTAGGTAAAGAGTTAAATCACAAGTGATTTCAACCATATGAGAGAGTCATTTCTGCATACACAAAGTAACAATTATTGGTTCTTTCGTGAACAATTGTATCTTCGAATAATGTCCCTTTACACTTCTCATTCTTCGATGTTAAACTTAAAAATACTCACCTAAGTCTTAAAACTAAATAAATTGGCGTTCCCTGAGTGGTCTGAAACAGAAAAATAATAGTTTAACGTTTGTCTACCGAAAGTTGAAGACAAAAGAACCATTTTTCTCCCTTAAATGGCTAAAAACATTTTTTTCCCAGAAACTATACAATATCCCCTAATAACAGAGATCACCTAAGCATGGGGATTAACATTCTATGACCTATGACAAAACAATCAGAAAAAAAATATAAAACTTTTTCAAAATGAAATTCAAGAATATTCAATCAACAATTTCATATTGAAATAAAGATTTGACTGAGCTGGTATCCGACCAAATGTACATGAAAAATATCTGCAGAAAAAGGTCCATGAACGGAGTTTCCTCTCTTTGTTGTTGGCTTGGCAAATGACCCTATTTAAAGAGAAACTATTTTTAACCCACTTCAGTCAACACTCATAGCCACAACATCCCTATTTTGACTCCAGAGTTTTACTTTTATACCACAATTGCTGTGTGTATACAGCATTACACAACACAATACAGACTTTGAGAAATCTTGCAATTTGTCGATAAATTGCCCTTACAATCACCAAATTTCCCTTGTTTATAAGCCTATTTGCCTTCAGTTTTTTCAATACAAGAATTTAATCTATTATATCCTGCTGTCACACAAGATATAAAATAATAATTGCTCAATTTATCTGTAGAATACAGGAAAGTAACCAAGTCCCTGCTAATTGAATACTTCAACTGAATAATTTTTAGTGGCAAAAAGGCTATTCAATAAAGAAGGTTCCACTGTGATATTATCCAAAACAACAAACAAGGCTAAACACAGGATTGCCTTCAATCAAACACCTCTAAGTTTTGATCTAGAAGACACAACTGAAGATAACACTTTACAAATTTGTTTTAACTCAATGAGGCCATTCCACTTGTTTGTGATGAGAAGAATTGGTAATGTGATGATAAGAAATCTAAGGTCAGCAAAGGAAACAAGAGGCACCATGGGGCCTGAGGCGCTCACCTCACCATAGTTGTTTAAAGAAGGATTTAATTAGCATCTAAGGCTAGTTAGCACTGCAGAGGAATGAAGTTATTCAATTATTTATAATTCTGTTGTTCTTACCAGATGATTTTTTTTCTAGTATTGGGATGCTACCACAGAAATAATGCCAAGATTTTCAGTAATTCAAAACTAGGGAGCCCAAATATCAACCTAGGGACTTAACTTGAACAAATTTGAAGGATGTTGTATACCAAATATCAAAAGATTCTGACTGGGTGCTCTGGAGAAGATTTTGAAAATATAACCAATTTTGCACTATGTTGAAATTCACCCAACTCCCCCCACCCCCCTCCCCACACACAGGAAACACAAACCCTCTAAATATGGTGTTTATCAAATATCAAAAGATTCCAACTGTATCTCAAGAAGCAGATTTTTAAAAATTATTCCTCATATTGGACCAAGTTAAAATTTGGGCTCCAATAGGGAGCCCAAATATTAACCCACAGACTTGATTTGCACAAACTTAGATCTGACTTCCCTAAGGATGCTGTATACCAAATGACAAAAGATTCTGATTGGTGGATCTGAAAATTTTCTAAGCTTACATTAAGTTAAAATTTGTTCCCCCTCACAGAGCCCATTTATCAACCAATGGTCTTGAGTTGAACAAATTGAATCCAACCCCTGTAAATATTGTGAATGCCATATATTTAATGGTTCTGACTAGCGTTTCTGGAGAAGAAGAGTTTTAAAGATTATTCCTCAAATTAGACCATGTTAAAATTCAGGCTCCAATAGGGAGCCCAAAAATTAACCCAGGGACTTGGTTTAAACAAAATGAGATCTAACCCAAGGATGCTGTATACCAAATATCAAAAGATTCTGACCGGTGGATCTAAAGAAGATATTTAAAAAATTATCCCCCATATTGCACAAACGTAAAATTTTGGGCCCCCATAAAAAGCCCAAATATTAACCAAGGGACTTGAGTTGAACAATCTTGAATCTGACCCTCATAACAATGATGTACATCAAACATTAAAAGATTTTAACTGGTGGTTCTGAAGAAGATTTTTAAAGATTATGCTTATTTCCCATATTGCCCTAAGTTAAAATTCAGGCTTCTGTTTTAAGCCCAAATATGAACCAAGGGACTTAATTTTAACAAACTTGTATCTGCTCCCCCCCTCCCCCCCCCCCCCCCCCCCCCCCTACTCTCCCGCCTATGGATGCTGTATCCCAAATATCAAAAGATTCTGATCAGTGGTTGTGGAGAAAATTTTTATTTTTAATTTTTGCTAATATGCTAATCATCCTTTTTTTCGATGCCCCCTACAGAACACCCGGCCACAACCGATGGCAATTTTTTTGTACCATTCCATTCTATTGGTTCTAAGGATGCTTCATACCATATAACAGTTCATTGTTCTGTGTGGTTTGGGAAATATAGGCGTTTGAAAATATTTCTATTTTTAGCTTCTGGGGTTCCCACGAGGGCACAGGAAATTTTATTTTTTGCATGAATCAATTATTTATGACTCAATAATACCACATACCACATTTGGTTTTAAAATGACTATCGGTTCAGAAAATAGAAATTTCGGCCAGTACCAAAGATCTTGCCCTTCTCATTGCAGAGGCAAATATTGCTCCACAAACTTCATTTGAACAAATTTGATTCTACACCTAAAAAGGAAGCACCATATCTTCATTGTATCCACTGGTTCATGAGAAGATCTTTAAAAAATTTGGAGCATTACAGATCCCCCTTCCCCCATACATATGAGGGTGGGCAAGCTGATTCGAAGAAAAAAAATGCGATGTCAGAACAAGCAATCACCTCAAATTTAACCAAAATTGGTTCAGTGGTTTAGGAGGGGCAGGTGCAATTTGCACCATGTTCATGGATGGCGGACGGTGAGTGATTACTATAGCTCATCCTGACTTTCAGTCAGGCAAGCTAATAACTCTTGAAGGAATACTTGAACACAGTTGGGTATGGTTTGCAATCCAATACATGATATTATCATCAAGAAGCTATATATTTAATACAGAAAAAAATTATTGAAAGGGTTTCTTTCACATGTGATGACAAGAAATGGTAAGTCCAAAAAGGGCAATAACTCTAAAAGAAATACAGACAAGTATGAGATCTAACCTGAGGATGCTGTATGCCAAATATCTGAAGATTCTGACCAGTGGATCTAAAGAAGAAGATTTTTAAAAAATTATTCCCCATATTGCTGGTTTGCAATCTCATTCATGATATTGTCACCAGAATGCTATAGGTTGAATTTGGGGAAAATATTTAGAACAGTTTTCTACAATGTGAGAAATTGGGATGGGTGGATGCACAGAGGGATGGACTGATGGAGGAATTGAAGGAATCCATTCCTATATCCCCTTTACTACTATATGGCAGGAGGTAAGTTAAGTATTAAGTGAATATAACTTACACACATTAAACTAATTACCATACCTTCAGTACATATTTGACCAGTTAACTGCATAAAAGTTGTAGAATAAACCCCTGTAAATTGAATAAAAGAATTACACCACCAACCACTGAATTCATTCCCCATGTTTACACACCTATGCATCCCTACATCCTAATTAAGCATTTAAATTATTATATCTTGTTTAACAGAGCTCAGTAAGCTCTGTCAAACAAGATATAATAGAATAAATGTGTAGTTTATCACAAAAATACATTAAATAATCAAATTCTTGTACTCCTATTAATTGAATATTTTTCGCTGGCGAAGTAACTATTCAATTAGGAAGGTGCTAGTTTACTAGTAAAGTAAACTGTAATAAAATTTTACACTTTCTCCAGGGTTTCCTCTATACCCATATGGCAGCTGCCAACCAGTCGCATTTTCCCACCAGGGAACATTCCAAATATTAAAATTCACCCTGACCTGCCCGATCCCTGAGAAATAATTGATTCACAGATTATTGAAGTGCCATTTCTAGACTTGTTTTGAAGGTTTCCGTACACAAATGTCATAGAAAAATGACTGAAGAAGTGTACTTTGATGATGTTCGAGTGAGGGATCAAGGAACAGGACAGTGAATGGAGTCACTGTATTATGGCAATGTTAACCAAAACAGAGAAGTTACAAGTCCCAATTATTTATTTTATCGAAATTAAAACTGAACACAAAATAACAAAACAGGTATATGTGGTGACGCCAGGATTTCGATTCGGGGGTGGGGGGTAAGTAAGATGTGGGGGTCCAAGGTCGAGATGCCTATGGCTTATCCTGAAGATCAAAGGCCTGAGCCAAAGGTGTGTTGGGATCTGTGGGCCCGCCCAGGAAAAAAAACTTATTTGGATAATTTGGACACCATGGGAGTGATATCGGGACATTTTCTACATGCCTAACGTGGTCTTCAAAGGCGCCCAGATTGATTCAGATAGCAATTTGAAGTTTTTGGGGTTTTTTTTTGGGGGGGGGGGGGGAGGGAGCACTAATGTATAGCATTTACCGAATTCATATTAACACTTTCGTCAACTGAGTGCTAGTGAAATGTGCTATGTCCCAGTACTGCCAATAGGGCATAGCACCCTTTAAATAGCTATCAGGTGACATTTCTATGGTCTTTTCTAGTAAGACGATAATGATTTAGATTAAATGAAGGGCCAGGAAATAATACCAAAAAACTGAACCGAAACCGAGGTTTAAAAAAAAATAAAACCGAAACCGAACCTGGAAAAAAAAACCTCTATGCACTAATGAGCGCGACAGCACTCCTCAAATTGACAGCACTGAAATTTATTTGTGTAAATGAATGATTTTCAGCTGCATTTCTCCTCATTGGTCCTTATTCTCATGCAATTACTGGCTCTCAGAATGTGAAATCCTACAAACATATCGCTGGGAAAATATCCCCCAGATGCAACGAAATGGGGGTTTTGGAACCACTGAATTTCAAATTTTCCTACAACTGGCCGAACCATGGTCCACCCGTGGTAGTGATGACTTTTCGTTGTCCCAGTATACAGCCTCATTTATTTTCCCCCTAGCGGAATCACTGCTTTCTCAGAAAGGAGCATACGATAAATGAAGAATGTCAATTTATGAAGAGACAGGCTTCATTACTTTCAAAGGAGGAAAAGACATAAAATAATCATGATGTACACACGCAAATCTGGAAACGCTCCAACATATCTTACGCGTCTGGTACCCCAACAGATTACTGACATCACAACTTACCACTTACTTTCTTCAGATAACTTGTGGGAAATACAATACCAGACTCTTTTCTGATTTGTTTCTGCCTATCGGCTGTGAAACTGTGGAACAGCCTGGGTGCAGAGGTGCAATCCTGTGATTCCCTGTAGTCTCTGAAAAGTTACCTTCATAGAAATGACAGGGGGGTTTCAGAGTATTACTATGCTGATTGTAGGAGGGGGTCAAATACTGCATAACAAACTTAGAATGTTCATAAATTTGAAAGCTTTTTAACAAACTACTTTAAATGTTTGTACGGAAATGATTATGAGGATGCAGCTCACTTCATCTCATCATGTCCTAACTTCCGCATCCAGCGTCAGTCTTTTCTACTAAGCACTGAGAATCTAACAAGCAATATCAATTATATACTGTGTGGTAATCCAGTTTGGTCTTATGCAGTTAATTAAAAAATTAAACGAGACTTACCTGTAAGGTGAGTTTTGATTAGAATTCTACCGACTCATGTAGACTAAGGAGGCTAAGCGAGATAAGTGCATGCGCACGGACATCCTATTCACCGCGTGAGGTCTTGTGGTCACTATCGATGGGTTAGGTAAATGTTTTGTCAAAGAACGTGGGTGGGCGCTTAGCCTCCTTAGTCTACATGAGTCAGTAGAATTTCAATCAAAACTCACCTTACAGGTAAGTCTCGTTTAATTTTTGAATTCTACCTCCCATTCCGACCCAAGGAGGCTTCGCGAGACTTCAAAGCCCACAAGACTGAACTGAGAGTCTGATCAAACATGCAACTCTTACATGTATATGGTCTAAAGTAAACTGAATTCACATACCTCTCTACTTTGCTGCCAACACGTACTCAGCAAATCCTTTTGATTTCTGTATTGGTTTGCAGTAAAACTTTGCAAATGTTGAAGAATTTGACCATCCTGCCGATGCCATGATGGTGTTGATGTCACATTTCCTGTGCAAGGCTATACTGGTGGAAGCAGCACACAAACTATGCGGTTTGAACACTGTAGTATTTATGCCTACCTTAAGCATAATGGTTCGGATCCAGCAATATACAGTGTCTTTTGAAACCCACTGATATGGTTTGCAAAAACTAATAAAAAGTCTCTGGTCTTTATGAAAAGGCTGAGTTCGTTTAATATAGGCATCTAAATATGTGACCACACACAAGCGTCTACTCGCTGGGAAAGATTGCAGTTTTAGAGAAGGTTGCACTCTTCCTGGTGCTGATTGTTTTATCAAGTCATGTATGTGGAATGTATAAGAGCATTTTCCCCGTACCATGCAGTCACAAATCATAAAAGTAATAGCTTGACATCTCTGTCCAGTAACCAGCATGCATAAGACAACTGTTTTTAGAGTCAATTGTTTCAAACTTAAACATTTCGCTGGTGACAATTTTTTTCAAGTAGGTTAGTAAAATATCTACGGCCGAGATATCTTTATATCTAGCTAAAACAGGCCTTTTCACGAAAATGCCTCTGAGAAATTGCCGTATTAACGGATGTTCTCCCACAACAAACTCTGAGCTGAAAATTTTATAAACTGCGATAAGGCAGAGCGTGCAGTGTTGATAGCACTGTAATGTAATCCACTTTGAAAAAAATGTGTTTGGAATTCAATGACGTTGTTCACAGTCGGAGACATGGTATTGAAATTTTGTTGTTTGAAAAATCTGATCCATTTATCCAGATACACTTTGTATTGTGAAATTGAACTTTTTCTCCATGATGAAATGATATCTTGAGCTGCTGATGAAATTCCTGTCTGTCTGATGTTCTCCCTGATAAAACACAGGCCATCGAAATAATTTTTCCCTCGAGTGGATGTTTCGCTGCTTGGTTGAATGGCAGCTTCAAAATGTTTTTCTTGTTCAGCAAAACTGGCAGATCTATTAGCAGTGATATCAACACTGGAAACCAAACTTGTGTTTCCCAAAAGGGTACAATAAGAATAGCTTTGCTCTGGTCGTTCATTACTTTTGTGAGCGCTTGTGGGATAAGGCTAAATGGAGGAAAAAGATATAGAAATTTATTAGCCCAGTTTAAAGCAAAGCATTTACAGCTAGAGCACCTGGATCTGGTTGCCACGAAAAATATGGTTAACATTGGAAATTCAATTGTGATGCAAACATATCAATATTGGGTAAGCCCCATTTCTTAACAATCTCTGAAAATATTTTTGGCTTCAGTTTCCATTCCGTTCTACTGTTTGTTAATTGGCTTAATCTGTCAGCCTCCACATTACTTTTACCAGCAATATGCGTTGCCGACAACCAAATTTTCTTGGGAACACACAAGTTCCAGATTTCTCTAGCCATAAAATTACAGTTACATGAGTGGGTTCCTCCCGTGTTATTGATATAAGCTACGGCTGTGACATTATCCATCTGCAGCTGTATATGTGAATCAGAAATTTCATGACAAAGGGCCTGCAAACCAAAGTATGTTGCCTTCAATTCTAAATAATTAATATGAAATTTTGCTTCCTCTAAATTCCATCTGCCCCCTGCAGTCCTATCTGTCCAAACAACACCCCAGTCTGAGCCAGATGCCTCTGTTTGGACAATTTTTTGTGGATTACCATGAGAAATATGTCGGGGGCTTTGGAAAGCATGTGTTAACCACCAGGTAATATCACATTTGGCCTCCTCAGATAGTGTACATGTAGCATCAAAATTACCATTAGCCTGCACAAGTGCTTCATTGTTCTCAATTTCCAAGTGCCGAAAATGTAAAGCTCCATATTCGACTCCTGGACAATAAGAACCATGAGACCAATGAGTTTGGCTATGTGACGAATGGAAGGTGCAGAAAGAGCCAAAATGCTCCTCCCTAAATTTTTTAATTTCTCATTCTTTTCAGTAATGATAGAAACCGTCTTGTTCGTAGAATCAAGTATAAACCCCAAATGTTCTATTACCTGTGTGGGTATTGTAATAGATTTTTCATATGAAATATAGAACCCAAGCTTCTGAAGCAGGTCACAAGTGTCATCTACATTAAGCTTACAATCATTACATTCTTTCGCTGTTAAATAACCACTCGACAGAAAACCAGATAACCATGCGATAGAAAACCTTGTGCCCTCAATTTTGCAAATACAGGTTTTAACAATTTTGTAAACACTCTAGGGCACATGCCAGGCCATTCGGAAGGAAAGTAAATTGATAGAAAGTTGAATGATACTTGAACTTTAAATGTGTTCTATAGCTTTTGTGCACTGGTACTGAATAATATGCATCCATTAGGTCAACTGAAGCCATAAAGCAATTCGGTCTCGTCAATTCTATGCAAGACTGCAATGTATCCATTTTAAAATACTGATATTTTAGAAATTTGCTGCAATTTTTCAAATTCAAAATTAGCTGAAAAGATCCGGATTTCTTAGGATGGAGAAAAATATTAGATATAAAATCTCCATCTTCCTTTATACATTTTTCAATGATTCCTTTCTCTGCAAAATCATGTATCTGAGCTTGAATGGAAGATTTCTCATGAGCTTGAAACCAAATTTCTTTAGGTTCAACAGGCTGAAAAGGCTGTTCATCTACTTCGAATGTACAGCTTTTTATGAGGGAAAGAAACCATGGATCATTACTTCAAGATTGCCACATATTATACTTAAACTGAATATTTCCAGCTATAAAGGTATTTACATTTCTGCTATATAGAGGGTTACAACTGCCAGTCGTGCTATTTGTTACTGTTTCTTGCAGTTGTTTTTGTTAAGCATTCGTGCCCTTGTTCTGGAACCCAGCTGATGTGTTGTTCTTGGAGTATGGGTATCGTTGGTGGTACCTGTTCGCTGGCTATGTGGATGTGCCCATACGGGGTTGGTAGGGCTGATGTCTGACTGCTGTTCTTGGCTTAGTAACCTTGGTGGTGAGCCACTTCGTTTCAGACAGGTCTTTGACAGTTTGCGCCAAGTCATCCCCAAACAGCTGTGTGCCAATGGGATCCCGTTCATTGCAAATGGATTTATATTCTTCACTTAGTTCTAGCTTGAACATCATTTCTCTCCTCACATCCAAGTAATGACTTGAGTCGGCTAGGAGCCCAACAGCATCTGATAGGCTCCTCATAACTTCATGGGGGTCAGGTGTTTCACTCCTCCCTCCTTCACCTTCAACAAAAGCATTTAGCAGGTTGATAACAATGGTAGTGCCCTTCAAAAGTGACCTCTGAATTTTTTGCAGAAGAATGTCCTGTGTTGTGGTAGATTTTGACACAGAGTTGAAAATTTCCGAATTTACTTTGACAACATCCAGTCTAGGGCAATTTTCAGGTCTCAGAATGGTATCAAAGCAGGTTTGTTTTGTGTCTTTATCCATCCCATGCTCAAATAGTTGCGTTGTAAGCTTTGCCAGCTGGGGGTTAATGTTACCACCGGTCATCTCATCCTTGTGCACCGACTTTTCCAGAATTGCGAAAATGCTGTTGTTGTCTGCAGACACATCTCCACCGGTGACAGTTACGTCCACTTCCGGTTCTAAGTCGTCCCCTTTATCAAGATTTGTTGACTGTTCCTCCGGTTCTATCCTGGTATTATAGTTGTCATAGGCATCCTTAAGTTCTTGCACCACCGGTGCTAATTTTCCCACAGTCACAAGAAGCTGTGAAAGTTGATTTTTAATTGACTTCAGGTCATTGTTTTTATTTTGATTAATTTCCTGGTCTGCTTGCGCATATGAAACAGATGTGCACTTTCCTTGCACAATGTCTGTTACCGGTTCACTGTTCGCATTTCGCGAGTTATCACCATTCGCCTTTCGCGAGTTTGTGTTCTTTGTCTTGCTCCTTTCCCAGTTTTCCGATTCGTAGTGTTCTCGGCCCTTTCGGCCTTTTCATGACAAAGACTGTTCATGCCTTTAAATATAGTGTCCAGAATGGCATTCTGTGCATTCAAGTCAGCGGCGCCTCGTCCTGCTTCAGAGGTAGACACAACACACACTTCTTTCGAAGCACTAGCAGTGTTGGCTGGAAGTGATTCACACTTTGATAATGGCATTTCGCCTGTGTGATTAATAAATCCAAAAATGACAATTAAAAGAGTATTAATTGATGTTGGTAACTTCTCGACGACATTCTGGAATCCACTCCACAATGATCGAAACAAAATTTTAAACTTTTAGGAACAATGTAACTATAGAAAATGTAATAAACACACAAGTAAAAAACATTTAGAACTATCCGCTTGCAGGAATGCTTCAAGAGGATGTCTGTGCACATGCGCTTATCTTGCGTAGCCTCCTTAGGTCAGAATGGGAGGTAGAATCAGAGTTTTCGTAGTCTTCCATAAGTATATTGAAGAAACAAAGAGATGTTGGCTCTGCACAATGTACCCGTACAAGCTCCATTATTGTTTGTAATTTCTATAATGTAATAGTGAGGTATTTAAATAGGCTTAGCCTGTTTACCAAACCATTTTGATTTCAAAATAAAATAGGGTTAAAAAAATATCAATGAAATACTGACATTTTTACAAATATCTGGAAAATTAAATATTTTGTTCTTTTAAACCTTTACTCTACCAAATGATACTCACTGTTGGTGGTGGTGCAGCAGCAGAATCTGTCACATCACTAGTGTTTGGTATACTGGCTGGAGGTGGTTGTGCGGCCTGAGCTGGCTGGGACTGGTCTGTCGCAGAGTCTGCTGTTGATGAGGGAGTGGGCTCAGGTGGCTGATCCTGTGATGATGGATCCTCAGAATGTTTGGAAGTGGGCTCTACTGCAACTTCCCCAGTTAAACGCTGAAAAGTTAAAAGAATAATAACTCAAAATCAACATCATTATATAATTTCTCTTAACCCTCTGTACTCTGATGTCAAACAGCAAATTTTTCAGCAGCAAATATATTTCCCATAATGCAGTTTGATATTTAACCAAATATACCTTGTTTGACAGAGCTCAGTGAGCTCTGTCAAACAAGATATAATTGATTCAATTCATATTTAAACAAGAGAAAAGCAGAGTGATTGGAGAAACTTCTGTTGTCCTAACTGAGTGCTTGGGGTGTTTAATTTCACTCGCAAGTGAGTACAAGATTCCAATATTATTTATATATTTATTGGTGTTTAAGGTCACATACTTATGCACAATGGCTGAATCCAATATTTTCAGAAATGACTTTGCCATAAGTGAAATATTACCTACTTCATACCAATGATTGACATAATTTGTATCCACTCAAAAACCATAGAGCCTTTCTTAATACATGCATTATACATTAATATACTTCAAATTTGAACTCCTGAGAGCAGAAACCAAAACAAGAGGCCCCAAGACAAAAGCTAATTGATACTCCAAAAAGATATTACAAGATTCTTTTTCAAATAATCAGTCACCCAATATTTAGAAAACTTCTGTTGTCCTAACTGAGTGCTTGGGGTGTTTAATTTCACTCACAAGTGAGTACAAGATTCCAATATTATTTATATATTTATTGGTGTTTAAGGTCACATACTTATGCACAATGGCTGATTCCAATATTTTCAGAAATGACTTTGCCACAAGTGAAATATTAGCTACTTCATACCAATGATTGACATAATGTGTATCCACTCAAAAACCATAGAGCCTTTCTTAATACATGCATTATACATTAATTTCCTTCAAATTTGAACTCCTGAGAGCATAAACCAAAATAAGAGGCCCCAAGGAGACAGATGGGCTCTCCTGATAAAAGCTAATTGATACTCCAAAAAGATATTACAGGATTCTTTTTCAAATACTCAGTCACCCAATATTTACCAGATATAAGATGTCAAGTTGCTGGGGTTTGGGAAGGGAAATTGCAGCCTAAAATGTTCCTGGTGGCTTCATTTATACAAACTTGTAAATGATAAATGCATGTACAAAGATGTGATATATCAAACATGAAGTATTTTGACCGGCAAATTATGAGAAAACAGTTTATAATGTTGGCCCAAAACCCAGTGTTAAGGTGCCACCTCCCCTCCTGCCCCCAGCAAGAACTTGACATTTAGGCTTTCTTCAAAAACTTGTTAACTGTAAACACATGTCTCTTAAGCCAAATACGAAAGCATTTTAATCTGAGGTTTTTGAGAAAATAAATTTTCTGACTTTTTAAGGTTTTCTCAATTACCCACAATGATGTGAGAATCTGGGAGCACAATAACATTCTTAAGTATGAGGACAGAGGGTTGTTTTGACAAGAAACTTGAAAGCATCCTTATCAAGATGTTATACTTTTGAATTGGAAGCATTTGGAGCAGTGGCTTGAGAGAAGGTTTTCGTTAATTGTTTTCCTCATTTGGAATGAGCCTGTTCCACTGAGGATACATAAGCTATGTTTTTGAGGGAAAAATTTAGAATATTATACAATTTTGTTGGAGATTTTTGTGAAAAGTGCGGGCAAATTTTAGTCATTACATTCTGGTACAAATTTAAATTACACATCATATGATAAAAAGAATCTCAAATGCGTCACAATCTGACATGAAATTTATGAACCTCATTCACTAAAATCGATCTGAGGATTCAATCAGTTTTAGTGAACTCAGTACAGAAATTTTTTAATATGATCTCTGGTATTCCTTCTGAACAGATTTGTAAAATCATCCTTGCAAAGAAGTACCAGTATGTGGAGAGGGTATTATCACTAAATCACCTGCGGAGTGGATATTCCACTCAAGCAATAACTGCAAATTTGTTGCAAAGCTTAACAAGCACAAGCAAAGTTGCAGCCAATGGACCTCCAGATCATACCTGGAGGTCCATTGGCTGAAACATTGCTTGTGTTTTTTGTCCATATGTACAGAATTTGAAAGAGATACTTTGGGTGATAACTCCACTCCACAGGTGACTTAGTTACAATTCACTCTCCATGTACTGTATATTTCAAATATGAAAGCATTTGAAGCAATGGTTTTGGAGTTGAAAACAATTAATGCTGAACCTCAGAAAGCACCTCAATATTAGTAAACTATTGTCGATGACAGTGAGATGCAGCATCAGGTTGGTTAAAATAAATTTGAAGAATCACAAAGAAATTTTCAATATTTCCCCCCAGTGATCATACTGATATCAGACTGGAGACTAAGAATCAGAGGATCAAAGCGATACAGAAGATTCAGATGTGGTAAATCAAAACACTGAAAAGCTGCACACTTTTCTGAAGTGGAATATTGCTCATTGGTAGGATACAAATGTAAACACGATTTATCAAAATGTGTTTCTATTTGTTAAACATGTTTTTTCTGTCATTCAAATGTGGTGTAATTAAAAAAAATGTGCCAATAAAAATAAAATCCTCACCATCTGATTAGACAAGACCTCACATAGTTTTTTTCTATGGCATAGCTTCAGTGGCATATGTTACCATTTGACATCACAACACAAAAATATTTGATTTGAGATTGCTTATTTTGCGGTTATTTCATCAATGGACTGATTTGCAAACCACTTCATTTTTCTACATGTTTTCATACGAGCAGCAGATGATGCTCCAAATGAAGTGTTGTTTAAGCCTTTAGCCAACGAATCTTCTGCATCCGCCCGTGTAATATGCAAATTCAGCAGCTGAAAAAATATTATTTTTTGAAAAATTTCAACAAAACCATATCATGTGATCCCTCTTTGGAACGAGCTCGTCAAGCTCGTTCCAAAGAGAGGTCACATGATATGGTTTTGTTGAAATGTTTTGAAAAAATTAAAAAAATGATATTTAAAATAATAAATTTTGAAATCGTCTGCGTTGGGTAAAGGGTTAAATTACAAATTAGTTTATGATTTGAACTAAGATGGGGTGACCTCAACCTTCATCTGATTCATTGGTTATTTGTCCAGTGAAGTCGTAGTGTACATGTGAGAGGTTTATTTACTAAACTTGTTATCGTTAAAAGTTGCCTTGTTCATTTGACATTGTGGGTTTTGGGCTGTGGGAAGGGTCTTATTGGAACATATATGTTATTGTGATGAAGTGAAGGTAACATGGTCAGAGTTTGTGTCTCAGAGCTTATGTTCAACCTCAAAACTCCATGTCTCGGTTGAACATAAGCTCCGAGCTACAAACCTCAGACCATGTTACCATCAATTCATCACAATAAATTATTATGTAGTCTATTACACAATCTGTGTCCTTGTATTGATATTGGTATGCAGTGAATTAGTGATGTGCAGTGGCATGATGATGAGCATTTTAACAATGTGGGCATGTGATTCCCAAAAGTTCAAAGCAGTATGTGTTTTCCAAAATACGAAGCAAAGTTTAATCTCTGATGACATTCCCTTTCACCAGATCTTGAATGATGTGGAAAATTTTGGACACACACATTTATCTCAAAATAGATGATTGCTTATGCTGATTGCTTGATGTATGGTGAAACGAAAGTATTCAAATGAAACGCAATGTTGAGTGTATGTGAGTTTTGCTAAATGTTCAAAAAAAGTTGACTAGTTTACAATCTTCTTTCACTGATGAAAAACAAGTAAGGCACCACAAAGTAGATCTTCTGTTTCTGGGGCAAATTTTTTGTAAAATTGCATGTGGGTGGGCATTTTTTTATTTTATTTTTTATTTTTGTAATTACTTCTTTGCAATAAAAAGTTCATGTTCTTGGTTTGTTTTATGTTTTATGCCTCCTAATCTTCAGAATAGCATGGGTGGTGGTGTATTTCGTCCACTGAGTGCAAGAAGGCTTTGCAATGTTAAAGCATTGCAAGGCCTTGTTGCACTCAAGAGACAAATTTATCAATTTTATTAACTTGGGTAAAATATCAGACATAAACCATTCAATATTGTTTTGTTTTTTTAAGTTTGCATTGGTTATAAAAGAAAGCATGCAGCAGCCAAAAGGATCATGTAGGAGGGCCTGAGAAACAGATTTTTAACTTTTTTTTAGGTCTAAGCTAAGTGTTCAGGAACTAGTGTTTCGGCAAAGTGTAACTGCATTGTTCAATCAGTGGGTTAATAAATGTAACACATGGTTTTAATTTTAAGAATGGTGTCCCAACATATACTGCTCACAATTTGCTAAGGATCACACACCCACATGTAGACATATTTCTATACAAACATTTACACATTTGCCTTTAATTTTATGTACAAATATGTTGATGAGTAGGGGATGATCCTTAACAAAATTGAGAGAGTAGTAAAGTTTAAATGAACTGTGGGATTAATCAGATTTTTTGGGTGATGGTGAACTGATTAAATTGTTGGGCAATAAATCTGTAACACAAGGTTTAATCCTGAGGGGCCTGGACAACTGTCCTGAATTCACATGTAACGCGCAGCCAAGACATGACTAGAAACCACTGCCTATGTAATTTGTGTATTGTCCACAGGACCTACAGCATGTTAAGAGCACCTGTTCTGAGGTCGTAAAATTTGGAAATAGGCCTTTAAGGGTTATGCAAGGTGTGCTGGACTATACTACCATTCTGAATTCTGCACTTCAAAATTTAGTAATGGCAGTATAGACCCATATACTCTTCTTAAAATGTGAGTAACTAATGATATTTCTGACTGAACCTCTCCCACAAATACATTTCAATCCTTACCAAATGTAAAGCCATATATAATAAACATACAGTATGATGTACCTACAAACATGTATGAATGATTGCAGTTATGCCTCTCGCTAGTTCCAAATACAAAGCACACAATAAACAAAATACAAAGCATTATAATTAAACTTACCAAAGGTGCATTCATAATTCTTGGGGACTGAAAAAAAGCAAAAGCAGAAACAAAAAATGAAATAACATAATAAAAAGTGCACAAGGTCAATATATAGAGGATACCTACTGTTTGAGGAGGTACCAGAATTATCTTACAAGTGACTGCAAGGAAATAAAAGTTTTCAAGAGCGGCTTGCGGTCACAAATGGAACAAGAGGCCCCAGGGGGCCTGAGGGCACTCACCTGACATGGTAGTCTAAATATCATTCCAGGGACTTGACTTGAATAAGTTCCTAAGAAAAGCATATACCAACTAGATGAAGCGATTGTGCCCACACAATACACAGGATTTTCCTCCTATTTTCAGTTCCTGCACTTATACGTCCCAAAATTGAGATAAACGCATAAAAAACAGATTTTTTTTTTATTTTTGTTCGGAAATTTTCGATGTCTCAAACAAAATATTTTCAGACTAAAATTTGTTTTTCTTTTTCTTAAAATTGACCAAAACGCCTAAAAAACCAAAAAACTAATTTCCGGATTTTGGTCCAAAATTTCTAAGTCCGGACCGGGACCCCAAATTTTCAGCGTAAAAAAAATTTTTTTTTGTCTTAAAATTGACCGAAACACATAAAAAAACAAAACTCATTTCTGGATGTTGGTCCAAAATTTCTAAGTCTGGACCAGGACCCCAAATTTTCAGCCTAAATATGAACCCAGGGACTTGGCTTGAACAAACTTGAATCTCACTCCCTTAAGGATGCTGCATACCAAATATCAAAAGATTCTTATTGGTAGATCTGAAAAAGAAGATTTTTAAAGAATATTCCTCATACTGCACTAATTTAAACATTTGGGCTCCCATAGAGAGCCCAAATATGGACCCAGGGAATTGATTTCAATACACATGTGAAACAATCTTCCAAAGATGTTATATGTGAAACTTGAAAGCTTTTGGAGCAGTGGTTTGGGAGAAAAGTAGTCTTAAATGTTTTTCCCATTACCCACAGTGTTAAAAACTGAAAAAATTTATAGTAATTTATATATTTTTTATACTTACCAATGACCCAGACATAGCTGGTGCTAACTCTTAAAAATATAGGGCCAAACACAAATTTTGCTCCCCAATCCCCAAAATTTGCATCTAAAACCAAAGAAAACATGTCCTGAATGGCCCTCCATACTTCACCTCCACTGCGCATGCGCAGTGTCAAGGATGTCCCGAAATTGGCGCCATTAATCATTCTTACAAACAGTGCCTGGTAAGTGCTATGTCCTCAGCGGGGAGGTATGAGTTCCCAACTCCTGGGAGGGCCATCCCCGTCTGGGTCATTGGTAAGTATAAAAAATATATAAATTACTATAAATTTTTTCAGATTTTTATACTGTACCAATGACCCAGACATAGCTGAATAGTAAAAAGGCTGGAGGGCCCAGGACATAGAGGAAAATCCAATAAGCTCAACTATATAAAATAGAGTCATCTCCTGTAGGAGAAAAGGAGAAAAAGGCTTCACGTGTATCTTTCTTATTTATGACAAATTAGAAAGACACAATACCTTTTATAATTGAGCATCATAACCTCCATGTTCTCTATTAATATCCAGTATAATTCGTATACTAATTATATTTAAAGTAAGCCAATAAATAAAGTTAGTCCAAAGAATTGAGACTCTTTATACTCTTTTAAAAGTGTCCGAGGATAGTATAATAACATCCGTTTGACACATGACATATTCAAATGCTATACTTTAAAACTATGACATGAATGATTTAAAAACATAACTTTCACTTAAGAAACCATCCCAGTCCAGTAACAGCTCAGAAATACTAACTCCGGAGGAGGTATCCCCTTGTTCTCATAATAAAAACAGGTGACCCAAGGGAACACCCCCCCCCCCCCCCCCTTTTTCTTGCCCTGGGTCAAATAGCCCAGAGCAAAGAGGGCAGCAGAATGGAGTCACTGCCGGAACATAAAGCCTACATAGCTATAGTTGCAATTGTTAAGTGATCGACTTTCTGAGCAGCTGATAATGGACCTAAACAATGCAGGTCTCCAGAAATGGATACAATATTTCTGAGATAAAAATTTGTGAATGTGGATGGTTGAGACCATTATGCAGCCTATTTAATCTATAATAGCAAAACTATACATCAGCCCAAGTTGTAGAAGAGCTCTTACTTCATGAGCCGAAATCTTAAGCACAGACTGCTGAGTTAAGGATAGATTATCCTAAGCAGTACCGATAGTTAACTGAATGCATTAAGTAATAGAATGGACCGTAATGACCTTACTATTAGGCATCAGAGCCAGAAGAAGCTTTACGTCCTACTGATAAACTGAGATCAGTTAATAAATACATAAAGGTCTATCCGGACAGAGTAAAGGCCTATGCCCGCTCGAAGACGGAAGGACCTTAAAAACAATAGGTTCCGGATATCATTAGGAGCCTGATTCTTAACCAAAAATACAACATTAGTAGTAAAGGTAATAGAGTTCCCGATACTACGAAAGTGAGAATCGTCCACCGATAGTGCATGAAGCTCACTGACTCTTCAGCAGAAGAGAAGGCTAAGAGAATCGCTGCCTTAAAAGACCAGAATTTGAAACTGCTACTCAAGGATTTAAATGGTTGCTTTAGTTAATAAGAACCCAAGTTAAATTCCGAATAGGAATTAATCTAACGATTCTAGGTCTCTTATCGAAAAGTTTCAAACTAACTTAGATAAAGAGACATTAGGCTCCATTGTAAACTATCATGGTGTGCATAGGTATCAGATAACATAGACCTATAACCTATAAAAGTAACTGGCTGCAGATGATTTCGTTAAACAAGTATACTAGAAAGTTTGCAATGTCTGGTATGGAGGAATCAAAAATATCAACATAAAGATCCCTACACCAACGACGGAAGACCCTCCATTTTAGCCGCATAGTATAGCGAAGAGGAGGTCCTTCTACAGTTAGGAATCGCGTCCACTGCTGGTCCTATACAGTGCTTGCTATGCAAGAAGGACCGCACAACGGAATACGTGAAGGTTGAGACCTTGCGGGTTGTGATAGAGTTGACACGATTTCCCCAGCGAAAAAAAAAGATCCTCTCGTGGAGGAAGTTTCCGCGGTAAGTCCCACAGTAGACATCTAAGTAAATTTATCCACCGTCTCTGTGGGACAGAGATGCTACCAACAGAATTGTATTGTGAATGAATAATTCTAGCAATACTTGCTGAATCAACAGCGATGGAGGATACGCATATCCTATCATAGCGTCCTACTAGATCGATAGAGTGTTAACTACATATGCTCAGGGATCTGGACATGGTGACACATACGTCTACAATTGATTGGAGAGTTGTGTCGCAAATAAATTATCACTGGGCACTCCCATTGATAGCAAATCTGATTGAATACTTGTTTGTTGATAGTCCATTCCGACAGCAACAAACGACCCTTATGTGAAAGGGAGTCTGCTAATACGATCCGACGACCGAGAACATGACGAACCGAAACAGAACTTGGTGTTCTATAACAAACAGAAGGATTCTTTCCGTTAAAATTAATAACGGAACCGAATGAGTGCCTCCCTGGTTCCGGATATACGCAACTACTGTCGTATTATCGGACAGGATTGAACATGCATTTCTGAATAAAATTCATCCAATGACGTAGTGCAAGCCAACATAATATTCTTCCTTGGAAGTAAGGAGCTTGCCTAAAAACTGCGGAACCCAAAGACCCTGGCACTTCGAATCCGTTGGGATCAAAATTGTGTCCCAACCTGTTTGACTGACATCCGTCATACAGTGGAACTCTCTGAGTCAACCACCGAATGTTTGCCCACGTCTGAATCTCTTGTTACACTTGATAAACAAGAGAACGTGTATATCAAGCAATTCATGATTGCTGAAAGGTTGCCGTCGAAGAGAAGCTTCTCGAGACCGAAGCGACTCTGAGAGAGTTCTTCACCTTACTATCCATGCGCGTGGATGTAGCTAGGGCTGCGTCACATCTAACCAACTCCAGGTTGCCACTGAAGGGCGGAGTTATACGTGGAAAAACTACTGCCCCTGAAAGAAATCTCATTGAGGATCATATCCTGGAATTCTTTCTCTTGAAGACGTAATGATAAACGTCTCAGTAACGTGGTATACATATGATAAAGCGTCTACGTTAAGTCTATTATACATCATTGTCAATTCCAACATCGTGGTTGGAATTGACATAGACGGCGAAAAAGATAATTTGCAGTCTTCAGTCTCACCGTCTTAGACGCAAAGGAACTCTCGGTAAGCCCAGTTCTGCCAATAAACAATTATTTCCTAGAATTCACGAAAGGCAGAATAGAGCATTGCGGACAAGAAACTATACTAGCATGTTGATAGCAAGCTTATATATATATAGCGTCGTTCAATAATTCAAATGTTCTAAAGACATTATTGGACTGCGTCGGCAACTCAGGGACACTGTCCCTGAACCGATCCAAAACTCTGTGTCCAATGACGCTATAGTCTCTTATCCAGCATCGCAGCAATGTAGTCCGACGGAACAACCTCTGGAAGATAATGCCGGAAGAAATGTATGGCATCCTGTCGGACCCTATGAAATATTCGGTCGTCCGTACCTGATGCAACAGCGGAGCATACCGACCCAGCGCTGTCGGATTATTCCTGATCCGACCGAGAATCTGTCGTTTGCTGGGATGCTACAAAAAGCTGTGCTATTTTGGATAGCACGTCCGTCACTGAGGCCTGTGGAGAAGCGGTCTTACGATGCATTGCCGCTGGAAGCTCCGTGTTCGTTACCCCGTGCATACTTCTATTATGCGAGCGACCGGAGTGTGCAGGCCTCGTGTCCCTTGGCTACCGGATGGCGTGACCTGTTCGCCATGGAATCATTGAATGCCAAAGCTGGCCGGATATTCAAGGTCAAGTAGCCAATGTGCGGTTGTGTGCGCTGCTGTGAGGATGAGGAAGCATTATCGACAGTCACTCGGACTGTCTATATAACGGAGCGTCCCGAGTGGCGGACATACGCTCCGAAGGTGAAATGTCTGTACCACAACATCCGGTCCCATATGTTGTTGCACGAGAGAGGGACCTCTCTCGCTCGCCGCCCGGACGGACCGGACAGACCGGACGAGCTAGGAACCGGACTAACAGGCTTCCTCCGATCTCTCCTCTAATCCGTCGTCACTGGGTGTGAACTAAAGTCTATTATAGTGCTCGCATCACCCAAATCTCCATCCTAGACCGCAACGGACGAACCCGACTGCCGAACCATTCGATGAATGGACGCTACACTGGGTGAGCTAGCGAATGTCAACTCCGTCGATCCTACTAGGGATCTCTTAGGGGATTGACGCAATCCATGAGCACTAATTGCCGCTAGCTCTTCATTAACTATGACGACAGAGGCACACTTTTGAAAGACATCTCAGTAATTTTGCGAACAAGAAACCAGATATGCTTGTACATAGCAAGCATAAAATGAAAGTGTCAATGACACTGTAGCTCAACTTGACAAACTTGAACTTGATAAGTTATAAATGAAATGGCAAAATTGAAGATCATTGGTACCAGTGTCATTTTTTTTTGCCAGTGGCAACATTTTTTGACAGAAACCGAAGAAAATCGATAGCTCCCATCTAGAGACCTTCCCAAACAAGCATGACAGGTTTCAAAGCAATCCGATCATAAATGTGCCCTGTAGGGTGTACAAAAGGGAAATATTGTGGTCTGACTCGACTAAATTCTAAGAACGTTGGCCGTGGCAACATTTTTTGACGGAAATTGAAGAAAATCGATAGCTCCCATCTAGAGGTCTCCCCAAACAAGCATACCAGGTTTCAAAGCAATCAAATCATAAATGTGCCCTGTAGGGTGTGCCAAAGGGAATATTGTGGTCTGACTAAACTGAGTTCTAAAAACGTTGGCCGCGGCAACATTTTTTGACAGAAATTGAAGAAAATCGATAGCTCCCATCTGGATGTCACCCCAAACAAGCATGCCAGGTTTCAAAGCAATCCGATCATAAATGTACCCTGTAGGGTGTGCCAATGGGAAATATTGAGTCTTCTGACTAAACTAAGTTCTAAGAATGTTGGCCGCGGCAACATTTTTTGACGGAAATTGAAGAAAATCGATAGCTCCCATCTAGAGGTATCCCCAAACAAGCATACCAGGTTTCAAAGCAATCTGATCATAAATGGGCCCTGTAGGGTGTGCTAAAGGGAAATATTGAGGTCTGACTAAACTAAGTTCTACGAACGTTGGCCGTGGCAACATTTATTGCCGGAAATTGAAGGAAATCGATAGCTCCCATCTAGAGGTCACCCTAAATAAGCATACCACATTTCAAAGCAATCAAATCATAAATGTGCCCTGTAGGGTGTGCCAAAGGGAAATATTGTGGTTTGACTAAACTAAGTTCTAAGAACGTTGGCCGCAACATTTTTTGACGGAAATTGAAGAAAATCGATAGCTCCCATCTAGAGGTCACCCCAAACAAGCATGCCAGGTTTCAAAGCAATCTGATCATAAATGTACCCTGTAGGGTGTGCCAAAGGGAAATATTGAGTCTTCTGACTAAACTAAGTTCTAAGAACGTTGGCCGCGGCAACATTTTTTGACAGAAATTGAAGAAAATCGATAGCTCCCATCTAGAGGTCTACCCAAACAAGCATACAAGGTTTCAAAGCAATCTGATCATAAATGTGCCCTGTAGGGTGTGCCAAAGGGAAATATTGAGGTCTGACTAAACTAAGTTCTACGAACGTTGGCCGTGGCAACATTTTTTGCCGGAAATTGAAGAAAATCGATAGCTCCCATCTAGAGGTCACCCTAAATAAGCACACCAGGTTTCAAAGCAATCAAATCATAAATGTGCCCTGTAGGGTGTGCCAAAGGGAAATATTGTGGTTTGACTAAACTAAGTTCTAAGAACGTTGGCCGCGGCAACATTTTTTGACGGAAATTGAAGAAAATCGATAGCTCCCATCTAGAGGTCACCCCAAACAAGCATACCAAGTTTCAAAGTAATCTGATCATAAATGTGACCTGTGAGGTGTGCCAAAGGAAATTGTGGACGTACGTACTAACGTACTAACGTATGTACGTACGTACGTACGCCGATGGACGAGAAGTGATGGCAATAGCTCAGCTTGACTTTGTCAAGTTGAGCTAAAAAATATATATATAGCATCGTTCAATAAATCGAACGTATCTGAGACATTATTGGACTGTGTCGGAACTGAGGGACGATGTCCCTGAACCGAACCAAAAATTTCTAAGTCCACAGTTTCTTATCCGGTATCGCAGCATACTGGTCCGACGAAGAACCTCTAGAAGAAGAAGTCGTATGACATATACAACAGCTTATGTTGTTCCGAAAGGGAAAGCTCGAAAACATCCGAATCCCTTTCGGCATCCCGTCGGACCGTATGAAATTTTCGGACGTCCGCACCTGATGCTTCCGCGGAGCGTCCAGACCCAGCGTCGTCGGATATTATATTATGCGACAGAGATACTGTCGTTGCTGGGATGCTGCGATAAGTTGTGCTATTTGGGATAGCACGTCCGTCACCGTGGCCTGTGCAGAAGCGGTCTTACGATGCTTTGCCACTGGAAGCTCCGTATACGTTGACTCCCGCATACTTTCTTATGCGAACGTCCGGAGTCTGCAGGCCTCATGTCCCTGGCTATCGGATGGCGTGACCTGGTCGCCGAGGATTCTCTGATTGGCGAAGTTGACTGGATATCGGAGGTCACGTAGCCAAGGTGCGGTCGTGTGCGCTGCCATGAGAATGAGGAAGCCTTATTGACAGTCTCTCTGGACTGTCTATATAACGGAGCGTCCCGAGCGGCGGACGTATGCTCCGAATGCGAGACATTTTGTACCACAACATCTGGGGCCAGATGTTGATGAACGAGAGAGGGGCCTCTCTCGCTCGCAGCCCGGATGGGCCTGGACGAGCTATGAACCGGACTAAAAGGCTTCCTCCATTCTCCCCTCTAATCCGCCGTCACTGGGTGTGCACATGGATATTTATAGTGCTCGCATCACCCAAAACTCCTTTCTAGACCGCAACGGACGAACCCGGCTGCCGAACCATTCGATGAATGGACGCTACACCGGGCGAGCTAGCGGACGTCAAAGGCCGTCGAACCTACTAGGGTCCTCTTAGGCAATTGACGTATTACCTGAGCACTTTTCCGCTAGCTCTTCATTAATTGTGACGACGGAGGCACACTTTTTGGAAGACATCACGGATACATCACCCTGATCATGATCGTCTGAAATAGAGATTGATAAAGTAGAGTGACCCTGCAGGGAAAGGACCAGAATGGCCAATTCCCCACTAACATACCATGACACACGCTTCCCATGTTGTCATCGTAATCAACACATACAGAACAGGAGTTAGTGCGAGTACACTGACTACATTATACAATGATTATGAAAGTCAGAGGAAGATTTCCTCTTATTACAATTGAACAATATCCTTTCAATGTGAAAAGATAACAAAGTCCTAGTACTCGCACGAACCCCTGACAATCAAAATACATAATAACAAGATCCATTAACATAGAAAAAATAATTGAATCAAAAACTTTTTGAAAAAATATTTTTTCAAAACAGCCCAAGTTTCTGAAAAGTAACGTTGAGCCCCAATGGATCCCAAGTCTAAGTGTGGACAAAAATTCTAAAAATATTTTAAACAATTTATGCAACACTTACGAACAATAATAATGTGTCTAGTTATGATTAAATTAACATCAAGATATTATTTTCAAGAAATCCCCCCTCACACAGAGGGCTGTTGGAAATGTGAACAATAAGTGTAAAAACACTAAATCAAGACTCCAGGCACCCTGGCCCGAAATCAGTTACCAATAATACACTATCTGATGCAAAACAGAGACTTCCAGGGAAGAAACTGCAGAACATCAGATGGTAGATGCAGAACACTACGCCTAACCACCCATGGGTGAAGACGTAAACATGGGGAAAAGAACAGAATACATTCTGTTATCCAGCTAAAACTCCCAAGAAATTTTAGTAATAATATTACAGAAAATATGCCAAAAGCATGGGAGAATAGCAAGAGGGGACTTAAAGGAAAGGGAGAGAGGAAAACACTGAATAAGCAGTGTAATCTTGATAACAAGAATGACCACAACAGGCAGTTGCCTCGAAAATAGGTAACTTAACATAATTTCATCAAAAAATTTTAAGTTACAGCCCTGATTATTTTCTGTCACTCATTTTTCCTCCCCTCCTTCTATATCCTCCTTAGAATCACCATTTCACTAATATTTATGTGTCTGGCATCATTTAAACTGAGATTTACAAGCACAAAGATCAGTCAGATGTTAACTGATGAAGGGCCAAACAAAGAATGATTAATGGCGCCAATTTCGGGACGTCCTTGACACTGCGCATGCGCAGTGGAGGTGAAGTATGGAGGGCCATTCAGGACATGTTTTCTTTGGTTTTAGATGCAAATTTTGGGGATTGGGGAGCAAAATTTGTGTTTCACCCTATATTTTTAAGAGTTAGCACCAGCTTTGTCTGGGTCATTTGTACAGTATAAAAATATGCTGACTCAGCACTTTTTCAAAGTCCCAGAAAAGTACCCCATGATAAAACAGATAGCAATTTTTTTTACCATTCCATTCTGTTGGTCCTAAGGAAGCTTCACACCAAATAAGAATTCTCAGTGCCATGTAGTTTTGGAGATGTGGGCGTTTTAATTTTGTTCTATTTTTAGCTCCTGCAGTTCCCATGGGGCGACAGGAAAAAAATTTGGGCATAAATTAAGTACTTCTGACCCAATAAGCCCTCATATCAAATATGGTTCAAATCAGCCTCTGGAAAATTAAAGAAATTTATATATTTTTTATACCTACCAATGGCCCAGATTAGCTGGTGCTAACTCAAAAATATCTCGGGCCAAACACAAATTTTGCCCCCCAATCCCCAAAATTTGCATGCAAAACCGAAAATTAGAAGTCCTATCTGGCCCTCCTTACATTTACCCTCCACGCATGCACAGACGCCAGGAAGTCACCAAAACTGGCGCCAACATCATTCTTTGTAAAAGATTATAATATAATAATTCAGCGGGAGGTATGAGTGCCCAGTAGTGCCCACTCATGGGAGGGCCATTCCCGTCTGGCCCATTGGTAAGTATAAAAAATATATAAATTACTTTAAATTTTTTCACATTTTTATACTGTATACCAATGGCCCAGACAAGCTGAATCATAAAAAGGTGGAGGGCCTAGAACTTCCAAAATAGTAGATCAAATTCTTCAATCCATGATGAAGAAAATTAGAAGAATTAGAATTTACATTTATCATATGACTCGTCCGTTTTGTTCACTTTAAAACATTTGATAATTTGTTTTCATATTAATCAGTGATAAATAAAGCCTTCCGTCGATTTCATTGGTCAATTTCAAAACTAGACAATTTGATTGGCTGAACAAAATACAACTGGGCCACATTTTCATAATTTGCATAATTAGAGTTGGGAGCTTTCATTGGTCAATTTCAAAACTGGACAATTTGATTGGCTGAACAAAATACAACTGGGTGATATTTGCATAATTTCAGTAGTGAGAATTTACGTTATCTGTCCTATTTAGGGTGGGTTATATTGTATTAATCTTTTACCTACAAGAAAAACGCCATTCATTTTTTGTATATTTTCACTTTTTGCTTCCAAAACATAGGTTATGACCCCTCATTGGAACGAGCTCAATGAGCTCGTTCCAATGAGGGGTCATAACCTATGTTTTGGAAGCAAAAAATGAAAATTTTTAGTTATGACCACACAAAGTAGATCTTCTGTTTCTCAGGCCATTATTTGTAAAATTGCATGCGGGCGAGCGGTTTTTTATTTTATATTTTATTTCAGTAATTACTTCTTTGCCATCAAAAGTTCATGTTCTTGGTTCATGTTTTAGGTCTCAAAATCTACAGAATAGCATGGGTGGTGGTGTATTTCATCCCTTGAGTGCAAGAAGGCTTTGCAATGCTAAAGCATTGCAAAGCCTTCTTGCACTCAAGGGACAAATTCATCAATTTTTTCAACTTGGGTAAAATATCAGACATAAACCATTTAATTTTTATTTTTTTTAAGTTTAAATTGGTTATAAAAAGAGAGCATGCGGCAGCCAAAAGGACCATGCGGGAGGGCCTGAGAAACAGATTTTTTATTTTTTTAGGCCTATACAAGGATGTTTTTTCCAAGTGCCGTCTGCAATTCAAGTTAGGTGATGGGTTAAAAAGTCATACTAAGTGGCTAATTTGTGCGTTTGTGTGTCATATGATAAATAGAATATGAAATGTGTGTTTTTCTCATATAATATTTATGAAACTCGTCCGAATTTTCCGTTTGGGCGAGCCACTGGCTCGCCCAAACGGAAAATTCGGACGAGTTTCATAAATATTATATGAGAAAAACACTCATTCCATATCCTCTATGTATGTCTCTTTATACCATAATAAAAGAGACATATCCTAATATGGATCCCAATTATGTAAATCCTAAATCCGAGCATGAAATCATGTTAATTTAGATGTAACAAATTAACAATTTTTAAGGCTAGTCTGGACTAAGCCCTAAAATTAGAATGGCATATTGAGAATGAGAGAAAATGCCCATAAACCTGTGCCAAACAATAATACTACAGCTGATCGCCGAATATAGTACGGACAAAACAGCTTCCTTCATAGTTACATACCCAATAAGCCAGAGAAGTGGACAAAATGCCCCCCCCCCCCACTTTTTTTGAACATATCTTCAAAAGAAAGAGGGGAGAACTCTGCAATCAATAAGCAGTACCTGGAAACGATATACATAAATATCGATCAGGCACTCAAAAATTAATTCATGAATAATAAATGGTGCTTAACGCCACTTCACAAGCCAAGGCTATAGCGATTATTTTGGTAAATAACATTATCCGCTACAAAATATGCACTGCAGACGGCGTATACAGGTACGACGAAATCAGTGAAATAATAAAATAATATACACATACAAAATCGAGATACGATGAACAATCTCTGCAGAGAAAACACGCTTCAAGATCATTCACAGGAGGCCTCTGTACAATTAAATACGGTAAGAACACTCTCCAACATGTACTATTTGGTATCTACAACTATAAACACATGAGAATATGCAATTTGAGAACCGACAAAATAGAGACCAGGATCTAGAAATGGAGGTAGGTATGATAACCGGCTCCAACACAGACCGCCCCTGAAATATATAATAATTTCAAGGTCCACAAAAGCGATAGCGTAATTACATATTGCGCGAGTGCATAAAAATCCAGCCTGTAATCATCTAAAAACCACTAAATGGTTATGCAGTCACACTATTCCTGTGCGCCGCAAACTTAACTATCCTGAAGTGATCCTATATAAGATCATGTAATAGCCATACAGTTAGAATAAGCCCAAGATGCTGCCAGCGCTTTACTTCATGCGCTGAAATCTTAAGCACTGACTGCTGATTGGAAGATAAATTTTCCTAAGCAGTACGAATAGCTAACTGACTTCCTTTAACAATAGAATGAACCTAAATGTCCCTTCTATTGGAAATTAATGACAAAAGAAGCGATTCTTCTCTTCTGATAAACTCTGATCTGTGTCTATAAATACATGATCGGTAATAATATAAATTCAATGATGTTGCGGAAACAATGAGACATCATTTCTGAATATGTGGTTTCCAAGAACCGAGGGTCCCAAGATCCCTGCATAGAGAGACCATCGGACTCAGGATTGTAACCCAATATATGAACTCACGTCCGTCATAATAGAGAAAACCATTAAATATATGCCCAAACTTGACCTTTTGTTAAAAGATTGTCTAAAACAAAACAGGTCTAGAGCGAAAAACATCTACCACTCCAGTTAAGAATAACTGGAGGGAACGTGTGCGTAAGCGACCCATCAAAATAATATTCATAGCTGCTCCGCACAACCCCCATCCAGAGCATAAAATTTTCCGCTTTTAATGCATCGGATAAAAGATAAAAGCGAGCCAAACAACTGGCTAATTCACTCTGTGAAACCAAAGACGAACCAGCCTGTTGAAAATGAATTGTAGGATACATGTATCCTATCATTCATCCCATGAGACATTATCTAGTTCATAAGTCAAGTGGTCTAAAGAACTATACTTGCTGCATCACCGAACGCTCGTTTTTTGACTGAAAGATTATCATAACTAACCTAGTTATCTAGTTCCAGTCAAAACCGGTCGGACCGAGCTCTATAAGAGCCTCGAGCCACCGGCTCAGAGGTGTCTGATCAGTAACTCAAACAGACATAAACCCCCTAACCAAGTGGCTGTATAGACAATCCCTAAAGAAATATATAGGAGGGATAACTATACCTTCGCTATGAGTCCTTATAGACGATCTGAGTCTAGGACAACCTCTCTTACTCTTTCTGCTGGAGTGGTCGATTAGACCCCAACTTAAAGAGTCGAGTATCGATGCTTTCTTGTAGCTTAATCCTACATTAATGAAAGCTTACCATCAAAGACTAGTGTCTGGAAAACTAAAGCGACCTGTAACAAGTTTTCCACCTAGTCAAATGTTAAAAATGAAGACGCAAGGCTTCGACACATCAGAATAGCTCCCACTTAACATTTGTTAAGACAGAGATATATATTATAATAGGTCTGGAAAGAATTTTTAAAAGGTTCAAACGACCACAAAATTCCTTTCCATATAGACGTTGCATCACAGTACTTAAAATTGAAGTACATAAGACCATGAGTCTAAATTCGCTCTGAATAAGAAATTATCTTCTCAATTGTGTCCGAGCGAACAGCTAAATGATGAAGGTAAGGCTACAACTAAGATTTTAGCCTGGTCATTCAATGCAGAGAAACTCTCAACACATCTTCCCCTGTCATTTAATCGAAGACCTATGACACCCGTGTAGACTTAACCAGAAAGAGATCTTATTATCCTGCTCTTTGTCTGGATGAAGTCAGCGTCTAACAACGCTAGCCGTTTCTCATAATTAATTGCAGCATTGTGATTCACTGGAACAAGTTCAAGGAAACGATAAAGTATAGTATCCATATCATCCATGAGTTGTTCCGAAAGGGAAAGTTATCCTCCTCCGTATCCCTTTCATCTAAATCAGTTAGAATCACGGTCACCGGCATCTGAACAGCCAGATGACAGGACCGATTAAGCACCATTCCACAGCTCAAGTTTTGAGACTGACGTTGAGTGCTTCTGCCTTAGCAGGAATACTGCGATTAGCTGTGCAATTTGTGACAGCATGTCCATTACGGAGGCCTGAGGAGCATGAATTGCTTGTCCGCCGGCTGCTCCTGGGACAGTGTGTCAGAGATGGCTCTTACTGCGGACGTCCCGATGAATGAAGCCTCATCTCCTTGGCTACTACATGGTGCGACTTTCTTCACAAAAGATGGACCTTTTGACGATGCAGACTAGATATCCTAAGTCACTTAGCCAAGGTGCAGTCGGGAGTGCTTGGTAGACGCTGAAGAAGCCAAACTGTAGCCGTTCCCGGCTAAGAATTGAACTAAGCGTACCGGACAATAGCTATGTACGTAAGCTCTGACTGATGCAAGTTCCTACCGACAACACCCGGCCCCAGATGTTGTTAAAAGAGAGAGAGGGGTCTCCCTTTTGCTCGGGGTCTGGGGAGAACTAACCGAGAGTACCTCAGAACTTGCCGGCTTCTTCCTTCCATCAACGCAGGGTGAGCATGATTGGATTAAATAGTGCTCGCTATACCCTTATTCTTTATCGATCGCCACCAACATACCCGGCGTCACACTACCCATATTCTGAGTAACGATCTTCTGGTCGAGATAGCTGGAGACAAGGTCGTAAACTCGATATTCTAAGGTCTAGAACTTGTCTGATATCATTGAGCACTTATGCCACTAGCTCTGAATACAATGCACATGCGACACAACCGGTGTCACGGTCCTCATATTCAATCTTAACCGCTTCACCGGCGTCAGGGAACTGAAACCACTCATCACGGTTTATAGCCCTGTGCAATATAAAGAGCACTTTATCCGTTATGTAGAAGAAGCCATAAGACTAGCTGACCCTGGCTGCCTATTAGACGGGATGTCCCGGACAGGAGGCATGGACGTATACTCCGACTGACGCAAGTTCCTATCAACAACATCTGTCCCCAGATGATGCTGTAAGAGAGAGAGGCCTCTCTCTTGCTCGCGGTCCTGGCTGACCTGGACGAGCGTACCTCAGAACTTGCCGGCTTCCTCCTTCCGTCATCGCTGGGTGAGAATGGTTGTATATTATAGTGCTCGCTCCACCCTATACCATCTCCTAGCCCGGAGTGGACACACCTGGCGTCACAGTTCTCAAGAGGCCTGAGTAACTACATCACCGGTCGAGCTAGCTGGCGACAACGGACTTTGTGCGGTCATATGTGTGCTTTTCGAACGTAGAGGAAACTATAAGACTAGCTGACCCCGGCAGCCTATAAGAAGGAGCTTCCCGCACAGGAAGGCATGGACATAAGCTCCAACTGACACAAGTTCCTACCAACAACCTCTGACCCCAGATGTTGTTATAAGAGAGAGGGGCCTCTCTCTTGCTCGCGATCACGGTAGATCTGGACGAGCATACCTCAGAACTTGTCTGCTTCCTCCTTCTCATGCTTCCTCCTTTCCGTTGTTGCAGGGTGAGCATGTTCGTATTTTTATAGTGCTCGCTACACCCTTATTCCTCTTCTTGACCGCTACGGACATACCCGGCATCACACCACTGATATTCTACATGATAGATCTGCCGGTTGAGCTAGCTGGAGACAAGGGACGTAAACCTTAGTTCAAAAGCCTAGCCCTTGTTTTATATTGTTGAGCACTTTTCCGCTAGCTCTAAAAGTATAATGCGACGACGGAAACACACTCCCTGACGTCATCATGAAACCACACCATGTTCTTGTTCCTCTGTAAATAGAAACTAAAACAAGAGGACCCAGGGGGCCTTAGGCGCTCACCGAATGTTCCATACTGTTAAGACACAAATTTTACCAAAAGCTATTCTTATGGTTCTACAGAGTAAATCTATACTCTCTGTGGAGCTAAAACATCAACATGACTGAATGGGACAATGCTGCTGATCAAATATCAAAAGATTCTACATGATGGTTCTGAAGAAGATTTTCAAAGAATTTTCCTTGAATTGCACAAAGTAAAACATTCACGCCCCCATAGTGAGCCCCAATATTGATCAAAAGACTCAATTTGAACAAATGTGAATCCAACCATACCAAGATGCTGCATATCAAATATCTAAAGATTCTGCCCACTGGTTCTGGTGAAGAAGATTGTTAAAGATTTTTTCTTAAATTGCACTAAGTAAAAATTCACACCCCCATAGTGATCCCCAATATTGAATGGGGGATTCAATTTGAGCAAACTTGAATCAGACCCATACCAAGATGCTGTATACCAAATATCAAAAGATTCTGCCCATTGGTTCCGGAAAAGAAGATTTTTAAAGAAATTTTCTTAAATTGCACTAAGTAAAAATTCACACCCCTTTAGTGAGCCCCAATATTGATCGAGGGACTCAATTTGAACAAACTTGAATCAGACCTATACCAAGATGCTGTATACCAAATATCAAAAGATCCTGTCCATTGGTTTTGGAGAAGAAGATTTTTAAATTTTTTTTTTAAATTGCACTAAGCAAAAATTCAGGTCACCATAGTGAGCTCCAAAATTGATCAAGGGACTTCAATTGAACAAACTTGAATCAGACCCTTACGAAGATGCTGTATACCAAATATCAAAAGATTCTGCTCACTGGTTCTGGAGAAGATTTTTCCTTAAATTGCACTAAGGAAAAATTCATGCCCCTATAGGGAGCCCCAATATTGATCAAGGAACTCGATTTGAACAAACTTGAATCAGACCCATACCAAGATGCTGCATACCAAGTATCAAAAGATTCTGCCCATTGGTTCTGGAGAAGAAGATTTTTAAAGAATTTTTCTTAAATTGCACTAAGTAAAAATTCACCCCCTCCCATAGTGAGCCCCAATATTGGTTGAGGGACTCAATTTGAACAAACTTGAATCAGACCCATACCAAGATGCTGCATACCAAGTATCAAAAGATACTGCCCACTGGTTCTGGAGAAGATTTTTAAATAATTTTTCTATAATTCATATGGTGCTATCCGAGTTATGCCCCATACAGAGCCCCCAAGGGACATGGCCATTTCATTTGAACAAACATGAATTGCCATATAGTAATGAAGATCCACATGAAGTTTCGTGAAAATCGGACCAGTTTCAGAGGAGAAGTCATTTGAAAAATGTTCACGACAACGGACGACGGACGGCTAGTGATAAGTTGAGCCTTCAGTGAGCTAAAAAACTACAGTGACATTTTGGCGAGAGAACCAGCAGTGTCCCCTCGCCGTGATAGGACCGATAGTGTCCACTCGCCTAACACAAGCCATGACACCCGTCATCAACATTGTCAAAACCTGACACATGGAGCAAGAATTAGTGGTAGTACATGAACTATATGCAAGACAACGACCATGTAAATAGAGGAAAGGCTTCCTCTATTTGCCCTACTATTGGATAAATATTATATCTAAAATCTAACATAGGTCAATTGTACCACCACAAAATCTACATAAATATAAGATAACATTAAAATACAATCGATGAAATAAATACATCCAAAAGAAAAAATTCCTTAAAAAAAAATAAAAAATTTTTGGAAAATTTTTTTCTTGTATAAGAACCCAAGTTCCCAAAGGGAACGATGAGCCCCAAAAAAGCCTAAGTGTGGACAAAATTATAATAACAAGTGTTTGACCACCGAGGTGGTATTAGTCCCCTACGGCGCTTTTGTGACAAAAGGTGTTTTTGTCACAGAAGACACTAGAGTATATAAGCATCTTGGATTTTGAAAAAAAAATATTGAGCGTGCATAATCCCCTCACAACCCTTTATCCATGTACCATATATGAAAGGCGTAGCTTGGACCATGTTGGAGGGAGGGGTGGTAACATAAAATAGAGAAAAAAGCTTAAAAAAACACAACAAAAATGGCCGCCATTCTGCCATCTTGGATTTTGAAAAATAAATATTGACTGTGCATCATCCCCTCAGAACCATTTATCCACGTACCAAATATGAAAGGTGTAGCTTAAAGCATATTAGAGGGAGAGGTGGTAACATAAAAACAGACAGACAGACAGACAGACAGATGTTAGATTTTGAAAAAAAAAATTGAGCGTGCATAATCCCCTCACAACCCCTTTATTCATGTACAATATATGAAAAGTGCAGCTCGAACCATGCTGGAGGGAGCAGTGGTAACATAAAATAGAGAAAAAGGCTTAAAAAACACAACAGAACTGGTTGCCATGGCCCCATTTTGAATTTTGGAAAAAAAACATTGAACATGCAACATCCCATTACAACCCTCTATCCATGTGCCGGATATAAAAAGTGTAGCTTGAACCATGTTGGAGTGAGGGGTGGTAACATAAAATAGAAAAAAAAGCTTAAAAAACAAAAATGGCCGCCATGCCGCCATCTTGGATTTTGAAAAAAAAATATTGAACGTGCATCATCCCCTCCCAACCCTCTATCCATGTGCCGAATATGCAAAGTGTAGCTTGAACCATGTTGGTGGAAGGGGTGGTAACATGAAAATAGAGAAAAAAAGCTTAAAAAACACAACAAAAATGGCCGCTATTCCGCCATCTTGGATTTTGAAAAAAAAATTTTGAGCGTGTATCATCCCCTCAGAACCATTTATCCATGTACCAAATATGAAAGGTGTAGCTTAAAGCATGTTGGAGGGAGAGGTGGTAACATAAAAAACAGACAAACAGACAGACGGACGGACGAATTTTGGAATAAAAATATTGAACGTGCGACATCCCATTACAACCCTCTATCCATGTGCCAGATATAAAAAGTGTAGCTTGAACCATGTTGGAGTGAGGGGTGGTAACATAAAATAGAGAAAAAAGCTTAAAAAACACAACAAAAATGGCTGCCATGCCGCCATCTTGGATTTTGAAAAAAAAATATTGAACGTGCATCATCCCCTCCCAACCCTCTATCCATGTGCCAAATATGCAAAGTGTAGCTTGAACCATGTTGGTGGGAGGGGTGGTAACATGAAAATAGAGAAAAAAAGCTTAAAAAACACAACAAAAATGGCCACCATTCCTCCATATTGAATTTTTTTAAAAAAATTTTGAGCGTGCATCATCCCCCTCAGAACCATTTATTCATGCACCAAATATGAAAGGTGTAGCTTAAAGCATGTTGGAGGGAGAGGTGGTAACCGGATGGATGGACGGACGGACGGACGGACGGACGGACGGACGGACGGACGGACGGACGGACGGACGGACGGACAGACAGACAGACAGACAGAGTGCAATCCTATAGTCCCCTTAGTCCCCTTACGGTTCCCGTAGGGGACTAATAAGTCACAAAATTAACTACCACAGTATCAGGATATTAAATGTTACTTACAGCTGTCATTCCTTAAAAATAATAGGGAACTACCTAGAGCAATGTCAATGTAAACAACTTCAAAAAACCGGAAACAAGACCCGAGGCAACACGGCCCGAAGTCAGTAACAGAAACAAGACTATCCGATGTAAAGCAAGATCTTCATCATAAGAAAAAACGATACATCGGATATATGATGCATGACCAGAACGCCTAAACACCCTAAGGGTGAGGACGTAACCCTGGGGATGTACTGAATATCTTCTGTATAATACGTTAAACTCCCAAAAAAAAAATTCAATAAAACAAGCCCAAAAGCTTGGAAGCTTAACTCGTGGGATCAAGGGAAGGAAGGGAAGGAATACTAAACAAACAGTGGGCAGATCATTATCAATGAATAATGACGTCAGGCCCATGTCCCGAAATTGGGGAACATGAACTAATTTTTATAAATATTATAAAATTACAGCCCTGAACATTTCAAACCACCGTTTCTTCCTTCCTTCATCCAGTTGTGTCCCTGGATCCACCAATTTAACCATTGATTTGTGTCTGGCATCATTATTAATTGAGATTTAAAAAGCACAAATGTCAGTTTGTTGTTATCTGAGAAGGGCCAAACAAAGAATGATGTTGGCGCCAGTTTTGGTGACTTCCTGGCATCAGCGCATGCGTGGAGGGTAAATGTATGGAGGGCCAGATAGGACTTCTAATTTTCGGTTTTGCATGCAAATTTGGGGGATTGGGGGGCAAAATTTGTGTTTGGACCTAGATATTTTTGAGTTAGCACCAGCTAGTGTGGGCCATTGGTATACAGTATAAAAATATAGAAATTTTGGGAGGGGCAAAAATTCTTGCCCCTCCCAGGACAAAGGCAAATATTGCCCGTCAAACTTCTCTTGAACAAACTTGAGTCTACACCTCAGATGGAAGCTGCATACCAAATATGAAGTCCCTGCTATGGCTGGTTCATGAGACGATTTTAAAAATTTTTGTGCATTTTGGCTCCACACCCCTCCTCAATATGAGCAGAAACCCAGTTGGAAGAAAAACCCAAATGCCCCTATATAACCGCTACTCGGAAATTTTCATTGAACTGCAGCCAGTGGCTTGGGAGAAAATGACCCAAACACCACCTTCACTATGTACGACGGACAAAAAGTGATCAGAAAAGCTCACCCCGACTTTCAGTCAGGTGAGCTAATAATACTGGTATCTACTCAAAAGAAAAGGCCCCAAGGGGCTTTAACCCTTAAAGGCTTGGACATTTTTGCTATATGTTGAAAGTCTACCTACTGTGGCTTTGCAGTTGTTTCTATTCAAGTCTTGGCAGCCTACAGAGGCAGCCAAGACTTGCCAAGAAACAACTGACAAGGTACTTAGAAAACAAGTTTTGAGTTTACCCAAACAATGCATGTTGGGGCACCTGTTCCTTTGCATTAAAAAGTTATCAAAGTCAGAATTAGTCATATTTGGTTCACTTTGGTGCAGTAGTTGTTGAGAAGTTGATAATGTAAAGTTAACACTGGATGGACAGACAGATGGATGGATGGCAGGACAGATGGATGGCAAATGGAAAGTGATCACTAAAGCTCCCCTTGAGAGTCTCGCTCAGGTGAGCTAAAAAGCAGGGATTTTGGTTATGCAGTGCAAAATGGAAAAACACCCAAACTATGAAAAAGCACAGTGACACTGATTAAAACTTATTGTGTAATGAACATCCCTTCCGGAGAGGTATTCTTTCATGTCTATTGTGACAATGGATCTCAAAAAATATTTAGACAATTCTGGCAAACTTAGAAGGGAGCATATAATAAACATTTTTAAAAAAAATAAAAATCTTGAAATATTTTCATAAATTTGTCTTCTCTCAACTGGTTGAGTGCTAAATTATTGTTCAAAGGTGATTTGAAACATGGGTATTTCTTTTTTCAAAGATACCATGCTACCAGCACAAGAGTCTAAGTTTAGCAAGATTTTGTTCACAAATAACTATTTTGTTACAATTTATTGGAGAGTGCCAATGGGCACTTTCCAATAAACTGCAACCAAAATTTCTTCTGCTGCTAAGCAAACATCAAGCTAATGTATACAGTGTAAAGCCATTAAAGTGGCTTCTAGCACTTTTCAATAGAGCCATGATAGTGGCTTCTAGCACTCAACCAATTAATCTATTAGAAATTTTCTTCTTCACTTCCACTACTATGACCTGAAAAACATGTTTCAATGAGAGGAAGAAAGTTTTGTTTTGAAAAAAAAACTTGAATAAGCAGATTTGGGAGTATAATACTGCATTGATATTTTCCAATTTGTTAAATATTATTCAAAGTTCATACATAATTTGCAAAAAATAAGTGAAAGTTGTTGGAAGATTTCTTAGAAATTAGCTCAAGTGTGGCCTGAAGTAGGTATGTTATTTATTTATTAAGGTTTAACGTCACTTTAACAGCCAAGGTCATATCGTGTCAGTGACAGTTTTACAGGTGGGGGAAGCTGTAGTACCCGGAGACAACCACCGAGCAGCTGCCAGCTCCCTAACATCGTAACTCCGCACTGCAGCACAGGCAGGGTTAGATTGGTTGAAGACGTGCACCATCGACATACAGCACACCTTAGTACATGGCGCCATCGTGCCCCCATGTGGATAATCAGGGTTAACCCTTTACCCAACATAACGGCCAAAACCGGCCAGAGCTATTCTCCAAAATCGCCAATTAATTTTCATTATTTTTTCATTTTATTGTCTCAAAAACATAGGTTATGACCTTTCGTTGGAAAGAGTTCATCGAGCTCATTCCAACAAGAGGTCATAACCTATGTTTTTAGACAGAAAATGAAAAAAATTAGTTATTCAAGAATTTTTTTTGCAAGTGTCGTCTGCTTTTCATGTTAGGTTAAGTGCCTTGCCCAAGGACACAACGTTAGATTCTGAATCGATCGCTCAGAGGGTCACCCATCCTAGATCTAACTGGGCTCGACGTTGCTTAACTTCGGTGATCTGATGAGAACCAGTTACAGCAATGCCACAGCACCCCGAAGTAGGTATGAAGTACCATTAATATGGCACTAACCCTAGTAATTTTCATCTACATCATTATCATTTGTCAATATCATGACACAATCAACAAGAGATTGCACAAGAGGAACTGGCATATCACACCAGTGTAAAGTTGAGGGATGGGTTTGAGTCCAGATGGACATTATCGAAAATGAATATTAACATGAGCCCAATGGACCCAACTCATCCAAAGGGTAATTTGTTTTGCACAAAATCACTTGAAATCCTTCAAAACTCATTTTAAAGCAAATCAAAATTCATCCAAAGGACCCCATCCTCCATGTATCAATTTATTTTTAATTCAACCAATTCAAATCACCCCTACCCCCTCCTCCCACCCAATGGGGCAAAATAAAATCCATTGTAAAATCACTAAAAATCCTTCAAAACTCATTTTGAAGCATAAAAAAAAGATAAATTTAAAGTAATTTGAATATTTTTTATACTTACCAATGGCCCAGATGAACCGGCTGGTGCAAACTCAGCTAGTCTGGGCCATTGGTTTATTGTATAAAAATATGATAAATTTGAAGTAATTTGTATCTTTTTTATACGTACCAATGGCCCAGACTAGTTGAGTTTGCACCAGCCAGCCTGTCTGGGCCATTGGTTTATAGTATAAAAATATAATAACTCAATGGAACCGAATGGATTTTTGGTAGGGTATCCTTCAAAATCCCTCAAAACTTATTTTAAAGGAAAGAAATTATGATCTCACTGCTCTCAGCCAAGTTATAAACTCGTATGAAAAAAAAATGTTGATTTCTCATCAGAAAAAAATGGTCATCATAGCACATGAGTGACTGCACAGCTTGATTTGAAGGGACATTTCATACTGGTCATTCATGTAATATTTCATAAAGATTGGACCTCTATCAGTTCGTATGGATGGACAGACCTATCGACTGACAGATGCAATCCATTATAATCCGCTTTTTTAAAATAAAAAGTGGAGGGTATAAAGATTGAATTGACACATTAAACTGCCAAATTTGATTTGACTCAGCATTAAACTTGGACCAAATTAACATATTATACTGAATTTAATTAAATCATTAGAAATAACTACTGTTTTTCACTGTATACTGACAATTAACTTCACTGATTTCTGGACAAACTTTTTCAGAATCCTTTATGCATGTTATGAATCCTATCCACAAATCTGTGTGGTTAATTCTCAGTAAACCTCAAACAACCTAACAGTTACGCCTCAAAATTACTGAAAGATATGCTGAGATATTAACTCTTAACTTGCGGTACACTTTCTTGAATTTTTTATAAAATCAAGTCATTGCAGCTGTAAAGCAGACATAAAAAAAAGAAATTAATTGTGAGAGACCTACACCAATTTAACCCTTTAGCCAGAGTATCAGTCAAAAACTATTTACAAAAATCACCATTCAGTTTCCATTATTTTTTTTCATTTTTTGACTCAAAAACATAGCTTATGATACATCATTGGAAGAAGCTTGTTGAGCTCATCCAATTTGGTGGCATAAAATATGCTTTTGATGCCAAAAAAATGAAAATGTTAAAAAATTTATAGTAGTTTATATATTTTTTATACTTACCAATGACCCAGACATAGCTGGTGCTAATTCTCAAAATCTAGGGCCAAACACAAATTTTGCCCCCAATCCCAAAAATTTGCATCTAAAACCGAAAAAATCATGTCTTAAATGGTCCTCCATACTTTTCCTCCACTGTGCATGCGCAGTGTCAAGGAGGTCTCGAAATTGGCGCCAATTATCATTCTTACAAGCTGTGCCTGGTCAGCGCTATGTACTCAGCGGGGAGGTATGAGTTCCCAACTACTGGGAGGGCCATCCCCGGCTGGGTCATTGGTAAGTATAAAAAATATATAAATTACTATAAATTTTTTAACATTTTTATACTGTACCAATGGCCCAGACATAGCTGAATAGTAAAAAGGCTGGAGGGCCTAGGACATAGAGGAAAATCCAATAAGCTCAACTATATATAATAGAGTTATCCCCTCGAGGAGAAAAGGAGTATTAGGCTTTACATGTATCTTTCTTATTTATGATAAATTAGAAAGACACAACACCCTCCATAATTGAGCATAATAACATTCATGCTCTCTATTAACATCCAGTATAACCCCTTATACTAATTATTTTTAAAGTAAGCCAAAAAATAAAGTAAATCCAGAGAATTGAGACTCTTTATACTCTTTAAAAGTGTCCGAGGACTGTATATTAACGCCCGTTTGACACGTGACATATACAAATGCTTCACACCGAGCTACACTTTAAAAATATGACATGAATGAATTTAAACATTAACTTTACACTTTAAAACCATCCCGGTATCGACTCAGAATTACTGACTCCGGAGGAGGTATCCCCTTGCTTTTCACTATAAAGCAGGTCTTTGACCTAAGGGAACACCATCCCCCCCTTCCCCTTGCCCTGGGTCAAATAGCCCAGAGCGAAGAGGGCAGCAGGACAGAGTCACTGCCGGAACAGAAAGCCTGCATAACTATAGTTGCAACTGTTTAGTGGACGACATTCTGAGCAACAGATAACGGACCTAAACAATGCAAGTCTCCAGAAATGGACTCAATATTTCTGAGATAAAAATTTGTGAATGTGGATGGCTGAGACCAATATGCAGCCTTCATTAAATCTGTAATAGCAACACTATTTGCGGAAGCCCAAGACGTAGAAAGGGCTCTTACTTCATGAGCCGAAATCTTAAGCACAGACTGCTGAGTTGAAGATAGATTATCATAAGCAGTACGGATAGTTAATTGAATCCATCTAGCAATAGAATGGACCGTAATGTCCTTTCTATTAGGCATCAGAGACAGAAAGAAGCGTTTTCGTCCCTTTCTGATAAACTGAGATCTTCGTTTATAAATACGTAAAGCTCTAACCAGACAGAGTAAAGGCCTATGCCCGTCTGAAGACGGAAGAGCCTTAATAACAATAGGTTCCGGATATTTATTAGGAGCCTGATTCTTAGCCAAAAATCCAACATTAGTAGTAATGGTAATAGTGTTCCCGACACTACGATAGTGAGAATCGTCTACAGATAGTGCATGAAGCTCACTGACTCTTCTAGCGGAAGAGAAAGCTAAGAGAAATGCTGTCTTATAAGATAAGAATTTGAAGTCCACTGTCTCAAGAGGCTCAAATGGCTTTTCTTTTAATTTAAGAAGAACCCAAGCTAAATTCCATTTAGGAATTAATCTAAGGGTTCTAGGTCTATTTATCAAGAAGTTTCTAACTAATTTAGATAAAGAGACATTAGATCCAATTTGTAAACTATCATGGTGTGCATAGGTATCAGATAACATAGACCTATAACCTTTAATAGTAACAGGCTGCAGTTTGATCTCATCAAACAAGTATACTAGAAAGTTTGCAATGTCTGGAAAGGAGGGATCAAAAATATCAACAGAATGATCCCTACACCAACGACAAAAGACCTTCCACTTAGCTGCATAGTTTAGCAAAGAGGAGGTCCTCCTACAGTTAGAAATTGCGTCCACTGCTCGTCCTGTAAAATGCTTGCCGTGCAAGAAGGACCGCACAACGGAAATACGTGAAGGTGATGCAGTTGACACGATTTCCCCTGTGAAAGAAGATCCTCTCATGGAGGAAGCTTCCGTGGTATGTCCCACAGCAGACACCTGAGTAGATTTATCCACGGTCTCTGTGGAGACAGAGATGCTACCAACAGAATTTTGCATTGAGATCGTTTTATCTTTAGCAATATCTGCTGAATCAACAGCGCTGGAGGATACGCACATCCTATCATTCCGTCCCACGAGATCGATAGAGCGTCTACTGCACATGCTCGGGGATCTGGACATGGAGACACATACGTCTGCAACTGATTGTTGAGCTGTGTCGCAAATAAGTCTATCATTGGCCGCTCCCATTGGTAGCAAATCTGATTGAATACCTGTTTGTTGAAAGTCCATTCTGACGGCAACAAGTGACCCTTCCGTGAAAGGGAGTCTGCTAATACATTCAGACGACCCGGAATATGAGGGACCGAAAGTAGAACCTGGTGTTCTAGAACAAACAGAAGGATTCTTTCCGTTAAATTGAATAACGGAACGGAATGAGTGCCTCCCTGGTTCCGAATATACGCTACTACTGTCATATTGTCGGACAGGATTTGGACATGTGCTTTCTGAATAATGTTCATCCAATGACGTAGTGCAAGCCAAATTGACATCATTTCCTTGATGTTAATGTGCTTGCCTAGAAACTGCGGATCCCAAAGACCCTGGCACTTCGAATCCGTTGGGATCAATGTTGCACCCCTTCCTGTTTGACTGGCATCCGTCATAATAGTAAAACTCGGATCCGGCAACTGCAGTGGAACTTCCCGAGTCAACCACTGAATGTTTGCCCAAGTTTGAATCTCTTGTTTCACTTGATTTGACAAGAGAACGTCTATATCGAGCGAATGAATCTTTACACTCCAATTCTGAGTCAAGAAAATTTGGAGAGGACGAGTGCGTAACAGCCCCATTAGAATGAGATCCGCAGCGGCTCCGCACAGACCTATCAGTCTCATGAACTCTCTCGCTGTGACTTTGTCTGAGTGAAGACAATAGCGAGCGTAACAACTGATTAATTTCGCTCTGGTTAACGGCAGACGAACGAGATTGTTGAGCGTCTCGAAGCTCATTCCCAGATGAGTGAATGACTTGGACGGCACCAGATCCGACTTCTCCTCGTTTACTATAAAACCGAGACATCGGAGTAATAGAAGCAGAATCTGCACATCGTTCTGAAGCGTTAACTCATTGCCGTACCTCTGAAGAATGTCGTCCAGGTAGGCCGACGTTACCGCAGACGAATGAGCTCGGAAATATATCATTACCGAGTTCATTATTCGAGTGAAAGCCCAGGGCACTAGGTTCAAACCGAAGCACATCGCTCGGAACTGATATACAACTCCTAGGACTGCGAAGCATAGATACTTTCTGAATGTCGGATGTACCATGACGTGAAAGTACGCATCCTTGAGATCTATGCTTGTAGCATAGTCGTTCACCCGAATACTCGCTCTGACTGATCGAATTGTCTCCATATAGAACTTCGGAGCGACGATCAGCTTGTTTATCCAGCTCAGATCTATGACTGGACGGAACGAGCCGTCTGGTTTCGGAACCAGAAACAGATGGCTGTAGAAACCCGGTGATTCCTGGTCTTCTACGACCTCTACCGCGTTCTTCTTCAGAAGAGACTGTACTTCTGATAAAAGAGCGTCTCTTTTCTGCGGATTTGACGGAAGCTGAGTCCATTTTGGACTTCGAGTTAATGGAGGCTTTCGTTTGAAGGATATTCTTAGTCCTTCCGAAATTACCCCTCGAACCCAGGGGTCGTCCGTAATTGACGCCCAATCGTTTATAAAACTTGATAATCTTCCGCCAACCGGAACACGATAGAGGTTCAAACCATCACCTCCTGGACCTGCGAGGCTTGCGGAAGGAGAAACTACGTCCTCCATGACCCGCACCTCGCCCTGTCGACCTAGGGACGTCTGACCGGTTATCTCGGCCAGAGTAACGTCCCCCACGTGAGTCGCTGCCTTGACGGTCTCTAGAATAAGACCTAGAGGACGCATAGGAACCTCTATAGGAACTTCTCTTGGGCGTACTTGTCCCAGAAGTGCCTGTCTTACTCTTTTCTGCTGTATCCGACTTTTTAGAAGCGGATTTGAATAGCAGAGAATCCGAAGCTTTCTTAGTTCTCTTATCATAGATTGCTGAAAGCTTGCCGTCGAAGAGAAGCTCTCCGGAGACCGAAGCGACTCTGAGAGAGTTTTTCACCTTACCATCCACGCGCGTGGATGTAGCTAGGGCTGCATCATGTCTAACCAACTCCAGGTTTGCCACTGAAAGGGTGGAGCTATACGTGGAATAAGCTATTGCCCTTGAAAGAACTCTAAATGAGGATTGTATATCCTGGAATTCTTTCCCTTGAAGACGTAATGATAACGCCTTAGTAAGGTGATCTGCGTATGATAAAGCGTCTAAGTTAACTCTGTTAGACATTATTGTCATTTCCAACGTCGTGGTTGGAATTGACATAGACGACGGTATAGACAATTCTAAGCCTTCAGCCTGGTCGTCTAGACGCAGAGGAACTCTCAGTATGCCATGTCCTGCTGTTTCAAATTTATTCCTTGAATTGATGAAAGGCAGATTTAGAGCATTTGTGGACAAGAAACCAGCCTTGCTCGTTTTGGTAGCAAGCTTATATATAACGTCATTCAATAATTCAAATGTTCATGTGACATTATTGGACTGTGTCGGAAACTCATGGACGATGTCCCTGAACCGATCAAAAAATTTTGTGTCCAATGACGCTATCAGTCTCTTATCCGGCATCGCAGCATTCTGGTCCGACGGAACAACCTCTGGAAGATAATGCCAGATAAAATCTACGGCAGCTTTATGTTGTTCCGAAAGGGAAAGCTCAAAATCCTCTGAATCCTTTTCGCCATCCTGTCAGACCCTATGAAGTTCTCAGTCGTCCGTACCTGATGCTTCAGTGGAGCGTACCGACCCAGCGTCGTCGGATAATTCCTGATCCGACAGAGATTCTGTCGTATGCTGGGATGCTGCGATAAGTTGTGCTATTTGGGATAGCACGTCCGTCACTGAGGCCTGTGGAGTAGCGGTCTTACGTTGCTTTGCCGCTGGAAGCTCCGTGTACGCTGACTCCTGCATACTTCTTTTATGCGAACGTCCGGAGTCTACAGGCCTCGTGTCCCTGGCTACCAGATGGCGTGACCTGGTCGCCGTGGAATCCCTGATCGGCGAAGCTGGCTGGATATCCGTGGTCACGAGCCAAGGTGCGGTCGTGTGCGCTGCCGTGAGGATGAGGAAGCCATATCGACAGTCTCTCTGGACTGTCTATATAACGGAGTGTCCCGAGCGGCGGACGTATGCTCCGAATGCGAAACGTTTTGTACCACAACATCTGGTCCCAGATGTTGTTGTACGAGAGAGGGACCTCTCTCACTCGCAGCCCGGATGGACCTGGACGAGCTAGGAACCGGACTAATTGGCTTCCTCCGTTCTCTCCTCTGATCCGTCATCACTGGGTGTGCACTTTGTCTTATTATAGTGCTCGCATCACCCAAATCTCCTTCCTGGACCGCAACGGACAAACCCGGCTGCCGAGCCATTCGATGAATGGTTGCTACACCGGGCGAGCTAGCGGACGCCAATGCCGTCGATCCTACTAGGGACCTCTTAGGCAATTGACGTATTTCCATGAGCACTTTTGCCGCTAGCTCTCCATTTAACTGTGATGACGGAGGCACACTTTTAGAAGACATCACCCTGTTCTTGTTCCTCTGAAATAGAGATTGATAAACAGAATGACCCTGCAGAGAAAGGACCGGCAAGGCCTTTTCACCGCTAACAACATACCGTGACACACGTTTCCAATGTTTGTCATCCCAATTGACACATACTGAACAGGAGTTAGTGCAAGTACACTGACTACAATTAATACAATGATTATGAAAGTTAGAGAAAGATTTCCTCTTATTACAATTTGAACAATATCCTTTCATCGTGAAAAGAACACAAAAAGTCCTAGTACTCGCACCAACCCCTGAAAACAAAGATACATAATAACATGATCCATTAACATAGAAAAAATAATTGAAATCAAAAAAAAATTTTTCAAAAATATTTTTTCAGAAAAGCCCAAGTTTCTGAAAGTAATGTTGAGCCCCAATGGATCCCAAAAAAGCCTAAGTGTGGACAAAAATTTTTAAAATATTTAAAAAAAATTAATGCAACACTTACGTATAATAATAATGTATCTTGTTATGATTAAGCTAATACAAAGACAAGAAATCCCTCTCAACAGAAACCGTTGTCAATGTAAGAAGTGTATAAACACCAGAAACATGACTCCAGGCACTGATAAACATGGCCCGAAATCAGTTACCAATTACAACACTATCTGATGCAAAACAGATACTTCCAGGGAAGAAACTGCAGAACATCAGATGGTAGATGCAGAACACAACGCCTAAACACCCATGGGTGAGGACGTAAACATGGGGAAAAGAACAGAATTCATTCTGTTACCAGGCTAAAACTTCCAAGAAATTTTTGTAATAATATTACAGAAAATATGCCAAAGCATGGGAGAATAGCAAGGGGGGACTAAAGGAAAGGGAGAGAGGAAACACTGAACAAGCAGTGTAACTTTATAGCAAGAATGACAACAACAGGCCCATGCCTTGAAATTAGGCAACATAACATAATTTCATAAACAAATTTTAAGTTACAGCCCTGATTATTTCCTGCCACTCATTTTTCCTCTCCTCCTTCTAATTCCTCTTTAGATCCACCATTTCTCTAATATTTATGTGTCTGGCATCATTTAAACTGAGATTTACAAGCACAAATATCAGTCAGATGTGAACTGATGAAGGGCCAAACACAGAAAGATAATTGGCGCCAATTTCGAGACCTCCTTGACACTGTGCATGCGTAGTGGAGGAAAAGTATGGAGGACCATTTAGGACATGATTTTTTCGGTTTTAGATGCAAATTTTGGGGATTGGGGGGCAAAATTTGTGTTTGGCCCTAGATTTTGAGAATTAGCACCAGCTATGTCTGGGTCATTGGTACAGTATAAAAATATTTAGTTATTCAAGAAATCAGTTTGCAAGTGTTGTCTGCCTCTACTATACCCATTGTTGTTTGATCACACTTCTTATCTTAATCAGATTTTTTGAGTTGAGAATAATTAATGTGAGAAACGCTATCTCACTTTGGATTAAATTTTGTCTAAATATCTTTCCATCTTGTTTTTGTTATATCGTGATATCCTGTTAACTAAACACTAACTCTGTCAGGAGAAAAATATAACATTAATCCTTTACCTAATAAATCAGCCACATGCATCTGTGTAATTTACAAATTCAACAGTTGAAAAAAAAACCAATAAAATTTCAACAAAACCATATTAAGTGGCCCCTCATTGAAACAAGCTCGACAAGCTCATTCCAACAGGGTTTGCATTTTGAAAAATGGTCAGGGCCTAAAGTAAGTCCATGAGATTTGAGGGTCAGTTCCTACTCCGGGCTGATTTTTAAACATGTTTTAATAGTTTAGTTTTGTTTTAAATTTTTTGTTGGGGCTGGAAAAACAGCCCCGACAGAAGCACTCTCAGGTCTGATCCTGTGGCCTGGGCTGATCAGCCCCAATAAAATGCAAATGCTCATTCCAATGAGGGGCCACCTGATATGGTTTTGTTCAATTTATTTTTAAAATATTTAACCCTTAAGAGCCCAATTCTGACTTTGGCAACTTTTTAATGCAAAGTAACAGATGCCTCAACATGCATTGTTTGGGAAAACTCAAAACTTTTCTAAGTACCTAAGCAGTTGTTTCTAGGGAAGTCTTGGCTGCTTCTGTATGCATCCAAGACTTGACTAGAAAGGACTGCAGAGGCACAGGATGTAGACTTTCAAAGTATAGAGAAAGTTAAACAAATCACCAGGCCCCTAAGGGTTAAATAATAAAAATAAAAAATTTTTATATTGTGTGCATTGGGTAAAGGGTTAAAAGTAATATTTAATTAACAAGAATATCTATTAATTTATGATGATTAAAGTCACACTCAACATCTATGATTATATCATTACCACAACACAAGTATAAAGTCTAGTTTAGCCAATCATTTACACCTACCCCCCACCTTACAAGTGAAACGGCATTTGTTTACATAGTAAACAAGCACTGCTTCACTTTCTGGAGCTCCCATTGGAAATTAACAAGAATTAGATCCTTTTTCTGTATTCTAGTGATAAAGAGAGCATTTCAACTGAGCATTTAATCTATTATAGATATAGATATAAAAGATTAAATGATAATATTGGATGTACTGAGGCTGAAGAGATCAATGAACATGGGCAATTCAGGGTAATTCTTCAAAAGATCAATTTATTTCTTATTCAGTTAACCCTTTCAAACAAACATGCATACTTTTTTATGAAAAGAAAAGGATGGCCATCCATGAGCAGCAAGAAAAAAACACCAACTCGGAAAAGGAGACTATATGAGGCTGTAGGATTAACCCTTAAGGGTGTGGAGATTTTTATAGTTTTACTACACATTGGCAGTCTACATCCTGTGGCATTGCTGATGTTTTTGGGCAAGTCTTGGCTGCCTATATTGACAGCCAAAACATGCCAAAAAATTGCCATGATACTTATTAATTTATTTATTGGGGTTTAACGACACTTTAACAGCCAAGGTCATATCGTGTCGGTGACAGTTTTACAGGTGGAGGAAGCTGGAGTACCCAGAGAGAACCACTGAGCAACGACGAGCAGCTGCCAGCTCCCCAACATCGTAACTTCGCACTGTAGTACAGGCAGGATTAGATTGGTTGAAGACATTATTTATTATTTATTTATTGGTGTTTAAGGTCACATACTTATGCACAATGGCTAATCATGACCGTGACAGTTTTACGGGTGGAGGAAGCCGGAGTACCCGGAGAGAACCACCAAGCAATGACGAGCAGCTGCCAGCTCCCCAACATCATAACTCCACACTGTAGCACAGGCAGGGTTAGATTGGTTGAAGACATGCACCATCGACGTGCAGTACGCCTTAGTACACGGCGTCATCGTGGCCCCCATAGATTGAAGACATGCGTACCATCAACGTGCAGTACACCTTAGCACACAGCGTCATCGTGCCCCCATATGGACAATCAGGGTTAAGTGTCTTGTCCACGGACACAACGCGGGAGTCTGAATCGATCGTTCAGACGGTCACACATCCAGGGATTAACTGGGCTCGAAGTTGCTTAACTTCAGTGATCTGATGAGAACCAGTTACTGCAACACCACCGTGCCCCGCCGTGGTACTTAAAATGTAACTTGGGAGTTAACCCAGATACTGCATGTTGGGGCACCTGTTCTGTCCTGGTAAAAACTGATCCAAGTTGGAATGAGGCTCTTAGCCATTAAGGGCCTAATTCCGCCAATGATGACATTTTTCGCAAAAGAACAGATGCCCCTACATGCAGTCTTTAGGTTAACTCACAAGTTATATTCTAAGCACCTTGGTAGTTGTTTTTAGGCAAGGCTTGGCAGCCTATATAGGCAGCCAAGACTTGCCAAAAAACAGCAGCAAAGTCACAGGATGTAAGTGTCAAAGTGTGGCAAAAAACGTAAAAATCTCTAGTCACCTAAGGGTTAATGGTTAAATTATTACTGACCCTTCTAACAAATACAAACATGACTCTCACATTTTCATGTCGACAGTTGTGTATAGGATGATACCCTTCACAGCATCAGGGTGGAAAGGAAAATTTACTCCATAACATATGTGCAGCTAACAGACTAAATTTATATTCATGATAGGGTAAATGGTTTAGGTGGTTTGAAGTTACCTGCAATTAACAAAGTTAAGTGGTCTTCAACGTACGTCTCCAAACTAGGAATTATGACAATGAATGAAGTTTTATTTATTTATTTATTGGTGTTTCATGTTGCTTCAGCATCTAAGGTATATCACGGTGATAAAACAGTAATAGCATAAAACAGAAAATGAATGAAGTTATTTCTGCATTGGTGATCACTCTGTTTGCAGCTGTACCAGGCCTCGATAATTCAGGCGAATGATAATTCTGTTCCCCTAGAGGTTACACAAACAAAAATTAACACAAATGGACTATCGGTTAACCAAAACGATCCATCAGTTAACAAACTTTTTAATGATCAGCATATTAGATGCCTAAACAGAAAGTAGTACACATACAAATATTAAATTTGTGCTTATTATTCAGCTGTAAGCATAGTCTAAACATGGCCTGAAAGTCTGTAATATAATTTTTTGGTTTGGTACGTCCTTGAAAGTCCGTAATATAATTTTTTGGTTTGGTACGTCCTTGAAAATCCGTAATATATTTTTTTGGTTTGGTACGTCCTTGAAAGGACGTACCAAACCAAAAAATTATATTACGGACTTTCAGGCCATGTTTGGACTACTGTAAGCATAATTAGAAACATGTTACAGTTTATGGAAATTGAAATGCACTGATGTATGATGGGGCCACAGCCAAAAAAAGTCTGGACCTATTCACCGCTATATGCAATGCTGCCAATAGAAGAGGCACAACTCTTATATGCAATGCTGCCAACAGAAGAGGCACAACTCTATATTTGTAGTGATTGCATATTTCTATCGTCGAAGTCATCACATGTTGCCACCAGAAGGGGCATAACTCTACATTTCCCTCCCAAACCCTCCCATCAGCGCAAGCCTACAGCTTTTCGGGATATGCCTGTGGCATATCGTTTTTGGATTTTTGGTTAACGCACAGGTTAATGAAACAAATTTAAGTAACCTTCAGAATAGGTTAATGAACAACTAAATGGGTAACCTGATAATGGGTTAATCAACAAGAGGCCCCTCGGAGCCTGAAGTGCTCATATTGAACAGAACACGATATAAACAGAGACCAAGAATGAGTCTACATTAAGTAATCTATCTCCATAGGATACACTGTCAATCCTTGAGTCCCTCAGGAGTGACAAAAATAATCCGGGCATCATGCCTTTTCTTCAGTTGATCATAATGTAAAATATAGAGCTCCCCTATGAAGCCTCTTGATACAACCTATGTGGATTAATCTTAGTTACACACCTCTAGAGGGTACTGAATACAAAATTTTGAATTCTTCAGCAACATGGCCAATTCCGCCTCCCACAGGGAGCCCAAATATTAACCCAGGCTCTCGATTTGAACAAAGTTGAATCTGACTTCCCTAGAGATGTTGTGAACCAAATATGAAAGCATTCTGACTGTTGGATCTAAAGAAGAGAAATTTTAAAGAAATTTCTTCATATTGCACTAAGTCAAAATTTGGGCTACCATAGCAAGCTCAAATATTAACCTACGGATCCGATTAGAACAAATTTGAATCTGACCCCCCTAGAGATTGTGTACCAAATATGAAAGCATTCTGACTGTTGGATCGAAAGAAGAGAAATTTTAAAGACATTTCTTCATGTTGCACAAAGTTAAAAATTGGTCTACCATAGCGAGCCCAAATATTAACCTACGGATCCATTTGAACAAATCTGAATCTGACCCCCACCCACCCCCCCCCCCACCCCACCCCCCCCCACCCCCCTAGAGAAGTGGTATACCAAATATGAAAGCATTCTGACTAGTGGATCTGAAGAAGAAGATTTTTGAAGAAATTCCCTCATACTGTACTAAGTTAAATTTCAGGTTTCCAAAATATTAACCCAGGCACTCGAATTGAACAAACCTGAATCTGACCTCCCTAGAGATGTTGTATACCAAACATGAAAGCATTCCGACTGGTGGATCTGAAGAAGAAGATTTTTAAAGAAATTTCCCAATATCGCACTAAGTAAAGATTTGGGCTACCATAGCGAGCCCAAATATATACCTAGGGATCCGATTTGAACAAACTTGAATCTGACCCCCCTAGAGATGTTGTATACCAAATATGAAAGCATCCTGACTGGTGGATCTGAAGAAGAAGATTTTTAAAAATTATCCCTCATATTGAACAAAGTTAAAATTTGGGCTTCCGTAGGAAACCCAAATATTAACCTAGGGATTTGGTTTGAACAATCTTGAATCTGACCCACATAACAATGATGTATACCAAACATTAAAAGATTCTGACTGGTGGTTCTGAAGAAGAAGATTTTTAAAAAATATTCCCCATATTACCATAAGTTAAAAATTCAGGCTCCTGTATTGAGCTCAAATAAGAACCAATGGGCTTTATTTTAACAAACTTATATCTGAGCCCCCTATGAATGCTGCATACTGAATATTAAAAAATTCTGATGATTGGTTCTGGAGAAAAGATTCTTTCAATTTTTTGCAAATATGCTGACTCAGCATTTTTTTATGTTCATTGCAGAAGACCCTAACATAACCGATGGCAATGTTTTTTTTACCATTCACTTCTACTGGTCCTAAGGATGCTTCATGCCAAATAACAGCTCTCTGTTCCATGTGGGTTGAGAAATATGGGCATTTGAAAATATTTCTATTTTTAGCTCCCAGGGTTCCCATGGGGATGCAGGAATTATTTTTTTTTTGCATGAGTCAAGTACTTATGACCCAATAATACCACATACCAAATTTGGTTCAAACCGGTTCAGAAAAGAGAAATTTCGGTCGGGGCCAAAAATCTTACCCCTCCCATTACAAAGCCAAATATTGCTTCACGAATTTCATTTGAACAAAATTGATTCCACACCTCAAAAGGAAGCTCCATAACAAATATCAAGTCATTGTACACACTGGTTCATGAGAAGAAGCTTTTAAAAATATTTTGGAGCATTTTCCCCCACTCCCTCCCTATAGGGCTGGGCATGTTGAGTTGAACAAAAATGCAATGCCCCTTCGGGACCATCACTCACACAAACTTTCACTTGAATTGGCCCAGTGGTTTTGGAGGAGAAGACCAAAACATGGTGTTGATGGATGACAGAGGATGGATGGATGGACGGATGGATGGTGGACGGACAGAGAGCGATGAGATTAGCTCAGCTTGACTTTGTCAAGATGAGGTAAAAATATGGAATTGTCAAGGCCTGCTGTACTACTGAAAATGAAAGTGTCAATGACACTGTAGCTCAACTTGTTAAGACATGTACATGTATAGTATGTGACACAACAAAGACAAACATCTAGGTAATGACCTGATAACAAAGGTACATATAAAGTATTGTAATGGTCTGTACATAAATACTGACCGTAGCCTGTAACAAATGTATAGGTAAAGTATTGTAAAGGTGGGTGACAGTCAGATGCTAAACTAGAAAAGAAATCTTCTCGTCCCACGGTGATAACAAAGGTACCCAAGAAGTTTTGTGAAGATCGGTTCATAAATACGAGCCGTATAGAAGTTGTGACAAAAAACTGATTGGACCTAATTTTGGTACAAAATGGCCACTGGCAGCCATCTTGAATTTTGGACCGCACCCAGAAACACTCGTTCTCGTCCCAAGGTGATAACAAAGGTACCCAAGAAGTTTCGTGAAGATCGGTTCATAAATACAGCCTCTAACCCGAGCCGTATTGACATGTGCACTTACTGTGTACAAGTAGCACTGAATAAATCAAAGTTCATCTAATCTGCATAATTTCTGCACGAGAAAAAACCCATACTATATGTGATGTATTCCATGTTACTAAACATTCATACACAAATTTATTCAAATCATAACTTTCATACAGATGTACTGTCCAAAAAACTGATTGCACTAATTTTGGTACAAAATGGCTGCTGGTGGCCATCTTGAGTTTTGGACCACACCCCAAAACACTCGTTCTCATACCACGGTGATAACAAAGGCACCCAAGAAGTTTCGTAAAGATTGGTTCATAAATACGGCCTCTAGCCTGAGCCGTATAGAAGTTGTGTACAAAAAACTGATTAGACCTAATTTCGGTACAAAATGGCCACTGGCAGCCATCTTGAATTTTGGACCGCACCCAGAAACACTCGTTGTCGTCCCGAGGTGATAACAAAGGTACCCAAGAAGTTTCGTGAAGATCGGTTCATAAATACAGACTCTAGCCCGAGCCGTATTGACATGTGTACTTACTGTGTGTAAGTAGCACTGAAAAAATCAAAGTTCATCTAATTTGCATAATTTCGGCACGAGAAAAAAACCTGTATTATATGTGATGTATCCCATGGTACTAAACATTCACACAAAAAATTATTCAAATCAGCACTTTCATATGGAAGTTCTGCGCAAAAATCTGATTTCACCTAATTTTGTACAAAATGGCTGCCATAAGCCATCTTGAATTTCGGACCGGACCCCAAAACACTCGTTCTCGTCCCACGGTGATACCAAAGATATGCAAGAAGTTTCATAAAGATCAGTTTATAAATACGGCCTCTAGCCCGAGCCGTATAGGCATTTGCACTTACAGTGCTGAAAGTAACACTAAATACATCAAAGTTAGTCTAATTTGCATAATTTACGCACGAGAAAAAAACCCATATTATATGTGATGTATCCCATGGTACTAAACATCCATACAAAAAATTATTCAAATCAGAGCTTTCATATGGAAGTTCTGTGCAAAAATGTGATTGCACCTAATTTTGAACAAAATGGCTGCCAGCGGCCAACTTGAATTTCGGATCGGACCCAAAAACACTCGTTCTCGTCCCACGGTCATAACAAAGGTACCAGGTACCCAAGAAGTTTTGTAAAGATCGGTTCATAAATACAGCCTCTAGCCCGAGCCGTATTGAATTGTTGATGGACAGGATGGACAGATGGATGGACGACTGGCCATGGCATAAGCTCAAATTTGACTTATGTCAAAGTTGAGCTAAAAATGAAAGAGCATCAGATTTATAACAAGTTTTGATACTGACAGATCATTCATTTGGAGGAAGCTGTTCCAGAAGTGTTTCAAGTTTGGGCACAAAATATATCTTTCAGATCATATTGTTGTTTTATATTCCAGGTACTTCTATATCTATGCATGCACTTGCTATCTTGTAAATTCAATTATCTTCATTCACATGCCTTCAAGAGCGATTAAGAATATAGTAATATTGTCTGTATGTCAATACTGGTTTCAGTACTGGAACTCAGGGATGCCAGATCATAGTCACATTTTTTGCATCAATGGAATATTTACTGTGAATTGACTTTTGTAGAAGGCTCAAAAACCAGTCCCCACAAATACCACCTAACAACATTCATTTAGTAATGACAAAGATACTTCAATCGTGAAGAAGGAATGCAACATGGGTCCCAGAGCTGAAAATTTTAATTGGTTTCTTAACCCATTACATTACCATTTACCTAACACGAAAGGCAAACAACATTTGCAAACAAAATTTTTAACTTAAGTTTTTCATTTTTTGTGTCAAAAACGTGTGTTATGACCCCCTCCCCCTCATTGGAATGAACTCAACAAGATAGTTCCAAGGAGGGGTCATAGGCTATGTTTTTGAGACAAAAATTAAAAAAGTAATGAAACTTGAATGGTGATTTTTGTGAATAGCACTGGCTGGTTTTAACCATTAAGATGGGTAAAGGGTTAAAGGAGATTTTTATACATTTTGCAACACTTCTGCATTGGTGATCACTCTGTTTGCAGCAATACCATTGAAAAGAATGACAGTGCATCAGATTTAATACATTAATATTGATCATGTCAAATTTGGAGAGGCTCTTGCCTACAAACCAATCACTTTTGTGAGATGAAGATGACCCATGAACGACATTGAATGTGTCATCACTACTTCACTTCAGAAAGTCATTGATGAGTTCCCATATTCACCTTGGTTCATTAATGAGATCAGGAATGCCACATTTTGCACACGTAAGCTTGAACATCAGTAGTGGCAAATGAAGCTGTCTGTTCAAGAGAGATGTTTGTCGGCCAATGAAACGCTGTTAACAAACTTATTAAATCGGTAAAGCAAAAATACTTTTCCCATTTAATTTTTGATAATGTAAATTCTCCACATATGTTCTGTCCACTGTCACTGAGAAGCTTTTGCACTGACAAAAGACCACCATACTGCCTGAGTAAATGTTGTGTGAGGACCTGGCAAATCAATTTTCTAGTGTCTTCGTTGAAAAGATCTAAGTTAACAGAGCGTCACCTGATACAAGTGCACTCTCTGATTTTTCAGACTAGTGATAAGGCAGTCATGTAGCTTGCACATTTCAAACTTTTAGCACTCAAAGATATCCATGCGCTAATATACATGGCACCTTCAAACAGTGTTATTTTGATGTCATTCTGATATGGTTGTTAAAGCATGTCTTTTGGAACCGGGCCCACCAATTTTAAAACTAGTAAATGTCTGGCATCTTTCCTACAAACATGAAGCATCCTTTAGGCCACACAAAGTAGATCTTCTGTTTCTCAGGCCATTTTTTGTAAAATTGCATGCGGCCGGGAGGGTGTTTTTTTATTTTTGTAATTATTTCCTTGCCATCAAAAGATCATGCATGTTCTTGATTTGTTTTATGTTTCAGGCTTCATAATCTACAGAATAGCATGGGTGGTGGTGTATTTCATCCCTTGAGTGCAAGAAGGCTTTGCAATACTGAAGCATTGTAAAGTCTTGTTGCACTCAAGCGACAAATTTATAAATTTTATTAACTTGGGTAAAATTTCAATTTTCATTTTTTTAAGTTCACATTGGTTATAAAAAGAGAGCATGTGGGAGTCAAAAGGATAATCCAGGAGGGCCTGCGACACAGACTTTTAATTTTTTTAGACCTTAGTCAAAACCCTTCTCAAAAAACCATCATTAGATCCAGAGGTTTTGAAAAACTACCAACCTGTACCTAATCTCACTTTCTATCTAAGATTACTGGGCTGGTCCTCAATATTCAAGATTCAACAATTGCTGCAACACTCTACTTGTCTAATTTGCTTATCAGTCACAAGCCACAAAGGTCTCTTTGGGTAACATATAAATTTAATCTGGTTGAGCACTCATCTACAGGGCTTGCCTTGAGTAAAATGTTCGGGGCCTAAAAAAGTCCCCCAGATGTTGAGGTCGGGGCCTGCTGGGGGCCTGAAAAAAGTCCCCCAGATATTGAGGTCAGGCCTTTTGGGATAATTTTATGTTGTTACATTCTTTCCAATGGTGACCTTAGTTGATTGCTTTTGCTTAGAAAAAAAAAATCCCGGGGACGAAACGATTTGGACCCATCATGTGGGTGTTGGATGTTTCGTACATAGACATTTTGGATTTTTTGTTGATAAAATTTTAGGACGATTCGTACATATTGTGGGGGGTGTATTTTCGATGCAAGGGTTGTCTCAAAGAAAAAAAATTGAAAAAAAAAACATTTCAGTTTACCGTTTAAATAATTTCAATCCATGAAAATTCCCCACAGCTTTGGATATTTCAGATATGGAATGCGCCCCACCTCTCCACGTAGACACAGGTACACATTTTATTTTATTTCGTACATTTATTTTGACGGCAGTTTCTGTGTCTAGTGTTGCATTTATTCAGATATTAGGATCGGATGTACCCGCGCATAGTATTGTGGGATTGAAGGGAATTCCCCCATTAGTTGACAAGCGTGCTTTCGAAGTCTCGTAAATCTGTTTGGTTTTTTTTTTTGTTTAATCTTGGGATTTTCTCAGTTTTCATGCGGATGTAGGTGGATGTTAATTCGAATCAGACAAAAACAGTTTGTATTATTATTTTATCTGTTATTTGCTGTTTCTTCTATTGTAATCACACTTGCGTGAATGAGACGTGAATGGAAAAATTAATCTCGCAAAATTTCGTTGCCCAAACCTACCAACACTGAGATTTCGGGAGCCAAGACAGAAAAAAAAGTCGGGGCCGAAAAAAAAAGCCCCGAGAAGGGGCCTCTCGGGGCCGATCTTGGGGCCGGGGCCAATCGGCCCCGACTAAAGGCAAGCCCTGCATCTAAATTAAGTTCTTGTGATAGGCCAAAACTATGGAATTCTCTTCCAAACCATCTAAAAGAAATGTACCTTTTCAATAAGGCATTTTGCAATTTTGTACAACCATAGAGCACCATGTGTGGATTTAATGTTATGTAAATATTTTTATTATTATGAGAATCACACTGCAAACTCGACATTTGTGTACTTTCCGACATCAACTCCAGAACAGCTACAAACACACAGAGGCTGCCATGCTAGAGCAGATACGAAGTGGCAATAGTGACGAGTTGCTTAAACTCTGTTCACTGCCCCCACCCCCAGAACAGATACCAGCAATGCCACAGTGTGCAGCTCGTGGCCTAACCTTGCCCTGACTGACTCATAAGAATCACACTGCACACTCAGACATCGGCTCCAGAACAGCTACAAACACACATATGCAGTCACAGAAGTGTAGATACAGATAGACAATAGCAACAAGCAACATAAACTCTATTCACACTGTCGGCCCACTGCAGCCAAGACTGGTCCAGAAACAACTGCCAAGTTTCTTAGAAAGTAATTTGCACTTTTACCTAAAGACTTCATGTTCAGACAACTATTTTGTTGCAGTAAATATCGATAGAAGTTAGAAATAGGCCTTCAAGGGTTAACACGAATATCAGATGAAACTTGGAATAAAAATTATGAACTAAAACTTTTCATTAATATTGACATAGCACCTTACAGGTAACTGACTAAAGGGAATACTTACTCTTTCTGCTGATACAGCAGCCAAACCTTCTTCTGAATTTACATCCATCTCTTCATCTGACCATTCCCATGCTCCATCTTCGGTCTTATGGAGTCTTCCTGATGACCCTGGTACTCTCTTTACCTTCAATTAATACCACAAATATAAACATATAATATACTATATCAAACAATCATCCCATCTGACAAGTGCTCTTACTAGAACTGGCCAGAAAAATTGGAAATTTTATAAAAGCAGAATTGATAGGGCTCAAACCCAGAACAGTCGCTTTGCCCTGAATGATTCTGTCACCATACTTTCTGTGTTGAGCACAGCCCCAAATGGGTTGGAATTAACACAGTCAGCGTTTTGTTCACATATTTCATAATGCACCCCATGTCCAATATGTGAGAATCGACAATTCATGTTGGCAAAGATATGTGTCCAGGACACTTGGCAAGCCTCATGTCTGGGTCAAATATCTACCCAGCAGGTGATATTTCTATAACCCACCTCCACACCACTCAAGGATAATAATAGTCTCCTTGCTAGGGATCATAAATGTCATCTTTTCTAAGAAAACAACGGCTCGACGACTCAATAATGTTTTGATGGAAGGGAGAATGTGTGCTCTAACCTGCACTTATTAATTCCCATTATTTGTGAGCGTTAACGGTAGGGTATGAGTTATAGTCAGAATGGGATAAGATTGAGGGTGGGCTGGAGAGGGGGTGGCCCAAGTTTTTGTAAAACCTCTCCCAAGGGATCCTCGGGAAGGGAAGCAGTAATTGTTCATTCATAAACACCAATAAACAATAACTATTCTATAAAACTCTGTACATGTGTGGAGGGGTGGATATAACCTCTAGTTGAGAAATTTAAATGCGAAGACACCCAAAATCCAATATCTGTGGCCGATATCTGCAACACAAGTTCATGATCTATAGCTTAGTGAAAGATGAAAGTTAAGACAGTTTCACACCCCAAGTGCATTGGTGGTGGTGCGATGCCTATATCCATGGGCAACATGCCACGCCCAAGGTACACAAGGTGTACCTCTTAGATTTATGAATGCCAAAAAAACATACATTCAGAGAGAATGTGCAGGTTTTGTGTTGCAGGTATGGAGACCACAGATCAAGTGTCTTTGTTCTTTCACCATTTGTACAACATTCTGGTTTATATGTAATATAAAAGACAATGTTCAGTACAGCACACAAACTTCAAATGTGTATCACTTTAACACTACATGTTCAGTCAGTGATTATGAAACTGATTACGGAGTTTCACAAGAAATTTAAATTCTTTAATTTATCAAAAGTTGGTCTGCATGCTCTATGGAAGCACCACATAGAATCAAACTTCCTGAACCTGACCTGCCTCCCAATGTTTCACCTGCTTTAAATATTACAAACATGATGCTGGAGTGAACAAAGAAGACTTTGGTGCCAATCACACTTGCACTAATTGAGCTCCAGGCGAAGAAGTGTGTACTCCACCACCCGCTCCTCTCTGAAAGGTGCCAAGTGATGTCAAAAAGTCATTTTACCATTATTGACACTGCAGTTGGAAGCTACAGCTGTCCTCAGCTTAGACACTGCTGTTAGTGTATCCATGATCAACCCTTGCATCCAAACTCTCAGGTGGCAACTGTCCAGCAACACAGTTTCTGAAGCAAGGGCTTTCAGGGACATGCTTTTATCAATTTAATTTGATCGATCTGCTTTCAATGTTCAAATTAAAATATCTTCCCATAGTATTCCCAGTAAGGCATGTAAGCACATCAAAGCATGCGAAAAAAAAATGACAGAAGTCCATGTGATAAGACTTTTTGTGGAATATAGTTGTGAAATCAAGCAAGCAGATATAACTGGTAGGGTGCTAAGTTTTTTGGGGGTGGTCAAAATTCTGTTCACATGTTACTGCTTTCTTACAATTTATGGACAAAATGGTAACAGGGCAAATCCACACAGACTAAAGAATATCATATCAAAAATTAATTGAAGCACATCCACGGAATGACTTTTAACCCTTTACCTAACATGGAAAGCAGATGACACTTGCAAAACAAATTCTTGAATAACTCAATTTTTTCATTTTTTGTCTCAAAAACATAGGTTATGACCTTTCGTTGGAACGATCTCGACCCAACGAGGGGTCATAACCTATGTTTTTGAGACAAAAAATGAAAAAATAATGAAAATTCATTGGCAATTTTTGAGAATAGCGCTGGCCGGTTTGGGCCGTTACGTTGGGTAAAGGGTTAAGCTGTGGCACCCCTACTTCAGGATAAAGCCCAAAAATGGGCTTCCAGCACTCAACCAGTTAACAGATCAAGAGTTCCCTTTGGAAGGGGTACTGTTGTTACACTGTGAACTACATTTTTATAAAATAAAGAAGAGGCCTCAAATTTTCCAGGTACAAAAAGCAATCTTAACTCTGTATTCTGGCAGAGGCAGCCAAGATGAGATCTGAACAGCATTACATCAAATGTGTTACCAAGTCTCAGTAACACTGTTATTAGAACACTGTTCAGATCCCAGCTTGGCAATCCATCTTAGTTACAAACAAAACTAAGAATGAGCAAGCCTGGAAATAAGCAGGCTATCACCTGCAGAAATGAGGTCCCCAGAGGGTGAATTTGGTGATGCTACCTTGCACAACAGGATAGCATCATTAAATTTACCCTCTGTGAACATCAATCTGAATCAAGGTCCCAAGCCTAAACAGAAAGAGGTACCCAAAGGATAAACTAGCCCACTGTGTGTGATAGCATCAGCAAATTCCCCCTTTGGGGACCTCACTGTGCAAATGACAGATTGCTTATTTCCAGGTTTGCTAAAGAGAATACTAAAACCAAAACTCAAAATGGCATCAGGAAATTGGATGACTTCCACGTCAGGAATATTGGTAACTTGACAATCTTTAATCACAAGCAGCCACTTTTTACATATTACAATTGAATGAAATTTCTGTTTTCGTTAGCAATTTGCATCTTAAGAACATCACATAAATTAGTTGATTGGATATTAAATTTGACCGATTTGATAATTTTGGGGACTATTCGATTCAGATGAAATCACCGGTTCACAAAGCCCTAGCAAAAGAAGAAAATGATAATTGATCTACCAAATTTCCACCTACTTACTTTCTGTGGTTTGGTTGGATGTCCTTCTGTGAGAAAATTTTTCAACAGCAATTGTTTGTCCTACAAATATATAAAATTATACAAAACACAACATACCCTACCATATGATTAACCGTCATGTATTACATGTCTAAACCCAAGATGTAACTGTCTAAAGTAGTGAGTTCAAACACCAAAGACCAATTAGGCCCCACAAAGTAGATCTTCTGTTTACAGGTGATTTTTGTAAAACTGCATGTGGGCAGGTAGTTTTTTGTTTTATTTTTGTAATTAATTCTTTGCCATCAAAAGTTCAGGTTTTTGGTTTGTTTTATGTTTTAGGCCTCGTAATCTACAGAATAGAATGGGTGGTGGTGTATTTCGCCCCTTGATAAAGCACTGCAAAGCCTTGTTGCACTCAAGGGACAAATTTATCAATTTTATTAACTTGGGTAAAATATCAGACATACACCATTTAATTTTTTTAAGTTTGCATTGGTTATAAAAAGAGAGAATGCGGCAACAAAAAAGACCATGTGGGAGGGCCTGTCAATGTTTGAGATATGTGGCATCTATTCCATTCACCTTCTGGAAAACTCAGTTAACCTTTCACCTGACATAATGGCCATATCCTCTCAGGCGCAATTCACAAAAATTGTTATTCAAGTTCCAATGAGAATGAGAGGACAACACAGATCAGATGAACTTTATTCATTGGTATCCTAATTTATGTAATTTTTTACTCAATAGGCTCAGCAACTGATCCCCCTAGAACCCCTAAGAATGACCAACGGGAAGTTGGGCTGAAACAAATGCAGATATACTTACAGAAAGGGCTTTTTGTGGTGAGTGGAGTTTACAAACAACTGTGGATCTTTCCAAGTTAACTGGTCGAGGGCTACATTTTTTTGTGGTCTGAATTTGATCATCCAAATTTGTTTTATTACAAATTATTGAAGAGTGCATAGGCACTCTTCAATAATCTGTGATAAAACAAATTTATATAAACAAAATATTATTTGCATTTGACTGAATCCAAAAAATGATAAATTTAAAATAATTATTTATTTATTGGTGTTTAAGGTCCCATATTTCTGCACAATGGCTAATCATGACCACGACAGTATTACAGGTAGAGGAAGCCGGAGTACCCGGAGAGAACCACCGAGCAACAGCGAGCAACTGTCAGCTCCCCAACATACTAACTCCACACAAGCAGGGTTAGCATTGGTTGAAGACAGGTGCACCATCGACGTGCAGTACGCCTTAGTACACAGCGTCACCGTGCCCCCATGTGGGCAATGGGGGTGAAGTGTCTTGCCCAAGGACATAACGCGGTTGCCACAGGTGGGATTCAAACCGAGGACCTCTCGGCTTGTAGCCTGCATCTCTGCCTGCTGAGCCACTGATTAAAATAATATGTATATTTTTTATACTTACCAATGGCCCATACTTAGCTTGTGCAAACTCGATAAAATCAAGGGCCAAACACAAATTTTGAACCCACCAATCCCCAAAATTTGCATACAATAGCGAAAATTAAGCTGCTCTCCATACTTTTAGTACTGTGCATGTGCAGTACCCAAGAAGACACCGGAATTGGCGCCAAGCATCATTCTTCCTAGTTGTGCCTACCAATATATAACTCAGCGGGAGGTATGAGTGCCCACTCATGGGAGGGTCATCCTTGTCTGGGCCATTGGTAAGTATAAAAAAATATACAAATTACTTAAAATTTATCATATTTTTATACTATAACCAATGGCCCAGACTTAGCTGAATAGTAAAAAGGCAAGAAGGCCAAGGACTTAAAGGAATAATAGACCAAAATTCGGCTCCTTAGCCTGCATTAGGATTCCCAGGTGAATAGGAGATTAAAATTTTAGGAATTACATATATCCCTCTCTATATCACAATACAGGAGGATATTCCACCGAATAAGGAGCAATATTCAAGTCATTCCTTATTATTTAGCATAAATGATTACGCAAATTGGGTGTAACAAGCCCCCAATTTTAAGGCTAGTCTGGACTAAGACACTTAAAATTAGGAAAAGCATATCCAAGAGTTGGAGACTAACGCCCACAAATGTAATGTAATAAGCTGTACATAAGATCAGAATAATCTGCAGACTACAGACAGGTTCATTCATAGTTACACACTTATTATAAGGCCAGAAGAGGTAAAGAGAAAATCACCCCCTCCCCTTTTTTTGAAGGAATAATCTTTAAAACAAAGAGGGAAGGAAAAATATATATATTCGCCTAAAAGGCACCCGGCTATTAATTAATATTAATTTAATGCTGCTTAACATCACATCAGCAGCTAAGGCTATATCGTGGCAATCCCAGTTATTAAAATCGCAAGCTTCTAAACGTATGCTGTATCCGGAATACGTAGATAGGCGAAAACCGGTGATATTAATATGTACAACCTTAAACTTGTCCAATTGAATCCTAATGGAAAGGTTATTAGATAGAATCTTATACGCTTCTGAGCCAACCAATAGGCGACCATGCTCTGGTGTACAATAAATTCCAATAATGAATCTCCAAATTGTAACCGCTCAATATGAGAATAGGATTTTACCTTGTGTACTGTTTCCAGTTGAAGACTGGATTCAGAGCATGGAATGGGATACTATTAAAAAACTTGTCACGGACCGTCCCCAAATAATTCATTGTTCCCTAGGTCCATTAAAACTAATGCCTGCCCGGAGAAAAAATACATCACTCCAAATAATGAAGCCAAAAAATAGAGAACGTATGCAGAAACGGCCTGTTGGAAACTCCATATCTGATCCAACTAGCCCCAAAATTATCATAAGCTCTATACTAATGCAGAGTAAGAATTGAAGAGAATATATTAAATAATACATCTGCCTAATAATATATACATATCATGCACGCAATCCACAGAATCCCGCCTGTACCCTCATCTGAATACAGCCTGTATCATTGGTGTGACCGAGTGATACAAAATATAAACGGGAAACTGAAGGAATAAAACAATGTTAATGTGATTAACCTGAGGAATATACTCAAATGTCATAAAAAAAACCAGACAACTCTGAGCGAAACTTCTCAGAGTGGACTAATTGCCACATTTGGAGAATATCACCCAGATAACCGACATTCGACCCACACAGGTACAAGAAGGCTAGCAATATCAACCAAATGTGTTCATGAAAGAATTCGGAATCCAAAACAGTTACTGTTCAGGAATCATATGCTCCTATACAACTTATGAAGGCCCAACCACAGGAAGCAAACAGACCAGAGTGGATGTGCCCCTGATGTCGCCATTAGACCACAACCCACCCGCCAATAGAAGAGCAAAAACCTTGGAACAAATCTATCTCACCTTTATTCAACCACTACTTGATTACGGCGACGTAGTGTGGGCCTGCGCACCCGAATATTTGACTCAGAATCTTGACAGTCTTCAGCTTGATGCTGCGCATACCATTACTGGCTTAACGCGATCTGTCTCTGCTAATCAACTTCTGGCTGAACTAGGGTGGCCCTCCCTTTTGAAGTGACGTGAAAAGCACAAATACTGCATTCTTTTCAAAATTATCAACAATGAAACTCCTATATCTTGTAGCTGCATCTATGTATTGTTTTTCTGTTGTATTTATTTAACATAAGTTGTATAACTTGTACTCCAACCCTTTTTGCAAATTTATGGCAAATAAAATATGCTTAAACTATAGAAGAAAGACATGCATATAACTGAATGCATACGAGGCTTACAGGAAGAGCATTACATCTTGCCCTGTAATCGCCTCTTAACATATTGGTGGGTGGGTGGGGGGGGGGGGGGGGGGGGGGGCCATACTGCTGCTGCTATTCTCAATAATAAGTAATACAGCTAAAAAGCCTATAGTTAGTCAAAGCAAGCATAATCACACTAACCCGGCGCGACTCGTAACTCTTTAGTGTTAGCTATCTAGATTAGTATAGAAACTGTAGGGCTCCCTCACATCTGACCGACTCTATAATGCCAGTAAGGACGGAGGGGGACATGATGAACATGGCGCTATTGCAAGGAATATACCCGCTGAAACAGCGTTGACATATCCCTTGAAATCAAGACAGTACGCCAATGCGCCAAATAATAGACCATATATAGATTATAACAGAAAATATATTCCTGAAAGGAATTAACTTGATAATGGACCATTCGATTTTGTTGAGAAAGCTCGAGTCATATGGAATAAGAGGTGTAGCAAATTTGTGGTTCGAAAACTATTTGTCTGGTCGTACACAGTTTGTACCATTTATGAATACAATATCTGATATTCAACCCGTAGTCATGGGTGTCCCACAGGGTTCAATACTTGAGCCCACCCTGTTCTTGTTGTATATAAATGATATCAGCAAATCTACTCATTTCTAAATATATTATCGTTCGGAGATGATACAACTGGCCACACTTCAGGAAATAATCTGGATAATCTAATTAACACAGCAAATATAGAGATGTCAAACATAAGTAACTGGTGCAACTCTAACAAATTGGTTCTGAATGCCAGCAAAACCAAATGTATCCTCATCCACCCACAAAATGACTCAATGAAGGTTGTAGGCAGGTTTATTACCCTGAACAAATGCTAACATACACCTATCTGGAGACAGACAGGATGATAAATTCGTCAAGTTCTTGGGCATTCAGATGGATGAACACTTGAGCTTCAAATACCATATCTCCACTGTTAGTGCGAAAATAGCAAGGGCTATCTACGCCATTAACAGGGCCAAAAGAATTCTTCCTATCAGTGCCCTGAAAACCTTATATTACACCTTGATACACAGTCATTTACTATACGGAACAGTGGTCTGGGGTCATGCACAAGCCGCAAAAAAAGATCTTCAATCTTCAGAAAAAGGCTGTACGTATTAAAGCTAACAAAAAATACAACACACACATTGACCCACTTTTTAAAAAGTTAAAAAATTTATAGTAATTTATATATTTTTTATACTTACCAATGACCCAGACTTAGCTGGTGCTAACTCTAACAAAAACCAGGGCCAAACACAAATTTTGCCCCCCAATCCCCAAAATTTGCATCCAAAACAAAAAGAAATCATGTCCTAAAGGACCTCCATACTACGCCTCTACTGCGCATGCGCAGTGACGCAGTCGTCCCGAAATTGGCGCCAATTATCATTCTTACTGGCAGTGCCTGGTCAGCGCTATGTACTCAGCGGGGAGGCAAGAGTTCCCAACTCCAGGGAGGGCCATCCCCGTCTGGGTCATTGGTAAGTATAAAAAATATATAAATTACTATAAATTTTTTAACATTTTTATACTGTACCAATGACCCAGACTTAGCTGAATAGTAAACAGGCTGGAGGGCCTAGGACATAGAGGAAAATCCAATAAGCTCAACTATATAGTAAAGAGGTAACCCCTTAAGGAGAAAAGGAGAAATAGGCTTTACATGTATCTTTCTTATTTAATATTAAATTAGAAAGATACACTACCCTTAATAATTGAGCACAATAACATTCATGTTCTCTATTAACATCCAGTATAACCCTTATACTAATTATTTTTAAAGCAAGCCAATAAATAAAGTAGTCCAGAGAATTGAGACTCTTTATAGTCATTTTAAAAGTGTCCGAGTATTGTATATTAAAGCCCGTTTGACACTTGACATATACAAATGCTTCACACCGAGCTACACTTTAAAAATAAGACATGAATGAATTTAAACATTAAAACACTTTAAAACCATCCCGGAAGCGACTCAGAAATACTGACTTGGAGGAGGCAGTCCCTTGCTTTTCACTATAAAGCAGGTGACCTAAGGGAACACCCACCCCCCCCCCCCCCCCCTTCCCCTTGCCCTGGGTCAAATAGCCCAGAGCGAAGAGGGCAGCCGGACGGAGTCACTGCCGGAACAGAAAGCCTGCATAACTATAGTTGCAACTGTTTAGTGGACGACATTCTGAGCAACAGATAACGGACCTAAACAATGCAGGTCTCCAGAAATGGACTCAATATTTCTGAGATAAAAATTCGTAAATGTGGATGGCTGAGACCAATAAGCAGCCTTCATTAAATCTGTAATAGCAACACTATTAGCATAAGCCCAGGAAGTAGAAAGCGCTCTTACTTCATGAGCCGAAATCTTAAGCACAGACTGCTGAGAAGAAGATAAATCTTCATAAGCAGTACGGATAGTTAACTGAATCCATCTAGCAATAGAATGGACTGAAATGTCCTTTCTATTAGGCATCAAAGACAGAAAGAAACGTTTCCGTCCCTTTCTGATAAACTGAGATCTCTGTTTATAGATACGTAGTGCTCTAACAGGACAGAGTAAAGGCCTACGCCCGTCTGAAGACGGAAGAGCCTTAATAACAATAGGTTCCGGATATTTATTAGGAGCCTGATTCTTAGCTAAAAAACCCACATTAGTAGTGAAGGTGATAGTGTTCCCAACACTACGATAATGAGAATCATCCACCGATAGTGCATGAAGCTCACTGACTCTTCTGGCAGAAGAGAAAGCTAAGAGAAAAGCTGTCTTATAAGATAAGAATTTGAAATCTACTGTCCCAAGAGGTTCAAATGGCTTTTCCTTCAATTTAAGGAGAACCCAAGCTAAATTCCACTTAGGAATTAATCTAAGAGTTCTGGGTCTATTTATCGAAAAGTTTCTAACCAACTTCGATAAAGAGACATTAGATCCAATTTGTAAACTATCATGATGTGCATAGGTATCAGATAACATAGATCTATAACCCTTTATAGTAACAGGCTGCAGTTTGATTTCGTCAAACAAGTATACTAGAAAGTTTGCAATGTCTGGTATAGAGGGATCAAATATATCTACAGAATGATCCCTACACCAACGACGAAAAACCTTCCACTTAGCCGCATAGTTTAGCGAAGAGGAGGTCCTCCTGCAGTTAGAAATCGCGTCCACTGCTCGTCCTGTAAAGTGCTTGCCATGCAAGAAGGACCGCACAACGGAAAAACGTGAAGGTTGAGACCTTGCGGGTTGTGATGGAGTTGGCGCGATTTCCCCTGCGAAAGAAGATCCTCTCGTGGAGGAAGCTTCCGCGGTAGGTCCCACAACAGACACCTGAGTAGATTTATCCATGGTCTCTGTGGCGACAGAGATGCTACCAACAGAATCTTGCATTGAGATTGTTTTATCTTTAGCAATACTTGTTGAATTAACGGCGCTGGAGGATACGCATATCCTATCATTCCGTCCCAAGGGATCGACAGAGCGTCTACTGCAAATGCTCTTGGATCCGGACACGGAGACACATACGTCTGCAACTGATTGTTGAGATGTGTCGCAAATAAGTCTATCATTGGCCGTTCCCATTGGTAGCAAATCTGATTGAATACTTGTTTGTTGAGAGTCCACTCCGACGGCAACAAACGACCCTTTCGTGAAAGGGAGTCTGCTAGTACATTCAGACGACCCGGTATGTGACGGACCGAAAGAAGAACGTGATGTTCTAACGCAAACAGAAGGATTCTTTCCGTTAGATTGAACAACGGAACTGAATGAGTGCCTCCCTGATTCCGTATATACGCCACTACTGTCGTATTGTCGGATAGGATTTGGACATGAGCATCGTGAATAATGTCCATCCAGTGACGTAACGCAAGCCAAATTGACATCATTTCCTTGATGTTTATGTGCTTGCACAGGAATTGCGGATCCCAAAGACCCTGGCATCTCGAATCCGTTGGGATCAATGATGCACCCCAACCTGTTTGACTGGCATCCGTCATAACGGTAAAACTCGGATCCGGCAACTGCAGCGGAACTCCTTGAGTTAACCACTGAATGTTTGCCCAAGTCTGAATCTCTTGTTTCACTTGATCTGACAAGAGAACGTCTACATCGAGCGAATGAATTTTCACACTCCAATTCTGAGTCAGGAAAATTTGAAGAGGACATGTACGTAGCCGCCCCATCGGAATGAGATCCGCGGTGGCTCCGCACAGACCTATCAGTCTCATAAATTCTCTCGCCGTGACTTTGTCTGCGTGCAGACAATAGCGAGCGTAACAACTGACTAATTTCGCTCTGGTTAACGGCAGACGAACGAGATTGTTGTGCGTCTCAAAGCTCATTCCCAGATGAGTGAATGACTTGGACGGCACCAGATCCGACTTCTCCTCGTTTACTATAAAACCGAGACGTCGGAGCAATAGAAGAAGATTCTGAACATCGTTCTGAAGCGTTAACTCGTTGCCGTACCTCTGAAGAATGTCGTCCAGGTAGGCCGACGTTACCGCAGACGAATGAGCTCGGAAGTAGATCATTACCGAGTTCATTACCCGAGTGAAAGCCCAGGGTGCTAGATTCAATCCGAAGCACATCGCCCGGAATTGATACACCACTCCAAGGACTGCAAAGCATAGATACTTTCGGAATGTCGGATGTACCATGACGTGAAAGTACGCATCTTTGAGATCTATGCTCGTTGCATAATCGTTCACCCGAATACTCGCTCTGACCGATCGAATCGTCTCCATATAAAACTTCGGAGCGACGATCAGCTTGTTTATCCAGCTCAAATCTATGACTGGACGGAACGAGCCGTCTGGTTTCGGAACCAGAAACAGATGGCTGTAGAATCCCAGAGATTCCTGGTTTTCTACGACCTCTACCGCGTTCTTCATTAAAAGAGACTGCACCTCTGATAACAGAGCGTCTCTTTTCTGTGGATTTGACGGAAGATGAGTCCACTTTGGACTTCGAGTTAATGGAGGCTTTCGTTTGAAGGATATCTTCAGACCTTCCGAAGTCACTCCTCTCACCCAAGGGTCATCCGTAATCGACGCCCACTCTTGTGAAAAACTCGACAACCTTCCGCCAACCGGAACGCGATAGAGGTTTAAGCCATCACCTCCTGGACCTGCGAGGCCTGCGGTAGGAGAAACCACGTCTTCCACGACCCGCACCTCGCCTCGTCGACCTCGGGGCGTCCGACCGATTGTCCCGGCCTGAAGGACGTCCCGAACGAGAGTCGCTATCCTGACGGTCTCTCGAATAAGACCAAGAGGACGCACCGGAACCTCTATAGGAACCTCTCTTGGGCGCATTAGACCCAGAAGTGCCTGTCTTATTCGTGTCTGCTGTATCCGACTTCTTAGGAGCCGATCTGAACAACAGAGAATCATTAGCTTTCTTTTTAATTTTATCATAAATAGCGGAAAGCTTGCCGTCAAAGAGAAGTTCTCCTGAGACCGAAGCGACTCTAAGAGAGTTCTTCACCTTAGAATCCACTAGTGTGGATGTAGCTAGGGCTGCGTCACGTCTAACCAACTCCAGATTTGCCACTGAAAGGGCGGAGTTACACGTGGAATAAGCTACTGCCCTTGAAAGAAGTCTTAAAGAGGATTGTATATCCTGAAACTCTTCCCCTTGAAGGCGCAGTGATAACGCCTTAGTAAGGTGATCTGCGTAAGATAAGGCATCTAAATTGGCTCTGTTAGACGCAATAGCTGTTTCCAACACCGCGGTTGGAATAGAAGCTGACGACGGTAATGATAGCTCTAAGTCTTCCGCCTCGTCGTCCATACGCAGAGGAACTCTCGGTATACCCTGTCCTGCCGTATCGAATTTATTCCTTGCATTAATGAAAGGCAGGTTGAGAGTATTAGCGGACAAAAAACCTGCTTTCCCCGTCCTGGGAGCAAGTTTAAATATAGCGTCATTCAATAACTCAAATGTTCTAGCAACATTATTGGACTGCGACGGAAACTCGGGAGCGATGTCCCTGAACCGCTCAAAAAATTCAGAGTCCAATGACGCTATAATCCTCTTGTCCGGAAGCGCAGCAGTCTGGCCCGACGGAACAACTTGAGGGAGAAAGTGCCGGATGAAGTCCACGGCAGCTTTATGTTGTTCCGAAAGGGATAGCTCCAAGTCATCCGTATCCCTTTCACCATCCGGTCGGACCTCATGATGTTCCCAGTCGTCCGCCCCCGATGCTTCAGCGGAGCGTACCGACCCAGCGCCGTCGGATAATTCTCGATCCGACACCGTTTCTATCCTTGCATTAATGAAAGGCAGGTTGAGAGTATTAGCGGACAAAAAACCTGCTTTCCCCGTCCTGGGAGCAAGTTTAAATATAGCGTCGTTCAATAACTCAAATGTTCTAGCAACATTATTGGACTGCGACGGAAACTCGGGAGCGATGTCCCTGAACCGCTCAAAAAATTCAGAGTCCAATGACGCTATAATTCTCTTGTCCGGAAGCGCAGCAGTCTGGCCCGACGGAACAACTTGAGGGAGAAAGTGCCGGATGAAGTCCACGGCAGCTTTATGTTGTTCCGAAAGGGATAGCTCCAAGTCATCCGTATCCCTTTCACCATCCGGTCGGACCTCATGATGTTCCCAGTCGTCCGCCCCCGATGCTTCGGCGGAGCGTACCGACCCAGCGCCTACGGATAATTCTCGATCCGACACCGTTTCTGTCGGCTGCTGGGATGCTGCGATAAGCTGTGCTATCTGCACAAGAATGTCCGGCGTCGAGACCTGCGGAGGCGCAGTCTTTCGCTGCTTCGCCGAGGGCAGCTCCGCATCAGATGGCTCCCGCATACTTTTCCTATGAGAACGTCCGGAGTCCATCGGTTTCGAATCCCTGGCTGCCGGATGGTGTGACCTGGTCGCCGAAGAATCCTTGATCGGCGAAGCTGGCAGTATATCGGCGGTCACGCAGCCAAGGTGCGGTCGTGTGCGCTGACGAGAAGAGGAAGCCTTAACAGTCTCTGCGGACTGCTTATACAACGGAGCGTCCCGAGCGACGGACGTATGCTCCGCTAAAGACACATTTTGTACCACAACATCTGGTCCCAGATGTTGTTGTACGAGAGAGGGACCTCTCTCGCTCGCGGCCCGGCTGGACCTGGACGAGCTAGGAACCGGACTAAAAGGCTTCCTCCGTTCTCGCTTACTATCCGCCGTCACTGGGTGTGCATCTATTATGTTTATAGTGCTCGCATCACCCAAAATTTCCTCTTGGACCGCATCGGACGAACCCGGCTGCCGAACCATTCGTTGAATGGACGCTACACCGGGCGAGCTAGCGGACGACATTTGTCTAATCTCCATGAGCACTTTTGCCGCTAGCTCTGAATTCATTTGTGACGACGGACGCACACTTGAAGAAGATAACATGGAAACATCACCCTGTTCTGGTTCCTCTGAAATAGAAACTGAGAGAGTAGAGTGACCTTGCGGAGAAAGAGCCGGCATCGCTCTTTCTCCAGAAACAACATATCGTGACACACGTTTCCAATGTTTCTCATCCCAATGTTCACATATAGGACAGGGATTAATGCGAGAACACTGACTACAATTAATACAATGATCATGAAAGTCAGAGGAAGATTTCTTCCTATTACAATTTGAACAACGTCCCTTCATTGTGAAAGAACAACAATAAGTCCTAGTTACTCGCAAAAACCCCTGACACAAAGATACATAATAACATGATCCATTAATAAATGAAAAAACAATTGCAAAACAAAATAATTTTGAAAAAATATTTTTTCAGCGAAGCCCAAGTTGCTGAAAAGTAACGTTGAGCCCCGATGGATCCGATGGCAAAGTGTGGTCAAAAATTTTAAATTTATATAAAATAATTAATGAGACACTTTCGGATAATATAAATGTATCTTATAATGAGATAAACTACAACAAAGGCAAACAGCCCCCCTCAAAAAAGGCTGTTGCCAATGAAAACAAACAGTGTAAACACACTAGAAAACATGACTCCAGGCACTGAAAAAACTGGCCCGGAATCATTCATCAATTACACTCTATCTGATGCAAAACAGAGACTCCCAGGGGAGAATCTGTAGAACATCAGATGGAAGATGCAGAACACAAACGTTATACACCCATGGGTGAAAACGAAACTATGGGGAAAATAACAGAAAACATTCTGTAACCAAGCAACTCTCCCAGGAAATTTTAGAAATGAAATTTCTCAAAAATATGCCAAAAGCATGGGAGAATTGCAAGGGGGGACTTTAGAAGGCTAGGGGAGAGGAAACACTGAATAAGCAGTGCGACAATTAGCAAGAATGACAACAAGAGGCCCATGCCTCGAAAATAGGCAACTTAACATAATTTCATCAAAAAATTTTAAGTACAGCCCTGATTATTTTTTGCCACTTCTTTTTCCTCTCCTCCTTCTATCCTCCTTAGAATCACATTTTCTCCAAAAATTACGTGTCTGGCATCCTTTAAACTGAGATTTACAAGCACAAAGATCAGTGAGATGTTGACTGATGAAGGGCCAAACAGAGAATGATAATTGGCGCCAATTTCGGGACGACTGCGTCACTGCGCATGCGCAGTAGAGGCGCAGTATGGAGGTCCTTTAGGACATGATTTCTTTTTGTTTTGGATGCAAATTTTGGGGATTGGGGGGCAAAATTTGTGTTTGGCCCTGGTTTTTGTTAGAGTTAGCACCAGCTAAGTCTGGGTCATTGGTACAGTATAAAAATATTAGGAATTTTAAACTTGAAGACCTATACTCATTGCACGTGCTCCTTTTTATGCATGATTGGTACAATAAGAATTTACTCGACAGTTTTAATGACACCTTCAAAATTTACGTGAATCCCTCTGGCATGCATACAAGGCAATCTGGAAAAGTTATGAACCCAGAACACAATTTTCGGCCCAACTTCCAATTCACACCTTTGGAACCTTATGGAACAAAATTGACCCAGCAAAGCAAAATTACCCGAGGCAAGAATTTAAGAGAACAATGGTTGAGGAATTTCTTGACACATATTCGTCAGTGGTTAACTGTACGAATCCATGGTGTCCTGACTGCTTCTAACCCTCCTTAATAGCCTGAGCGTAAGATTATAACTGAATATGAATGATTGATACAAATTCACCACCAATCGACAAATACCATAGCTTATTGGGACTATTTGCTTTTGTATATCACTTTCCACACCTCTCAAAGACCTCTCCTTGACATCAGTGTGTTGTATATTCATTGTATTTGCTGCAAAGACTCAGCAGAGTAACCTTACACACATACTTAGCTTTCTGAATTCCCATCGTTCAGGACAAGGTATCACAAGAACTGGTATTGTCTGTCCAGTGTGAGTTTGACGTGTATGCCGACGTCTTCATTCTAGATTGTCGCGTGGTATGTTTACCAGTATGATCCATTGGAAATGAGACAACTCTTCCAGGCCTGAGCATGGGAAGCACTGCTTCACGAAGCGGTGCTTCCTGTGTTTGGGCCTCGATATGGCTCTCACCATACCAATGATCCATTGGAAATGAGACAACTCTGTCCTGGCCTGAGCACAGGAAGCACTGCTTCACGAAGCGGTGCTTCCTGTGTTTGAGCCTCAATATGGCTCTCGCAAGTCGTGCACCGATGGAATTTCCCACTGTCAAGAAATTTAATTCATTAAATTGCTTGTTTTCGATACATGAAGATATTTAATCTATTAAATTGTCCGTTTACGGTTGAATTTTAGAATGCCCGCTTCAAGTTGCCTAATTTACGAGCGTTACTGTCCCGAATGATTTTTGCTGTCTTTAAAAGGAAGGGTAGGTAGACAGCCTGTTCGTCTATGCCCTTTCCTTGCAGTGTATTCTACCATACTTATTGTAATCCTTAAATTATTTGCTGCAAATAAACAATCTAATCTAACTATAGGCATTCGAAAGAACGCTCATTAATCACATTGGGAGAGCAGTGGCTCAGAGGTAGACTGTTGGACTTCTATGGTAGAGGTCTCGAGTTCGATCCCGTCCGGGACGACTCACGCTGTGTCCTTGGGCAAGGCACTTTATCCCGGTTGCCTACATGGGGGTACGATGATGCCGTGTACTATGGCGTACTGTACGTCGATGGTGCACTTGTCTTCAACCGCTGTAACCCTGCTTGAGCGAAGCTTGAACGGAGTTAGAATGTTGAGGAGCTGACAGTTGCTCGGTGGTTCTCTCCGGGTACTCCAGCTTCCTCCACCCGTAAAAATGTCATGGTCATGATTAGCCATTGTGCATAAGTATGTGACCTTAAATAACAATAAATAAATTAATCACATTAGGTTAATATGGCATCATCAATAGGGCTAAAAGCCTCAGACAACTAACACAAAAACAACACCGTTACGGAGAGAACAAACTTTTTTCTTGTAACGGTACCTTGTCCGATAGGAAAGTGGTCTCAGCCTGGCTGAAGCAGCTAAAGGTCTTCCTATTTGTGAAGACAATTAATGGCTGTTAACTGCGGCCCTAGAAGCTCACTAAAGGAGACTAACAACTCTAGCCACTAATGATAGGCAAAAATCACCGCTCATAATTACTACTATTGTGTCAATAATAAAGTCTGTGACACTAAGGAAAACACCGAGAAGGAAAATATGCACTCTTTCCTTTAGCGGTTCTATTCCCAAAAGGCAGCAGACTCAGTCTAGCTGAGAAAGCTTATAAGACTTCATCTCTGTGAAGACAAATATCTTGGTGTAATTTTTTGTGACTTTTGAAAGCTCACTAGATGGAGACTTACAACGTTAGTCGCTCAAGTTAAGGGAAAAAGGGCCACCCTTGATTCTTATAAGGCATCATCAAAAGAATTAAAAGCCCTAGACGCCTGAGAATACAATGCCGAGAAGGAAACAACAAACTGTTTCCTTTTAACGCCCCTAATTCCAAAGAGACAGCAGTCTCAGATTAGCTAGCACAGTTAATAAGTCGTCATCCTGTGAAGACAGATACCTTGGTAAAACTTGCGACTTTGAAAGCTCACTAAACGGAGACTTACAACATTATTTGCTCAAGGTAAGGAATAAAGAACCGAACTTCTAACGGTCATAATTCCCAAGAGACAGTAGTCTCAGCTTAGCTAACACAGTTTATTTGTCTTCATCTCCATGCAGACAAATATCTGTGTCCCTGCAGCCATGGAAAGCTCCCTAAACAGAGACTTACAACGTTAGCTGCAATGCATAAGAAAAACACTGCTGTAAAATATATAAGGCCACTATGACGTTAGCCGCTAATGATACATAAACACAGACCGCTCTTAATTCACATAAGCTAAACTAAGGCGACAACAATGGGATTAATTGCCTGCGATGCCTAGGAATACACCGAGAAGGAAAACATAATCTTTCCTTCTAATGGCCTTATTCCAAAAAGCTAGCGGTCTCAGCGTAGCTAACACAGCCTAGAAGTCATATAACGGTGAAGACAGATATCTGTGTATTACCCTGTGGCCTTAGACAGCTCACTAAATGGGGACTTACGACGTTGGCCACTAATGTTTAAGTAAAGACCACTCTTACAGTACATAAGGCTATTATGGAGTCCACAAAAGCACTAAATGCCTCTGACACCTAGGAATAACGGCTCTATTCCAACAGGACAGCTGTCTCAGCCTATCTATGAGCTATCGACCTTCTATTCGTAAGGAATAGATCATTGCTTTTCTTATACTACTGCTAAGCCAAGGGAGGTGTCGTTAAGCAGACCAAAAGCCTTCAACACCTGAGCAGAAAGATCCGGGAAGGAAGGATCTTCGTCTTTCCTTCGACTGATACCTTAAGCTGTTTTTTGCCTAGCAAACGCAGATTTTTCTTCAGATGGAACAAGATTCAAAAGAACTTATGAATAAAATTCATAGTCTTAATGTGCTGTTCCATGAGGGATGGAGAATCAACCTCCATAGCCCTCTCACCATCTGAAAAACATGGTCAACACCATCTGAATGTACAGATGACTGCCATCTGAATGTACAGATGACTGGACCAACCCAGCACCGTCCGACAGCTCACTACCGGAGACTCTTGATGGCTGAACCTGCGACTACTGGGATGCTGCGATAAGCTGCGCAATCTGCGGCAGCAGGTCTGTGAATGAAGCAGAGGAAGAAGCCACATAATTAGCTGCAACCGGCCCTGGCTGCAGTGTGGAAGGAGCGTCCTGAACTGCAAACGAGAACTGACGTCCCAATTCACTAAAGTTTCTCGAAACAGAAGCAGTTGATCCCGACTGCTGACGGAACAGAGAGGGTTCTCCATCTCGCAATCTGACTCCAGATCTCGCCGAGCATTCTGTTTAGAAACTTGTAGGCTTCTACCCCTTAGAGTGCTTTTCCATGGAAGAAGGGGAATCCGTAACAACAGCCGATCCCAGCTGAAGTGTGGAAGGAGCGTCCCGACTGGCACATTTCGGACGGTTGCTCCGACTCATTGAAGTTTCTCACGTCAGAAAACAGTCGACCCTGACTGATAACGGGACGGAGAATGCTCTCCAACTCGCGATCTGACCCCAGATCTCGCCAGGTATCCTGTTAAGAAACTTGTAGGCTAATCCCCTTTGCGTGCTCTTCCATGTAAGAAGAAGAAGCCATAACCGCAGCTGACCCCAGCTGCGGTGTGAAAGGAACATCCCGACTCCCACATTTCAGACGGATGCTCGGACTAATTGAAGTTTCTCACAACAAAAACAGTTGACCCTGACTGCTAACGGGACAGAGAGGGTTGTCCAACTCGCGATCTGACCCCAGATCTCGCTGAGCGTACCATAGAGAAACTTTCAGGCTTCTCCTTTTGCCATCATCACTGGGTGAGCTTTAGTTTATGAGGTGCTTGCTCTACCCATGTCTATACTTCTCGACCGCAACAGACCTACCTGGCGTCCTGGCTCCCATATAGGGACAACCGCTTCACTGGTTGAGCTAGCTGCACGCAGAGGATTAAGCGAACTAACTAGAGACCTCAATCCTCTGCTAAAAATTATGAGCACCTTGGCAGCTAGCTCTGTTTACTCATCAAAGTGGGGTTCATCAGAGTGCAACGACGGCAGCACGTAACAGACAGGAGTCCAAGTACCATCTCCATGTTCTTCTTCCTCTCAAAAAAAGAGACTGAAAGAGTAGTATTAACCTGTGGTGAAAGCTCTTACATCGGAACTTCACCACCAACCATACAGGTCGACACCCGTTTCCAAAGTTCGCATCCCATAGTATAAGTATTGTAGGAGTGCAGCAACTACAGGCAGACAACAAGCATGTAAATCCAAGACAGACTTCCTGGGTTTACACTAGGTACCAAATTATTATAATAGATACAATAATAATGAAGCCAAAATTATAAGTCCGCTGCACTCCCAATAATAATATGGAGTAAACATCGCAAGGATACATAATATAGACAATCACAAAAGTTTTCGAAACAAATTAAACAAATTTTTTCAAAAAATTTTGAATGAAGCCCAAGTACCCCAAGGGAACCTCATGAGCCCAAGGGCATCACGATGGAGCCTAAGTGTGGACAAGCCCTTCCTAATTAAAACTAAACTAACAGAATAAGATATATTATGTACCCTAATAGAAAAAACAATAACTGAATTAATACATATCCAAAATGTTATTGAACAGACAACAACGTCAAGAAGAAAAATCGGAAACTAACCAACAACAGGCACAACAGAGGTCCAAAGTCAGTAACTGATCAACAACCACCTGATGCAAAGCTAGGTCTTCATCGAAAGAAAAAACAATGCATCTGGTAGAAGATGCAAGAATACAAAACGTCCTGAACAGTAAACGAGCTGGACGTAAACAGGGGATAAACAGAATACCAATTCCGTAAAACAAGTTAAACTCCCAAGAATTTTAATAAAAAATTCTCAATAAAAAAGCCGAAAGAGCTTGGGAGTATAACAGGAGGGTTCAGGAGAGTAAAGGGAAGTAACACTAACAAAGCAACATTGGAGTCATAGTAATAATTACGACGTTCAGAAGCATATCCCGAAAATGGGAAACATGAATAATTTTACATAAAAATTATAAAGTTACAGCCCTGAACATCCAAAACTACCGTTACTCACTTCCAACATCCTGAAATACTGTTGAATCCATGAAAACCATCACTGATTTGTGTCTGGTGTCTTCAAAAATGAGAATTTATTGCACAGATGTCAGTTCAATGTTTACTGACTTTGGCCAAATAAAAGAGTGATGCTTGGCGCCAATTCCAGTCTCTTCCTGGGTACTGCACATGCGCAGTACTAAAAGTATGGAGGGCCAGATAGGACTTTCAAATTTTGGTTTTGTATGCAAATTTGGGGGATTGGGGGGGGGGGGGGGGGGGTTCAAAATTTGTGTTTGACCCTTGATATTATTGAGTTTGCACCAGCTAAGTCTGGGCCATTGGTTCTAGTATAAAAATATGAATGGATTCTAACTGGTGGATCTGAAGAAGATTTTCGAAGAAATTTCCTCATGTTGCACTAAGTTAAAATTCTGGCTCCAACATAGAGCCCAAATATTAACCCAGAGACCCAATTAAACAAACTTGAATCTGACCCTCCTAGAGATGTTGTATACCAAATATGAAAGCATTCTGACTGGTGGATCTGAAGAAGAAGATTTTTGAAGAAGTTTCCTCATATTGCACAAAGTTAAAATTTTGAGCCCAAATATTAACTCAGGGACTCAATTTGAACAAACTTCAATCTGACCCCCCTAGAGATGTTGTGTACCAAATATCAAAAGATTTTAATAGATGGTTCTGGAGAAGAAAATTTTTTTTAAATTGTTTTTTTAAATATATAGGTACTATCAGTTGTGCCCCCCTTTATGGTGCCCCCTGTGGGCGTGACAACATTATTTGAACAAATTTGAATTGACATATGATAAGGAACATGCACACCAGATTTGGTTCAATTTGGTCCAGTAGTTTCTGAGGAGAAGTTGATAATGTAAAGTTAACACCGGATGATGGACGGATGAAAAGTGATCAGGAAAACTCCCCCTGAGCTTTTCTCAGGTGAGCTAAAAATAGTGCTCTGCTGTATATCGATTTTTTGGTACGGTTTCGGTATTATGGGGATACTGAAAACCGTACCAAAACCAAATCAAAATATTATTGATTATTTCGTTATTTGTATTTTTCTGCAAAATTGATAGAAAGTCGACTCATCAAGGTGGATTGTAAATCTAAAAGCCTGTGGGTGGTATATTTTGATCGAATTGATAAGAAAACATGCAAATGAAAACTTTGTAAGCGACAGGTAGCAGGCGTGGCGAATGCGTCAGAGAAAGAAATAAAAAAGCAACAGCAGAAAAACGAAAAATGGCAAGTTGCTAACTTTGTACTTCCTAACATTCAGACTGATTCAATATATTTTCTGGAAATAACTGTGCGATTTATTCACCGGGGACATTAGAGGTCAGGTGGGTGGTTGACTGGTTGGTTGACAATTGGTTGGAAATAATCCACTGGCACTGACGATTCAATACGACAACTTGACATACAAATGGTAATACTGCCTGGAGGTATCGTTTCTCGCGATTTTTTATAGCATTTCTTTCAATTCACCATTTCAATTTTTCGTTGCAGATACTTTTCACAACTGACCATTTTATTAAAATACAAGCCCCCAAACTTTAATACCCGATCATCTGCTTTATATTCTTTCGAATAAATAATTTATACCGCACACCAGTGCACACTGGAAAGACGTGATTGACCTAAATTTTCAGACACACTAAAAAACAATGTACAGCATTTTTTCGATGCCCATTACAGAACACCCTAACATAACTGATGGCAATTTTTTTTTCCCATTCAATTCTACTGGTCATAAGGATACTTCATACCAAATAAAAGCTCTCTGTTCCGTGGGGTTTGGGAAATATGGGCATTTGAAAATATTTCTATTTTTAGCTCCCAGGGTTCCCATGGGGATGCGGGAATTTTTTTTTTTGCATGGGTCAAGTACTTATGACCCAATACTACCACAAACCAAATTTGGTTCATACCGGACCATCAGTTCAGAAAAGTTAAAAAATTTATAGTAATTTATATATTTTTTATACTTACCAATGACCCAGACTTAGCTGGTGCTAACTCTAAAAAGTTAAAAAATTTATAGTAATTTCTATATTTTTTATACTTACCAATGACCCAGACATAGCTGGTGCTAACTCTTAAAATATAGGGCCAAACACAAATTTTGCCCCCCAATTCCCAAAATTTGCATCTAAAACCAAAGAAAACATGTCCTGAAAGGCCCTCCACACTTCACCTCTACTGCGCATGCGCAGTGTCAAGGACGTTCCGAAATTGGCACCATTAATCATTCTAATAACCAGTGCCTGGTAAGCGCTATGTACTCAGCGGGGAGGCAAGAGTTCCCAACTCCTGGGAGGGCCATCCCCGTCTGGGTCATTGGTAAGTATAAAAAATATAGAAATTACTATAAATTTTTTAACATTTTTATACTGTACCAATGACCCAGACATAGCTGAATAGTAAAAAGGCTGGAGGGCCAAGGACATAGAGCAAAATGGAATACGCTCAATAATATAAAATAGAGTCATCCCCTGTAGGGAAAAAGAAGTAATAGGCCTTACATGCATCTTTCTTATTTAAGATAAATTAGAAAGATACAACACCCTCCAAAATTGAGCTTCATACATCCATGTACTCTATTAATATCCAATATAATCCTTATACTAATAATTTTTAAAGTAAGCCAATAAATAAAGTAAGTCTAGAGAATAGAGACTCTTATAGTCCTAAAAGTGTCTGAGGATTGCATAATCATGTCCGTTGACATATGCAATAATCAAAAGCTATACTTTAAAAACTAAGACTTGAATGAATTTTAAAAACATAAACTTCTCACTAAATAACCATCCCAATAACAGCTCAGAATTACTAACTCCGGAGGAGGTATCCCCTTGTTTTCATAGTAAAACAGGTGACCCAAGGGAACACCCTCCCCCCCCCCCCTTTTTCTTGCCCTGGGTCAAATAGCCCAGAGCGAAGAGGGCAGCAGAATGGAGACACTGCCGAAACAGACAGCCTACCTAGCTATAGTAGCAACTGTTAAGTGAATGACATTCTGAGCAGTAGATAATAGACCTAACAATGGAGGCCTCCAGAAATGGACTCGATATTTCTGAGATAAAAATTCATGAATGTGGATGGCTGAGCGCAATGAGCAGCCTTCAAAAATCTATAATAGCGACACTATTAATGTAAGCCCAAGATGTAGAAGAACTCTTACTTCATGAGCCGAAATCTTAAGCACAACTGCTAAGTCAATGATATACCATAAGCAGTACCGATAGTTAATAGAATCCATTAACAATAGAATGGAGCGAAACGTCCTTCTACTAGGCATCAAAGACAGAAGAAGCTTACGCCCATAGTAATAAACAGATATCTGTTTATAAATACAAAAACTCTACCCGGAAAGAGTAAAGGCCTATGCCCGTACGAAGACGGAAGGACCTTAATAACAATAGGTTCCGGATAATAAGAGCCTAACTCTTATGCAAAAAATCCAACCTAAATAGTAACGGAAGTAGTGATTTCGAAACTACGAAAGTGAAAATCATCCATCAATAGTGCATGAAACTCACTGACTCTACAGTAAAAGAGAAACCAACAGAATTACTGTCTAAAAGGTCAGAATTTGAAAACTACTGTTTCCAGAGGCTCAAATGATTACTTAGCTAAATAAGAACCGAAGTTAAAATCCATATAGGAATTTAATCTAAAGATTCTAAGTCTATATATCAAAAAGTTACTAACTGACTTAGATAAAGAGACATAAGACTCAATTGTAAACTATCGTAGAGTGCATAGGTATGAGGTAACATAAACCTATAACCTTACTAATAACAGGCTGCAGTAGATCTTGTGAAACAAGTATACTAAAAAATTGCAATGAGTAGTATGGAGGGATCAACAATATGAACATAATGATCCCTACACCAACGACAGAAGAGCCTCCACTTTAGCCGCATAGAATAACGAAGAAGAGGATCTCCTAAAGTAAGAAATCGCGTCCAAAGCTCGTCCAGTACAATGCTTACAATGCAATACGGACCACACAACGGAATACATGAAGGTTGCGACCTTGTGGGTTGTGATAAAGATGACACGATTTACCCAGTGAAAAAAGATCCTCACATTGAGGAAGATTTCACGTTAAGACCCACAGTAGACAAGAGAGTAAATTACCCATGATCTCTGTGAAGATAGAGATGCTATCAACAGAAATGTATTGTGGTTGTTTATCTTAGCAATACCTGCTGAAACAACAGCGCCGGAGGATACGCGTATCCTATCATTCCGTCCTATAGATCAATAGAGCGTTAACAACATTAGCTCAGAGATCTGGACAAGCCAACACATACGTCTGCAATTGATTAGCAAGCTGTGTCGTAAATAAATCATCATTGGGCGCTCCCATAGATAGCAAATCTGATTGAATACTTGTTTGTTGAGAGTCCATTCTGACAGCAACAAGCGACCCGTAAGTGAACGGGAGTCCGGTAAAGCAATCAGACGACCCGGAATATGACGGACCAAAACAGAACTTGGTTTACTATAACCAACAGACGGATTCTTTCCATTAAATTGAATAACGGAAACGAAAGAGTGCCTCCCTGGTTCCGGAGATACGCCACTACTGTCGAATTAACGGACAGGATTCGGGCATGCGTTTCTGAATAATGTTCATGCAATGACATAAAGCAAGCCTAAAAAAACATTATTCCGCGGAAGAAAATTGGATGCTAAGAGACTGCGGAACCCAAAGACCCTGGCACTTCGAATCCGTTGGGATCAGTATTATATCCCAATCTGTTTGACTGGCAACCGTCATAACAGCCACACTCGGGTCCGGCAACTGCGGTGGCACTCTCTGAGTCAACCACCGAATGTTTGCCCCAGTCTGAATCTCTTGTAACACTAGATAGACAAGAGAACGTGTAAATCGAGCAATTCATGGATTGCCAGAAAGTTGCCGTCGAAGAGAAGCTCCTCCGAGAACGAAGCGACTCTGAGAGAGTTCTTAACCTAACTATCCACGCGTATGGATGTAGCTAGGGCTGCGTCACGTCTAACCAACTCCAATCAGCCACTGAAGGGCGGAGTTATACGTGAACAAACTACTGCCCTCAAAAGAAATTACATTGAGAACAATATCCCGTAAATCTTTTCTTGAAAACGTAATGATAACGCCTCAGTAAGGCGGATTACGTATGATAAAGCATCTAAGTTAAGTCTACTATACATCATGTCGTTTCCAACATTGAAGTTGGAAAAGACATAAACGGCGAAAAAGAATATTTCCAGTCTTTAACCACACCGTCTAGACGCATATGAACTCTCAGTATGCCCTGCTCTGCCAAAATAAACTATTCGTATAAATGATAAAACGGCAGAAATGAGCAACGCGGACAAGAAACTAAACTATCATGCTTGGTAGCAGGCTTGTATGCATATATAGTGTCGAAAAATAAAACACATGTTGTAATGACATTATTGGACTGCGTCGGTAAGTCAGGGACAATGTCCCTGAACCGATCGAAAAATCCGAGTCCAATGACGCTATAAGTCTCTTATCCAAGATCGCAGCAATGAAGTCCGAAATAACAATCACTGGAAGACAATGCCAGAAGATATGAAAGGCAGCTTCCGATACTACTAAAGGGAAAACTCGAAATCTTTCGAATCCCTTTTGCCATCCTGTCGGACCCTATAAAGCGTTCGGTCGTCCGTACCTGATGCAACCGCGGACCCCACCGACCCAGCGCCGTCGGATAATTTCTGATTCGACCAAGAAACTGTCAATTGCTGGGATGCTGCGAAACAACTGTGCTAACTCGGATAGCACGTCCGTCACTGAGGCCTGAGGAGAAGCGGTCCTACAATGCATTGCCGCTGGAAGCTCCGTGATCGTTACCCCGTGCATACTACCAATATGCGAGCGAACGGAGTGTATAGGCCTCGTGTCCCTTGGCTACCGGATGGCGCGACCTATTCGCCGTGGAATCACTGAATGACGAAACTGATCGGATACTCGAGGTCACATAGCCAATGTGCGGTCGTGTGCCCTACTGTGAGGATGAGGAAGCATTAAGGACAGTCTCTCGGACTGTCAATATAACGGAGCGTCCCGACCGACAGACATATGCTCCGAAAGTAGAATATCTGAACCACAACATGCGGTCCCCTATGTTGTTGGACGAGAGAGGAACCTCTCTCGCTCACAGCCCGGACGGACCTGGACAAGCCAGGAACCGGACTAACAGGCTTCCTCCGACCTGTCCTCAATCTGCCGTCACTGGGTGAGTACTAAAGTAATTAAAGTGCTCGCATCACCCAAATCTCCTTCCTAGACCGCAACGGACGAACCCGGCAGCCGAACCATTCGATGAATGTACGCTACACCGGGTGAGCTAGCGAATGTCACTCCTTAGGCGATAGACATATTCCATGAGCACTTATTGCCGCTAGCTCTTCATTAACTATGACGACAGAGGCACACTTTTGAAAGACATCTCCGTAACTTAGCGAACAAGAAACCAGAAATGCTTGGTTATAGCAAGCATATAATAATAATATATATAGCGTCGTTCAATAATTCGAAAGTTTGCGTGACATTATTGGACTATGTCGGAACTGAGGGACGATGTCCCTGAACCGAACCAAAAATTTCAAAGTCCACCGACGCTATCAGTTTCTTATCCGGCATCGCAGCATTCTGGTCCGACGAAAGAAGCTGTAGAAGACCAAGTCAGATGACATACACAACAGCATATGTTGTTCCGAAAGGGAAAGCTCGAATCCTCCAAATCCCTTTTGGTATCCCGTCGGACCGGATGAAATTTTCGGACGTCCGTACCCGCTTCCGTGGAGCGTCCCGACCCAGCATCGTCGGATAAAAAATATGCGACAGATTCAGTTGATGCTGGGATGCTGCGATAAACTGTGCTATTTAGGAAAGCACGTCCGTTCCCGAGGCCTGTGCAGTAGCGGTCTTACGATGCATTGCCGCCGGAAGCTCCGTGTACGTTGAGTCCCGCACACTTCCTATGCGAACGTTCGGAGTCTGCAGGCCTCGTGTCCCTGGCTACCGGATGGTGTGACCTGGTCGCCGATGAATCTCTGACTGGCGAAGCTGACTGGATATCCGTGGTCACGTAGCCAAGAGCGGTCGTGTGCGCAACTATGAGAATGAGGAAGCCTTATTGACAGTCTACTCCGGACTGACTATATGTCGGAGCGTCCCGAGCGACGGACGTATGCTCCGAATGCGAAACATTTTGTACCACAACATCTGGGGCCAGATGTTGTTGAACGAGAGAGGGGCCTCTCTCGCTTGCCGTCCGGATGGACCGGAACGAGCTATGAACCGGACTAAAAGGCTTCCTCCGTTCTCCCTCCGATCCGCCGTCACTGGGTGTGCATTAGGTTGATTTATAGTGCTCGCATCACCCCAAAATTCCTTCTAGACTGCAACGGACGAACCCGGCTGCAGAACCATTCGGTGAATGGACGCTACACCGGGCGAGCTAGCAGACGTCAAAGGCCGTCGAACCTACTAGGGTCCTCTTAGGCAATTGGCGTATTTACATGAGCACTTTTCCGCTAGCCCTTCATAAATTGTGACGACGGAGGCACACTGTTGGAAGACATCACAGATACATCACCCTAATCTTGATCGTCTGAAATAGAAATTGATAAAGTAGAGTGACCCTGCGGGGAAAGGACCTGAGTGTCCAATTCCCCAATAACATACCGTGACATACGCTTCCCATATTGTCATCGAAATCATACGATACAGAACAGGAGTTAATGCGAGTACACTGACCACATATAGAATGATTATAAAGTCAGAGGAAGACTTCCTCTTATTACAATTGATCAATATCCTTTCAATGTGAAAAGAAAACAAGTCCTGGTACTCGCACTAACCCCTGGCAATCAAAATACATAATAATAATATGATCCATTAATATAGAAAAAATAATTGAAATCAAAATATTTTGAAAAAATATTTTTTCAGAACAGCCCAAGTTTCTGAAAAGTAACGTTGAGCCCCAATGGATCCCAAGCCTAAGTGTGGACAAAAATTTTAAAAATATTTTAAACAATTTATTCAACACTTACGAACAATAATAATGTATCTAGTTATGATTAAAATAACATCAAGATATTATTTTCCAGAAATCCCCCCCTCACACAGAGGGCTGTTGAAAATGTAAACAATGAGTGTAAAAACACTAAAATAAGACTCCAGGCACCCAGGCCCGAAATCAGTTACCAAAAATACACTATCTGATGCAAAAGAGACTTCCAGGGAAGAAACTGCAGAACATCAGATGGTAGATGCAGAACACAACGCCTAACCACCCGTAGGTGAAGACGTAAACATGGGGAAAAGAAACAGAATTCATTCTGTTATTCAGCTAAAACTCCCAAGAAAATTTAGTAATAATAATTACAAAAACTATGCCAAAAGCATGGGAGAATAGCAAGAGGGGACTTAAAGGACAGGGAGAGAGGAAAACACTTAAAAAACAGTGTAACTAATTAATCAGAATGACAACAAAATGGCTGCTGCCTCGAAAATAGGTAACTTAACATAATTTCATTAAAAAATTTTAAGTTACAGCCCTGATAATATTCTGTCACACATTTTTTTCCTCTCCTCCTTCTCTATCCTCCTTAGAATCACCATTTCACTAATATTTATGTGTCTGGCATCATTTAAACTGAGATTTACAAGCACAAAGATCAGTCAGATGTTAACTGATGAAGGGCCAAACTTAGAATGATTAATGGCGCCAATTTCGGAATGGCCTTGACACTGCGCATGCGCAGTAGAGGTGAAGTGTGGAGGGCCTTTCAGGACATGTTTTCTTTGGTTTTAGATGCAAATTTGGGGGATTGGGGGGCAAAATTTGTGTTTGGCCCTATATTTTAAGAGTTAGCACCAGCTATGTCTGGGTCATTGGTACAGTATAAAAATATCTAGGGCCAAACACAAATTTTGCCCCCCAATCCCCAAAATTTGCATCTAAAACCAAAAGAAATCATGTCCTAAAGGATCTCCATACTTTGCACCCACTGCGCATGCGCAGTGTCAAGGACGTTCCGAAATTGGCACCAATCACCATTCTTACTGGCAGTGCCTGGTCAGCGCTATGTACTCAGTGGGGAGGTAAGAGTTCCCAACTCCTAGGAGGGCCATCCCCGTCTGGGTCATTGGTAAGTACAAACTAGAGGGGGTATCAGTACCCCGTGGCTCACCAACAGGTGGCCAATGTAAAGGGGTGGCTGGAGTAAAAAAAAAAAGTTCAAAACTTGCACACAAAAGTCAAAAATTAAAGAAAATAAGCAGTTAAAGGGTTAAATAATATAATAATAACCCCTAAGAAGCATGCTAACATAAAATAGGAACCATGGCAATATGCTACAAGGTAAGTCTCCACTTTGAAAAAAAGAAAGACAAACCTCAAAACCTGCACATAAAAGTAAAAAAAAGTATCACATTTGTTTCAAAGGGTTAAAATTTAGAAAAATACCCTGAAAATATTACAATAACCAGCGTGGCAATATGCCAGTGAGATAAAACTCCACTTAAAAAAAATATCAAAACCTGCACACAAAAGTACAAAACCTGCAAAGAAAAGAACAAAATTAAAGTAAATAAGCAGCTAAAGGGTTAAATAATATAAAAATAGCCCAAGAAGCATCCTAACATAAAATAGGAACCATGGCAATATGCTACAAGGTAAGTCACCACTTGCAAGAAAAGAAAGACAAACCTCAAAACCTGCACATGAAAGTAAAAAAAAGTATCACATTTGTTTCAAGGGGTTAAAATTGAAAAAAATACCCTGTCACAGTAACCACAATGGCAATATGCCAGTAAGGTGAAAGTCTACTTGAAAAATATCCACTTGGAAGAAAAGAAAGACAAACCTCAAAACCTGCACATAAAAGTATCACATTTGTTTCCAAGGGTTAAAATTTAGAAAAATACCCTGAAAATGTTACAGTAATCACCATGGCAATATGCCAGAGAGGTAAAACTCCACTTGAAAAAAAATATCAAAACCTGCACACAAAAGTACAAAACCTGCACACAAAAGTCCAAAATTAAAGTAAATAAGCAGCTAAAGGGTTAAATAATATAATAATAGCCCCAAGAAGCATCCTAACATAAAATAGGAACCATGGCAATATGCTACAAGGTAAGTCACCACTTGGAAGAAAAGAAAAAAATACATGAAAACCTGCACGCAAACGTCAAAATAAGTCTAAAAATCTATTCAAAGGGTTAAAAATTTTTAAAAAATGCACTGGAAAGATATCAATGTTATAATAACCACCATTGCAATATGCAGTGAGGTCAACCTCACTTGAAATTGTTTTTTTTTATCACAACCTGTACATAAAAGTAAGAAGCTGTAAGCAGCCTAAGTCCAAAAACTGTACATAAAAGTCCAAAATTGAAGTAATTCAGCAGGAAAAGGGTTAAATAATACAAACATAGCCCTAAGATGCATGTTTACATACAATAGAAAGCATGGACATATGCTGCAAGGTAAATCTCCACTTGAAAGAAAGGAAAAAAAAACCATCAAAACCTGCACGCAAACATCAAAATAAGTCTAAAATTTGATTCAAAGGGTTAAAATGAAGACAAAATACCCTGGAAAAGAGTTAAATGTTATAGTGAATCACCATAGCAATATGCAGAAACTCTACACTTGGAAGAAAGAAAAAAAAAAAAAAAACCATGAAAACCTGCACGCAAACGTCAAAATGAGTCTAAAAATCTATTGAAGGGGTTAAAAAAATTTTAAAAATGCACTGGAAAGATATCAATGTTATAATAACCACCACTGCAATATGCAGTGAGGTCAACCTCACTTGAAATTGTTTTTTTTTATCACAACCTGTACATAAAAGTAAGAAGCTGTAAGCCTAAGTCCAAAAGCTGTACATAAAAGTCCAAAATTGAAGTAATTCAGCAGGAAAAGGGTTAAATAATACAAACATAGCCCTAAGATGCATGTTTACATACAATAGAAAGCATGGACATATGCTGCAAGGTAAATCTCCACTTGAAAGAAAGGAAAAAAAAAACATCACAACCTGCACGCAAACATCAAAATAAGTCTAAAATTTGATTCAAAGGGTTAATATTATGACAAAATACCCTGGAAAAGAGTTAAATGTTATAGTGAACCACTATAGCAATATGCTGAAACTAAAAAAAAATTTGAAAAGCCAAAAAATCAAAACCTGTACACAAAAGTTCAAAACATTTGAGAGCGGACGCCAACGCCGACGCCGACATGAGGGCTATGCCATAGGCTCACACAACTAACGTTGGTGAGCCAAAAATATATAAATTACTATAAATTTTTTAACATTTTTATACTGTACCAATGACCCAGACTTAGCTGAATAGTAAAAAGGCTGGAGGGCCTAGGACATAGAGGAAAATCCAATAAGCTCAACTATATAATATAGAGTGAACCCCTCAAGGAGAAAAGGAGTATTAGGCTTTACATGTATCTTTCTTATTTTATTATAAATTAGAAAGATACAATACCCTTCATAATTGAGCACAATAACATTCATGTTCTCTATTAACATCCAGTATAACCCATTATACTAATTATTTTTAAAGTAAGCCAATAAATAAAGTTAGTCCAGAGAATTGAGACTCTTTAAATTCATTAAAAGTGTCCGAGGATTGTATATTAACTCCCGTTTGACACTTGACATATACAAATGCTTCACACCGAGCTACACTTTAAAAATATGACATGAATGAATTTTTAACATTAATATTACACTTTAAAACCATCCGGAAACGACTCAGAATTACTGACTCCGGAGGAGGAATTCCCTTGCTTTTCACTATAAAGCAGGTGACCTTAGGGAACACCCTCCCCCCTCCCCCCTTCCCCTTGCCCTGGGTCAAATAGCCCAGAGCGAAGAGGGCAGCAGGACAGAGTCACTGCCGGAACAGAAAGCCTGCATAACTATAGTTGCAACTGTTTAGTGGACGACATTCTGAGCAACAGATAACGGACCTAAACAATGCAGGTCTCCAGAAATGGACTCAATATTTCTGAGATAAAAATTTGTGAATGTGGATGGCTGAGACCAATAAGCAGCCTTCATTAAATCTGTAATAGCCACACTATTAGCATAAGCCCAAGATGTAGAAAGAGCTCTTACTTCATGAGCCGAAATCTTAAGCACAGACTGCTGGGAAGAAGATAAACTTTCATAAGCAGTACGGATAGTTAATTGAATCCATCTAGCAATAGAATGGACCGAAATGTCCTTTCTATTAGGCATCAGAGACAGAAAGAAACGTTTTCGTCCCCTTCTGATAAACTGAGATCTCTGTTTATAAATGCGTAAAGCTCTAACAGGACAGAGTAAAGGCCTACGCCCGTCTGAAGACGGAAGAGCCTTAATAACAATAGGTTCTGGATATTTATTAGGAGCCTGATTCTTAGCTAAAAATCCAACATTAGTAGTGAAGGTGATAGTGTTCCCGACACTACGATAGTGAGAATCATCCACCGATAGTGCATGAAGCTCACTGACTCTTCTAGCAGAAGAGAAAGCTAAGAGAAAAGCTGTCTTATACGACAAGATTTTGAAATCTACTGTCCCAAGAGGCTCAAATGGCTTTTCCTTAAGTTTAAGAAGAACCCAAGCTAAATTCCACTTAGGAATGAACCTAAGAGTTCTGGGTCTATTTATCGAGAAGTTTCTAACTAACTTAGATAAAGAGACATTAGATCCAATTTGTAAACTATCATGATGTGCATAGGTATCAGATAACATAGACCTATAACCCTTAATAGTAACAGGCTGCAGTTTGATTTCGTCAAACAAGTATACTAGAAAGTTTGCAATGTCTGGTATGGAGGGATCAAAAATATCAACAGAATGATCCCTACACCAACGACGAAAAACCTTCCACTTAGCCGCATAATTTAGCGAAGAGGAGGTCCTCCTACAGTTAGAAATCGCGTCCACTGCTCGTCCTGTAAAGTGCTTGCCATGCAAGAAGGACCGCACAACGGAAAAACGTGAAGGTTGAGACCTTGCGGGTTGTGATGAAGTCGACGCGGTTTCCCCTGCAAAAGAAGATCCTCCCGTGGAGGAAGCTTTCGCGGTAGGTCCCACAACAGACACCTGAGTAGATTTATCCACAGTCTCTGTGGAGACAGAGATGCTACCAATAGAATCTTGCACTGAGATTGTTTTATCTTTAGCAATATTTACTGAATCAACGGCGCTGGAGGATATGCATATCCTATCATTCCGTCCCATGAGATCGATAGAGCGTCTACTGCAAATGCTCTTAGATCCGGGCACGGTGACACATACATCTGCAACTGATTGTTGAGATGTGTCGCAAATAAGTCTATCATTGGCCGTTCCCACTGGTAGCAAATCTGATTGAATACTTGTTTGTTGAGAGTCCACTCCGACGGCAACAAGCGACCCTTCCGTGAAAGGGAGTCTGCTAGTACATTCAGACGACCCGGTATATGACGGACCGAAAGTAGAACCTGATGTTCTAGAGTAAACAGAAGGATTCTCTCCGTTAGATTGAATAACAGAACGGAATGAGTGCCTCCCTGGTTCCGTATATACGCCACTACTGTCGTATTGTCGGACAGAATTTGGACATGAGCTTTGTGAATAATGTCCATCCAATGACGTAACGCAAGCCAAATTGACATCATTTCCTTGATGTTTATGTGCTTGGTTAGGAACTGTGGATCCCAAAGACCCTGGCATCTCGAATCCGTTGGGATCAATGTTGCACCCCAACCTGTTTGACTGGCATCCGTCATAATGGTAAAACTCGGATCCGGCAACTGCAGCGGAACTCCCTGAGTTAACCACTGAATGTTTGCCCAAGTCTGAATCTCTTGTTTCACTTGATCTGACAAGAGAACATCTATGTCGAGCGAATGAATCTTCACACTCCAATTCTGAGTTAAGAAAATTTGGAGAGGACGAGTGCGCAATCGCCCCATCGGAATGAGATCCGCGGCGGCTCCGCACAAACCTATCAGTCTCATAAACTCACTCGCTGTGACTTTGTTTGCATGAAGACAATAGCGAGCGTAACAACTGACTAATTTCGCTCTGGTTAACGGCAGACGAACGAGATTGTTGTGAGTCTCGAAGCACATTCCCAGCTGAGTGAATGACTTGGATGGCACCAGATCCGACTTCTCGTTTATAACAAAACCGAGATGTCGGGCAATAGAAGCAGATTCTGCACATCGTTCTGAAGCATTAACTCGTTGCCGTACCTCTGAAGAATGTCGTCCAGGTAGGCCGACGTTACCGCAGACGAATGAGCTCGGAAATACATCATTACCGAGTTCATTACCCGAGTGAAAGCCCAGGGTGCTAGGTTCAATCCGAACCACATCGCCCGGAATTGATACACAACTCCTAGGACTGCGAAGCGTAGATACTTTCTGAATGTCGGATGTACCATGACATGAAAGTACGCATCCTTGAGATCTAAGCTTGTAGCATAATCATTCACCCGAATACTCGCTCTGACTGACCAAATCGTCTCCATATAAAATTTCGGAGCGACGATCAGCTTGTTTATCCAGCTCAAATCTATGACTGGACGGAACGAGCCGTCTGGTTTCGGAACCAGAAACAGATGGCTGTAGAATCCCGGTGTTTCCTGGTCTTCTACGACCTCTACCGCGTTCTTCATTAAAAGAGACTGCACCTCCGATAAGAGAGCTTCTCTTTTCTGCGGATTTGACGGAAGTTGAGTCCATTTTGGACTTCGAGTTAACGGAGGCTTTCGATGGAAGGATATTCTTAGACCTTCCGAAATCACCCCTCTCACCCAAGGGTCGTCCGTAATCGACGCCCACTCTTATGAAAAACTTGACAACCTTCCGCCAACCGGAACGCGATAGAGGTTGAAGCCATCACCTCTTGGACCTGCGAGGTCTGCGGGAGGAGAAACCATGTCCTCCTCGACCCGCACCTCGTCCCGTCAACCTCGGGGCGTCCGACCGATTGTCCCGGCCCGAAGGACGTCCCGCACGAGAGTCGCTGCCTTGACGGTCTCTTGAATAAGACCAAGAGGACGCACCGGAACCTCTATAGGAACCTTTCTTGGGCGCATTAGACCCAGAAGTGCCGGTCTTATTCTTCTCTGTCATATCCGACTTTTTGGAAGCGGATTTAAACAACAGAGAATCTGAAGCTTTCTTCGTAATTTTATCGTAGATTGCAGAAAGCTTGCCGTCGAATAGAAGTTCTCCGGAGACCGAAGCAAGACGCAGAGGAACTCTCGGAATACCCTGTCCTGCCGTATCGAATTTATTCCTTGCATTAATGAAAGGCAGGTTAAGAGCATTGGAGGACAAGAAACCAGCTTTGCCTGTTTTGGAAGCAAGCTTGAATATAGCGTCGTTCAATAATTCAAATGTTCTTGTGACATTATTGGACTGAGACGGAAACTCAGGGACAATGTCTCTGAACCGCTCAAAGAATTCAGTGTCCAATGACGCTATTATTCTCTTGTCCAGAACCGCAGCAGTCTGGCCCGACGGAACAACGTGAGGAAGGAAGTGCCGGATAAAATCCACGACAGCTTTATGTTGTTCCGAAAGGGATAGCTCCAAGTCATCCGTATCCCTTTCACCATCCGGTCAGACCTCACGATGCTCCCGGTTGTCCGCACCCGATGCTTCGGCGGAGCGTACCGACCCAGCGCCATTGGATAATTCCGATCCGACACCGATTCTGTCGGCTGCTGGGATGCTGCGATAATTTGTGCTATCTGAGCAAGCACGTCCGTCATCGAGGCCTGTGGCGTGGCGGTCTTTCGCTGCTTAGCCGCGGGAAGCTCCGCATCAACTGACTCCCGCATACTCTTCCTATGCGAACGTCCGGAGTCTACCGGCCTCGTGTCCCTGGCTACCGGATGGCGTGACCTGGTCGCCGAAGAATCCCTTATCGGCGAAGCTGGTAGAATCTCCGCAGTCACGTAGCCAAGGTGCGGTCGTGGGCGCTGGTGAGAGGATGAGGAAGCCTGCGCAGTCTCCGCGGACTGCCTATACAACGGAGCGTCCCGAGCGACGGACGTGTGCTCCGCTTGCGACACATTTTGTACCACAACATCAGGTCCCTGATGTTGTTGTACAAGAGAGAGGCCTCTCTCGCTCGCGGCCCGGCTGGACCTGGACGAGCTAGGAACCGGACTAGAAGGCTTCCTCCGATCTCTCCTAACATCCACCGTCACTGGGTGTGCACCTAGTATATTTATAGTGCTCGCATCACCCAACATTTCCTCCTGGACCGCAACGGACGAACCCGGCTGCCGAACCATTCGGTGAATGGATGCAACACCGGGCGAGCTAGCAGACGACAGCGCCGTCGATCCTACTAGGGACCTCTTAGGCAACTGTCGTATCTCCATGAGCACTTTTGCAGCTAACTCTTCATTCAATTGTGACGACGGAAGCGCACTCTTGGAAGATAACATGGAAACATCACCCTGTTCTTGTTCCTCTGAAATAGAAACTGATAGACTAGAGTGACCCTGTGGAGAAAGGACCGGCATAGCCCTTTCTCCACTAACAACATACCGTGACACACGTTTCCAATGTTTGTCATCCCAATATTGACATATTGAACAGGAGTTGGTGCGAGTACACTGACTACAATTAATACAATGATCATGAAAGTCAGAGGAAGATTTCTTCCTATTACAATTTGAACAATGTCCTTTCATTGTGAAAAAACAACAACAAGTCCTAGTATTCGCACAAACCCCTAAATACAAAGATACATAATAACATGATCCATTAATATTGAAAAAAGCAAATGAAATTCAAAATAATTTTTGAAAAATATTTTTTCAGCAAAGCCCAAGTTTCTGAAAAGTAACGTTGAGCCCCAATGGATCCCAAGGGTAAGTGTGGTCAAAAATTTTAAAATTATTTTAAATAATTATTGCAACACTTACGGATAATAATAATGTATCTTGTAGTGAGATAAACTACTCCAAAGGCAAAAAGTTCCCCTCAAAAGAGACTGTTGCCAATGTAAACAAGAAGTGTATAAACACCAGAAAACATGACTCCAGGCACTGACAATACTGGCCCGAAATCAGTTATCAAAATTACACACTATCTGATGCAAAACAGAGACATCCAGAGAAGAATCTGCAGAACATCAGATGGTCGATGCAGAACACAACGTCTAAACACCCATGGGTGAAAACGTAAACATGAGGAAAATAACAGAATTCATTCTGTAACCAAGCTAATTCTCCCAAGAAATTTTAGGAGTAAACTTACTCAAAAATATGCCAAAAGTATGGGAGAATAGCAAGGGGGGACTTACAGGATAAGGAGAGAGGAAACACTGAATAAGCAGTGCAACTTCAAAGTAAGAATGACAACAACAGGCCCATGCATCGAAAGTTAAAAAATTTATAGTAATTTATATATTTTTTATACTTACCAATGACCCAGACTTAGCTGGTGCTAACTCTAACAAAACCAGGGCCAAACACAAATTTTGCCCCCCAATCCCCAAAATTTGCATCCAAAACCAAAAGAAATCATGTCCTATAGGACCTCCATACTTCGCCCCTACTGCGCATGCGCAGTGTCAAGGACGTTCCGAAATTGGCGCCAATTATCATTCTTACTGGCAGTGCCTGATCAGCGCTATGTACTCAGCGGGGAGGCAAGAGTTCCCAACTCCTGGGAGGGCCATCCCCGTCTGGGTCATTGGTAAGTATAAAAAATATATAAATTACTATAAATTTTTTAACATTTTTATACTGTACCAATGACCCAGACTTAGCTGAATAGTAAAAAGGCTGGAGGGCCTAGGACATAGAGGAAAATCCAATAAGCTCAACTATATAATATAGAGGCAACCCCTTAAGGAGAAAAGGAGTATTAGGCTTTACAGGTATCTTTCTTATTTAATGTTAAACTAGAAAGATACAATACCCTTCATAATTGAGCACAATAACATTCATGTTCTCTATTAACATCCAGTATAACCCTTTATACTAATTATTTTTAAAGTAAGCCAATAAATAAAGTTAGTCCAGAGAATTGAGACTCTTTATAATCTTTTAAAAGTGTCCGAGGATTGTATATTAACGCCCGTTTGACACTTGACATATACAAATGCTTCACACCGAGCTACACTTTAAAAATATGACATGAATGAATTTTAACATTAATATTACACTTTAAAACCATCCCGGAAGCGACTCAGAAATACTGACTTTGGAGGAGGCATTCCCTTGCTTTTCACTATAAAGCAGGTGACCTAAGGGAACACCCTCCCCCCCCCCCCCTTCCCCTTGCCCTGGGTCAAATAGCCCAGAGCGAAGAGGGCAGCCGGACGGAGTCACTGCCAGAACAGAAAGCCTGCATAACTATAGTTGCAACTGTTTAGTGGACGACATTCTGAGCAACAGATAACGGACCTAAACAATGCAGGTCTCCAGAAATGGACTAAATATTTCGGGGATAAAAATTTGTGAATGTGGATGGCTGAGACCAATAAGCAGCCTTCATTAAATCTGTAATAGCAATACTATTAGCGTAAGCCCAAGAAGTAGCAAGAGCTCTTACTTCATGAGCAGAAATCTTAAGCACAGACTGCTGAGAAGAAGATAAACTCTCATAAGCAGTACGGATAGTTAATTGAATCCATCTAGCAATAGAATGGACCGAAATGTCCCTTCTATTAGGCATCAAAGACAGAAAGAAACATTTTCGTCCCTTTCTGATAAACTGAGATCTCTGTTTATAGATACGTAACGCTCTAACAGGACAGAGTAAAGGCCTACGCCTGTCTGAAGACGGAAGAGCCTTAATGACAATAGGTTCCGGATATTTATTAGGAGCCTGATTCTTAGCTAAAAAACCCACATTAGTAGTGAAGGTGATAGTGTTCCCCGACACTACGATAGTGAGAATCATCCACCGACAGTGCATGAAGCTCACTGACTCTTCTAGCAGAAGAGAAAGCTAAGAGAAAAGCTGTCTTATAAGATAAGAATTTGAAATCTACTGTCCCAAGAGGTTCAAATGGCTTTTCCTTCAATTTAAGAAGAACCCAAGCTAAATTCCATTTAGGAATTAACCTAAGAGTTCTGGGTCTATTTATCAAGAAGTTTCTAACCAACTTAGATAAAGAGACATTAGATCCAATTTGTAAACTATCATGATGTGCATAGGTATCAGATAACATAGACCTATAACCCTTAATAGTAACAGGCTGCAGTTTGATTTCGTCAAACAAGTATACTAGAAAGTTTGCAATGTCTGGTATAGAGGGATCGAAAATATCTACAGAATGATCCCTACACCAACGACGAAAAACCTTCCACTTAGCCGCATAGTTTAGCGAAGAGGAGGTCCTCCTACAGTTAGAAATCGCGTCCACTGCTCGTCCTGTAAAGTGCTTGCCATGCAAGAAGGACCGCACAACGGAAAAACGTGAAGGTTGAGACCTTGCGGGTTGTGATGGAGTTGACGCGATTTCCCCTGCGAAAGAAGATCCTCCCGTGGAGGAAGCTTTCGCGGTAGGTCCCACAACAGACACCTGAGTAGATTTATCCACGGTCTCTGTGGAGACAGAGATGCTACCAACAGAATCTTGCATTGAGATTGTTTTATCTTTAGCAATACTTGCTGAATTAACGGCGCTGGAGGATACGCATATCCTATCATTCCGTCCCAAGAGATCGACAGAGTGTCTACTGCAAATGCTCTTGGATCCGGACACGGAGACACATACGTCTGCAACTGATTGTTGAGATGTGTCGCAAATAAATCTATCACTGGCCGTTCCCATTGGTAGCAAATCTGATTGAATACTTGTTTGTTGAGAGTCCACTCCGACGGCAACAAGCGACCCTTCCGTGAAAGGGAGTCTGCTAGCACATTCAGACGACCCGGTATGTGACGGACCGAAAGAAGAACCTGATGTTCTAGCGCAAACAGAAGGATTCTTTCCGTTAGATTGAACAACGGAACTGAATAAGTGCCTCCCTGATTCCGTATATACGCCACTACTGTCGTATTGTCGGATAGGATTTGGACATGAGCATTGTGAATAATGTCCATCCAATGACGTAACGCAAGCCAAATTGACATCATTTCCTTGATGTTTATGTGCTTGCCCAGGAATTGCGGATCCCAAAGACCCTGGCATCTCGAATCCGTTGGGATCAATGATGCACCCCAACCTGTTTGACTGGCATCCGTCATAATGGTAAAACTCGGATCCGGCAACTGCAGCGGAACTCCCTGAGTTAACCACTGAATGTTTGCCCAAGTCTGAATCTCTTGTTTCACTTGATCTGACAAGAGAACGTCTATGTTGAGCGAATGAATTTTCACACTCCAATTCTGAGTCAAGAAAATTTGGAGAGGACGCGTGCGTAACCGCCCCATCGGAATGAGATCCGCAGCGGCTCCGCACAGACCTATCAGTCTCATAAATTCTCTCGCTGTGACTTTGTCTGCGTGCAGACAATAGCGAGCGTAACAACTGACTAATTTTGCTCTGGTTAACGGCAGACGAACGAGATTGTTGTGCGTCTCGAAGCTCATTCCCAGATGTGTGAATGACTTGGACGGCACCAGATCCGACTTCTCCTCGTTTACTATAAAACCGAGACGTCGGAGCAATAGAAGTAGATTCTGAACATCGTTCTGAAGCCTTAACTCATTGCCATACCTCTGAAGAATGTCGTCCAGGTAGGCCGACGTTACCGCAGACGAATGAGCTCGGAAATAGATCATTACCGAGTTCATCACCCGAGTGAAAGCCCAGGGTGCTAGATTCAATCCGAAGCACATCGCCCGGAATTGATACACCACTCCTAGGACTGCGAAGCGTAGATACTTTCTGAATGTCGGATGTACCATGACGTGAAAGTACGCATCTTTGAGATCTATGCTTGTTGCATAATCGTTCACCCGAATACTCGCTCTGACCGACCGAATCGTCTCCATATAAAACTTCGGAGCGACGATCAGCTTGTTTATCCAGCTCAAATCTATGACTGGACGGAACGAGCCGTCTGGTTTCAGAACCAATAACAGATGGCTGTAGAATCCCGGAGTCTCCTGGTTTTCTACGACCTCTACCGCGTTCTTCATTAAAAGAGACTGCACCTCTGATAATAGAGCGTCTCTTTTCTGCGGATTTGACGGAAGTTGAGTCCATTTTGGACTTCGAGTTAATGGAGGCTTTCGTTTGAAGGATATCTTTAGACCTTCCGAAGTCACTCCTCTCACCCAAGGGTCGTCCGTAATCGACGCCCATTCTTGTGAAAAGCTCGACAACCTTCCGCCAACCGGTACGCGATAGAGGTTTAAGCCATCACCTCCTGGACCTGCGAGGCCTGCGGTAGGAGAAACCACGTCCTCCACGACCCGCACCTCGTCCCGTCGACCTCGGGGCGTCCGACCGGTTGTCCCGGCCCGAAGGACGTCCCGAACGTGAGTCGCTACCTTGACGGTCTCTCGAATAAGACCAAGAGGACGCACCGGAACCTCTATAGGAACCTCTCTTGGGCGCATTAGACCCAGAAGTGCCTGTCTTATTCTTGTCTGCCGTATCCGACTTCTTAGAAGCAGATTTGAACAACACAGAATCCGAAGCTTTCTTTGTAATTTTATCATAAATAGCAGAAAGCTTGCCGTCAAAGAGAAGTTCTCTGGAGACCGAAGCGACTCTGAGAGAGTTCTTCACCTTAGTATCCACGAGTGTGGATGTAGCTAGGGCTGCGTCACGTCTAACCAACTCCAGGTTTGCCACTGAAAGGGCGGAGTTACACGTGGAATAAGCTACTGCCCTTGAAAGAAGTCTTAAAGAGGATTGTATATCCTGAAATTCTTTCCCTTGAAGGCGCAGTGATAACGCCTTAGTAAGGTGATCTGCGTAAGATAAGGCATCTAAACTGGCTCTATTAGACGAAATAGCTGTTTTCAACACCGCGGTTGGAATAGACGCCGACGACGGTAATGATAGCTCTAAGTCTTCCGCCTCGTCGTCCATACGCAGAGGAACTCCCGGAATACCCTGTCCTGCCGTGTCAAATTTATTCCTTGCATTAATGAAAGGCAGGTTGAGAGTATTGGCGGACAAGAAACCTGCTTTCCCCGTTTTGGAAGCAAGTTTAAATATAGCGTCGTTCAATAATTCAAATGTTCTTGCAACATTATTGGACTGAGACGGAAACTCGGGAGCGATGTCCCTGAACCGCTCAAAAAATTCAGAGTCCAATGACGCTATAATCCTCTTGTCCGGAACCGCAGCAGTCTGGCCCGACGGAACAACTTGAGGGAGAAAGTGCCGGATGAAGTCCACGGCAGCTTTATGTTGTTCCGAAAGGGATAGCTCCAAGTCATCCGTATCCCTTTCACCATCCGGTCGGACCTCATGATGCTCCCGGTCGTCCGCCCCTGATGCTTCGGCGGAGCGTACCGACCCAGCGCCGTCGGATAATTCCCGATCCGACACCGCTTCTGTCGGCTGCTGGGATGCTGCGATAAGTTGTGCTATCTGCACAAGTACGTCCGGCATCGAGGCCTGCGGAGGCGCAGTCTTTCGCTGCTTCGCCGAGGGCAGCTCTGCATCTGATGGCTCCCGCATACTTTTTCTATGCGAACGTCCGGAGTCCATCGGCCTCGTGTCCCTGGCTACCGGATGGTGTGACCTGGTCGCTGAAGAATCCCCTGATCGGCGAAGCTGGTAAAATATCGGCGGTCACGCAGCCAAGGTGCGGTCGTGTGCGCTGACGAGAAGAAGCCTGAGCAGTCTCTGCGGACTGCCTATACAACGGAGCGTCCCGAGCGACGGACGTATGCTCCGCTTGCGACACATTTTGTACCACAACATCTGGTCCCAGATGTTGTTGTACGAGGGAGGGGCCTCTGTCGCTCACGGCCCGGCTGGACCTGGACGAGCTAGGAACCGGACTCAAAGGCTTCCTCCGATCTCGCCTACTATCCGCCGTCACTGGGTGTGCACGTTGAATGTTTATAGTGCTCTCATCACCCAACATTTCCTCCTGGACCGCATCGGACGAACCCGGCTGCCGAACCATTCGGTGAATGGACGCTACACCGGGCGAGCTAGCGGACGACATTTGTTTAATCTCCATGAGCACTTTTGCCGCTAGCTCTGTATTCATTTGTGACGACGGAAGCGTACTTGTGGAAGATAACATGGAAACATCACCCTGTTCTTGTTCCTCTGAAATAGAAACTGAGAGAGTAGAGTGACCTTGCGGAGAAAGAGCCGGCATAGCCCTTTCTCCAGTAACAACATACCGTGACACACGTTTCCAATGTTTCTCATCCCAATATTCACATATAGAACAGGGATTAGTGCGAGAACACTGACTACAATTAATACAATGATCATGAAAGTCAGAGGAAGATTTCTTCCTATAACAATTTGAACAATATCCTTTCATTGTGAAAAGTCAACAACAAGTCCTAGTTACTCGCACAAACCCCTGACACAAAGATACATAATAACATGATCCATTAATAATGAAAAAACAATTGCAAATCAAAATAATTTTTGAAAAATATTTTTTCAGCGAAGTCCAAGTTTCTGAAAAGTAACGTTGAGCCCCGATGGATCCGATGGCTAAGTGTGGTCAAAAATTTTGAATTTATATTAAATAATTAATGCAACACTTACGGATAATAAAAATGTATCTTATAGTGAGATAAACTACACCAAAGGCAAACAGCCCCCCTCAAAAGAGACTGTTGCCAATGTAAACAAACAGTGTAAAACACCAGAAAACATGACTCCAGGCACTGAAAAAACTGGCCCAAAATCAGTCATCAAAATTACACTCTATCTGATGCAAGACAGAGACTCCCAGGGGAGAATCTGCAGAACATCAGATGGAAGATGCAGAACACAACGTTTATACACCCATGGGTGAAAACGTAACTATGGGGAAAATAACAGAAAACATTCTGTAACCAAGCAACTCTCCCAAGAGAATTTTAGAAATGAACTTTCTAAAAAATATGCCAAAAGCATGGGAGAATTGCAAGGGGGGACTTAGAAGACCATGGGAGAGGAAACACTGAATAAGCAGTGCAACTTTTTAGCAAGAATGACAACAAGAGGCCCATGCCTCGAAAATAGGCAACTTAACATAATTTCATAAAAAATTTTAAGTACAGCCCTGATTATTTTTTGTCACTCCTTTTTCCTCTCCTCCGTCTATATCCTCCTTAGAATCACCATTTCTCCAATAATTACGTGTCTGGCATCCTTTAAACTGAGATTTACAAGCACAAAGATCAGTGAGATGTTGACTGATGAAGGGCCAAACAGAGAATGATAATTGGCGCCAATTTCGGAACGTCCTTGACACTGCGCATGCGCAGTAGGGGCGAAGTATGGAGGTCCTATAGGACATGATTTCTTTTGGTTTTGGATGCAAATTTTGGGGATTGGGGGGCAAAATTTGTGTTTGGCCCTGGTTTTGTTAGAGTTAGCACCAGCTAAGTCTGGGTCATTGGTACAGTATAAAAATATAGGCAACTTAACATAATTTTATAACAAAATTTTAAGTTACAGCCCTGATTATTTTCTGTCACTCCTTTTTCCTCTCCTCCTTCTCTATCCTCCTTAGAATCACCATTTCTCCAATATTTATGTGTCTGGCATCATTTAAACTGAGATTTACAAGCACAAAGATCAGTGAGATGTTAACTGATGAAGGGCCAAACAAAGAATGGTGATTGGCGCCAATTTCGGAACGTCCTTGACACTGCGCATGCGCAGTGGGGGCAGAGTATGGAGGTCCTTTAGGACATGATTTCTATTGGTTTTAGATGCAAATTTTGGGGATTGGGGGGCAAAATTTGTGTTTGGCCCTAGATTTTTTAGAGTTAGCACCAGCTAAGTCTGGGTCATTGGTACAGTATAAAAATTAGAAATTTTGGGCGGGGGCAAAAATCTTACCCTTCCTATTACAAAGCCAAATGTTAAAAAATTTATAGTAATTTCTATATTTTTTATACTTACCAATGACCCAGACATAGCTGGTGCTAACTCTTAAAATATAGGGCCAAACACAAATTTTGCCCCCCAATCCCCAAAATTTGCATCTAAAACCAAAGAAAACATGTCTTGAAAGGCCCTCCACACTTCACCTCTACTGCGCATGTGCAGTGTCAAGGACGTTCCGAAATTGGCGCCATTAATCATTCTAATAACCAGTGCCTGGTAAGCGCTATGTACTCAGCGGGGAGGCAAGAGTTCCCAACTCCTGGGAGGGCCATCCCCGTCTGGGTCATTGGTAAGTATAAAAAATATAGAAATTACTATAAATTTTTTAACATTTTTATACTGTACCAATGACCCAGACATAGCTGAATAGTAAAAAGGCTGGAGGGCCAAGGACATAGAGCAAAATGGAATACGCTCAATAATATAAAATAGAGTCATCCCCTGTAGGGAAAAAGAAGTAATAGGCCTTACATGCATCTTTCTTATTTAAGATAAATTAGAAAGATACAACACCCTCCAAAATTGAGCTTCATACATCCATGTACTCTATTAATATCCAATATAATCCTTATACTAATAATTTTTAAAGTAAGCCAATAAATAAAGTAAGTCTAGAGAATAGAGACTCTTATAGTCCTAAAAGTGTCTGAGGATTGCATAATCATGTCCGTTGACATATGCAATAATCAAAAGCTATACTTTAAAAACTAAGACTTGAATGAATTTTAAAAACATAAACTTCTCACTAAATAACCATCCCAATAACAGCTCAGAATTACTAACTCCGGAAGAGGTATCCCCTTGTTTTCATAGTAAAACAGGTGACCCAAGGGAACACCCTCCCCCCCCCCCCCTTTTTTCTTGCCCTGGGTCAAATAGCCCAGAGCGAAGAGGGCAGCAGAGCGGAGACACTGCCGAAACAGACAGCCTACCTAGCTATAGTAGCAACTGTTAAGTGAATGACATTCTGAGCAGTAGATAATAGACCTAACAATAGAGGCCTCCAGAAATGGACTCGATATTTCTGAGATAAAAATTCATGAATGTGGATGGCTGAGCGCAATGAGCAGCCTTCAAAAATCTATAATAGCGACACTATTAAGGTAAGCCCAAGATGTAGAAGAACTCTTACTTCATGAGCCGAAATCTTAAGCACAACTGCTAAGTCAATGATATACCATAAGCAGTACCGACAGTTAATAGAATCCATTAACAATAGAATGGAGTGAAACTTCCTTCTACTAGGCATCAAAGACAGAAGAAGCTTACGCCCATAGTAATAAACAGATATCTGTTTATAAATACATAAACTCTACCCGGAAAGAGTAAAGGCCTATGCCCGTACAAAGACGGAAGGACCTTAATAACAATAGGTTCCGGATATTAAGAGCCTAACTCTTATGCAAAAAATCCAACCTAAATAGTAACGGAAGTAGTGATTCCGAAACTACGAAAGTGAAAATCATCCATCAATAGTGCATGAAACTCTCTGACTCTACAGTAAAAGAGAAACCAACAGAATTACTGTCTAAAAGGTTAGAATTTGAAAACTACTGTTTCCAGAGGCTCAAATGATTGCTTAGCTAAATAAGAACCGAAGTTAAAATCCATATAGGAATTTAATCTAAAGATTCTAAGTCTATATATCAAAAAGTTACTAACTGACTTAGATAAAGAGACATAAGACTCAATTGTAAACTATCGTAGAGTGCATAGGTATGAGGTAACATAAACCTATAACCTTACTAATAACAGGCTGCAGTAGATCTTGTGAAACAAGTATACTAAAAAATTGCAATGAGTAGTATGGAGGGATCAACAATATGAACATAATGATCCCTACACCAACGACGGAAGAGCCTCCACTTTAGCCGCATAGAATAGCGAAGAAGAGGATCTCCTATAGTAAGAAATCGCGTCCAAAGCTCGTCCAGTACAATGCTTACAATGCAATACGGACCACACAACGGAATACATGAAGGTTGCGACCTTGTGGGTTGTGATAAAGATGACACGATTTACCCAGTGAAAAAAGATCCTCACACTGAGGAAGATTTCACGTTAAGACCCACAGTAGACAAGAGAGTAAATTACCCATGATCTCTGTGAAGATAGAGATGCTATCAACAGAAATGTATTGTGGTTGTTTATCTTAGCAATACCTGCTGAAACAACAGCGCCGGAGGATACGCGTATCCTATCATTCCGTCCTATAGATCAATAGAGCGTTAACAACATTAGCTCAGAGATCTGGACAAGCCAACACATACGTCTGCAACTGATTAGCAAGCTGTGTCGTAAATAAATCATCATTGGGCGCTCCCATAGATAGCAAATCTGATTGAATACTTGTTTGTTGAGAGTCCATTCTGACAGCAACAAGCGACCCGTAAGTGAACGGGAGTCCGGTAAAGCAATCAGACGACCCGGAATATGACGGACCAAAACAGAACTTGGTTTACTATAACCAACAGACGGATTCTTTCCATTAAATTGAATAACGGAAACGAAAGAGTGCCTCCCTGGTTCCGGAGATACGCCACTACTGTCGAATTAACGGACAGGATTTGGGCATGCGTTTCTGAATAATGTTCATGCAATGACATAAAGCAAGCCTAAAAAAACATTATTCCGCGGAAGAAAATTGGATGCTAAGAGACTGCGGAACCCAAAGACCCTGGCACTTCGAATCCGTTGGGATCAGTATTATATCCCAATCTGTTTGACTGGCAACCGTCATAACAGCCACACTCGGGTCCGGCAACTGCGGTGGCACTCTCTGAGTCAACCACCGAATGTTTGCCCCAGCCTGAATCTCTTGTAACACTAGATAGACAAGAGAACGTGTAAATCGAGCAATTCATGGATTGCCGAAAAGTTGCCGTCGAAGAGAAGCTCCTCCGAGAACGAAGCGACTCTGAGAGAGTTCTTAACCTAACTATCCACGCGTATGGATGTAGCTAGGGCTGCGTCACGTCTAACCAACTCCACTCAGCCACTGAAGGGCAGAGTTATACGTGAACAAACTACTGCCCTCAAAAGAAATTACATTGAGAATAATATCCCGTAAATCTTTTCTTGAAAACGTAATGATAACGCCTCAGTAAGGCGGATTACGTATGATAAAGCGTCTAAGTTAAGTCTACTATACATCATGTCGTTTCCAACATTGAAGTTGGAAAAGACATAAACGGCGAAAAAGAATATTTCCAGTCTTTAACCACACCGTCTAGACGCATATGAACTCTCGGTATGCCCTGCTCTGCCAAAATAAACTATTCGTATAAATGATAAAACGGCAGAAATGAGCAACGCGGACAAGAAACTAAACTATCATGCTTGGTAGCAGGCTTGTATGCATATATAGCGTCGAAAAATAAAACACATGTTGTAATGACATTATTGGACTGCATCGGTAAGTCAGGGACAATGGCCCTGAACCGATCGAAAAATCCGAGTCCAATGACGCTATAAGTCTCTTATCCAAGATCGCAGCAATGAAGTCCGAAATAACAATCACTGGAAGACAATGCCAGAAGATAAGAAAGGCAGCTTCTGATACTACTAAAGGGAAAACTCGAAATCTTTCGAATCCCTTTCGCCATCCTGTCGGACCCTATAAAGCGTTCGGTCGTCCGTACCTGATGCAACCGCGGACCCCACCGACCCAGCGCCGTCGGATAATTCCTGATTCGACCAAGAAACTGTCAATTGCTGGGATGCTGCGAAACAACTGTGCGAACTCGGGTAGCATGTCCGTCACTGAGGCCTGAGGAGAAGCGGTCCTACAATGCATTGCCGCTGGAAGCTCCGTGATCGTTACCCCGTGCATACTACCAATATGCGAGCAAACGGAGTGTATAGGCCTCGTGTCCCTTGGCTACCGGATGGCGCGACCTATTCGCCGTGGAATCACTGAATGACGAAACTGATCGGGTACTCGAGGTCACATAGCCAATGTGCGGTCGTGTGCCCTGCTGTGAGGATGAGGAAGCATTAAGGACAGTCTCTCGGACTGTCAATATAACGGAGCATCCCGACCGACAGACATATGCTCCGAAAGTAGAATATCTGAACCACAACATGCGGTCCCCTATGTTGTTGGACGAGAGAGGGACCTCTCTCGCTCACAGCCCGGACGGACCTGGACAAGCCAGGAACCGGACTAACAGGCTTCCTCCGATCTGTCCTCAATCTGCCGTCACTGGGTGAGTACTAAAGTAATTAAAGTGCTCGCATCACCCAAATCTCCTTCCTAGACCGCAACGGACGAACCCGGCAGCCGAACCATTTGATGAATGTACGCTACACCAGGTGAGCTAGCGAATGTCACTCCGTAGGCGATAGACATATTCCATGAGCACTTATTGCCGCTAGCTCTTCATTAACTATGACGACAGAGACACACTTTTGAAAGACATCTCCGTAACTTTGCGAACAAGAAACCAGAAATGCTTGGTTATAGCAAGCATATAATAATAATATATATAGCGTCGTTCAATAATTCGAAAGTTTGCGTGACATTATTGGACTATGTCGGAACTGAGGGACGATGTCCCTGAACCGAACCAAAAATTTCTAAGTCCACCGACGCTATCAGTTTCTTATCCGGCATCGCAGCATTCTGGTCCGACGAAAGAAGCTGTAGAAGACCAAGTCAGATGACATACACAACAGCATATGTTGTTCCGAAAGGGAAAGCTTGAATCCTCCAAATCCCTTTCGGTATCCCGTCGGACCGGATGAAATTTTCGGACGTCCGTACCCGCTTCCGCGGAGCGTCCCGACCCAGCATCGTCGGATAAAAAATATGCGACAGATTCAGTTGATGCTGGGATGCTGCGATAAACTGTGCTATTTAGGAAAGCACGTCTGTTCCCGAGGCCTGTGCAGTAGCGGTCTTACGATGCATTGCCGCCAGAAGCTCTGTGTACGTTGAGTCCCGCACACTTCCTATGCGAACGTCCGGAGTCTGCAGGCCTCGTGTCCCTGGCTACCGGATGGTGTGACCTGGTCGCCAATGAATCTCTGACTGGCGAAGCTGACTGGATATCCATGGTCACGTAGCCAAGAGCGGTCGTGTGCGCAACTATGAGAATGAGGAAGCCTTATTGACAGTCTACTCCGGACTGACTATATGTCGGAGCGTCCCGAGCGACGGACGTATGCTCCGAATGCGAAACATTTTGTACCACAACATCTGGGGCCAGATGTTGTTGAACGAGAGAGGGGCCTCTCTCGCTTGCCGTCCGGATGGACCGGAACGAGCTATGAACCGGACTAAAAGGCTTCCTCCGTTCTCCCTCCGATCCGCCGTCACTGGGTGTGCATTAGGTTGATTTATAGTGCTCGCATCACCCCAAAATTCCTTCTAGACCGCAACAGACGAACCTGGCTGCTGAACCATTCGGTGAATGGACGCTACACCGGGCGAGCTAGCAGACGTCAAAGGCCGTCGAACCTACTAGGGTCCTCTTAGGCAATTGGCGTATTTACATGAGCACTTTTCCGCTAGCCCTTCATAAATTGTGACGACGGAGGCACACTGTTGGAAGACATCACAGATACATCACCCTAATCTTGATCGTCTGAAATAGAAATTGATAAAGTAGAGTGACCCTGCGGGGAAAGGACCGGAGTGTCCAATTCCCCAATAACATACTGTGACATACGCTTCCCATATTGTCATCAAAATCATACGATACAGAACAGGAGTTAATGCGAGTACACTGACCACATATAGAATGATTATAAAGTCAGAGGAAGACTTCCTCTTATTACAATTGATCAATATCCTTTCAATGTGAAAAGAAAACAAGTCCTGGTACTCGCACTAACCCCTGGCAATCAAAATACATAATAATAATATGATCCATTAATATAGAAAAAATAATTGAAATCAAAATATTTTGAAAAAATATTTTTTCAGAACAGCCCAAGTTTCTGAAAAGTAACGTTGAGCCCCAATGGATCCCAAGCCTAAGTGTGGACAAAAATTTTAAAAATATTTTAAACAATTTATTCAACACTTACGAACAATAATAATGTATCTAGTTATGATTAAAATAACATCAAGATATTATTTTCCAGAAATCCCTCCCTCACACAGAGGGCTGTTGAAAATGTAAACAATGAGTGTAAAAACACTAAAATAAGACTCCAGGCACCCAGGCCCGAAATCAGTTACCAAAAATACACTATCTGATGCAAAACAGAGACTTCCAGGGAAGAAACTGCAGAACATCAGATGGTAGATGCAGAACACAACGCCTAACCACCCGTAGGTGAAGATGTAAACATGGGGAAAAGAACAGAATTCATTCTGTTATTCAGCTAAAACTCCCAAGAAAATTTAGTAATAATAATTACAAAAACTATGCCAAAAGCATGGGAGAATAGCAAGGGGGGACTTAAAGGACAGGGAGAGAGGAAAACACTTAAAAAACAGTGTAACTAATTAATCAGAATGACAACAAAATGGCTGCTGCCTCGAAAATAGGTAACTTAACATAATTTCATTAAAAAATTTTAAGTTACAGCCCTGATAATATTCTGTCACACATTTTTTTCCTCTCCTCCTTCTCTGTCCTCCTTAGAATCACCATTTCACTAATATTTATGTGTCTGGCATCATTTAAACTGAGATTTACAAGCACAAAGATCAGTCAGATGTTAACTGATGAAGGGCCAAACTTAGAATGATTAATGGCGCCAATTTCGGAACGTCCTGGACACTGCGCATGCGCACTAGAGGTGAAGTGTGGAGGGCCTTTCAGGACATGTTTTCTTTGGTTTTAGATGCAAATTTTGGGGATTGGGGGGCAAAATTTGTGTTTGGCCCTATATTTTAAGAGTTAGCACCAGCTATGTCTGGGTCATTGGTACAGTATAAAAATATTACTTCACGAACTTCGTTTGAACAAACTTGATTCTACACCTCATATATCAAGTCCTTGTACACACTGGTTCTTGAGAAGAAAATTTTAAAAATATTTTGGAGCAATTTCCCCCACTCCCTCCCTATGGGGCTGGGCATGTTGAGTTGAACAAAAATGAAATGCCCCTTTGGGACCATCACTCACACAAACTTTCACTTGAATTGACCCAGTGGCTTTGGAGAAAAAGACCAAAACATGGTGTTGATGGACGACGGACGACGGACGGAGAGGGATGAGATTAGCTCAGCTTGACTTTGTCAAGATGAGCTAAAAATCATTCTTCTTTAACCCTGGAAGGCCTAATTCTGACTTTGATTACTTTTTACTACAACAAAACAGGTGCCCAAACAGGCAGTTTTTAGATATATTTTCAAGTTACATCCAAAGAACATTTGTCAGTTGTTTCTTGGTAAGTTTTGGCTGCCTATATAGGCAGCCAAAACTTGCCTAAACGCAGCAGAAAAGCCACAGACTTGCTCAGACTGCAAAGTCACAGAAGTGCAGCATAATGCATAAATATTTTCATTATTAAAAAATATAAGAAAAATTTATTTAATAAAGATATTACAGAGGCATGATTTTGTTTGTTATCAAACCTGTACTATACATGTAGTAGCTTCTGTATTAATGTTCTCAGTTCAATATGAAGGTAACATTTCTTATTCTTTGTGTGTTTCTTCTCCTACACTAACTCCCTATTGGAGCCTCCATGAGGCAAATGTCCCCAAGTGCATGAGCCCTGGTCCCTTTCCCAAAGATGGCAGAAGAATGCTGAAATTGTTCTTCTCTGATCACCTGATATCATTTTTCAGGCGTTTTTTAAGGAAAGTATGCATTCCAATTTTGACAAAGTTTGTTGCCTAAGAACATGTGTCCTGGCATGTAGTAATGAAGAAGTTTCCTGTACAATCATCAATCTTCCCAGAAAGTGCTTTTTAGTAAAGTCTTGACTGTCAATAAAAGCAGTCAAGACTTCACTAGCAATCACTCTTAAGCCTGTAGACTTACAAGAAATAATACAGAGCAATTTGTGAAAAAATGTTCAGGCCTTTATGGGTTATTTGATTAATTTACTGATGTTTAACCCTTTACCCAATGAGGACAAGATCAAAATTTTGTTATTTCAAATTTTGCAAAAAATTTCAACAAAAGCATGGCATGTGACCCCCTCATTAGAATGAGCTCAATGATCTCATTCCAATGAGGGAGTCACATATGGTTTTGTTACCAAATTTTGAAAAAAAATTTCAGCTGCTCAATTTGTAAATTATGTGGACGGATGCAACTGATTCGTTTGGTAAAGGGTTAAGAACACTTTAGCACCATGGCTACAACACAAGTATCCAGACAAGTTTAGCTAATCCTCTAAAATGCTGTCGACTTTAGAGGACTCCTACTCAAGACATTGGTAACTGGGTCCTTCCTTACCGTCAATTATTTATTTATTTATTGGTGTTTAAGGTCACATATTTCTGCACAATGGTTAAGGATGACCAAGGCTGTTTTATGGGTGGTGGAAGCCGGAGTATCCAGAGAGAACCACCATGCAATGGTGAGCAACTGCCAGTTCCCCAACATACTAACTCCACACAAGCAGGGTTAGCATAGGTTGAAGACAAGTACACCATCGACGTGCAGTACGCCTTAGTACACAATGCTACTGTGCCCCTGTGTGGGCAATTGGTGTGAAGTGTCTTGCCCACAATGCGGTTGTTGCAGGTGGAATTCGAACCAAGGACCTCTCAGCTTGAAGCCTGCACCTCTACCAACTGAGCCACCATGCCCCTTCCTTACCAACAAAACAGAACTTAGTCACCACAGTAAACAAGCAATGCTCCAATTCCTGAGGTTTTCACAGGGATCTTTATTGGTTAAATATCCTAATTTGAGTTCTCCGTGAATTAAATCCTACCTTAGCTTTCTTGAAAAACTCATGCTTCAGTAATTGTTTTGCAGTAGGCCTAAAATAAAAGAAATGTTCAGAAATTAACATACAATTTTTTCTTCTTTATCAGGGATTACCGTACTGATCTGTGTCGAAGCCCATATTTGTGATTTAGCCCACTCCCAACTTTCTGGATTTTGAAAACAAGGTGCCCTCTCCGTGTTCAAGCCCACTCCTCCAATTTTGAAAACTGTAAAAGTCTGCCAGTTCGCAAGTGAATTTGAAACAAAATTAGGTGAGTAACAATGTGTTGTCTTTACCTGGAGGCTGGAAAACAGTGCAGATTTCCTTTTCCATCTAACGTTCAAGAAATTGATTGTTGAATTGTCTTGATATGTCAAAATGAGGTAAGTGGTTTTATTTTATTAAAATAAAATTCATTCCGAAGCAAAAATGATGTTGTTTTTATTTTCACGATTCACTTTGCTGAATAATATCCACAAACTTGACAACATGCACCTTACTTGTCTATTATTCCCAAAACACGCCCATAACAGACTGAATAATTTATACATAAACCAGGGCGTGTTAAATGTATATTTTTTACCAACTGAATTGTAATTGCTTTCTATTGTGTCGGGTTATTTTTGAAGACAGCTTCGGGGGGGGGGGGGGGGGGGGGGGGGGGGGGGGGGGGGAATGAACATACTGGAAATTTTTTTAAGTTGATAAAGGCAATAATTTTGTGAAAAATTATGAAAAAATATTTTTCTGCAAATTTTATTATATATGTTACAGATCTTCAAGGCATGTGTAACCATATCCTAAAGTTTCAACTCTCTACATTAAAAACTGAGGAAGGAGTTGATTACACCATGAAGGTACCTTCAATAAAAATACTGGAAATTTTTTAAGTTGATAAAGGCAATAATTTTGTGAAAAATTATGAAAAAATATTTTTCTGCAAATTTTATTATATACGTTACACATCTTCAAGGCATGTGTAACCATATCCTAAAGTTTCAACTCTCTACATTAAAAACTGAGAAAGGAGTTGATTACACCATGAAGGTACCTTCAATAAAAATACTGGAAATGTTTTAAGTTGATAAAGGCAATCAATTTGTGAAAAAACTGTGAAAAAATATTTTTTCCGCAAACTTTATAGATGTTGCACATCTTCATTATGTGTGTAACCATGTGTTAAGCTTTAAAATCTCTACATTACAAACTGTGGAAGGAGATGATGACACCACAAAGGTATTCTCAATTAAAAAACACTGGAAATTCTTTAAGGCGATAAAGGGCAATAATTCTGTTAAAAAATGAAAAAAAATTATAGTAATTTATATATTTTTTTATACTTACCAATGACCCAGACTTAGCTGGTGCTAACTCTTAAACATTCAGGGCCAAACACAAATTTTGCCCCCCTAAACCCCAAAATTTGCATCCAAATCCAAAAGAACAATCTCCTATATGGTCCTCCATACTTGTGTCCACTGCGCATGTGCAGTGTCAAGGAAGTACCGAAATTGGCGCCAAATCTTCATTCTTACAACCAGTGCCCGGTAAATGTTATATAATCAGCGGGGAGGTATGAGTTCCCAACTCATGGGAGGGCCATCCCCGTCTGGGTCATTGGTAAGTATAAAAAATATATAAATTACTATAAATTTTTTCATATTTTTATACTGTACCAATGACCCAGACTTAGCTGAATAGAAAAAAGGCTGGAGAGTCTAGGACATAAAGGAAAATCCAATAGGCTCAATTACATATAAACAGAATTATCCGCTCAAGGAGAAAAGGAGAAACAGGATTTACATATATCTTTCTTGTTTATACAAAAAAAGAAAGACACATTACCAATCCGTAATTGAGCACAATAACATCAATGATCTATATTCACATCCAGTATAACCCATTATACTAATTTTTTAAAGGAAAGCCAATAAATAAAGATAGTCCAGAGAATGAGACTCTTTATACTCATTTAAAAGTGTCCGAGGATTGTATATTAACACTCGTATGACATGTGACATATACAAATGCTTCACACCGAGCTACACTTTAAAAATATTACATAAATGAGATAAACATTAGCTTTACACTTTAAAACCATCCCAACACCGACTCGGAATTACTGACTCCAGAGGAGGTATTCCCTTGCTTTTCACTATAAAGCAGGTGATATAAGGGAACACGATCCCCCCCCCCCCCACCCCCCCCCCCTTCCCCTTGCTCTGGGTCAATCACCCCAGAACGAAGAGGGCAGCAGGACAGAGTCACTGCTGGAACAGAAAGCCTGCATAACAATAGTTGCAACTGTTTAGTGGACGACATTCTGAGCAACAGATAACGGACCTAAACAACAAAGGTCATCAGAAATAGACTCAATATTTCTAAGGTAAAAATTTGTGAACGTAGAAGGCTGAGACCAGTATGCAGCCTTCATCAAATCGGTAATAGCAATACTATTAGCATAAGCCCAAGATGTAGACAGCGCACTAACTTCATGCGCTGAAATCTTAAGCACAGACTGCTGAGTAGAAGATAATCTTTCATAAGCAGTACGAATAGTCAATTGAAACCACCTTGAAATAGAATGGACCGTGATGTCCCTTCTATTAGGCAGCAGAGACAGAAAGAAACGTTTTCGTCCCTTTCTGATAAACTCAGATCTACGTTTGTAAATATGCATAGCTCTAACTGGACACAACAAAGGCCTATGGCCATCCCAGGACGGAAGAGCCTTAATAACAATAGGTTCAGGGTACTTATTAGGAGCCTGATTCTTAGCCAAAAATCCCACATTGGTAGTCAAAGTAATAGTATTACCAACACTACGATAGTGAGAATCATCAACAGATAGAGCAAGAAGCTCACTAACTCTTCTAGCAGAAGAGAAGGCTAAGAGAAAAGCTGTCTTATAAGATAAGTATTTGAAGTCTACCGTATCAAGGGGTTCAAATGGCACTTCTTTTGGCTTCAGAAGAACCCAAGCTAAATTCCACTTAGGAATTACCCTAAGGGTTCTAGGTCTATTTATCGAAAAGTTTTTAACTAACTTTGATAAAGAGACATTAGATCCAATTTGTAAGCTATCATGATGAGCATAAGTATCCGATAGCATAGACCTATAACCCTTAATAGTTATTGGCTGCAGTTTGATCTCGTCAAACAAGTAGACCAAAAAATTAGCAATGTCTGGAATGGAGGGATCATAAATATCAATAGAATGATCGCTACACCAACGAGAGAAAACCTTCCACTTAGCAGCATAATTTAGCGAAGTGGAGGTCCTCATAGAGTTAGAAATTGCATCCACTGCTCGTCCTGTAAACTGCTTGCTGTGCAAGAAGGACCGCACAACGGAAATACGTGAAGGTTTAGAACCTTGTGGGTTGTGATGCAGTGTGCGCGATTTCCTCTGCAAAAGAAGGTCCTCCCACGGAGGAAGCTTCCGAGAAATGTCCCATAACAGACACCTGAGTAGATTTATCCATGGTCTGTGGGGTGACAGAGATGCTACCAATCTTGCAGTGAGATTGCTTGATTTTTAGCAATATCTGTTGAATCAACGGAGCTGAAGGATACGCGTATCCTATCATTCCATCCCAAGAGATCGAGAGAGCGTCTACTGCGAACGCTCGAGGATCTGGGCGTGGCGACACATACGTGTGCAACTGATTGTTGAGATGCGTCACAAACAAGTCTATCATCGGACGATCCCATTGGTAGCAGATCTGATTGAATACTCGTTTGTTGAGAGTCCATTCTGACGGCAACATACGACCTTTCCAACAAAGGGAGTCCGCTAGAACGTTCAGACGACCCGGAATATGACGGACCGACAGAAAAACCTGATGCTCTAGGACAAACAGAAGGATTCTTTCCGTTAAGTTGAACAACAGAATGGAATGAGTGCCTCCCTGGTTCCGAATCTATGCTACTACTGTCAGACAGTATTTGAACATGTGAATTCTGAATAATCTTCATCCAATGACGTAGCTCAAGCCAAATTGACATCATCTCTTTGATGTTTATGTGCTTGTTCAGGAATTGTGGATCCTAAAAACCCTGGTACCTTGAATCTGTTGGGCTCAATGTCGCGCCCCAACCTGTCTGACTCGCATCCGTCATAATCTTAAAAATTGGAACCGGCAGTTGCAGTGGAACTCCCTGAGTTAACCTCTGAATATCTGCCCAAGTCTGAATCTCTTGTTTTACTTGGTACGACAAGACGATGTTCATTTCGAGCGAATGAATCTTCACACTCCAATTCTGAGTAAAAAAAATATCTGGAGTGGACGAGTGCGTAGGTGCCCCATCAGAATAAGGTCCGCGGCGGCTCCACACAAACCTATCAGTCGCATAAAATTCTCTCGCTGTTACTACATCTGAGTGTAGACAAAAGCGAGCGTAACAACTGACTAATTTCACTCTGGGTAATGGCAGACGAACCAGATTGTTGTGGTCTCGAAGCTCATTCCCAAGTGAATGAATGACTTGGACGGAACTAGATCCGACTTCTTTTCGTTTACTATGAAACCGAGATGTCGGAGCAATTGAAGCAGACTCTAAACATCGTTCTGAAGCGTTAATCTGTCGCCGTATTTCTGAAGAATGTCATCCAAGTAGGCCGATATCACCGCAGACAAATGAGCTCGGAAATGAGTCATTACCGAGTTCATTATTCGAGTGAAGGCCCAGGGCGCTAGATTCAGTCCGAAGCACATTGCTCGGAACTGATAAATGACTCCTAAGACAGCGAAGCGAAGGTACTTTCTGAACGCCGGATGTACCATGACGTGAAAGTACGCATCCTTGAGATCTATGCTCGCAGGATAGTCGTTCACTCAAATGCTCGCTCTCACTGATCGAATGGTCTCCATATAAAATTTCAGAGCCACGATCAGCTTGTTTATCCAGCTTAGATCTATAACTGAATGGAACGAGCCGTCTGGTTTTGGTACCAGGAAGAGGTGACTGTAAAAACCGGTTTTCTAGGGACCTCTATTGCATTCTTCTCCAGAAGAGATTGCACCTCTGATAGAAGCGAATCTCTCTTCTGAAGGTTTGACGGAAGCTGAATCCATCGTGGACTTTGTGTTAACGGAGGTTTTTCTCTGAAGGACAGTTTTAGACCTTCCGAAATAACCTCCTGAAACCATCGGTCATCCGTAAATTGACAACCAATTGGTTAAGAATCTCGACAGCCTTCCGCCCACTGGAGCGCAATAGAGGTTCTGACCTTCACCTCCTGTACCTGTGAGGCTTGCGGGAGAAACTACGTGCTACCTGACCCGCACCTAGACCAGTCGACCTAAGGGCATCTGACCGGTTGTCTCGGCCAGCATTACGTCCCCTACCTGAGTCGCTATTCTGACGGTCTCTGGAATAAGACGTAGAGGCTTTCTTAGATCCTCTATAGGAACTTCCCTTGGACATACTCGCCCCAGAAGTCCCTGACTTACTCCTCTCTGCTGAGTCTGTTTTTTTCGAAACGGACTTAAAGAGCAGAGAGTCCAAAGCTTTCTTGGTAATCTGACCGTAGATTAGTGAAAGCTTACCATCGAAGAGAAGTTCTCCTGAAACCGGAGCGACTCGAAGAGAGTTTTTCACCTTAGAATCCACTCTAGTGGATGAAGCCAGGGCAGTATCACGTCTGACTAACTCCAAATTTGCCACTGAAAGGGCGGAGTTATACGTGGAATATGCGATTGCCCTAGAAAGAACTCTCAAGGAAGTTTGAACATCCTAGAATTCTTTACCATCGAGACGTTGTGATAACGCTCTGGTAAGGTGAGCTGCGTAAGATAAAGCGTCTAAACTGGTTCTGTTAGACGAGATTGTCGTCTCCAACGTACTGGAGAGTATCGACACAGACGCCGGCAATGACAACTCCAAGACTTCTGCCTGGTCGTCTAAATGCAGAGGAACTCTCGGAACGCCCTGTCCTGCCGTTTCAAATTTATTTCTACTGTTGATGAACGGCAGATGTAGAGCCTGTTGCGATAAGAAACTGGAGCTGCCAGTCTTAGAGGCTAGCCTAAAAATAGCGTCATTCAGCAATTTAAACGTTCGTGAGACATTTCTGGACTGGGCCGGAAACTCAGGCGCGACGTCCTTAGTCCGGCCGAAGAAGTATGTGTCCAGTGACGCTATCAGTCTCTTATCTTGTATCGCAGCTCTCTGGTCCGGAGGAACAACTGGAAGGTGTTGCCGGATGAAATCTACGGCCACCTTATATTGTTCTAGAAGGGAAAAATCCAGCTCCGCCGATTCCCTTTCACCATCTGACTGGATCAAACGTGAATCTCGGTCGTCCCTATCTGACATTGTAGGGGAGCGTACCGACCCAGCTTCCTCAGACAGTTCCTGATCTGAAAGAGTTTTCGAAGGTTTCTGGGATGCTGCGATGAGTTGCGCTATCTGCGATAGCAAATCCATCACGGAGGTCTGTGGAGCTGTGGTCTTACGTTGTTTAGCCGCTGGAAGCTCCTGGGACGGTACCTCTTGCATAATTTTTTTATGCGAACGTCCCGACTGGTAAGGCCTCGTGTCCTTGGCTACCGGATGGAGTGACCTGGTCGACGTGGAATCCTTGGTTGGCGAAGCAGGCTGGATATCTGAGGTCACATAGCCAAGGTGTGGTCGTGTGTGCTGCCGTGTGGAAGAGGAAGCCAATAGACTAGCTGCCCCCGGCTGTCTATGCGATGGAGCGTCCCAAGCAGGAGGAGTGGAAGTAAGCTCTGACTGACGAACGTTATGTAAGACAACATCTGGCCCCAGATGTTGTTGTAAGAGAGAGGGGCCTCTCTCGCTCGCGGTCCGGGTAGACCTGAACGAGCTAGCTACCAGACTGACTGGCTTCCTCTAATCCATCTTCCGATCCATCGTCGCCAGGTGTGAGTGATCCGAGATTATAATGCTCGCAACACCCCTTCTCCTCTCCTGGACCGCAACGGATGAACCCGGCGTCACATCACCCACTCTACGAGTGATAGCTTTGCCGGGCGAGCTAGCTGGCGACAAGATCGTCAATCCTACTAAGGATCTAGGCACTTGTCAAATTTCCTTGAGCACTTTTGCCATTAGCTCTTCATTTGATTGCGACGACGGCAGTACACTTCCTGAAGACATCATGGAAACATCACCCTGTTCTTGTTCCTCTGAAAAAGAGACTGAAAAACTAGAGTGACCCTGTGGCAAGAGGACAGGCATGGACCTCTCACCACTAACAATATACCGTGACATTTGTCATCCCAACTGGCACACACTGAGCAAGAATTAGTGCGAGTACAGTGACTACAGCAAATACAATGAGCATGGGAATCAGAGGAAGACTTCTTCGATTTACAATTTGAACAATATTCTTTCATAATTATTTAAAAAATATTAAACAGGCATAGTACTCGCACTAACCCTTGAAAATACAAAGATACATAACAATAATAATATAATCCATTACAAAAATTTCGAAAAATAATTCAAAAGAAAAAATTTTCGAAAAAATTTTGACATGAGCCCAAGTTCGCAATGGGAATGATGAGCCCAAATGGATCCCAAAAAAGCCTAAGTGTGGACAAAAATTTTAAAACATTTCTAAAAATTAATGTTACACTTATGGACAATATTAATGTATCTGGCTATATAATGAACCTTACAGAAGACAATGAATCACTGACAGAAGTAACCGTTGTCAACGTAAACAAAAGTCAATAAAAACCGGAAACAAGACTCCAGGCACTGAAAAACATGGCCCGAAATCAGTAACCAATTTAAATCACTATCCGATGTAAAACAGAATCTTCCAGAGAAGAAGCTGCAGTACATTGGATGGTAGATGCATGACCAAAACGCCTAAACACCCCTAGGGTGAGGACGTAACCATGGGGATAACAGAATAAACATTCTGTAACTATGCTAAAACTCCCAAGAAATTTCAATAAAAAAATTTCAAAAATTATACCAAAAGCATGGGAGATTAGCAAGGGGGGTATCAAGGAAAGGAAGAGAGGAAACACTGAACAAACAGTGAAGATTTCATAGCAAGAATGAAAACATCAGGCCCATGCCCCGAAATTAGGGAACCTGAAATAATTTTTACATAAAAATTATGAGTTACAGCCCTGAACACATCCTTCCACTGTTTCTTCCTCTCATCCTCTTATTTCATCCTTGGATCCACCATTTCCTTCATGATTTTGTGTCTGGCATCATTTTAACTGAGATTATAAGCACAGATATCAGTGAGATGTTACTGATTGAAGGGCCAAACAAAGAATGAAGATTTTGCGCCACACTTCAGTATTTCCTTGACAGTGCGCATGCGCAGTGGACAAAAGTATGGAGGACCATGTAGGACATTGATTTTTTGGATTTGGATGCAAATTTTGGGGATTGGGGGGGCAAAATTTGTGTTTGGCCCTGAATTTTTAAGAGTTGGGTCATTGGTACAGTATAAAAATATATTTTTTCTGCAAACTTTATAGATGTTGCATATCTTCAAGGCATATGTAACCATATCATAAAGTTTCAACCCTCTACATTAGAAACTGAAGGAGAAGTTGATTACACCATGAAGGTACCCTCAAATGAAAAATACAGGAAATTTTTGGAGTCGATAACAGGCAATAATTTTGTGAAAAAATATTTTTTCAGCAAACTTTATAGATGTTACACATCTTCATTGTGTGCATAACAATATCATAAGGTTTCAAATCTCTACATTACAAACTGTGGAAGGAGTCGTTGAAATCATGAAGTTAACCTCAATTAAAAAAGACTGGAAATTCTTTAAGTCGATAAAGGGCAATAATTCTGTCAAAAACATTTTTTCTGCAATTTTAGAGATGTTACGAATCGTCAAGGCATGTCTAACCATATCCTAAAATTTCAACTCTCTACATTAGCAACTGTCGGAGGATTTGATTACACCATGAACGTAAAAAAAAAAAATCCTGCAAGAGGATCACAGATCCAGAAGTCGAGTTTTGACATTAAATTCTAAAGAAATAGGCTATTTATAGTAACAGTGACCTTGACCTTGGAGTCCCAGACTCCGAAATCAATAGGTGTCTTCCCTTCCTATAGGGTAACCTCTAGTATAAGTTTGGTAAAGGTGTGTCAAAAAGAACTAAAGTTATTGCCCGGAAACCAATTTGTCACAAAATATTCTATTTATAGTAACAGTGACCTTGACCTTGGGGCTCGAGACTCTGAAATCGATAGGTGTCTTCCTTTCCTATAGGGCAACCTCTAGTATAATTTTGGAAAAGGTGCATCAAATAGAACTAAAGTTATTGCCCGGAAACCAATTGTTTACGCCCGCCGCCCACGCCCACCGCCACTTCATCAAACTATAAGTCGAGTTTGACTTCGTCAAAACTCGACTAAAAAAACACCTGGAACTTTTTTAAGCTTATAAAGGGCAATAACTGTGACAAAAACATACCGAGCCGTCTTACCTTCTACCATGGTAATGGGCTGAATGAAGTCTTGCACTGTGAAAAATTCCAGATGGCCATCTTGAAAGGTGTGAGTGTAGTGTATGATACAATTTTGGCATGGACGGATGGACTGATTGACACAAGGAATACTATACACTCCCACCAGGTTGGGGGGGGGGGGGGGGGTGTATAAAAAAACACAATGACATTTACACTTAGTATTAACTCTTGACCATCAAAATATTTTCTTCAATTTTTTTTTCACTTGACATTTAAGGTCCCCTTCAAAAAGGTAAAAAGTAAAACAGGACAACAGAACCATCCCCCCCCCCCCACATCCCACTCCCAAAAATATAACAAAACACACCAACCGAAAAAAAAAAGAATAAAAATGGATTTTTTCATAACAATTAACACTCTTCAGTCAAACAATTAATGTAAAAGAGTGAGCGTCAAAACATACTAAGTGAAAATGTGGATACAGAAAATATTTTTTGGAAGTTCATCTCTCTCCATCAAAATTCAAGGATCTGTTTTTAATGTTGAACTGATACTTTTTTAGTGTCTCTCAAATTATCGTATATTCAAGCATTTATTGGCAAATAAATTATTGCATAAAAACAATGTGGGGATAACATTTAAAAAATAAATAAAAAATAAAAATTTTTTAATGTTTGTCTAATCTTACCAGACATGATTTCCAAATGGAGCAAACTCCAAAGTTAATTCAAATGAAGGGTTGCAAGTGTCTTGCAAGAAAAACCTACAGATGAAAGTCTGTGTTTAAATAATTTCTATCTACAAACTTGATGGACTCATCAAATAGCACCTTCATGCTTATCATTTTCTGTTGGCTGCATATAATCTTATCAAAAATCAAAGTTTGAAAGAGAAAGCTAAAAGCCGTGGGTAAAGTATGAACAAGATCTGCCCAGTAAATCACTTATGAACCGGACAAAGTGGGAATGGATAAATGGTCTGTAACCTTGACCTTGGAGGCATGACCTTGAACCAACTTCATGACACACCACTGAGTCATGAGCAACCATTATGTGTGAAGTATGAACAAGATCTTCACCTTGGAGCTATTACCTTGGGTCAAGGTCACAACACAACATACTCGTGAGACACAAGCAATCATAGTGTGAAGTATGAACTAGATCGGTCCCTTAAAATACTTTTTTATGGACCAGACATTAGAATGGAGGAACAATTGGGGTTTTTTGGCCCTGGAGTTTGATCCTGAGTCAATTCATGACACACACTTTAGTCATAAGCAATCATTGTGGAAGTAAGAACATGATCCGTTCATTGAATACTTTTTTATGGACAACCAAAGTTAGAAAGGAGAAAAAACAAATGGCCTATCTGTAACCTTTTCCATGGAGCTATGACTTTGGCTCAAAGTCATGACACACTCTTGAGTCATGAGCAATCATTGGTCCATTGCAAGATCAGTCCGTTTAATAATTTGTTATGGATCGAGACAAAGTTAAAACAGATGAACAGACAAACAAAGAGATGAACAGCAGAATGGTTGGATGAAGTGGCTACTACATGCTTCCCAAGAAATTTCTGGGAAGCATAAAAAATATGAGTAGTAATTACAATAATATCTCAAGATCCAAACAGACAGAAGTTTTCAAGTTAAAAAGTTCCCAATCCAGTTTTTTTTTGTTGAATAAAAATTAACTAGGTGCATCATGCTCTTGTTATGTCTGGACAACGTACCAATTATCAATGTTTTATCTTCAGCATCAATGAGTGATAAAAAAGTGCCTTTAAAATAAGCACTTGTTTTTTTAGGTACCTCTCTCGTCACTGAAATTATACCCCATCACTCTTTTTTTAACTGGAAATCTCTTCAATTTTGCACTTGTAGGACTGAACATTTACCCACCTATATCATGTTTAAGAGATCTCACTGATCTCTGTCAAACAAAATATAGTTGGTTAAATTTGCAACTATAGTATGTGAAGTTTTCAGTGCTGAAAAGTGTAAGGAGTTAAATTTCTAATTCCAACACTTTTCAGGAACTTTTTTTCATGGACTAACAAAAAAGGTTTCCTTCCCACATCATAAAATTGAGGAAAATTGTGTGAAAACAAGAATTATTTTAACCTTTTGAGACTTTAATTATCCTGACGTTCAAACGTCACTGGGAATTCAGTTTCTTCAACCTTTTTCAAAATGCGACGTCAAACATCGGAAAGTACAAATAAGATATTTTTCACATTAGTGTTTATCTGGTTGAGGGCTAGATTATTTTTGGTGGTCTGAAATTGCTGTTCAAAACTTGTTTTATTACAAATTATTGGAGAGTGCCCACTGGCACTCTCCAATAATTTGTAATAAAACAAATTTATATAAACAAAATATTATTTGTGTTTGACCGAATAAGAAATATAAGCAAGGAAAGTGTTGGTTTTGCTCTGGTATCCTCATTTTTGAAAGCCCTGATAGAGGCTTCTAGCACTCCAACAGTTAAGAAGTCTTGACAGCAGGATTATATCAGTATTTTAAGCTGCACTATCATTTGGCTCAACGGCTGTCAATGAGCTCTATTCAGGAGAAAATAGGAATTGAGGTTAAAACTTTAAAAAATCTAAAAATAATAACAAAACAAATGACCTGAAAGTATCAATGTGCTGTTTGATTTCGAACAAAAGTATTAAAGGGTTAAATAGGTCTTAACTCTTAACCCACTGAGTGTATTCAAAATATTTTTCATCAAATCTTGTCATGGCTGCAAAAGAAGCAGCCATGACTACATTTGATGAAAAATTCATCAAAATTTAACTCAAGAAATCATTGGTCAAAAAGTCCATTCAATTTAAAGGGGTAAATTTCATTAGCCCTTTACCCAATGAATCGCCTGCAGCCGCCCGTGAAATATGCAAATTCAGCAGCTGAAAAGTTAAAAAATTTATAGTAATTTATATATTTTTTATACTTACCAATGACCCAGACTTAGCTGGTGCTAACTCTAACAAAACCAGGGCCAAACACAAATTTTGCCCCCCAATCCCCAAAATTTGCATCCAAAACAAAAAGAAATCATGTCCTAAAGGACCTCCATACTACGCCTCTACTGCGCATGCGCAGTGACGCAGTCGTCCCGAAATTGGCGCCAATTATCATTCTTACTGGCAGTGCCTGGTCAGCGCTATGTACTCAGCGGGGAGGCAAGAGTTCCCAACTCCAGGGAGGGCCATCCCCGTCTGGGTCATTGGTAAGTATAAAAAATATATAAATTACTATAAATTTTTTAACATTTTTATACTGTACCAATGACCCAGACTTAGCTGAATAGTAAACAGGCTGGAGGGCCTAGGACATAGAGGAAAATCCAATAAGCTCAACTATATAGTAAAGAGGTAACCCCTTAAGGAGAAAAGGAGTATTAGGCTTTACATGTATCTTTCTTATTTAATATTAAATTAGAAAGATACACTACCCTTAATAACTGAGCATAATAACATTCATGTTCTCTATTAACATCCAGTATAACCCTTATACTAATTATTTTTAAAGCAAGCCAATAAATACAGTAGTCCAGAGAATTGAGACTCTTTATAATCATTTAAAAGTGTCCGAGTATTGTATATTAAAGCCCGTTTGACACTTGACATATACAAATGCTTCACACCGAGCTACACTTTAAAAATAAGACATGAATGAATTTAAACATTAATATTACACTTTAAAACCATCCCGGAAGCGACTCAGAAATACTGACTTGGAGGAGGCATTCCCTTGCTTTTCACTATAAAGCAGGTGACCTAAGGGAACACCCGCCCCCCCCCCCCCCCTTCCCCTTGCCCTGGGTCAAATAGCCCAGAGCGAAGAGGGCAGCCGGACGGAGTCACTGCCGGAACAGAAAGCCTGCATAACTATAGTTGCAACTGTTTAGTGGACGACATTCTGAGCAACAGATAACGGACCTAAACAATGCAGGTCTCCAGAAATGGACTCAATATTTCTGAGATAAAAATTCGTAAATGTGGATGGCTGAGACCAATAAGCAGCCTTCATTAAATCTGTAATAGCAACACTATTAGCATAAGCCCAGGAAGTAGAAAGAGCTCTTACTTCATGAGCAGAAATCTTAAGCACAGACTGCTGAGAAGAAGATAAATCTTCATAAGCAGTACGGATAGTTAACTGAATCCATCTAGCAATAGAATGGACTGAAATGTCCTTTCTATTAGGCATCAAAGACAGAAAGAAACGTTTCCGTCCCTTTCTGATAAACTGAGATCTCTGTTTATAGATACGTAGTGCTCTAACAGGACAGAGTAAAGGCCTACACCCGTCTGAAGACGGAAGAGCCTTAATAACAATAGGTTCCGGATATTTATTAGGAGCCTGATTCTTAGCTAAAAAACCCACATTAGTAGTGAAGGTGATAGTGTTCCCAACACTACGATAATGAGAATCATCCATCGATAGTGCATGAAGCTCACTGACTCTTCTGGCAGAAGAGAAAGCTAAGAGAAAAGCTGTCTTATAAGATAAGAATTTGAAATCTACTGTCCCAAGAGGTTCAAATGGTTTTTCCTTCAATTTAAGGAGAACCCAAGCTAAATTCCACTTAGGAATTAATCTAAGAGTTCTGGGTCTATTTATCGAAAAGTTTCTAACCAACTTCGATAAAGAGACATTAGATCCAATTTGTAAACTATCATGATGTGCATAGGTATCAGATAACATAGATCTATAACCCTTTATAGTAACAGGCTGCAGTTTGATTTCGTCAAACAAGTATACTAGAAAGTTTGCAATGTCTGGTATAGAGGGATCAAATATATCTACAGAATGATCCCTACACCAACGACGAAAAACCTTCCACTTAGCCGCATAGTTTAGCGAAGAGGAGGTCCTCCTGCAGTTAGAAATCGCGTCCACTGCTCATCCTGTAAAGTGCTTGCCATGCAAGAAGGACCGCACAACGGAAAAACGTGAAGGTTGAGACCTTGCGGGTTGTGATGGAGTTGGCGCGATTTCCCCTGCGAAAGAAGATCCTCTCGTGGAGGAAGCTTCCGCGGTAGGTCCCACAACAGACACCTGAGTAGATTTATCCACGGTCTCTGTGGCGACAGAGATGCTACCAACAGAATCTTGCATTGAGATTGTTTTATCTTTAGCAATACTTGTTGAATTAACGGCGCTGGAGGATACGCATATCCTATCATTCCGTCCCAAGGGATCGACAGAGCGTCTACTGCAAATGCTCTTGGATCCGGACACGGAGACACATAAGTCTGCAACTGATTGTTGAGATGTGTCGCAAATAAGTCTATCATTGGCCGTTCCCATTGGTAGCAAATCTGATTGAATACTTGTTTGTTGAGAGTCCACTCCGACGGCAACAAGCGACCCTTCCGTGAAAGGGAGTCTGCTAGCACATTCAGACGACCCGGTATGTGACGGACCGAAAGAAGAACGTGATGTTCTAACGCAAACAGAAGGATTCTTTCCGTTAGATTGAACAACGGAACTGAATGAGTGCCTCCCTGATTCCGTATATACGCCACTACTGTCGTATTGTCGGATAGGATTTGGACATGAGCATCGTGAATAATGTCCATCCAGTGACGTAACGCAAGCCAAATTGACATCATTTCCTTGATGTTTATGTGCTTGCACAGGAATTGCGGATCCCAAAGACCCTGGCATCTCGAATCCGTTGGGATTAATGATGCACCCCAACCTGTTTGACTGGCATCCGTCATAACGGTAAAACTCGGATCCGGCAACTGCAGCGGAACTCCTTGAGTTAACCACTGAATGTTTGCCCAAGTCTGAATCTCTTGTTTCACTTGATCTGACAAGAGAACGTCTACATCGAGCGAATGAATTTTCACACTCCAAATCTGAGTCAGGAAAATTTGAAGAGGACGTGTGCGTAGCCGCCCCATCGGAATGAGATCCGCGGCGGCTCCGCACAGACCTATCAGTCTCATAAATTCTCTCGCCGTGACTTTGTTGCGTGCAGACAATAGCGAGCGTAACAACTGACTAATTTCGCTCTGGTTAACGGCAGACGAACGAGATTGTTGTGCGTCTCGAAGCTCATTCCCAGATGAGTGAATGACTTGGACGGCACCAGATCCGACTTCTCCTCGTTTACTATAAAACCGAGACGTCGGAGCAATAGAAGAAGATTCTGAACATCGTTCTGAAGCGTTAACTCGTTGCCGTACCTCTGAAGAATGTCGTCCAGGTAGGCCGACGTTACCGCAGACGAATGAGCTCGGAAGTAGATCATTACCGAGTTCATTACCCGAGTGAAAGCCCAGGGTGCTAGATTCAATCCGAAGCACATCGCCCGGAATTGATACACCACTCCCAGGACTGCAAAGCGTAGATACTTTCGGAATGTCGGATGTACCATGACATGAAAGTACGCATCTTTGAGATCTATGCTCGTTGCATAATCGTTCACCCGAATACTCGCTCTGACCGATCGAATCGTCTCCATATAAAACTTCGGAGCGACGATCAGCTTGTTTATCCAGCTCAAATCTATGACTGGACGGAACGAGCCGTCTGGTTTCGGAACCAGAAACAGATGGCTGTAGAATCCCAGAGATTCCTGGTTTTCTACGACCTCTACCGCGTTCTTCATTAAAAGAGACTGCACCTCTGATAACAGAGCGTCTCTTTTCTGTGGATTTGACGGAAGATGAGTCCACTTTGGACTTCGAGTTAATGGAGGCTTTCGTTTGAAGGATATCTTTAGACCTTCCGAAGTCACTCCTCTCACCCAAGGGTCGTCCGTAATCGACGCCCACTCTTGTGAAAAACTTGACAACCTTCCGCCAACCGGAATGCGATAGAGGTTTAAGCCATCACCTCCTGGACCTGCGAGGCCTGCGGTAGGAGAAACCACGTCTTCCACGACCCGCACCTCGCCTCGTCGACCTCGGGGCGTCCGACCGATTGTCCCGGCCTGAAGGACGTCCCGAACGAGAGTCGCTATCCTGACGGTCTCTCGAATAAGACCAAGAGGACGCACCGGAACCTCTATAGGAACCTCTCTTGGGCGCATTAGACCCAGAAGTGCCTGTCTTATTCGTGTCTGCTGTATCCGACTTCTTAGGAGCCGATCTGAACAACAGAGAATCATTAGCTTTCTTTTTAATTTTATCATAAATAGCGGAAAGCTTGCCGTCAAAGAGAAGTTCTCCTGAGACCGAAGCGACTCTAAGAGAGTTCTTCACCTTAGAATCCACTAGTGTGGATGTAGCTAGGGCTGCGTCACGTCTAACCAACTCCAGATTTGCCACTGAAAGGGCGGAGTTACACGTGGAATAAGCTACTGCCCTTGAAAGAAGTCTTAAAGAGGATTGTATATCCTGAAACTCTTCCCCTTGAAGGTGCAGTGATAACGCCTTAGTAAGGTGATCTGCGTAAGATAAGGCATCTAAATTGGCTCTGTTAGACGCAATAGCTGTTTCCAACACCGCGGTTGGAATAGAAGCTGACGACGGTAATGATAGCTCTAAGTCTTCCGCCTCGTCGTCCATACGCAGAGGAACTCTCGGTATACCCTGTCCTGCCGTATCGAATTTATTCCTTGCATTAATGAAAGGCAGGTTGAGAGTATTAGCGGACAAGAAACCTGCTTTCCCCGTCCTGGAAGCAAGTTTAAATATAGCGTCGTTCAATAATTCAAATGTTCTAGCAACATTATTGGACTGCGACGGAAACTCGGGAGCGATGTCCCTGAACCGCTCAAAAAATTCAGAGTCCAATGACGGTATAATTCTCTTGTCCGGAAGCGCAGCAGTCTGGCCCGACGGAACAACTTGAGAAAGTGCCGGATGAAGTCCACGGCAGCTTTATGTTGTTCCGAAAGGGATAGCTCCAAGTCATCCGTATCCCTTTCACCATCCGGTCGGACCTCTCGATGTTCCCGGTCGTCCGCCCCCGATGCTTCGGCGGAGCGTACCGACCCAGCGCCGTCGGATAATTCTCGATCCGACACCGTTTCTGTCGGCTGCTGGGATGCTGCGATAAGCTGTGCTATCTGCACAAGAATGTCCGGCGTCGAGACCTGCGGAGGCGCAGTCTTTCGCTGCTTCGCCGAGGGCAGCTCCGCATCAGATGGCTCCCGCATACTTTTCCTATGCGAACGTCCGGAGTCCATCGGTCTCGAATCCCTGGCTGCCGGATGGTGTGACCTGGTCGCCGAAGAATCCTTCATCGGCGAAGCTGGTAATATATCGGCGGTCACGCAGCCAAGGTGCGGTCGTGTGCGCTGACGAGAAGAGGAAGCCTTAACAGTCTCTGCGGACTGCTTATACAACGGAGCGTCCCGAGCGACGGACGTATGCTCCGCTAAAGACACATTTTGTACCACAACATCTGGTCCCAGATGTTGTTGTACGAGAGAGGGACCTCTCTCGCTCGCGGCCCGGCTGGACCTGGACGAGCTAGGAACCGGACTAAAAGGCTTCCTCCGTTCTCGCTTACTATCCGCCGTCACTGGGTGTGCATCTATTATGTTTATAGTGCTCGCATCACCCAAAATTTCCTCTTGGACCGCATCGGACGAACCCGGCTGCCGAACCATTCGGTGAATGGACGCTACACCGGGCGAGCTAGCAGACGACATTTGTCTAATCTCCATGAGCACTTTTGCCGCTAGCTCTGAATTCATTTGTGACGACGGACGCACACTTGAAGAAGATAACATGGAAACATCACCCTGTTCTGGTTCCTCTGAAATAGCAACTGAGAGAGTAGAGTGACCTTGCGGAGAAAGAGCCGGCATCGCTCTTTCTCCAGAAACAACATATCGTGACACACGTTTCCAATGTTTCTCATCCCAATGTTCACATATAGGACAGGGATTAATGCGAGAACACTGACTACAATTAATACAATGATCATGAAAGTCAGAGGAAGATTTCTTCCTATTACAATTTGAACAACGTCCCTTCATTGTGAAAGAACAACAATAAGTCCTAGTTACTCGCAAAAACCCCTGACACAAAGATACATAATAACATGATCCATTAATAAATGAAAAAACAATTGCAAAACAAAATAATTTTGAAAGAATATTTTTTCAGAGAAGCCCAAGTTGCCAAAAAGTAACGTTGAGCCCCGATGGATCCGATGGCAAAGTGTGGTCAAAAATTTTAAATTTATATAAAATAATTAATGAGACACTTTCGGATAATATAAATGTATCTTATAATGAGATAAACTACCACAAAGGCAAACAGCCCCCCTCAAAAAAGGCTGTTGCCAATGAAAACAAACAGTGTAAACACACTAGAAAACATGACTCCAGGCACTGAAAAAACTGGCCCGGAATCAGTCATCAATTACACTCTATCTGATGCAAAACAGAGACTCCCAGGGGAGAATCTGTAGAACATCAGATGGAAGATGCAGAACACAAACGTTATACACCCATGGGTGAAAACGTAACTATGGGGAAAATAACAGAAAACATTCTGTAACCAAGCAACTCTCCCAGGAAATTTTAGAAATGAAATTTCTCAAAAATATGCCAAAAGCATGGGAGAATTGCCAGGGGGGACTTTAGAAGGCTAGGGGAGAGGAAACACTGAATAAGCAGTGCAACAATTAGCAAGAATGACAACAAGAGGCCCATGCCTCGAAAATAGGCAACTTAACATAATTTCATCAAAAAATTTTAAGTACAGCCCTGATTATTTTTTGCCACTTCTTTTTCCTCTCCTCCTTCTATCCTCCTTAGAATCACATTTTCTCCAAAAATTACGTGTCTGGCATCCTTTAAACTGAGATTTACAAGCACAAAGATCAGTGAGATGTTGACTGATGAAGGGCCAAACAGAGAATGATAATTGGCGCCAATTTCGGGACGACTGCGTCACTGCGCATGCGCAGTAGAGGCGTAGTATGGAGGTCCTTTAGGACATGATTTCTTTTTGTTTTGGATGCAAATTTTGGGGATTGGGGGGCAAAATTTGTGTTTGGCCCTGGTTTTGTTAGAGTTAGCACCAGCTAAGTCTGGGTCATTGGTACAGTATAAAAATAATATTATATTTCAAAAAATTTCCACAAAAACATATCATGTGACCCCTCTTTGGAACGAGCTCGTCGAGCTCTTTCCAAAGAGGGGTTACATGATATGGTTTTGTTGAAATGTTTTGACAAATTTTTAAAAAATGATATTTAAAATAATAAATTTTTAAAACGTCTGTGTTGGGTAAAGGGTTAAATGTGCCCAAATTATACTAATTTTTGTGACAAAAAGATTCTGTGTCCTGGGCAGGAATATCCACCCACGCAAGAAGTTAAATACATAAAAATGTCAAGGAATTTGTCTGTTTTAGTTTTCTTTTTGATTTGCCAAAGAAAGTTTACTTTAATAAATGTAATGTGACTTGATCGTGGTATGACATGACAGGACACAGAAGAGATTCTGTGTCCTGGGCAGGAATATCCACCCATGCAAGAAGTTAAATACATAAAAATGTCAAGAAATTTGTCTGTTTTAGTTTTCTTTTTGATTTGCCAAACAAAGTTTACTTTAATAAATGTAATGTGATGTGATCGTGGCATGACATGACAGAGGTATAAAGACATTATAAAACATTTGCTGTAGATTCTATTTACCTTTTTTCAGGATCCTTTTTCAAACATTCACCAATCATTTTTCTAAATACTTTACTGTACATTTTATACTGATCTTTGTCCTCAGCTCCAATTTCCAAACTAGGGGGATCATTTTGCAACGTTAACATTAATACCTGTAAAACAAATGAAAGTGTCAATGACACTCTAGCTTAACTTGACCGTGTGTTGTGTTTGATGAAAAAGATAATGTTCAATGTTTATGAAAGGATTATGAAATAAGACAAGAATTGTGATAATTGGGAATATGTTAATTTTTGTTCCCTGTATGCTATGTTTGCAATAAAAATAATTTGAGGTGTAGACTCGACTAAAGAATTGAGGGGTGGGTTAATGTGGCCCACACAGTTAATGTATGTGGCCCTCACGGTTAATGTCTGTCAACCAAAGTTACCATGTTACGGTGAAATTATTCCAAAATGAGTCATCGTATCAAGTTACAATGAAATCTCTTCATAAATACAGCCTGATGGCTGAGCTAAAGGTTTTCGGGCTTCGGGCCTGTGAAGCCATCACGGTGGAGCGATCGCAACCAAAAGGGGACGTTCTCATTTAGACATTATCTGGAGTCATCCTACCAAGTTACAATGAAATCCCTTCATAAATATGACCTGTAGACTGTGCTAAACATTTTTGTCCCTGTAGCCGTCACAGTTGACCAATCGCAACCAGAAGGGGACATTCTCATTTAGACATTATATGGAGTCATCCTACCAAGTTACAATGAAATCACTCCATAAATATGACCTGTAGACTGTGCTAAAGGTGTTCAGGTTTTGGGCTCAGGCAGTCGTCACGGTTGACAGATCGTGACCAAATGGGGAAGTTCTCATCTTGACATCATATGGAGTCATCCTACCAAGTTACAATAAAAACCCTCCATATTAAATATGACCTGTAGTCTATGCTAAAAGTTTTTGGGTCTTGGGCAGCAGTCACAGTTGACAGATCATAACCAAAAGGGCACGTTCTCATCTAGATATTATACAGAGTCATACTATCAAGTTACCATGAAATCCCTTCATAAATACAACCTGTAGACTGTGCTAAATGTTTTTGTGTTTTGGGCTCGGGCAGCCATCATGGTTGACCGATCACGACCAAAAGGGCACGTTCTCATCTAGATATGACCTCAAACTTGCATGTGCAATTTCGTGACGATCGGACAAGAACTACGGGGTATAGCCTGTGCTGAAGGAAAATGTGAACAGATACATAGACTAACAGACTTCCGCACGCGTGATGGCAATAGCTTACCTTGACTTTGACAAGTTAAGCTAAAAATGGCCGTTTTTGATTAGTTTTGGTGGAATCACTAGGCATGTTCCGTACATTTATATAGAATTACCCAAAAATCTGGAAAAAAATTTGTGAAGGATTTTTAGTTTTATTCTGTTTGTTTCTCATGGATGTTTTGAAACCAGTTTTTTAAAAACTTGTGAGGCCCTCCCATAAAACTAACAAGAGACCAGGCAACTTGAGCACAGAAGTTGCCTTGGACTGGCCAAATTCACCCTGCCTCCAACAAAAAGCGATTCTGAAGTTGCCTTGTTAAAATTTGGACTACCTTGAAATTAGGCGATTTTGTACAAAATGTTGGGGAAAAAAACAAGTGTTTTATTCTAAGTATTAAATGATGTTTGAGCTAATTTTCATAGTAACTAAAATTAAAAACAAAATAAAACAAGAGGCTCCAGGAGGCATGAGGTGCTCACCTGACAAAGTTGTTTAAAGAAGGATTTAATTAGCATCTATGGTTAGTAAACACTACACAGGAATGAAGTCAGGTAATTATTTATAACTCTGTTGTTGATATCAGATGATTTTTTTTTGAATCAAGAATGGAGATGCTACCACAGAAATAATGCTCAGAGTTCTAGTAATGCAAAACAAGAGAGCCCAAATATCAACCTCAAGACTTAACTTGAAGAAACTTTAATCTGACCCGGCCCTTCTACCACTCCTCCCCCCCCCCCCCCCCCCCAATTCTACCCCAGAATGCTGTATAGAATGCTGCATACCAAATATCAAAAGATTCTGACTGGTGGAGATGAACAAGATTTTTTAAGATTATTCCTCATATTGCACTGTATGGCTCAAATTTGTTTTGCATGTAATCACTCCAGATCCTTAGAAATGCATGGGGGGGTGGGGGGTGGGGGTCAGCGAGAGGCTAGAGGAGTCAAATAAAGCATGTTGGGGCACCTATTCTATTGCATTTTGGGAAGAATTGCCTGACACCGGGGGTGCGGGTGGGGGGTGGTTGGGTAAGGGGTATAGGAGTCAATTTTTTTTTTTTGCATATAATATGACACCGGGGGGGGGGGGGGGGGGGGGGGGGGGGTCTGGTGGGGGGGGAGGCAAGGGCAAAGGGCGATACCTTTGCCCCCCCCCCCTCCCCCCAGAGACAATTTTCATCAGATAATGGTGGTCATCAAAGTTGAGGTAGACATTGTTCCCAAAGAGCATTACACGATATTTAGTAACAAAAAGCAATAACTCCCATAATTATAATTATTTATTTTTTATTATTATTTATTTATTGGTGTTTAAGGTCACATATTTTTGCACAATGGCTAATCATGACCACAACATGAGTATCAACTTAAGACCAGGGGTGAGCGTTGATAAGCTATGTTGCCCATTTTAGAGAGGGTTTGCACCTCCCAAGCATTGGTGACTGGGTCCTATTTTACCAGTAAAACAGAGCCTGTTTACCGCAGTGAACAGGCACTGCTTCACTTCACTTCCTGGGGTTCCCACGGGAAAACTCCCATAATTTTCATCGAGTATGGTTGGTCATTGAACCTGATATAGACATTGTTGATATAGAGACATTTACCAAAAAGAATTGAAATCTGTTAACTATTGTTCAAGTTATGCCAAAAACAAAGTTCTGAAAAAATGTTGATTGAAATATGCAAATTTCCAAATTGAAAAGTCCCATAACTCTTGTAAAAATCCTCGGACCATGCCCCAATTCGAACTTAACCTTCATTCTGATATAACTGAGGCAGAAAGCAAGTTTGGTCCTGAGATATGAAATCCAAACTCAAGTTATCATCGGAAACCAACATGTTGATGGTATTGAGAAATTTCTAAATCGAAAAGGCCCATAACTCATGTAAAAAAAATTGGACGAAACCCATAATCAAACTTGGTCTGTATTACTATCTGGGTAATACACGTACCAACTTTGGTTGACATCAAATAATACAAACTGGAGATATCGGTTGGAAACCAAAAATCTTAATAGAAGGTTAAATTCTAAGTCGATAAAGGGTCATAACCCATGTAAAAATAATTGGACGGAACCCATATTCGAAATTGGCCTGCATTACTAGATAGGGAAAGCACATACCAACTTTGGTTGAGATCAAATACTCCAAACTGGAATTATCGGTCGGAAACCAAAAATCTTAATAGAAGGTCAAATTCTAAGTCAAAAAAGGGCCACAACTCATGTAAATACAATTGGACGGAACCCATATTCAAACTTAGCCTGTATTATGAGCTGGAGAATACACATACCAACTTTGGTAGAAATCAAATAATCCAATTATTGAACCAATTGTTTATGGACAGACAGACAGACCATTTACATAATACGACTGTTTTTACAAATGGGCGTATAAAAAGTGATCAAAGTCAATTAAACCTTTAAGAGTCAAATCATTTAATGGGCACAACCATGAGTCCATGATTTTTAAAGAAAATGAGGGTTGGTACATGGGAGTATTAGTAGCTGGAGAGTCCAATAGTAACTCACCAATGTTTAGTGTTCTCTCTAAATAATCCGGCTTCCTCCACCCATAATTTATTTATTTATTGGAGTTTAATGACACTTTTGACAGCTAGGGTCACCTCGTGTTGGATAATTTTATGGGTGGAGAAAGCTGGAGTACCCAGAGAAAACCACTGAGCAATGGTGAGGAACTGTCAGACTCACCAATGTACTAACTCAACACAAGCAGGGTTAGCACTGTTGAAGACAGGTGCACCTTCAACGTGCAGTACGCCTTAGTACACAGCAGCACTGTGCCCCCATGTGGGCAATCAGGATTAAGTGTCTTGACCAAGGACACAACACAGTTACCCCTGGTGGGGATCGAACCATGGACCTCTCGGTTTGAAGTTCAATGTCGTAACCACTGAGCCACTGCGTACCTCTCCAGCCATAAAACCGCCAGGTATATGACCATGGTTGTTGAAAGTGTCATTAAAACCTATCAAACAAACAAAGTTAACAAACATGAAGATAAAGATGAGAAATTCAAGAATTGGAGCAAAACAAGGGAGCTATCCTCAAAGAGAATCACATATTTATCTGAACATGTAAACTGAGGGAATTTTTGCTATTTCCTATCTTAATGTCATATCACAATCAAATCTGAAATCTCAGGTGAAATTCTCTTCCAATAGGAAGGTGGAGAACAAAAATCAAATCCAGCGATATTCAGTTCACTGTTAGGTAGAGATGGGGAATTTGAGTTCAGTATTGGTTTTGGTATTTTTAACGGAGTATACCTCGGTATTGGTTCGGTATTCAGTATCTGACTTGACTGAAATTTGCTGATAGTACCCAAGGGGAATTCACATCAGGAAAATACAGAATAAGTTGTTCTTGTATCATTCTACCACAGCTCCACAAATGCCACTGCCAATGAGCTCAACGGTGGCATTCTTTTACAAACACAAATCATGTCTACAGTAATTTTGTGACTTCTTAACACATCTTAACCTTTAAAGGCCTTTTTGAGGCGTTTGAATCTCAGAGCATGTGTACAGAACATACCATCTTCGGGAGGACCTGCTGGCAATAAACAAATCACCTGGGTAGGAATTTTTACTCAAGTCTTCGCAACCTGTTAAGAAATCACTGTTAAGCTGCTGGACATGTACAGGTTGTAGTTTAACAGCCAAGGTCATATCGTGTCGGTGACAGTTTTATGGGTGGAGGAAGCCGGAGTACCCTGAGAGAACCACTGAGCAACGACGAGCAGCTGCCAGCTCCTCAACATCTTAACTCCACACTGCAGCACAGGCAGGGTCAGATTGGTTGAAAACATGCACACCATTGACGTGCAGTACACCTTAGTGCACAGCGTCATCGTGACCCCATGTGGGCAGAGTTAAATGCCTTGCCCAAGGACACAACATGGGAGTCAGAATCGATCGCTCAGGCGGTCAACCATTTAGCACTAACCGGGCTCGATGTTGCTTAACTTTGGTGAGCTGACGAGAACCAGTTACCACAATGCCACCACACCCCCATTCAGGACAATTGCCCAGGCCCCTGAGGGTTAACAAAACTGAAAATAAAATCAGCAACTTGTTTCAAGAAAATGAACCCTTCAACTACTATCAAGCCTCAACAAGGCCTTATAAATAGTGAATGTTGGAAAATTTGAAAATTCAGAGAGTTTCGGTATTCAATGATTGGTTCGGTTCAGATTTTTGGTATACCCATGATATCGGTATCGATTCAGTCATTCGTTATACTGCCCATCTCTACTGTTAGGCAAGCTGAATATTGGTAAAATGAATCCTCTCAGGGCTCCTGATATCTTATTTTTCAAGAAAGGTTCCAATAATCGAAATTCCAGATCCTTGGCACAAGATTTTTATAAATTCCAGAACTTTCAAAGAATTCAAGGAGCTGCAGGTACCCTATATTACTAACTGAAAGACGTTTAAAGATTTCAAAACAAAATTGATCTAATTTGCCCAATGCAGTACTCAAAAATGCTATTAAGATTTTAGTTATTAAGTTCTCTCTTCTAAACCATACTAGTGTATCCCTCATTAGAATGAGCTCATAAATCATATTCCAAAAGTCAGTCACTGAGTTACTAAAATCCAGACAGATTCCTCAAACCTTCTTTCACTGTCAACTCCATCCCACTTCATCTACAAAAAGTATATTTACACCTGAAGCTGAAGTAATACCATCCTCGCTTTATCAGAACTAGTAAGAGCTACAAAAACATTCAAATGTATTCTCTATACATGTACTCAATTAGAAAGGATGAATGTATTACGGAAAAAGGGAGTTACCTATATGATGCTTTTTTTGAATAATCAGGAAATTGCTCAGTACATATATTACACTGTTAAAATTCCTTTTTGTTGAAATCTTATAAAATGTAATATTTTGGTAGTGATGCCAATAATAACAAGAGGCCCCATGGGGCCTGAGAGCGCTCACCTGACATTGACAACTATCAACCGAGGGTCTTGATTTGAACAAACTTGCATCTGCCCCATTAAGATAACCGTATACCAAATATCAAAACATTCTGACCGGTGGATCTGAAAAATATTTTTTTCAAAATATTCCTCATATTGAACTAAGTTCTAATTCGGGCTCCCATAGGGAGCCCAAATATGAACCCAGGGACTTGGCTTTAACAAATTTGAATCTCACCTCCCTAAAGATACAGTATACTAAATATCAAAAGATTCTTACTGGTGGATGTGAAGAAGATTTTTAAAGAATGTTCCTCATAATGAACTAAGTTACAATTCAGTCTCCCACAGGGACCACAAATATGGACTCAGAGACTTGCCTTGAACAAAATTGAATCACACCTCCCTAAGGATGCTGTATACTAAATATCAAAATATTCCGACTGCTAGATCTGAACAAGAAGATTTTTAAAGAATGTTCCTCATACTGAACTAAGTTACAATTCAGTCTCCCACAGGGAGCCCAAATATGGAATCAGAAACTTGCCTGGAACAAACTTGAATTACACCTCCCTAAGGATGCTGTATACCAAATATCAAAACATTCCAACTGCTGGATCTGAACAAGAAGATTTTTAAAGAATGTTCCTCATATTGAACTAAGTTACAATTCGGTCTCCCACAGGGAGCCCAAATATGGACTCAGAGACTTGCCTTGAATAAACTTAAATCACACCTCCCTAAGGATACTGTATACCAAATATCAAAACATTCTGAACGCTGGATCTGAACAAGAAGATTTTTAAAGAAAATTCCTCATATTGAACTAAGTTAAAATCCGGGCTCCCACAGGGAGCCCAAATATGAACCCAGAAACTTAGATTGAACAAATGTGAATCTCACCCCCTAAGGATGCTGCATACCAAATATCAAAAGATTCTTACTGGTCGATGTGAAGAAGATTTTTAAAGAATGTTCCTCATGTTGAACTAAGTTACAATTCAGTCTCCCACAGGGAGCCCAAATATGGACTCAAGAGTCTTGGCTTGAACAAACTTGAATCACACCTCCCTAAGGATGTTGTACACCAAATATCAAAACATTCCGATTGCTGGATCTTAACAAGAAGATTTTTAAAAAAAATTCCTCATACTGAACTAAGTTATACTTCAGGCTCCCACAGGGAGCCCAAATATGAACCCAGAGACTTTGCTTGAAAAAACGCGAAACTCACCCCCCTAAGGATGCTGTATACCAAATATCAAAACATTCTTACTGGTGGATGTGAAGAAGATTTTTAAAGAATGTTCCTCATATTGAAGTTACAATTCGGTCTCCCACAGCAAGTCCAAATATGGACTCAGAGACTTGGCTTGAACAAACTTGAATCACACCTCCCTAAGGATGCTGTATACCAAGTATCAAAACATTCCAACTGCTGGATCTGAACAAGAAGATTTTTAAAGAAAATTCCTCATATTGAACTAAGTTATAATTCGGGCTCCCACAGGGAGCCCAAATATGAACCCAGAGACTTGGCTTGAAGAAACGTGAATCTCACCCCTCGAAGGATGCTGCATACCAAATACCAAAATATTCTGATTGGCGGATCTGAAGAAGATTTTTAAAGAACATTCTTCATACTGCACTAATTTAAACATTTGGGCTCTCATAGAGAGCCCAAATATGGACCCAGGGATTTGATTTCAACACACATGTGAAACAATCTTCCAAAGATGTTATATGTGAAATTTGAAAGCTTTTGGAGCAGTGGTTTGGGAGAAGAAGAGTCTTAAATATACTGAGTCAAAAAAGAATGTATAATAAACTTTGAAGAGCAATTTGTTTAGTATTATCAACTTTAATCCCAAACATATTATTGTAAATTCATATTTCGAGTCTAGCTGTATGAATTTGCATAATTTCATGTTCTTACTGTTGCCAGTGTCACATCAGGACGTCGCAATTCAGACATGGGGTGAAATGAAAAGTTCACACATGCAGTCAATAGCATGTACGTCCACCATTTGCCTCTTGGATGGCAAGACATTGACGGCACATGGACCTGATAAGTCTCTGGATGTCACCTTGTGGTAATGAGTTCCACTCCTGCCTTAGAACATTTACGTACATCGCCTAACGTCTGAAGGTCCTGAAGTCGTACCTGACGGTCCAATTGATTCCAAAGATGCTCGATTGGCGACAAATCTGGCGAAAGTGGGGGCTAGGGAAGAAGTTCGATGCTCTGCTCCTCAAGAAAGTAATGATAGATATGTGCCAGGTGATATCGGGCATTGTCTTGCTGGAATAACTGCAATCCAACATTAGCATTGAACAACGGGACAACAACAACGTTAAGAATTTCGTCCCTATATTGCTGTCCATTCAGATTACAATCGATGAAGATCAACTGCGTTCGACGGTACAAGGAAATTCCTGGCCAAATCATTACACTATCCCCGCCAAAACGGTCACATTCCCACACGCAAGCATCAGAAAACTGTTCTCCTCGTCAGCGATACACTCTTGCACTACCATCAGTGCGCCGTTGACAAAATCATGATTCATCACTAAAAAGAACTGTGCTCCGATGCTGCCAAGTCAAGCGGACATACCCATTCCATTCTGACGGTACGATGAAGTTGGGTAGGGATTGGTCTGTGGTATGGACACCTACTTCGGATGCCGTGTTCAGCAAGTCTGTTGCGGACAGTTTGTGCACTGATTCTATTGTTAGTTCTACCATGAGTAATAGCTGCTGTACTCATCGCCGGAAGGAAGCGATCCAGCAAGAGAGACGTCCTGATGTGTCGGTCTTGTGCAGGGGTCGTAACTCTTGGTCGACCTGAACGCGGTCAGTCGGCAGTAGATCTAGTGGTTCTATACCTTCCAATGAGATGGTAAATAGTGACCACAGTGACTCCAAACTCAGCAGCGAGCTCATCTGGAGGTATCCCAGCCTCATGCATACCAATGGCATGCAAACTCTGATTTTCGGTTAACCTTGGCATTTTTTAAAATGTCGGAAGACAAAAACTAGCATGTTATCTCAATAACCCAGGCTTTCTAGCACAACATAACACAAAGAAAATCGTTGGTCACCCATTCAATTTGACATTCTTGGGTAGCACGTGCTATTTTGAAATCCGTAGCAAAATTGCATATGGTTGGGTGGACAACAACAACACGTCATTAAACTCTTTGCACGACTTCTTGTCTACAAACATGTAACATTAGAACTATTATATTTCATCCTTTATGCTATTTTTTCACATTTGTCTCTATTATACTTTCTTTTTTGACTCAGTATATTTTCCCCATTACCCACAAGTGTTAAAAAATGCTGACTCAGCATTTTTTCAAAGTCCCGAAAAAGTACCTTATGATAAAACCGATAGCAATTTTTTTTACCAATCCATTCTGTTGGTCCTAAGGAAGCTTCACATCAACTAAGAATTTTCAGAGCCGTGTAGTTTTGGATATTTGGGCATTTGAAATTTTTTCTAATTTTAGCTCCTGTGGTTCACACAAGTCATTTTGAAATAAATCAAGTACTTATCATCCATTAATACTTCAAATCAAATTTGGTTCAAATTGGCCTCTCGGTTTGGAAAATGATAAATTTCTACCAATTTGTATATTTTTATACTTATCAATGGCCCAGACATAGCTGGTGCTAACTCTAAAATATCTAGGGCCAAACACAAATTTTGCCCCCCAATCCCCAAAATTTGCATGCAAAACCGAAAATCAGAAGTCCTAACTGGTCCTCCATACATTTACCCTCTGTGCATGCGCAGACGTCAGGAAGTGACCGGAATTGATGCCAACACCATTCTTTGTAAAAGAGAGTATTACAAAATAATTCAGCGGGGAGGTATGAGTGGGAGGGCCTTCCCGTCTGAGCCATTGGTAAGTATAAAAATATACAAATTGGTATAAATTTATCATATTTTTACACAGTATACCAATGGCCCAGACATAGCTGAATCGAAAATAGGTGGTGGGCTTAAGACTTCTGAAATAATTCCAATCCTGCAATCCATAATGAAGGAACTTACACGCAGAACAGTTAGGAATTACATGTATGTCTCTCTATACAGTAATAGAGGAGACATATTCTAAAAAAGGAGCCCAATGAAGTAATTCCCTAATGTAAGTATGAAGACAAGTTCCTAATTTTCCAAGGCTAGCCCAGACTAAGCCCCAAAAATTAGGATGGCGTATCTGAGAATAAGAGAAAATCTCCCACAAACATACGCCTTACAATAACATTTCAGCTGTATGCAGGATATAAATACGGATAAAAACAGCATCCGTCAAAGATACATACATTTTAAGCCAGATTATGGGTAAAAACACCGCCACCCCCCCCCCCACCCTTTTTTGAAGAAACCTTCAAAATAAAAAAAGGGGGAGAGCTCTGGAAACAATAAGAGCGGTACCCAACAAACAATATAATTAATCGTCGAACACGCACTCAGGTATTAATTCAAGATTAATAAATGGTGCTTAACATTACTTCAGAAGTTACGGCTATAGCGAAGATCCTGGAAATTAATACTGCACAGTAAATAGCATACACCGCAGACAACGTACACAGATACATCGAAAACCGGTGAAAAAAATAACATACACATATCTAATCAAGCCACACTGAACGATTCCTGAAGAGAAGCACAATTCCTACATGATCCATAGGCGGCCACTGTACAATAAATTCAGTAACAACACTCTCCAACGTGAATAATCCGATATCTATGATTGTAAAAGCACGTGTAATATGAGTACCAAACAAAATGGAAACTTGGATCTAGAGATGTACAAAGGTATGATTAACAGGCTCCTGTACGGACCCCCAAAATAAATTATTATTTCAAGATCCACCGGATACAATAATGCGTTAGCCTAATAATAATAATGCACGATCGCATATATATTAGCATGTTATCACCTGAATACCAGTTAACTGGTTATGCAGCCTGCGAGGTACTCAAGAGTAGCAATTTAATAGTGATGATTTATAAATAAACGTTTGTATATAACAAATCAACCAAAATAATAGGGCATTAATTCAGCTAAAAAGCGAATGAGCCCATGAGGTCGCCACTGAACACTACATAAATGCATAAAATGCAAAAATGCATGTATTACAATAATAAAGCTTGCAGGAAGAGAACTACGTCTTACCCGGTAATTGCTTATAACACATAAGGAAGTGTCTGAGTGTGTGTGTGTGTGTGTGTGTGTGCGGGGGAGGGGGTGGGGGGGCAATTCGAAGTCATAACAAAATCTCCTCACCTGCATTATTCAATCTTACTTGTGTCAGTGAACAGAACAATATAGGATCCGCAATGGTTCTCTCATGACTGGGGAGGGGGGGGGAGGGAGATGAGGGTGCGGGGATTCGAAGTCATAACAAAATCCCCTCACCTGTATTATTTAATCCTACCTGTGTCAGTTAAGATAAAAAATATAGGAACCGAAATGGTTCCCTCACGTCTAACCGACTCCATATGCCACTATGGACGGAGAGAAACGTGAGGAATAAAACATCCCCTGAAAGAAGACCCTCTCTGGGAGATCTAGAAAGCTTCTGGGGAGTGTCACATAACCCACACTTGAGAATACTGATCCCAGATTCTTGTGACAACAGAGGCGCTACCAGTAGGATTCACTGTTTAAACTTAAACATAAGCTATTGAATCAAATGAATAGGAGGATACACATATCCTATTATCCCTCCCCATGAATTTGCAGAGCATCTACTGCCTGCGCTCAATAATCTGGGCATGGCGACACAAATGACGGTAACAATTATTCCGGTCCGTCGCAAACTAAAGAATCATGGGGTGATCCCACTGGTAGCAAAACTGTACAAATAAACGCATGTTGTTGAGCGTCCATACATATGAAACAGGCGACCTTTCCGAGGAGCGAGTCTGCTAGTACGTTCAGATGACCCGGTATATGACAGATAGAGAGACATGAAAATGATTCTCCGTAAGGTATTATAACAAAAGTGAATGGGCGCCGCCCTGGTTCCTGATGTACGCTACCACTATTGAGTTGTTCAACAAACTCTGAACAAGCGTGAACGCATTGATATACCGCTAACAATATTGACATCATTCTTGATGATTATGTGTTTCTACAGGAACTGAGGATCTCAGACCCCTGCAATTATAGTCTGTAGGACTCAGGGCTGTGCCCCAAGCTACTGACTCATACCCGTCATAATCGTGAAAGCCAGATCTGGCAGTTACAGCAGAACTAATGAGTTAACCACTGAAAATCTGCCTCAATATGGACCTTTTTGTTTACTATATCCGTTAAAACAGTACTGGTCCTGAGCGAATGCGTTGTCACACTCCAGTTCTGTGTAAGAATAACTGGAGGGGGCATGTGCGTAAGCGACCCATCTAAACAAGGTGCATAGCCGCTGAGCACATCTCCATCAGTCGCATAAAACTAATTCGTTCTGGATAATGGCAGACGAACCACATTGTTATGAGATATTACCAAGTTAATATTCGAGTGACAGTGCAGGGCGCTATCTCCAGACACAAAGCTATCCTTAGATCTATGCTTATAGCATAGTCAATCACTCGAACACTCATTTTAACTGACTAAATGATAACCATAAATAAACTTTTAGAGCTTTGATAAACTTGTTAACAAGCTCCAGTCTATTACCTGTCGGAACGAGCTCTTAGGCTTCAGTACAAGTAACAGGTGGCTACAGAATTCCAGAGAATCTTGATTCTCCACGGCTTCTATTAACATCATTGTCAAGAGAACCTTTACCTCCGATTGGAGAGACTCTTATGCAAGGATTAGACAGAAGCATTATCCATCAGACATTAATTAGTTGTGGTTCTCTCGGAAAGATAGCCGCAGGCCTTCCGAAACCACACTTCTGAACTACTAGTCTCCGTAACAGTTATCCAGATTGATGCTCATCTTGATAACCATCCGTCAACCGCAAAACAACAGAGGTCCTAACTCATACCTGTAGCACCTGCGAGGCCTACGGAAGGAAGAACTGTGTCTCATTCACGAAGAGCCTAGACCCAGCAGTTTATGGGCGTCTGACCGGAAGTCTCGATCAGACATAAGCCCCGTATTCGAGTCGCTATATGACAATCCCTAGAGTAATTATAGGAGAGTAAACTATACCCTCATGAGGAGTCCTTATAGGTGACCTTCGGTCTAGGACGTCCTGCGAGGCCTACGGAAGGAGGAACTGCGTCTCATTTGCAAAGAACCTCGACCCAGCAGTTTAAGGGCATCTGACCGCAAGTCTCGATCAGACGTAAGCCCCGCATTCGAGTCGTTATATGATGATCCCTAGAGTAATAATAATTATAGGAGAGTAAACTATACCCTCACGAGGAGTCCTTATAGGTGACCTTCTGTCTACTCCTTTCTGCCAATGCGTGTCGAATATACGTCGACGTAAGGAGAAGAGTATTGATGCTTTCTTTGTAGCTTGTTCACAAACCAATGAAAGCTTATCATCAAAAACTTAGTGTCAGGAAACCGGGGCGACTCGAAGAGAGTTTTTTACCTTGTCATCTATTAAGGATGACGACGCAAGGGCTCTGTCACGTCTATTTAACTCCAAGTTAGCAACTTGTTAAGACAGAGTTATACATGATAAATATATAGCCCTGGAAAAGACTCTAAATGAGGTACAAACGTCCTCCAATTCCTTTCCGTAGAGACGTAGCGTCACAGTTCTTAAAGGTGATCTGCGTAATACAGTGTGTCTAAATTCGCTCTGAATGAATAAATGTCGTCTCAATTGGGACCAAGCGAATAATGAATGACGAAGGTAAGGCCTTAGCTAGGTCCTTAGCCTACTCATTCAGATGCAGAGGAACTCTCAATACATCTTCACTGTTTTCTGACCAGCGGAACTACATAAGAAGATGACAAGAAATCGCCTTACTTCTTTCCACTGGAAAGTTGAATATGGAGTGGTCTAAAAGGCCAAAAGCCTGCGACACCTGTCTATACTTAACCGGAAAAGACATTCCTTCTCTTTTTCCGGATAATTTAGTGTGCAATAACGCTAGCGGTTTCTTGTAAATAGACGCAGCATTCTGATTCGTTGGAACACATTCGGGGTAGTGTTGATGGAATAAATCCTCTCAACCCTGTATTGTTCTGAATGTGGGGGGTAAATCCCCTCCATATCCCTTCATCATTCGTCTGAATTAGTTGAAATCACGGTCAATGGCATCTGAATGTGCAGATAACTGGACCGACCCAGCACCATGCAACAGCTCAGATTTTGAGACTGCCGTCAATTGCTACAGCACTTGATGAGATGCTGCGAGGAGCAGCACATCTGCATCAGCAAAACCGTAACGGAGGCCTAAGGAGCAGCGGTCTTCTGGCCACCGGCTGCTCCAGGGATAGTATGTCTGTGACGGCACTTTCTTAGGACGTCCCGATATATGAGGCCTCGTTGTCTAAGCTATTGAACAGTGCTATTTTCGAGCTGTTGCAGCATTTTGATTCTCAGGAACAAACTCAGGAAAGTATAGTTGCATAAGCGCTATCGCCACCCTGTTGTTCCGAAAGGGAAGGGTAATTCTCCTCCAAATCCCTTTCATCCTCCAACTGAATCAGATTATACTCACGGTCATCAGCATCTGAACATGCAGATGACTGGACCAACCCAGCACCTTCCGACAGCTCAAGTTCTGAGACTGCCGTCGTCTGCTTCTGCATTTGCTGGGATGCTGCGATGAGCTGTGCAATCTGCGACAGCAAGTCCGTTACGGAGGCCTAAGGAGCAGCAGTCTTCTGTTGCATGGCTGCCGGCTGCTCCTGGGACAGTGTGTCCGAGATGGCTCTTTTCTGAGGACGTCCCTATAAATGAGGCCTCATCTCCTTGGCTACTGTATGGTGTGACTTCACTGACGAAGAGTGACTTTCTCGACGATGCAGGCTTGATATCAAAAGTCGCGTAGCCAGGGTGCGGTCGTGTGTGCTTGGTAGATGAAGAAGCCGTATTTATAGCCGACCCCGGCTGTAAACTGAACGGAGCGTCCCGGACGGGAGGTGTGGACGTATGCTCCAACTGACGCAAGTTCCGATCCATAACAACTGGCCCCAGATGTTATAATAAAAGAGAGGGGGGGGGGGCCCTCTCTCGCTCGCGGTCCTTCAAACCTTGCCAAGCTTCTTGCTAACCTTGCCAAGCTTCTTGCTGAACTTGCCGGCTTCTTCCTTTCCGTTGTCTCAGGGTGAGCCTTATATTGATTTTATATTTTAGTGCTCACTCTACCCTTTCCATTCTCCTTGACCGCAATGGACACACCCGGCGTCAGAGTACCCTCAGGCGATGTACCGCTTCACTGGTCGAGCTATTTGAGGGTTTGAAACCGCACTGTGGTTTATTGCCCTGTCTAATATTCATGAGCACTTTTACTGCTAGATAAGATTGACTAATTAATGCGACGACGGAAGCACACTATCTGACGGCGTCACGTAAACATCACCATGTTCTTGTTCCTCTGTAAATATAAACTAATAAACTAGAGCGACCTAGGGCGAGAGAACTGGTGGCAGCCTCTCATAACGAGAGGACCGGCAGTGGTCCCTCGCTAACAATGTACCGTGACACCCGTCAGCAACGTTTTTCATCCCATGCGACACATATGAGCAAGAATTAGTAGAAAGACAACCTACAAGAAAATAAGAGGAAAGACTTCCTCACCTTGCTTAAAGAGCAATATGCTTACATAATGAAGCAGACTAAGTCGACTGAACTCCCACCAATTCCACATTAAATACAAATAAAAAGATACATAACAAAAACATTCAAAATAAAAATCGAAAAATAGTTTACACCAAAAAATTTTTCGAAAAATTTTGACAAGAGCCCAAGTTCGAACGAAGTGCCCAAATGTATCCCAAAAGAGCCCAAGTGTGGACAAAGTTAAAAAATTTATAGTAATTTACATATTTTTTATACTTACCAATGACCCAGACTTAGCTGGTGCTAACTCTTAAATTCTAGGGCCAATCACAAATTTTGCCCCCCCCCCCCCCCCACCCCCCATCCCCAAAATTTGCATCAAAATCCAAAAAATAGATGTCCTATGTGGTCCTCCATACTTTTGTACACTGCGCATGCGCAGTGTCCAGGAATTAACAAAATTGGAGCCAAATCCTCATTCTTACAACCAGTGCCTGGTAAGCATTATGTAATCAGTGGGGAGGTATGAGTTCCCAACTCATGGGAGGGCCATCCCCATCTGGGTCATTGGTAAGTATAAAAAATATATAAATTACTATAAATTTTTTAACATTTTTATACTGTACCAATGACCCAGACTAAGCTGAATAGAAAAAAGGCTGGAGGGACTAGGACATAAAGGAAAATCCAATAGGCTCAATTACATGTAAACAGAATTATCCCCTCAAGGAGAAGAGGAGAACAGGTTTTACATGTATCTTTCTTGTTTGTATCAAAAAAGAAAGACACAATACCATTCCGTAATTGAGCACAAAACATCAATGATCTCTATTAACATCCAGTATAACCCATTATACTAATCTTTTTAAAGGAAAGCCAATAAATAAAGATAGTCCAGAGAATGAAACTCTTTATACTCATTTAAAAGTGTCCGAGGATTGTATATTAGCACTCGTATGACATGAGACATATACAAATGCTTCCACCGAGCTGCACTTTAAAAATATTACATAAATGAGATAGACATTAGCTTTACACTTTAAAACCATCCCGGTACCGACTCGGAATTAATGACCACTCCAGAGGAGGTATTCCCTTGCTTTTCACTATAAAGCAGGTGATATAAGGGAACACCATCCCCCCCCCCCCCCCCCCCCCTGCTCTGGGTCAAATACCCCAGAATGAAGAAGGCAGCAGGACAGAGTCACAACCGGAACAGAAAGCCTGCATAACTATAGTTGCAACTGTTCAGTGGACGACATTCTGAGCAACAGATAACGGACTTAACCAACGTAGGTCGCCAGAAAAGGACTCAATATTTCTAAGATAAACATTTGTGAACGTGGAAGGCTGAGACCAATATGCAGCCTTCATCAGATCGGTAGTAGCAACACTATTAGCATAAGCCCAAGATGTAGACAGCGCTCTTACTTCATGCGCCGAAATCTTAAGCACAGACTGCCGAGTTGAAGATAATTTTTCATAAGCAGTACGGATAGTTAATTAAATCCACCTTGCAATAGAATGGACTGTAATGTCCTTTCTATTAGGTAGCAAAGACAGAAAGAAACGCTTACGTCCCTTTCTGACAAACTCAGATCTACGTTTGTAAATGTGCATGGCTCTAACTGGGCAAAGCAAAGGCCTATGACTGTCTGAAGACGGAAGAGCCTTAATAACAATTGGTTCAGGATACTTATTTGGAGCCTGATTCTTAGCCAAAAATCCAACATTAGCAGTTAAAGTAATAGTATTACCAACACTACGATAGTGAGAATGATTGACCGATAGTGCATGAAGCTCACTAACTCTTCTGGCAGAAGCGAAGGCTGAGAGAAAAGCTGTCTTATAAGATAAGAATTTGAAGTTCACTGTATCAAGTGGCTCAAATGGCACTTCTTTTAGCTTCAGAAGAACCCAAGCTAAATTCCACTTAGGAATTAACCTAAGGGTTCTAGGTCAATTTATCGAGAAGTTTTTCATTAACTTAGATAAAGAGACATTAAATCCAATCTGTAACCTATCATGATGAGCATAGGTATCCGATAGCATAGACCTATAACCCTTAATTGGCTGCAGTTTGATCTTGTCAAACAAGTAGACCAGAAAAATTAGCAATATCTGTAATGGAGGGATCATAAATATCAATAGAATGATCCCTACACTACCTATAGAAAACCTTCCACTTAGCAGCATAATTTAGCGAAGAGGAGGTCCTCCTACAGCTAGAAATTGTGTCCATTGCTCGTCCTGTAAAATGCTTGCCGTGCAAGAAGGACCGCACAACGAAAAAACGTGAAGGTTGAGACAATGCGGGTTGTGATGCAGTGTGCGTGATTTCCCCTGCGAAAGAAGGTCCTCCCGTGAAGGAAGCTTCCGCGGAATGTCCCACAACAGAATAGATTTATCCATGGTCTCTGGAGTGACAGAGATGCTACCAACAGAATCTTGCAGTGAGATTGCTTGATTTTTAGTAATATCTGCTGAATCAATGGAGCTGGAGGATACGCGTATCCTATCAGTCCGTCCCAAGAGATCGAGAGGGCGCCTGCTGCAAATGCTCGAGGATCTGGGCATGGCGATACACACGTCTGCAACTGATTGTTGAGATGCGTCACAAATAAGTCTATCATTGGACAATCCTATTGGTAGCAAATCTGATTGAATATTCGTTTGTTGAGAGTCCATTCTGACAGCAACATGCGACCTTTCCGAGAAAGGGAGTCTGCTAGAACGTTCAGACGACCCGGTATATGATGGACTGATAGAACTTGGTGTTCTAGGACAAACAGAAGAATCCTTTCTGTTAAATTGAATAATGGAATGGAATGAGTGCCTCCCTGGTTCCGAATATACGCTACTACTGTCGAATTGTCGGACAGAATTTGAACATGCGAATTCTGAAGAATGTTCATCCACTGATGTAGCGCAAGCCATATTGACATCATCTCTTTGATGTTTATGTGCTTGTTTAGGAACTGTGGATCCCAAAGACCCTGGCACTTGGAATCTGTTGGGCTGAGAGTTGCGCCCCAACCTGTTTGACTCGCATCTGTCATTATCGTAAAACTTGGATCCGGCAGTTGCAGTGGTACTCCTTGAGTTAACCACTGAATATCTGCCCAAGTCTGAATCTCTTGTTTCACTTGATTTGACAAGACGATGTTCATTTTGAGCGAATGAGTCTTCACACTCCAATTCTGAGTAAAAAAAATATCTGGAGTGGATGAGTGCGTAGCTGCCCCATCGGAATAAGATCTGCAGCGGCTCCGCACAAACCTGTCAGTCTCATGAATTCTCTCGCTGTAACTACTTCTGAGTGAAGACAAAAGCGAGCGTAACAACTGACTAATTTCATTCTGGTTAACGGCAGACGAACGAGATTGTTGTGCATCTCAAAGCTCATTCCCAGATGGGTAAATGTCTTGGATGGCACCAGATCCGACTTCTTTTCGTTTACTATGAAACCGAGACGTTGGAGCAGTTGAAGCAGACTCTGAACATTGTGCTGAAGCGTTAACTCGTTGCCGTACCTCTGAAGAATGTCGTCCAGGTAGGCCGACGTTACTACAGACGAATGAGCTTGGAAATGAGTCATTACCGAGTTCATTATTCAAGTGAATGCCCAGGGCGCTAGATTCAGACTGAAGCATATCGCTCGGAACTGATAAATGACTCCTAGGACAGCGAAGCAAAGATACTTTCTGAACGCTGGATGTACCATGACGTGAAAGTATGCATCTTTGAGATTGATGCTCGCAGCATAGCCGTTCACTCGAATGCTGGCTCTGACCGATCAGATGGTCTCCATATACAATTTTGGAGCCACGATCAGCTTGTTTATCCAGATCAGATCTATGACTGGACGAAACGAGCCATCTGGTTTTGGAACCAGAAACAGGTGACTGTAGAAACCTGAAGATTCCTGGTTTTCTACAACCTCTATAGCATTCTTGTCCAGAAGAGATTGAACTTCTGATAGAAGCGAGTCTGTCTTCTGAACATTTGACAGAAGCTGAGTCCAACGTGGACTTCGAGTTAACGGAGGTTTTTCCTTGAAGGACAGCTTTACACCTTCGGAAATCACCCCTTGCACCCATGAGTCATCCGTAATTGACAACCAATTGGTTAAGAATCTCGACAGCCTTCCACCGACTGGAACACAATAGAGGTTTACACCATCACCTTCTGGACCTGCGAGGCCTGCGGGAGGAGAAACCATGTCCTCCACGACCCACACCTCGTCCCGTCCACCTAGGGGCGTCTGACCTGTTATTTCGGCCAGTATAATGGTCCCTGCCCGAGTTGCTACTCTGACAGTCTCTAGAGTAAGACGTAGAGGCTTTCTTAGATCCTCTATAGGAGCTTCCCTTGGACATATTCGCCACCGAAGTACCTGCCTTACTCTTCTCTGCTGAGTCCGACTTTTTAGAAGTGGATTTAAAAAGCTGAGAGTCTGAAGCTTTCTTAGTAATCTGATCATAGATAATAGAAAGCTTTCTGTCGAAAAGAAGCTCTCCGGAGACCGGAGTGACTCGAAGAGAGTTTTTCACCTTACTGTCCACTCTAGTGGACGCAGCCAGGGCAGCATCACGTCTGACCAACTCCAGATTTGCCACTGAAAGGGCAGAGTTATACGTAGAATATGCTGTAGCCCTCGAAAGAACTCTTCAGGAAGTTTGAACATCCTGGAATTCTTTCCCTTCGAGACATAATGATAATGCTGTGGTAAGGTGATCTGCGTTAGATAATGCATCTAAATTAATTCTATTAGACGAGATTGTCGTCTCCAGTATACTGGAGTTAATAGACATGGACGCCGGCAATGACAATTCCAGGTCTTCAGCCTGGTCGTCCAAACGCAGAGGAACTCTCGGTACGCCTTGTCCTGCCGTTTCAAATCTATGTATCGCATTGATGAAAGGCAGCTGTATAGCGCTATGTGATAAGAAACCGGATTTGCCAGTCTTAGAGGCTAGCTTGAATATAGCGTCATTCAAAAGTTCAAATGTCCGTGTGACATTACTGGACTTGGTTGGAAACTCAGGGACAGTGTCCCAAATCCGGCCGAAAAAGTCTGTGTCCAGTGACGCTATCAGTCTCTTATCTGGTAATGCAGCATTTTGGTCTGGATGAACAACATCTGGAAGGTGTTGCCGGATGAAATCTACGGCCACCTTAAGTTGTTCAGAAAGGGAAAATTCCAGCTCCGTTGATTCCCTTTCACCATCCGGCTGGACCATATGAGATCCTCGGTCGTCCCTTTCTGACTCTGCAGGGGAGCGAACCGACCCAGCTTCCTCAGACAATTCCTGTTCCGAAAAAGTTTCTGATGGCTGCTGGGATGATGCAGTGAGTTGAGATATCTGTGATAGCAAGTCCGTCACGGAGGCCTGTGGAGCCGTGGTCTTACGTGATTTAGTCGCTGGGAGCTCCTGGGACGTTACTTCCTGCATACTTCTTTTATGCAAACGTCCCGACTGGTGAGGCCTCGTGTCCTTGGCTACCGGATGGCGTGACCTGATCGACGTGGAATCCCTGGTCGGTGACGCAGACTGGATGTCAGAAGTCACATAGCCAAGTTGCGGTCACGTGTGCTGCCGTGAGGATGAGGAAGCCAATAGACCAGTCGCGCCTGACTGTCTAAACGATGGAGCGTCCCGAGGGGTGGACGTATGCTTCGACTGCCACACATTACGTACAACAACATCTGGTCCCAGATGTTGTTGTAAGAGAGAGGGGACTCTCTCGCTCGCGGTCCGGGCAGACCTGGACGAGCTAGGTACCAGAGTGATTGGCTTCCTCCATACTATCCTCAGATCCGTCATCACCGGGTGTGCACGATCCATGTTTATAGTGCTTGCAATACCCGATTTTTCTTCCTGGACCGCAACGGACGAGCCTGGCTTCACAACCATTTCGTGAATGATTGCTACACTGGGCGGGCGACAATGCCGTCGATCCTACGTGGGACCTCTTAGGCATTTTCCGAATTTCATTGAGCACTTTTTCCGCTAGCTCTTCATTTATCTGCGATGACGGAGGCACACTTCGTGAAGACATCACGGAAACATCACCCTGTTCTTGTTCCTCTGAAAAAGAGACTGAAAAACTAGAGTGACCCTGTGGTGAGAGGGCCGGCATGGACCTCTCATCACTAATAATATACCGTGACACACGTCTCCAACGTTTGTCATTCCAATTTGCACACACAGAGAGAATTAGTGCAAGTACACTGACTACAATTAATACACTGAACATGAGAATCAGAGGAAGACTTCCTCGAATTACAATTTGAACAAACTTCTTTCATATTGAAAAAAGTTAAACAGTCAACGTACTTGCACTAACCCTTGAAAATATACATGATAATAATATAATCCATTACAAACATTTCGAAAAATAATTCGAAAGAAAAAAATTTCGAAAAAATTTTCAAGTTGTGCCCAAGTTCCCAATGGGAACGATAAACCAAAATGGATCCAAAAAAAGCCTAAGTGTGGACAAAAATTTTAAATCATGTCTAAAAATTAATGTTACACTTACGGACAATATTATGTATCTGGCTATGAGCAAAACTAAATAGATAACAAGGAATCACTGTGTGAAGTAACCGTTGTCAATGTAAACAAAAGTGAATAAAACTGGAAACAAGACTCCAGGCACTGAAAATATGGCCCGAAATCAGTAACCAATTTTAACACTAACTGAAGTAAAACAGAGGCTTCCTGAGAAGAAACTGCAGTACACCAACGGTAGATGCATGACTGAAACGCCTAACAACCCTGGGGTGAGGACGTAACCATGGGGAAAAACAGAAATATCATTCTGTTACCAATCCAAAACTCCCAAGAAATTTCATTGTAAAATAATTACAAAAATTATGCCAAAAGCATGGGAGAATAGCAAGAGGGGTATTAAGGAAAGAGAGAGAGGAAACACTGAACAAACAATGGAAATTTCATTGCAAGAATCAAAATATCAGGCCCATGCCCCGAAATTAGGGAACATGAAATAATTTTTCATAAAAATGATAAGTTACAGCCCTGAACACACATCCTTCCACTGTTTCTTCCTCTCATCCTTTTATTTCATCCTTAGATCCACCATTTCTCTCATGATTATGTGTCTGGCATCATTTAAACCGAGATTTTACGCACAGATATCAGTGTGATGTTACTGATTGTAGGGCCAAACAAAGAATGAGGATTTGGCTCCAATTTTGGACTTCCTTGTCTACTGTGCATGCGCAGTGGATAAAAGTATGGAGGACCACATATGACATCTAATTTTTGGATTTTGATGCAAATTTGGGGGATTGGGGGGGGGGGGGGGGGAATTTGTGTTTGGCCCTAGAATATTAAAGTTAGCACCAGCTAAGTCTGGGTCATTGGTACAGTATAAAAATATAGAAATTGTGGGCGGGGCAAAAATTCTTGTTCCTCCCGTAACGATGACAAATATTGCCCCTCAAACTTCTCTTGAACAAACTTGAGTCTACACCTCAAAAGGAAGCTGTACACCAAATATCAAGTCTCTGCTACAGCTGGTTCATGAGAAGATTTTTTTTTAAAATTGAGGCATTTTGGCTCGACCAACTCCTTAATATGAGCAGAAACCCAATTTGAAGAAAAACCCAAATGCCCCTATAAAACCACTACTCGTGTGAAATTTCATTAAAATGTGGCCAGTGGTTTGGGAGAAAAAGACCCAAACACCACCTTCATGACGAACGATGGACTACGGACAACAGACGACGGACAAAAAGTGATCAGAATAGCTCACCCTGACTTTCCCACAAACCCACAATTTTAAAGCTTAAAAGTTTTTTAAGGTTCTATGATATCACAACTTGATGATCTAGTCACTTAGCAGTGAATTTAAGACAAGACTTGACTGCCTATAGGAAGCCAAGACTTGACTAAAAAGCACTGTTAGGATAAACTGACAATGACATAGAGGACTTACTAAGACTTACATGGTGCCAAAGCATTTGTTCTGAGACCCAAAACTGTATCAATGTTAAACGTTGGGGTTTACAAGTTAACAGAAAAAATTCAAAAGTACACAAACCTACCTTCATTGGTGGATACTTGTGGTAAGGAGCTGTTCCAGTAGCTAATTCTATTGCCGTTATACCAAAACTCCAAATATCAGCCTTGAAGTCATAGCCAGTTACCTGAAGTACATTACATAATTTAATGGTATATATTGAGTGCAGGGACGAGGCTAGAGGTTTCTGATAGTGGTGGTGTAGGTTAGTGAATTTCCATTTCCAACTAGAAGGAGGGACCGGGAAGGGGAAACACCCCCTCCTGGTCCCTCCCCCTAGTTGGAAATTCACTACCAAGAAAAATTTTGAAATTGAAGCCACAAAAGGGGGCATAAAATTTATTCTAGTAACTGAAATGCCAACACATTTATGATAGAATTATCAGGTTATTATTATTTGGTATTATTCTGAGAATTGAATATGTGCTAAACAAATGCTCCAGCTGAGAACTTGCATACACTGTAGTTGTAAACAGAAACAGTTAGAATTTTTCCCGATTTGAAACCGAGCTGGAATTTTAGGAAGTAAAGGAGACATCCGCATCACCAAAGCTCTAAAATCCAGATAGATGGAATTTCCAAATACTCAATGCCCTTCAAATTTTGACACCCCCCTGTCGCCATGTCCCTGATTGAGTGCTATCAAAAACCAAACTGTCTGTAAAAGCAACTGTCTTCAGCTGCAAAACAAAACAGCATATACATCAAAGTTAATATTATATAACATAAATAACCACTTTGTTCATAAATAAAAATGATAAAATCATTTTTTTTATTTCCATGATGTTTTATTCTGTTGTGAAGATGTTTCTTTTGAGTAAAATCAGCCTAGTTTTTGTTGAGATCTTCATTTATAAATCTACGAGCTGTTATTTCCAAATGAAATGTCACTGTTAGGGTATGTTACTATAAATCCAAACAAAGTGATTGAAGAGGAAACAATTTCAATCAGGCTATTTAAAACTGACACAAGATTAAAAATCAATATGTTAGATGGGGAGGGGGTGTTTGGCCTTTGGTAAGTGAATACAAGTCAATATTTCAATAATTTGTCACAAAAAGTGATAAAATATGAATCAGAGGATAACTTTAAGAAAACATATCACCAGGTTAGAACCAATAAATTAAGCATTAGCTGTAAACTGGTCACAATTTACTTATTTATTTATTGGTGCTTAATGTCACATATTTCTACACAATGCAGGCTTGGCAATTTCAGGAGAGCGATTTTTTAGCTCTCCTTACTGCCCTCCTGAAAGAATTAAGGAGAGCGAAAAATTGCCCTCCTAAATATTTTGGTCTGGGATGATTGAGATTACATGTATTATGCTCACATTAAATTTTTGTTGTAAAGCAAAAATGTAATTTAACTTCGAAGTCACATAACATCACGTAATTTAATTTTGAAAGTGGTTTAGTGGTAAAAGGTAATGGCTGCAACCATACCCAAACACAGTTGCAATCATTTGAAGCAAAATGGGTCACAGCAATATTTTTTTTTCTGTCAGTTTCAAGTTCAACAACTGACATCACAGTTTGAGGGGTAATTATTCAAGGAATATTGACACTCTGATATACTACCATTACTACTATCCTGTCACTTGAAGCACTTGCACCAGGATGTGACTGTAGATTCAAGCAGACCTGTTGTCCAAGAAAGTCATACGCCTACCACTACCACCTTCAACCCCCCCTTTGACTTTCTTGGACAACAGGTCTGAGTACACACACAAGTCTTGTCAAGAGTGTGTTCGGTTGTTGAGTGAGACATTTAGATGTCTAAGAGATTTCGCTTTACCTTAGTAAAGATAATAGAATCACTGATGTAGTCTGTTGGTTTCAGTTTCAATGAGTTCGTTCAACTGGATACTTAAAATGCTGTGTAAAGCTAATTGCTCTCCTAAGCTGATTGAGGAGAGCGATTTTTTGCCCTCCTGCATTTTTCAGAATGCCAGGCCTGACAATGGCTGATTGTGATCACAACATGGATATAAAGTCAAGTCTAGTCAATCATTTAAACCCATGTTGCCCATTTTAGAGAACTTCAACCCCAGGCTTTGGTGCCTGGGTCCTATTTTACCAGTGAACCAGAACTTGTTTATCACAGTAAACAAGAAACAAGTCACAAGCATGACTCCTTATTTCCAAGACAGTCCATGTAAATACTATTTTCCCCTGTTTTGATAGAAAAATGTGAAAAGTTTGTCTTCATCTTACAATTATAATAGGAGATCATTTTTAGCTGAAACAGATCTCATTCCATGGGGAATTCTGGAATTGTTAACATGTTGTATCATGGCAGAAATGAATGCACTGTAACTGTGTTAAAAAGTTTAATTCTGATTGTACTGGAAGCTGACTCAATGCCAACTAACATTTGGCAACATGTCGACTATAAAACTTAGTCATTTCAATACAAGTATTTTATTTAAATTTATAAACTTATGGAATTTAGGCTATTAACCTTTTACCCAACGAATGGCCCGCATCCGCCCGCGTAATATGCAAATTCAGCAGTTGAAAAATTACTATTTTTCAAAAAATTTCAACAAAACCATATCATGTGACCCCTCGTTGGAACGAGCTCGTTGAGCTCGTTCCAACAAAGGGTCACATGATATGGTTTTGTTGAAATTTTTTGAAAAATTAAAAAAAATGATATTTAAAATAAGATATTTTGATATCGTCTGCATTGGGTAAAGGGGTAAAATAATCCTTGTTTCTCAGACACCTCCCTCGTCATAGAAAATCTGCCTCATCACCCTATTTCATCTGGAAATCTCTTCTATGACACTATTTTGCATTTGTAGGACAAATATTTAACCAACTATACCTTGTCTGAAGGAGCTCACAGAGATCTGTCAAACAAGATATATTTGATTAAATTTTTAACTACATTATTGTAAATTTTCACTGCTGAAAACGAAACAGTTAAATTTCTGATTCCAATTATATATTAGAACTGTTTTGTGAATAAACAAAAAAAAAGCCTCCCTACCTCATCATATAATTGAGGAAAAATTGCCTGAGAAACAAGAAAAAGTTTTATAGGCCTTACGTAACATAATTAATATACATTTTTTTAAGTTTGCAGAAGTAATAAAAAGAGAGCACGCTGCAGCCAAAATTAGCATGTGGAGAGCCTAAGAAAGAGATTTTTTAGCAATATTTATGATATCTCTGCTTTTTCTCATTCACAGATGAAACCAGGCCTCATATTGATTCTTGAAAAGATCAATCAAACATCTTTCCAAGAATTAATGTCTGAAGCTGGTATTAATATAGTACTAGTCTGAAAAGTTTCCTAAAGACAGATATCAAGTTCCATAGAATATCTCAGTTTTCACAAGACAAAAGCTTTGTAATATTCTTACCTGTTCCATAACTTCAGGAGCCATCCAACATGGAGTGCCTACAAATGTATGCCGAACAGCATCTCTAGTAATATCTTTGCCTGTAGCCAGCCAGGCACTTACACCAAAATCTAAAAAACAAAGAAAGACAAGTTAACCCTTTACCCAACATAATGGCCAAAACTGGCCAGCGCTATTCTCATAAATCGTCAGTTAATTTTCTTTATTTTTTCATTTTTTGTCTCAAAAACATAGGTTATGACCCCTCAGTGGAACAAGCTCATCAAGCTCATTCCAATGAGGGGTCATAACCTATGATTTTGAGACAAAAAATGAAGAAAAAAAAAGTTGTTCAAGAATTTTTTTTTGCAAGTGTCGTCTGCTTTTCATGTTAGGTAAAGGGTTAATTAATCCAAAGACTGTTTATTATGTTGCAAAGAAATACTGGACTTCACCCTGATTTCATGTACAAAACAGGTATATTACCTTCAGAACATTTAGATTAGTTATTCTCTCAGTAAGGTTGTTCTCTCAGTAACTTGTGATATATAAGAATACATTAGTTATTCTCTCAGTATGCTCTCAAAAATGATTCTACAAAGTCCTGACTATAAGTCTTTCCAGTAAATCAAAGACAGCAATTGGCTATCACAATAATTTACTAAATGTCACTTTTATAAACTGGAGTTGTCTAAAAAATTTGAATCTGAGTGTACAGCACAGTCGCTGTGGACTGGTTGTAATCCACGTGGGACAGTGATTTCCACGCATGCGTTTACCAGGTAATAAAATCATCATCAGCAAAATTTTAATTAATGAAGCACCGGGTTGTACCTGGTGCTTCATTAATGAAAGTTCTGATAATTACCGGTATTCATATAGTTAGTGTTTGGAATCTAATATCATTGCGTCCATGGAAATATTGCCCACCCATGGAAAGTAACTAGTCCACGTCGACCATAATGTAAATGGTTATACATTCCAGCCCTTGAAATTTCGCTTCGGTAATCAAATGTGCTACACCCATTTCCTGAAGCAAAATTATTGGGATCAGGCAACTAAATGTCACAGCAGATTAATAAGATTTCTGGCAGTGACAGTGTCAGTGTGCACCCATGTTAAGTGTGTTAAGTGTCAACCCTATAAATATAAACTGCCATCATGTATGTAAGCCAATGCCCACAGGATGTGGGCTATAATTCTCCATCCACAAAACCACCAATCAAAAGAAGGTAGTGGTATCAGAGACGGTCTGTCAGATTATCAAATACAAATGAAGGTTTTATTGAGGCCCCATGTGAACAGTTTCTTGATTTTGATATCTGGAATAGGTGAGACACTGAACAAAAAATTTTTTTATTTGTACTGCAATCACTAACCAAGCCCCTCATTTTACCAACTAACTTGTGATATATAAGAACTAATGAAAACATTTTAGGACTACACTAATTTCATTAATTGATATTTTTTTGTTCAATAGTTCAGTGTGATAAAAATAAAGTAATGAAATTCTGATCACTGACCTAGAATTTTTCTTCCAAATCATAACTGAAGACCAATCATCAAAATGAGCTGATTATGTCAGTTCCATTGAGGATTCATCATCTATGATGTGGAAGAAAACATTCTTTTCAAATAGAAAAAAGAGCCAAATTTAACTGATTGGGGGCCAGATTATTTTTGGTGGTCTGAATTTGTTATTCAGAATTTGTATTACAGTGGAACCCTGTTAATTAAATAGCCACTTTGCCAATGAAAATTATTCAGTTAACAGGAGTATTCAAATAACAGGGATTCTGTCACTTTCCTGTATTGTAGAGATAAACTTAGCATTTATTCTATTACATCTTAAACAAGATATAATAGATTAAATGCCAGGATTGGATGTACTAATGGGCGCTGTGGAGTTGCGGTAACCGGTTCTCGTCAGATCACCGAAGTTAAGCAACATCGAGCCCGGTTAGTCCTTGGATGGGTGACCGTCTGAGCGATCGATTCGGACTCCCACGTTGTGTACTTGGGCAAGGCACTTAATCCCGATTGTCCACATGGGGGCACAATGATGCCATGCACTACACATCAATGGTGCGCATGTCTTCAACCAATCTAACCCTGCCTTCCTCCACCCATAAAACTGTCATTGACACGATATGACCTTGGCTGCTAAAATGTCGTTAAACCTTAATAAATAAATAAATAATTGGATGTACTAAGGCCAAATAGGTCCATAAACAAAGGAAAACTGGGGAAAGTCAGGATAATTTCTCAACAGGTTACAAGATTTTTTATTCAATTAACAGGAGTTTACTCTATAACCTATATGCAATTAACATGTCAAATTTAAACTGGAGGTATGGTAAATGGTTTTGTGTTGGGAAATTATATTCAATTAACAGGGTTATTCAGTTAAAAGATATCAAATTAAGTGGGCTCCACTGTATTACAATTTTTGCCTGTGGGCACTCTCCAGTAATTTGCAATACATGTAGAACAAATTTATATAAACAAATTATTTGCATTAGAATGAGTATGAATAATATGAGGTGTACATTGTACTAAAGAGCTGAAGGGTGGGTTAATATGACCTCACAGTTAATGTATGTAGCCCTCACAGTTAGCATATATCACCGAAAGTTACCAAGCTACAGTGACATTATTCCAAAACGAGTCATCCCATCAAGTTACATTGAAATCCCTTCAAAAATATGACCTGTAGACTGTGCTAAAGGTTTTTGGGCTTTGGGCTCAGGCAGCCATCATGGTTGAATATCGCAACCAAAAGGGGACATTCTCATCTGGGCATCATCTGGAGTGATCCTACGAAGTTACAATGAAATCCCTTCATAAATATGACCTGACTGTGCTCAAGGTTTTCGGGCTTTGGGCCCCTGAAGCCATCACAGTTGACCAATCACGACCGAAAGGGGATGTCATCATCTAGGCATTATATGGAGTCAAACTAACAGGTTACAATGAAATCCTTCCATAAATATGACCTATGGACTATGCTAAATGTTTTGGGCTCGGGCAGCCATCAAGGCTGAATGATCGTGACCAAAAGGGGACATTCTCATCTAGACATTAATTGGAGTCATCCTGCCAAGGTACAATGAAATCCCTTCATAAATGTCACCTGTAGACTGTGCTAAAGGTTTTCGGGCTTCAGGCCCCTGTAGCCGTCACAGTTGCCTAATGATGTCCAAAAGGAGCTGTTCTCATCTAGACATTATATGAAGTCAACCTACCAAGTTACAATGAAATCCCTTCATAAATATGGCCTGTAGACTGTGCTAAAGGTTTTCGGGTTTCGGGCCCCTGTAGCTGTCACAGTTGCCTAATGGTGTCCAAAGGGGATGTTCTCATCTAGACATTATATGAAGGCAACCTACCAAGTTACAATGAAATCCCTTCATAAATATGACCTGTAGACTGTGCTAAAGGTTTTCGGGCTTTGGGCTTGGGCAGCCATCATGGTTGAATGATCGCAACCAAAAGGATGACATTCTCATCTGGGCATCATCTGGAGTGATCCTACAAAGTTACTATGAAATCCCTTCATAAATATGACCTGTAGACTGTGCTCAAGATTTTCGGGCTTCGGGCACCTGCAGCCATCACAGCTGACCAATCACGACCAAAAGGGGAGGTCATCATCTAGACATTATATGGAGTCAACCTAACCAGTTACAATGAAATCCTTCCATAAATACGACCTATAGACTAAGCTAAAGGTTTTTGGGCTCAGGCATAGAGGCTGAATGATCGCGACCAAAAGGGGAAGTTCTCATCTAGACATTATTTGGAGTCATCCTACCAAGCTACAATGAAATCCCTTCATAATTATGACCTGTAGACTGTTCTAAAGGTTTTCAGGCTTCGGGTCCCTGTAGCTGTCACAGTTGCCCAATCGTGTCCAAAAGGGGACGTTCTCATCTAGACATTATATGAAGTCAAACCTACCAAGTTACAATGAAATCCCTTCATAAATATGACCTGTAGACTGTGCTAAAGGTATTCGGGCTTCGGGCTCGGGCAGCCATCATGGTTGAATGATCGCAACCAAAAGGGGACATTCTCATCTGGGCATATCTGGAGTGATCCTACGAAGTTACAATGAAATCCCTTCATAAATATGACCTGTAGACCATGCTCAAGGTTTTCGGGCACCTGTAGCCATCACAGCTGACCAATCACAACCAAAAGGGGATGTCATCATCTAGGCATTATATGGAGTCAACCTAACAAGTTACAATGAAATCCTTCCATAAATACGACCTATAGACTATGCTAATGGTCTTTGGGCTCGGGCAGCCAAAAAGGCTGAATGATCGCGACCAAAAGGTGATGTTCTCATCTAGACATTATTTGGAGACATTCTACCAGGCTACAATGAAATCCCTTCATAATTATGACTTGTAGATTGTTCTAAAGGTTTTCAGGCTTCGGGCACCTGTAGCCATCACAGTTGCCCAATCGTGTCCAAAAGGGGACGTTCTCATCTAGACATTATATGAAGTCAACCTACCAAGTTACAATGAAATCCCTTCATAAATATGACCTGTAGACTGTGCTGAAGGTTTTTGGGCTTCGGGCCCCTGTAGCCATCACAGTTGCCCAATCAAGTCCAAAAGGGGACTTTCTCATCTAGACATTATATGAAGTCAACCCACCAAGTTACAATGAAATTCCTCAATAAATATGACCTGTAGACTATGCTAAAGGTTTTTGGGTTTTGGGCTCGGGCAGTCATCACGGTTGGCAGATCACGCCCAAATGGGGAAATTCTCATCTAGACATCATAAGGAGTCATCCTACCAAGTTACAATGAAAACCCTCCATATTAAACATGACCTGCAGACTGTGCTAAAAGTTTTTGGGTTTCGGGCTTGGGCAGCCATCACGATTGACAGATCATGCCCAAAAGGGGACGTTCTCATCCAGGCATTATACAGAGGCATCCTACCAAGTTACAAATCCCTTCGTAAATACGACCTGTAGACTGTGCTAATGGTTTTGGGGTTTTGGGCTCGGGCAGCCATACCGGTTGACCGATCGCAACAAAAAGGGGACGTTCTCATCTAGACATGACCCCAAACCTGCATATGAAATTTCGTGACGATCAGACAAGAACTGCGGGGTGTAGCCTGTGCTAAAGGAAAATGTGAACAGACTCACAGACTAACAGACTTCCGCACGTGTGATGGCAATAGCTTATCTTGACTTTGTCAAGTTAAGCTAAAAATAAAATCAACAAGAGCTGGACTGTCGTCTGGTGCATACCCCCATGTGGTGCACCGCCTAGTGTGGGCATACCTATGATCAACAAATATTATAGAAAATAATGAAAGTTATGAATATTCTCGGACTCACACACAGACGGATGCACGGATGGACAGATGAACGGATGCACACTTAGACGCATGTAATCCAGTATACCCACCCCCCCCACCATTTCTTCGAAAGTTTTCAACAATTTCTAAGTCAAAAGGTATGGTAAATTGTTTGGTGTTTGGAAGTTTTATGCAATGAGGCAGAAGCCTTTGTCATAGGCAAACTGCTGCCATATTTCACTAAAATCTGATAATCCATACCTAAGATACAGGCTGAACAGACAAATAATAACTGTTTCCTACAATTTCTAAGTCAAAAAAGGGGGATAACTCTAAAAAGGAGAATGTGAGAAATATCGCTGAATCCTTTTTTTAAAGCCATACCATAAGCAGTGTTCACAGCAAATTTCATTGCAATAGAACATTCGATACCCGAGACACAGGCTGAACAGACAAAATTTGGCTCGGACGGACACAATTTCTAAGTGAACAAGTAATAAAAACAAGTAACAAAAAAAAAATAACTAGTGTTGTCATACCTATGACCAACAAATATTATAGAAAATAATAATTTACTTAAGTTATGAAAGTTATGAATATTCTCGGACGGACTCACACATGGACACACGGACGCATGTAATCCAGTATACGCCCATTTTCTTCGAAAGTGGGGGTATAAAAACTGCCTGCCAGCATGTAATTTTACAAAAAAAAATAGCCTGAGAAACAGAGGATCTATACTGTGAGGCCTAATGTTAGTACAGAGAACCCCACTTAATTGGATATTGCCTTGTATATTTGCCGAAGGGAATAACCCTCTTAATTGGTAGAGTGCTAGAAACCACTAACATGGCTATACTGAAAAGTGCTGAAAGTCACTTTACACTGTGTGCATTAGCTTGTCATTTGTGCAGCAGTAGATAAAGAAAAGTTCATATAAAATTGTTTTGTTACAACTTATTGGAGAGTGCCAACAGGCACTCTCCAATAACAAGTAACAAACAATTATTGATGAACAAAATCTTGTTAAACTAAGGCTCCCCTTACTGGCAGCAAAAAAGTTAAAAAATTTATAGTAATTTCTATATTTTTTATACTTACCAATGACCCAGACATAGCTGGTGCTAACTCTTAAAATATAGGGCCAAACACAAATTTTGCCCCCCAATCCCCAAAATTTGCATCTAAAAGAAAACATGTCCTGAATGGCCCTCCACACTTCACCTCTACTGCGCATGCGCAGTGTCAAGGACGTTCCGAAATTGGCGCCATTAATCATTCTAATAACCAGTGCCTGGTAAGCGCTATGTACTCAGCGGGGAGGCAAGAGTTCCCAACTCCTGGGAGGGCCATCCCCGTGTGGGTCATTGGTAAGTATAAAAAATATAGAAATTACTATAAATTTTTTAACATTTTTATACTGTACCAATGACCCAGACATAGCTGAATAGTAAAAAGGCTGGAGGGCCAAGGACATAGAGCAAGATGGAATACGCTCAATAATATAAAATAGAGTCATCCCCTCTAGGGAAAAAGAAGTAATAGGCCTTACATGTATCTTTCTTATTTATGATAAATTAGAAAGATACAACACCTTCCAAAATTGAGCATCATACATCCATGTACTCTATTAATATCCAATTTAATCCTTATACTAAAAATTTTTAAAGTAAGCCAATAAATAAAGTAAGTCTAGAGAATAGAGACTCTTATACTCCTTAAAAGTGTCTGAGGATTGCATAATCATTTCCGATGACACGTGCTATATTCAAAAGCTATACTTTAAAAACTAAGACTTGAATGAATTTTTAAAACATAAACTTCTCACTAAACAACCATCCCAATAACAGCTCAGAATTACTAACTCCGGAGGAGGTATCCCCTTGTTTTCATAGTAAAACAGGTGACCTAAGGGAACACCCTCCCCCCCCCCCCCTTTTTCTTGCCCTGGGTCAAATAGCCCAGACCGAAGAGGGGAGCAGAACGGAGTCACTGCCGAAACAGACAGCCTACCTAGCTATAGTAGCAACTGTTAAGTGAATGACATTCTGAGCAGTAGATAATAGACCTAACAATAGAGGCCTCCAGAAATGGACTCAATATTTCTGAGATAAAAAATTCCTGAATGTGGATGGCTGAGCGCAATGAGCAGCCTTCAAAAATCTATAATAGCGACACTATTAATGTAAGCCCAAGATGTAGAAGAACTCTTACTTCATGAGCCGAAATCTCAAACACAACTGCTGAGTCAAGATATACCATCAGCAGTATCGATAGTTAATTGAATCCATTAGCAATAGAATGGAGCGTAAATTCCTTCTAATAGGCATCAAAGACAGAAGAAGCTTACGCCCGTAGTAATAAACAGATATCTGTTTATAAATACATAAACTCTAACCGGACAGAGTAAAGGCCTATGCCCGTACGAAGATGGAAGGACCTTAATAACAATAGGTTCCGGATATTAGGAGCCTAACTCTTATGCAAAAATCCAACCTAAATAGTAAAGGAAGTAGTGATTCCGAAACTACGAAAGTGAAAATCATCCATCGATAGTGCATGAAACTCACTGACTCTTCAGTAAAAGAGAAGCCAACAGAATTACTGTCTAAAAGGTCAGAATTTGAAAACTACTGTTTCCAGAGGCTCAAATGATTACTTAGCTAAATAAGAACTGAAGTTAAATTCCATATAGGAATTTAATCTAAAGATTCTAAGTCTATTTATCAAAAAGTTACTAACTGACTTAGATAAAGAGACAAAGACTCAATTGTAAACTATCATAGAGTGCATAGGTATGAGGTAACATAAACCTATAACCTTAATAATAACAGGCTGCAGTAGATCTTGTCAAACAAGTATACTAAAAAGTTGCAATGAGTAGTATGGAGGGATCAACAATATGAACATAGTGATCCCTACACCAACGACAGAAGGGCCTCCAATTTAGCCGCATAGAATAGCGAAGAAGAGGATCTCCTATAGTAAGAAATCGCGTCCAAAGCTCGTCCAGTACAATGCTTACAATGCAATACGGACCACACAACGGAATACGTGAAGGTTGCGACCTTGCGGGTTGTGATAAAGATGACACGATTTACCCAGCGAAAAAAGATCCTCTCATTGAGGAAAATTTCGCGTTAAGTCCCACAGTAGACATCAGAGTAAATTACCCACGGTCTCTGTGAAGACAGAGATGCTATCAACAGAAATGTATTGTGGTTGTTTATCTTAGCAATACCTGCTGAAACAACAGCGCCGGAGGATACGCATATCCTATCATTCCGTCCTATTAGATCAATAGAGCGTTAACAACATTAGCTCAGAGATCTGGACAAGCAAACACATACGTCTGCAATTGATTAGCAAGCTGTGTCATAAATAAATTATCATTGGGCGCTCCCATAGATAGCAAATCTGATTGAATACTTGTTTGTTGAGAGTCCATTCTGACGGCAACAAGCGACCCCAAAGTGAACGGGAGTCCGGTAAAACAATCAGACGACCCGGAATATGACGGACCGAAACAGAACTTGGTGTACTATAACCAACAGACGGATTCTTTCCATTAAATGGAATAACGGAAACGAATGAGTGCCTCCCTGGTTCCGGAGATACGCCACTACTGTCGAATTAACGGACAGGATTTGGACATGCGTTTCTGAATAATGTTCATCCAATGACATAAAGCAAGCCTAAAAAACATTATTCCGCGGAAGATAATTGCTTGCTTAGAGACTGCGGAACCCAAAGACCCTGGCACTTCGAATCCGTTGGGATCAATATTATATCCCAATCTGTTTGACTGGCAACCGTCATAACTATAACACTCGGATCCGGCAACTGCAGTGGCACTCTCTGAGTCAACCACCGAATGTTTGCCCCAGTCTGAATCTCTTGTAACACTAGATAGACAAGAGAACGTGTAAATCGAGCAATTCATGGATTGCTGAAAAGATGCCGTCGAAGAGAGGCTTCTCCGAGAACGAAGCGACTCTGAGAGAGTTCTTCACCTTACTATCCATGCGCGTGGATGTAGCTAGGGCTGCGTCACGTCTAACCAACTCCAATCAGCCACTGAAGGGCGGAGTTATACGTGAACAAACTACTGCCCTCAAAAGAAATCACATTGAGGATAATATCCCGTAAATCTTTTCTTGAAGACGTAATGATAACGCCTCAGTAAGGTGGATTACGTATGATAAAGCATCTAAGTTAAGTCTACTAGACATCATTGTCGTTTCCAACATTGTGGTTGGAAAAGACATAGACGGCGAAAAAGAATATTTCCAGTCTTTAACCACGCCGTCTAGACGCATATGAACTCTCGATATGCCCTGCTCTGCCAAAATAAATTATTCGTATAAATGATAAAACGGCAGAAATGAGCATTGCAGACAAGAAACTAAACTATCATGCTTAGTAGCAGGCTTATATGCATATATAGTGTCGAAAAATAAAACACATGTTCTAATGACATTATTGGACTGTGTCGGTAAGTCAGGGACAATGTCCCTGAACCGATCCAAAATTCCGTGTCCAATGACGCTATAAGTCTCTTATCCAACATCGCAGCAATGTAGTCCAAAATAACAATCACTGGAAGATAATGCCAGAAGATATGAATGGCAGCTTCCGATGCAACGAAAGGGAAAACTTGAAATCTTTCGAATCCCTTTCGCCATCCTGTCGGACCCTATAAAGCGTTCGGTCGTCTGTACCTGATGCAACCGCGGACCGCACCGACCCAGCGCCGTCAGATAATTCCTGATTCGACTAAGAAACTGTCGATTGCTGGGATGCTGAGAAACAACTGTGCTATCTCGGATGGCACGTCCGTCACTGAGGCCTGAGGAGAAGCGGTCCTACAATGCATTGCCGCTGGAAGCTCCGTGATCGACACCCCGTGCATACTACCAATATGCGAGTGAACGGAGTGTATAGGCCTCGTGTCCCTTGGCTACCGGATGGCATGACCTATTCGCCGTGGAATCACTGAATGACGAAACTGATCGGATACTCGAGGCCACGTAGCCAATGTGCGGTCGTGTGCCCTGCTGTGAGGATGAGGAAGCATTATCGACATGTCTCTCGGACTGTCAATATAACGGAGCGTCCCGACCGACAGACATATGCTCCGAATGTAAAATATCTGAACCACAACGTGCGGTCCCCTATGTTGTTGGACGAGAGAGGGACCTCTCTCACTCACAGCCCGGACGGACCTGGACAAGCCAGGAACCGGACTAACAGGCTTCCTCCGATCTGTCCTCAATCCGCCGTCACTGGGTGAGTACTAAAGTAATTATAGTGCTCGCATCACCCAAATCTCCTTCCTGGACCGCAACGGACGAACCCGGCAGCCGAACCATTCGATGAATGTACGCTACACCGGGTGAGCTAGCGAATGTCACTCCGTCGATCCTACAAGGGATCTCTTAGGCGATAGACATATTCCATGAGCACTTATTGCCGCTAGCTCTTCATTAACTATGACGACAGAGGCACACTTTTGAAAGACATCTCCGTAATTTTGCGAACAAGAAACCAGAAATGCTTGGTTATACCAAGCATATAATAATATATATATAGCGTCGTTCAATAATTCGAAAGTTTGTGTGACATTATTGGACTATGTCGGAACTGAGGGACGATGTCCCTGAACCGAACCAAAAATTTCTAAGTCCACCGACGCTATCAGTTTCTTATCCGGCATCGCAGCATTCTGGTCCGACGAAAGAAGCTGTAGAAGATCAAGTCAGATGACATACACAACAGCATATGTTGTTCCGAAAGGGAAAGCTCGAAATCCTCCGAATCCCTTTCGGTATCCCGTCGGACCGGATGAAATTTTCGGACGTCCGTACCCGCTTCCGCGGAGCGTCCCGACCCAGCATCGTCGGATAAAAAATATGCGACAGATTCAGTTGATGCTGGGATGCTGCGATAAGCTGTGCTATTTAGGAAAGCATGTCCGTTCCCGAGGCCTGTGCAGTAGCGGTCTTACGATGCATTGCCGCCGGAAGCTCCCTGTACGTTGACTCCCGCACACTTTCCTATGCGAACGTCCGGAGTCTGCAGGCCTCGTGTCCCTGGCTACCGGATGGTGTGACCTGGTCGCCGATGATTCTCTGACTGGCGAAGCTGACTGGATATCCGAGGTCACGTAGCCAAGAGCGGTCGTGTGCGCTACCATGAGAATGAGGAAGCCTTATTGACAGTCTCTCCGGACTGACTATATGTCGGAGCGTCCCGAGCGACGAACGTATGCTCCGAATGCGAAACATTTTGTACCACAACATCTGGGGCCAGATGTTGTTGTACGAGAGAGGGGCCTCTCTCGCTCGCCGTCCGGATGGACCAGAACGAGCTATGAACCGGACTAAAAGGCTTTCTCCGTTCTCCCTCTAATCCGCCGTCACTGGGTGTGCATTTGGTTGATTTATAGTGCTCGCATCACCCCAAAACTCCTTCTAGACCGCAACGGACGAACCCGGCTGCCGAACCATTCGATGAATGGACGCTACACCGGGCGAGCTAGCGGACGTCAAAGGCCGTCGAACCTACTAGGGTCCTCTTAGGCAATTGGCGTATTTACATGAGCACTTTTCCGCTAGCCCTTCATTAATTGTGACGACGGAGGCACACTGTTGGAAGACATCACAGATACATCACCCTAATCTTGATCGTCTGAAATAGAAATTGATAAAGTAGAGTGACCCTGCAGGGAAAGGACCGGAATGTCCAATTCCCCACTAACATACCATGACATACGCTTCCCATGTTGTCATCGAAATCATATGATACAGAACAGGAGTTAATGCGAGTACACTGACCACATATAGAATGATTATAAAAGTCAGAGAAAGACTTCCTCTTATTACAATTGATCAAAATCCTTTCAATGTGAAAAGAAAACAAAGTCCTGGTACTCGCACCAACCCCTGACAATCAAAATACATAATAATAATATGATCCATTAATATAGAAAAAATAATTGAAATCAAAATATTTTGAAAAAATATTTTTTTCAGAACAGCCCAAGTTTCTGAAAAAGTAACGTTGAGCCCCAATGGATCCCAAGCCTAAGTGTGGACAAAAATTTTAAAAATATTTTAAACAATTTATTCAACACTTACGAACAATAATAATGTATCTAGTTATGATTAAAATAACATCAAGATATTATTTTCAAGAAATCCCCCCCTCACACAGAGGGCTGTTGTAAATGTAAACAATGAGTGTAAAAACACTAAAATAAGACTCCAGGCACCCAGGCCCGAAATCAGTTACCAAAAATACACTATCTGATGCAAAACAGAGACTTCCAGGGAAGAAACTGCAGAACATCAGATGGTAGATGAAAACACAATGCCTAACCACCCGTAGGTGAAGACGTAAACATGGGGAAAAGAACAGAATTCATTCTGTTATCAGCTAAAACTCCCAAGAAATTTTAGTAATAATAATTACAGAAACTATGCCAAAAGCATGGGAGAATAGCAAGAGGGGACTTAAAGGAAAGGGAGAGAGGAAAACACTGAAAAATCAGTGTAACTAAATAACAAGAATGACAACAAAATGGCTGCTGCCTCGAAAATAGGTAACTTAACATAATTTCATTAAAAAATTTTAAGTTACAGCCCTGATAATATTCTGTCACACATTTTTCCTCTCCTCCTTCTCTATCCTCCTTAGAATCACCATTTCACTAATATTTATGTGTCTGGCATCATTTAAACTGAGATTTACAAGCACAAAGATCAGTCAGATGTTAACTGATGAAGGGCCAAACTTAGAATGATTAATGGCGCCAATTTCGGAACGTCCTTGACACTGCGCATGCGCAGTAGAGGTGAAGTGTGGAGGGCCATTCAGGACATGTTTTCTTTGGTTTTAGATGTAAATTTTGGGGATTGGGGGGCAAAATTTGTGTTTGGCCCTATATTTTAAGAGTTAGCACCAGCTATGTCTGGGTCATTGGTACAGTATAAAAATATTATAAATTTAAAGTAATGTGTATATTTTTTATACTTACCAATGGCCCAGATTAGCTGGTGCAAACTCAAAATTATCAAGGGCCAAACACAAATATTGCCCCCCAATCCCCAAAATTTGCTTGCAAAACCCAACATTAAAAGTCCTATCTGGCCCTCCATACTTTTACGCTCCGCGCATGCGCTGCCCTCAGGAAGTGACTGGAATTGGCTCCAACATCATTCTTTGTAGAAAAGAGTACTACATAATAACTCAGCGGGGAGTTATGAGCGCCAACTCATGGGAGGGCCATACACGTCTGGGCCATTGGTAAATATAAAAAATATATAAATTACTTTAAATTTATCATATTTTTATACTATAAACCACTGGCCCAGACTAGCTGAATCGTAAAAAGGCAGAGGGCCTAGGACTTCAGAATTAGTAGACCAACATAGTTCCAAGCCTGTAATCCAAGGTGAAAGGAAACTAAATTTAAAAGGAATTACATGTATGTCTCTCTATACAGTAACAGAGAGGACATATCATAATTAAGGAGCCAAATTCAAATAATTCCGTACACTAGCATGAAGACTATGCTAATTGGATGTAACAAGTTCCCAATTTTTAAGACTAGTCTGGACAAAGTCCCAAAAATTAGGATGGCGTATTTGAGAATGAGAGGTTATCCCCCACATACGCCATATACAAAAAAACACAAGCTGTATCCAGGATATCATCTACAGACAAAACAGCTTCACTCATAGTTACACGCTTATCAAGCTGGAGGAGAGGTAAAAAAATCACTCCCCCCCCCACTCCCTTTTTGAAGGAATCGTCTTCAAAAACAAAGAGGGGGAGCACTCTGGAATCAGAAAAAGCGGTACCAAATAACAATATATATTTGTCGAACAGGCACCCAGGTATTAATTATTATTAATAAATTGGTGCTTAATGCCACTTCAGAAGCTAAGGCTATCGTGGCGATCCCGGTAATTAATATCGCCCACTTGAAACGTATATGTAACGGAGTCCGCATACGCAGATAGGTCAAAAACCGGTGATATAATATATAACACACACATGTCCAATAGAATCATAATGGATGATCTCTGGAGAGTAAACACACTTCCGAGGTAACCCACAAGCGACCCCATTCAGTTATAATAAATAACACTTCTAGACGTGTTCTATCCGATATCTATGCTTCCAGAAATGTGCAAATATACAAGAGTGTAAAGACAAGTTGTATTCAATTGGGTACCGAAATTAATAGAAACCTGGATTTAGAAATGGAACGAGCTATGATTAACAGACTCATCACAGACTGCCCCGAAATAATTCATCGTTTCTAGGGTCCATAACATAGAATAATGCGTCTGCCTAATAATGCATTTATTATGCGTGTGAGCATTGAAATCCTGTATGTAATCATTTGAATATCAGTTAACTGACTAGACAGCCTTAGAGGCACCCCAAGGCTAGCAATTTATTAATGATGAATCATATGCTCGTATATGACATATAGACGAACAACCACAGGAAACCAACCAACTAAAAAGTGGATGTGCCCATGAGGTCGCCATAGAACACGACCCAGCTGCCAATCGAGAAGTCATGAAATGCAGGTATATACTTAAATGCATACAAGGCTTACGGGAAGAAAACTACATCTTGCCCGGTAATCGCCTTTTAACACATTGACAGTGGGGAGGGGGTGGGTGGGGGGTGGAGGGGGGTGGGGGGTCGAATTCATATCGAACCACCCTCACCCGCATTACTTGCTTCGTTCTTGTGTTAGTCATCAAATAGTATAGGAACCGCAAGGCTCCCTCATGTCTTACGGACTCCATAATGCCACTAAGGGCGGAGAAGGATGTGATGAACAAATACACCGTATTTACATAATAACTCACACCAAACCATACCGGTTTGAAGAGAGTAACCTCCTCTAACAAATGGTATCATGTCCGATAGGACAAGTAACTCAGCCAAGATGAAGCAGCTAAAGGTCTTCCTGTCCGTGAAGACCATTAAAAACTGATAAGTGTGGCCCTAGAAGCTCATCAGGGAGACTTACAACGTTAGCCATAGCTTATAAATCTTCATCTATGTGAGGACAGATATATCGTGTAAGTTGCGACCCTGAAGGCTCACTTAATGGAGACTTACAGTTATCGTCGTGCAAGGTAGGAAATGAAGAGCCGCTATATAAACAGCCCTGAATTCCCAAAGAGACCGCAGTCCCAAGAGATAATAAATTCAGTTATGCCACAGCAAAATACTGAAAAAATCTCACTCAAGATTTTAGCTAGGCTACTATGGTGCAACAATAAGACTCAAGTCTATGACACCTAGGAAAAACAAACCGAAAAGCACAGTATCTTTTTTGGTTGTAATCCCAAATGACAGCGGACACAGCCTAACCGATGAGACCGCTGTAACCGTACGGAAGGCTACTATGGCATCCACAGTGACATAATTGTCTTGACGCCAAGACATATCTCAGCCTATCTTTGCACTATCCATCCGGATTCAGGTCGAGAAACAGGTGATAATAAAAAACTGCAGAATAATTTCGATGACGTCTAATGCTTTTCTATAATAGGTAAGCTTATACCTCCAGAAGGAAAGCCTCTCTTGGAAGATCTGTCTAACAAGTAGTCTTGTAAGCGGAGCTTGCTCGGGATGATAGCTGTAGGCCTGCCGAGACTACATTCTCATCCACTAATCTTCCGCAATTTATCCACTTTTGCGAGGTTTGTAACCTGCCGCCAAGTGGCAAGCAACCGAAATCTATTCTCGACGACCTCAATTAATCCCTTCAATAAGAGAGCCTTTACCTCTAATAGGAGCGACTCTCTTTGAAAGGAATTTCCATGATTAACGTCCAGTTTCTCGTGAAGTTGATAATCCTCCATCAACTGGCAAGCAATAGAGGTCATGTCCATCATCTGTACGACTTACGATGCTTACAGGAGGAGAAACTACGTCCTCCCCGCAAAGAAGCTCGTCTCGTCGACCTCAATTGTTCCCTTCAATAAGAGAGCCTTTACCTCCACTAGAAGCGACTCTCTTTGAAAGGAACTTCCGTGATTAACGTCGAGTTTCTCATGAAGTTGATAATCCTCCGTAAACTGGCAAGCAATAGAGGTCATGTCCATCACCTGTATGACTTACAATGCTTACTACGTCCTCCCCACAAAGAAGCTTGTCTCGTCGACCTCAACTGTTCCCTTCAATAAAAGAGCCTTCACCTTCACAAGAAGTGACTCTCTTTGAATCGTCAGCCTAGGGGTGTCTGATCCATAGCCTTGATCAGACCTATACCCCTTTCCCCGAGTCGCTATAATGACAACTTTCAGAGTAAATATAAGAGGGTTATTGTACCCTCGCGAGACATTCTCATGATGCTTTCTTAGAAGCAGAACGGCCTCGTTTACCCCGGTCTGCTGAAGTGTGTTGATGAGACAGCAACTTCAATAGCAGAGCACTGAAGCTTCTTGTAGCCTGCACATATATCAATGCAAGCTTATCGTCAAATAGTATATTTCTGGTAACCGGAGCGACTCAGAGAGAGCTTTCCACCTTGTCATATATAAGTGATGACGACGCAAGGGCAGTATCATGTCTTACCAACTCCAAATTCACTGTCCGTGCGGAGTTGTACGTGGCATCCATGACTGCCCTGGAAAGAACTCTTAGCGAGGAACCACGTCCTCATATTTCTTTCCATTGAGACGTTGCACCATAGCTCTGGTAAGGTGATCTGCTTAGGACATTGCGCCCAGATTTGCTCTTTTCAATGAAACAGCACATTCCATTATTTCCGAGCATATATTAAATGATGCAGGTAGGGACATATTTTCATCCCCGGCCTGCTCATCTAAACGCAGACTTATTCAGATGGAACAAAATTCTTTAAGAGCTGAAGACTTTTCAAAGTCTTAAAGTGCCCTCTGTGAGAGATGGAGACTCACACTCCGTATCCCTCTCACCATCCAAATGTTCCATCTGCAAATATGGCCAACTCCATCCAACTAAATGGATGACTGGACCAATGCAGCACCGACTGACAGCTCACCATCGGAGTCTGTTAAACAGTAGTACGACTAGCTATCAACCCAAACCTGCGAAGTCAGATAGCTAGTCTGTGGACAACACGCTTCATTAATGAAGCAAGGGAAGATGCCATAGCTGCCACTGAATCTGGCTGCAGTGTGGAAGAAGCGTCCCGAACCACAAGAGCGAACGGGCGTCCCAACTTACTAAAGTTTCTCGCAACAAAAACAGTCGACCCTGACTGCGGACGGAAAGGAGAAGGTTCTCCAGCTCGCAGTCTGCTCCAAACCTCGCCGAGCATTCCATTAGAAACTTTTAGGCATCTATCCTTTATCATGCATATCCATGGAAAAAGAGGAAGCCATAACCACAGCCGACCCCGGCTGAAGTGCGGGAGAAGCATCCCGACTCATCACATAAGACGGATGCTTCTCCTCATTGAAGTTTCTTACAACACAAAACAGTCGTCCCCGACTGCTTACAGGATGAAAAACGCTCTGTACTGTCGACCTGTCCCCAGATCTCGTAGAGTATTCTACTTAGAAACTTCTAGGCTTAATCCTCTTTCGTGTGCTTCCATGTAAGTAGAAGAAGCCATAACTGCCGCCGCCCCCCGCCTGCAGTGTGAAAGGAACATTTTGATGCGTGTTCCGACACAATAAGGTTTCTCACAACGGACACAGTCGGCCCCGTCTGTTAACGGGACGGAGAGGGTTCTCCAAGCAGTGATCTGACCCCAGATCAAGCCGAGCGGCCCATAGAGAAACTTCTGGCTTCTACTACATGCACAATTGACCGGACCGAACCCAGCACCATTCGACAGCTCACACTGGAGTCTGCGGGAGGCTGCTCTTGCATTAGCTGGGATGCTACTAATAGCTGCGCAACTGTGACAGCAAGTCCGTTCCCAAGGCTTGAGGAGCAGCAGTTTTTTGTTTATCCCACCGCTTGCTGCTCCTAGGACGAAGATCCGGAGATAGATCTCTTCTCTGAGCATCCCGTTGATTGATGCCTCGGATCGCTAGCTATCAGATGTCCAACTTCAAGGGCAAAGAAAGGCTCCATCTTCGAGCAGCTGACTGGTTATCTGAAGTCGGGTAGCTAGCCTGCAGTCGTGTGTGCTTTAATAACGTAGTGGAGGAAGCCGTGACTGAAGCCGAACCCGGCTGCTGACTAGACGGAGTGCCCCGAGCGGTGGGTGGACGTATGCTCCATCTCGTGCAAGTGTCCAACCAGAAAAGTTAAAAAATTTATAGTAATTTATATATTTTTTATACTTACCAATGACCCAGACATAGCTGGTGCTAACTCTTAAAATATAGGGCCAAACACAAATTTTGCCCCCCAATCCCCAAAATTTGCATCTAAAACCAAAGAAAACATGTCCTGAATGGCCCGCCACACTTCACCTCTACTGCGCATGCGCAGTGTCAAGGACGTTCCGAAATTGGCGCCATTAATCATTCTAATAACCAGTGCCTGGTAAGCACTATGTACTCAGCGGGGAGGTAAGAGTTCCCAACTCCTGGGAGGGCCATCCCCATCTGGGTCATTGGTAAGTATAAAAAATATATAAATTACTATAAATTTTTTAACATTTTTATACTGTACCAATGACCCAGACATAGCTGAATAGTAAAAAGGCTGGAGGGCCAAGGACATAGAGCAAGATGGAATACGCTCAAATATATAAAATAGAGTCATCCCCTCTAGGGAAAAAGAAGTATTAGGCCTTATATGTATCTTTCTTATTTATGATAAATTAGAAAGATACAACACCTTCCAAAATTGAGCATCATACATCCATGTACTCTATTAATATCTAGTATAATCCTTATACTAATAATTTTTAAAGTAAGCCAATAAATAAAGTAAGTCTAGAGAATAGAGACTCTTTATACTCCTTAAAAGTGTCTGAGGATTGTATAATCATGTCCGTTGACACGTGCTATACTTTAAAAACTAAGACTTGAATGAATTTTTAAAACAAACTTCTCACTAAACAACCATCCCAATAACAGCTCAGAATTACTAACTCCGGAGGAGGTATCCCCTTGTTTTCATAGTAAAACAGGTGACCCAAGGGAACACCCTCCTCCCCCCCCTTTTTCTTGCTCTGGGTCAAATAGCCCAGAGCGAAGAGGGCAGCAGAACGGAGTCACTGCTGAAACCGACAGCCTACCTAGCTATAGTAGCAACTGTTAAGTGAATGACATTCTGAGCAGTAGATAAAAGACCTAACAATAGAGGCCTCCAGAAATGGACTCAATATTTCTGAGATAAAAATTCATGAATGTGGATGGCTGAGCGCAATGAGCAGCCTTCAAAAATCTATAATAGCGACACTATTAATGTAAGCCCAAGATGTAGAAGAACTCTTACTTCATGAGCCGAAATCTCAAACACAACTGCTGAGTCAAAGATATACCATAAGCAGTATCGATAGTTAATTGAATCCATTAGCAATAGAATGGAGCGTAACGTCCTTCTATTAGGCATCAAAGACAGAAGAAGCTTACGCCCGTAGTAATAAACAGATATCTGTTTATAAATACATAAACTCTAACCGGACAGAGTAAAGGCCTATGCCCGTATGATGACGGAAGGACCTTAATAACAATAGGTTCCGGATATTAATTAGGAGCCTAACTCTTATGCAAAAATCCAACCTAAATAGTAAAGGAAGTAGTGATTTGAAAATATGAAAGTGAAAATCATCCACCGATAGCGCATGAAACTCAGACTCTTCAGTAAAAGAGAAGCCAACAGAATTACTGTCTAAAAGGTCAGAATTTGAAAACTACTGTTTCCAGAGGCTCAAATCATTACTTAGCTAAATAAGAACCGAAGTTAAATTCCATATAGGAATTTAATCTAATGATTCTAAGTCTATTTATCAAAAAGTTACTAACTGACTTAGATAAAGAGACATAAGACTCAATTGTAAACTATCATAGAGTGCATAGGTATGAGGTAACATAAACCTATAACCTTAATAATAACAGACTGCATTAGATCTTGTCAAACAAGTATACTAAAAAGTTGCAATGACTTGTATGGAGGGATCAACAATATCAACATAGCGATCCCTACACCAACGACGGAAGAGCCTCCACTTTAGCCGCATAGAATAGCGAAGAAGAGGTTCTCCTATAGTAAGAAATCGCGTCCAAAGCTCGTCCAGTACAATGCTTACAATGCAATAAGGACCACACATGATATACGTGAAGGTTGCGACCTTGCGGGTTGTGATAAAGATGACACGATTTTACCCAGCGAAAAAAGATCCTCTCATTGAGGAAGATTTCGCGTTAAGTCCCACAGTAGACATCAGAGTAAATTTACCCATGGTCTCTGTGAAGACAGAGATGCTATCAACAGACATGTATTGTGGTTGTTTATCTATTAGATCAATAGAGCGTTAACAACATTAGCTCAGAGATCCGGACAAGCAAACACATACGTCTGCAATTGACAAGCAAGTTGTGTCGTAAATAAATTATCATTGGGCGCTCCCATTGATAGCAAATCTGATTGAATACTTGTTTGTTCAGAGTCCATTCTGACGGCAACAAGCGACCCATAAGTGAACGGGAGTCCGGTAAAACAATCAGACGACCCGGAATATGACGGACCGAAACAGAACTTGGTGTACTATAACAAACAGAAGGATTCTTTCCATTAAATTGAATAACGGAAACGAATGAGTGCCTCCCTGGTTCCGGAGATACGCCACTACTGTCGAATTAACGGACAGGATTTGGACATGCGTTTCTGAATAATGTTCATCCAATGACATAAAGCAAGCCTAAAAAAACATTATTCCGCGGAAGATAAGTGCTTGCTTAGAGACTGCGGAACCCAAAGACTCTGGCACTTCGAATCCGTTGGGATCAATATTATATCCCAACCTGTTTGACTGGTAACCGTCATAATTATAAAACTCGGATCCGGCAACTGCAGTGGCACTCTCCGAGTCAACCACCGAATGTTTGCCCCAGTCTGAATCTCTTGCAACACTAGATAGACAAGAGAACGTGTAAATCGAGCAATTCATGGATTGCTGAAAAGTTGCCGTCGAAGAGAAGCTTCTCCGAGAACGAAGCGACTCTGAGAGAGTTCTTCACCTTACTATCCACGCGCGTGGATGTACCTAGGGCTGCATCATGTCTAACCAACTCCAATCAGCCACTGAAGGGCGGAGTTATACGTGAACAAACTACTACCCTCAAAAGAAATCACATTGAGGATAATATCCCGTAATTCTTTCTCTTGAAGACGTAATGATAATGCCTCAGTAAGGTGGATTACGTATGATAAAGCGTCTAAGTTAAGTCTATTAGACATCATTGTCGTTTCCAACATTGTGGTTGGAAAAGACATAGACGGCGAAAAAGAATATTTCCAGTCTTTAACCACGCCGTCTAGATGCATATGAACTCTCGGTATGCCCTGTTCTGCCAAAATAAATTATTCGTATAAATGATAAAAAGGCAGAAATGAGCATTGCGGACAAGAAACTAAACTATCATGCTTGGTAGCAGGCTTATATGTATATATAGCGTCGATAAATAATACACATGTTCTAATGACATTATTGGACTGTGTCGGTAAGTCAGGGACAATGTCCCTGAACCGATCCAAAATTCCGTGTCCAATGACGCTATAAGTCTCTTATCCAACATCGCAGCAATGTAGTCCGAAATAACAATCACTGGAAGATAATGCCGGAAGATAAGAATGGCAGCTTCCGATGCTACGAAAGGGAAAACTCAAAATCTTTCGAATCCCTTTCGCCATCCTGTCGGACCCTATAAAGCGTTCGGTCGTCCGTACCTGATGCAACCACGGACCGCACCGACCCAGCGCCGTCAGATAATTCCTGATTCGACTAAGAAACTGTCAATTGCTGGGATGCTGCGAAAAAACTGTGCTAACTCAGATAGCATGTCCGTCACTGAGGCCTGTGGAGAAGCGGTCCTACAATGCATTGCCGCTGGAAGCTACATGATCGTTACCCCGTGCATACTACTAATATGCGAGCGAACGGAGTGTATAGGCCTCGTGTCCCTTGGCTACCGGATGGCGTGACCTGTTCGCCGTGAAATCACTGAATGACGAAACTGATCGGATACTCGAGGTGACGTAGCCAATGTGCGGTCGTGTGCCATGCTGTGAGGATGAGGAAGCATTATCGACAGTCTCTCGGACTGTCAATATAACGGAGCGTCCCAACCGACGGACATATGCTCCGAATGTAAAATATCTGAACCACAACATGCGGTCTCCTATGTTGTTGGACGAGAGAGGGACCTCTCTCGCTCACAGCCCGGACGGACCTGGACAAGCCAGGAACCGGACTAACAGGCTTCCTCCGATCTGTCCTCAATCCGCCGTCACTGGGTGAGTACTAAAGTAATTATAGTGCTCGCATCACCCAAATCTCCTTCCTAGACCGCAACGGACGGACCCGGCAGCCGAACCATTCGATGAATGTACGCTACACCTGGTGAGCTAGCGAATGTCACTCCGTCGATCCTACAAGGGACCTCTTAGGCGATAGACATATTCCATGAGCACTTATTGCCGCTAGCTCTTCATTAACTATGACGACAGAGGCACACTTTTGAAAGACATCTCCGTAACTTTGCGAACAAGAAACCAGAAATGCTTGGTAATAGCAAGCATATAATAATAAATATATAGAGTCGTTCAATAATTCGAAAGTTTGTGTGACATTATTGGACTATGTCGGAACTGAGGGACGAAGTCCCTGAACCGAACCAAAATTTTCGAAGTCCACCGACGCTATCAGTTTCTTATCCGGCATCGCAGCATTCTGGTCCGACGAAAGAACCTGTAGAAGATCAAGTCAGATGACATACACAACATACACAACAGCATATGTTGTTCCGAAAGGGAAAGCTCGAAATCCTCCAAATCCCTTTCGGTATCCCGTCGGACCGGATGAAATTTCCGGACGTCCGTACCCGCTTCCGCGGAGCGTCCCGACCCAGCATCGTCAGATAAAACATATGCGACAGATTCAGTTGTTGCTGGGATGCTGCGATAAGCTGTGCTATTTAGGAAAGCACGTCCGTCCCCGAGGCCTGTGCAGTAGCGGTCTTACGATGCATTGCCGCCGGAAGCTCCCTGTACGTTGACTCCCGCACACTTTCCTATGCGAACGTCCGGAGTCTGCAGGCCTCGTGTCCCTGGCTACCGGATGGTGTGACCTGGTCGCCGATGATTCTCTGACTGGCAAAGCTGACTGGATATCCGAGGTCACGTAGCCAAGAGCGGTCGTGTGCGCTACCATGAGAATGAGGAAGCCTTATTGACAGTCTCTCCGGACTGACTATATGTCGGAGCGTCCCGAGCGACGGACGTATGCTCCGAATGCGAAACATTTTGTACCACAACATCTGGGGCCAGATGTTGTTGTACGAGAGAGGGGCCTCTCTCGCTCGCCGTCCGGATGGACCAGAACGAGCTATGAACCGGACTAAAAGGCTTCCTCCGTTCTCCCTCTAATCCGCCGTCACTGGGTGTGCATTTGGTTGATTTTTAGTGCTCGCATCACCCCAAAACTCCTTCTAGACCGCAACGGACGAACCCGGCTGCCGAACCATTCGATGAATGGACGCTACACCGGGCGAGCTAGCGGACGTCAAAGGCCGTCGAACCTACTAGGGTCCTCTTAGGCAATTGGCGTATTTACATGAGCACTTTTCCGCTAGCCCTTCATTAATTGTGACGACGGAGGCACACTGTTGGAAGACATCACAGATACATCACCCTAATCTTGATCGTCTGAAATAGAAATTGATAAAGTAGAGTGACCCTGCGGGGAAAGGACCGGAATGTCCAATTCCCCACTAACATACCGTGACATACGCTTCCCATGTTGTCATCGAAATTATATGATACAGAACAGGAGTTAATGCGAGTACACTGACCACATATAGAATGATTATAAAAGTCAGAGAAAGACTTCCTCTTATTACAATTGATCAAAATCCTTTCAATGTGAAAAGAAAACAAAGTCCTGGTACTCGCACCAACCCCTGACAATCAAAATACATAATAATAATATGATCCATTAATATAGAAAAAATAATTGAAATCAAAATATTTTGAAAAAATATTTTTTCAGAACAGCCCAAGTTTCTGAAAAAGTAACGTTGAGCCCCAATGGATCCCAAGCCTAAGTGTGGACAAAAATTTTAAAAATATTTTAAACAATTTATTCAACACTTACGAACAATAATAATGTATCTAGTTATGATTAAAATAACATCAAGATATTATTTTCAAGAAATCCCCCCCTCACACAGAGGGCTGTTGTAAATGTAAACAATGAGTGTAAAAACACTAAAATAAGACTCCAGGCACCCAGGCCCGAAATCAGTTACCAAAAATACACTATCTGATGCAAAACAGAGACTTCCAGGGAAGAAACTGCAGAACATCAGATGGTAGATGCAGAACACAACGCCTAACCACCCGTAGGTGAAGACGTAAACATGGGGAAAAGAACAGAATTCATTCTGTTATCAGCTAAAACTCCCAAGAAATTTTAGTAATAATAATTACAGAAACTATGCCAAAAGCATGGGAGAATAGCAAGAGGGGACTTAAAGGACAGGGAGAGAGGAAAACACTGAAAAATCAGTGTAACTAAATAACAAGAATGACAACAAAATGGCTGCTGCCTCGAAAATAGGTAACTTAACATAATTTCATTAAAAAATTTTAAGTTACAGCCCTGATAATATTCTGTCACACATTTTTCCTCTCCTCCTTCTCTATCCTCCTTAGAATCACCATTTCAATAATATTTATGTGTCTGGCATCATTTAAACTGAGATTTACAAGCACAAAGATCAGTCAGATGTTAACTGATGAAGGGCCAAACTTAGAATGATTAATGGCGCCAATTTCGGAACGTCCTTGACACTGCGCATGCGCAGTAGAGGTGAAGTGTGGAGGGCCATTCAGGACATGTTTTCTTTGGTTTTAGATGCAAATTTTGGGGATTGGGGGGCAAAATTTGTGTTTGGCCCTATATTTTAAGAGTTAGCACCAGCTATGTCTGGGTCATTGGTACAGTATAAAAATCTTCATTTTGGCTTGTGAAACGTAGCGGAGGAAGGCGTGAATGAAGCCGACAACTTGCTGCAGACTAGACAGAGCATCCTGAGCGGTGGGCGGACATATGTTCCAGCTCGTGCATTTGGACCCAAATGTTGTTAGGTTAGAGAGAGGCCTCTCCCACTCACGGTTTATTAGACCTCGTCGAGTACAAGAAACTTGCGGACTTCCTCCCTATTTCCGTCGTCGCTGGGTGAGCTTATTTATATTTAAGTGCTCGCTCTACCCACATCTACAGTTACTCAACTGCAATGGACTTACCCGGTGTCACGGCTCCCACGGACGGAGTAACCACTTCACCAGTCGAGCTAGCTGCTTGCAAGAGATTAAGAACACTAACTAGAGGCCTTATCCCTTGCCTGTCATGAGCACTGCAGCTAGCTCTATTTGCTCAATGGAGTGCGACGACGGTAGCACACTTGGATGGGTGTCAGAATATCATCACCATGTTCATGTTCCTCTGAAATAGAAACTGAAAAAATGAATGATAACGTGGTGAGAGGCCTGGCCTCAGAACCTCACCACCAACAACGTACCGCGACACCCGTCTACAACATTAGTCATCCCAGTGAACACAAGAATGACAAGAGTCTGCAGGAGTGCATCGACTAAAGTTGATATCAGTCCTCCAAACTCCACAACAAAATATATAATTAAGATACAAGAATAATAGCAATCAAAATTAAATTTAAAAAAACCCCTAAGTTCCCAATGGTCATCCCAATAGAGCCTAAGTGTGGATAAAATCCAAATTTATTGAGCTACACTACCGGAATATTAATCCTTGTATCCTACAGTAATTCTACAGTAATAGAATATAAAATACTACCTATATATGAGGACGTTGTCAAAGTAAACAACGTCAGTGAAAAAACCAGAAACAAGACATCAGGCACACAAAAAAGGCCCAAAGTCAGAAACCAATTTAAATGTTACCAGATGCAAAGCTAGATCTTCATAAAGAAAATGTGATACATCAGATAGAAGATGCAAGACTAAACGACCTAACACCCCTAGGTTGAGGACGTAATCATGGGGAAAGACAGAATAAATATTCTGTAATACATGTTAAACTCCCAGGAAATTTAATAAAAAATTTCAATAAAAAATAGCCAAAAAGCTTAAGAGTTTAACCGGAAGGGTTCTTGGAAGGATAGAGAAAGAATACTTAACAAACAGTGGAATAATCATTATCAAAAATGATGACGTCAGGCGTATGTCCCGAAAGTTAAAAAATTTATAGTAATTTATATATTTTTTATACTTACCAATGACCCAGACTTAGCTGGTGCTAACTCCACAAAAACCAGGGCCAAACACAAATTTTGCCCCCCAATCCCCAAAATTTGCATCCAAAACAAAAAGAAATCATGTCCTAAAGGACCTCCATAGTATGACTCTACTGCGCATGCGCAGTGACGCAGTCGTCCCGAAATTGGCGCCAAATATCATTCTTACTGGCAGTGCCTGGTCAGCGCTATGTACTCAGCGGGGAGGCAAGAGTTCCCAACTCAGGGAGGGCCATCCCCGTCTGGGTCATTGGTAAGTATAAAAAATATATAAATTACTATAAATTTTTTAACATTTTTATACTGTACCAATGACCCAGACTTAGCTGAATAGTAAACAGGCTGGAGGGCCTAGGACATAGAGGAAAATCCAATAAGCTCAATTATAAAATAAAGAGGTAACCCCTTAAGGAGAAAAGGAGTATTAGGCTTTACATGTATCTTTCTTATTTAATATTTAAATTAGAAAGATACACTACCCTTAATAATTGAGCACAATAACATTCATGTTCTCTATTAACATCCAGTATAACCCTTATACTAATTATTTTTAAAGCAAGCCAATAAATAAAGTAGTCCAGAGAATTGAGACTCTTTATAATCATTTAAAAGTGTCCGAGTATTGTATATTAAAGCCCGTTTGACACTTGACATATACAAATGCTTCACACCGAGCTACACTTTAAAAATAAGACATGAATGAAATTAAACATTAATATTACACTTTAAAACCATCCCGGAAGCGACTCAGAAATACTGTCTTGGAGGAGGCATTCCCTTGCTTTTCACTATAAAGCAGGTGACCTAAGGGAACACCCGCCCCCCCCCCCCCCCCCCTTCCCCTTGCCCTGGGTCAAATAGCCCAGAGCGAAGAGGGCAGTCGGACGGAGTCACTGCCGGAACAGAAAGCCTGCATAACTATAGTTGCAACTGTTTAGTGGACGACATTCTGAGCAACAGATAACGGACCTAAACAATGCAGGTCTCCAGAAATGGACTCAATATTTCTGAGATAAAAATTAGTAAATGTGGATGGCTGAGACCAATAAGCAGCCTTCATTAAATCTGTAATAGCAACACTATTAGCATAAGCCCAGGAAGTAGAAAGAGCTCTTACTTCATGAGCAGAAATCTTAAGCACAGACTGCTGAGAAGAAGATAAATCTTCATACGCAGTACGGATAGTTAACTGAATCCATCTAGCAATAGAATGGACTGAAATGTCCTTTCTATTAGGCATCAAAGACAGAAAGAAACGTTTCCGTCCCTTTCTGATGAACTGAGATCTCTGTTTATAGATACGTAGTGCTCTAACAGGACAGAGTAAAGGCCTACGCCCGTCTGAAGACGGAAGAGCCTTAATAACAATAGGTTCCGGATATTTATTAGGAGCCTGATTCTTAGCTAAAAAACCCACATTAGTAGTGAAGGTGATAGTGTTCCCAACACTACGATAATGAGAATCATCCACCGATAGTGCATGAAGCTCACTGACTCTTCTGGCAGAAGAGAAAGCTAAGAGAAAAGCTGTCTTATAAGATAAGAATTTGAAATCTACTGTCCCAAGAGGTTCAAATGGCTTTTCCTTCAATTTAAGGAGAACCCAAGCTAAATTCCACTTAGGAATTAATCTAAGAGTTCTGGGTCTATTTATCGAAAAGTTTCTAACCAATTTCGATAAAGAGACATTAGATCCAATTTGTAAACTATCATGAAGTGCATAGGTATCAGATAACATAGATCTATAACCCTTTATAGTAACAGGTTGCAGTTTGATTTCGTCAAACAAGTATACTAGAAAGTTAGCAATGTCTGGTATAGAGGGATCAAATATATCAACAGAATGATCCCTACACCAAGGACGGAAAACCTTCCACTTAACCGCATAGTTTAGCGAAGAGGAGGTCCTCCTACAGTTAGAAATCGCGTCCACTGCTCGTCCTGTAAAGTGCTTGCCATGCAAGAAGGACCGCACAACGGAAAAACGTGAAGGTTGAGACCTTGCGGGTTGTGATGTAGTTGGCGCGATTTCCCCTGCCAAAGAAGATCCTCTCGTGGAGGGAGCTTCCGCGGTAGGTCCCACAACAGACACCTGAGTAGATTTATCCACGGTCTCTGTGGCGACAGAGATGCTACCAACAGAATCTTGCATTGAGATTGTTTTATCTTTAGCAATACTTGTTGAATTAACGGCGCTGGAGGATACGCATATCCTATCATTCCGTCCCAAGGGATCGACAGAGCGTCTACTGCAAATGCTCTTGGATCCGGACACGGGGACACATACGTTTGCAACTGATTGTTGAGATGTGTCGCAAATAAGTCTATCATTGGCCGTTCCCATTGGTAGCAAATCTGATTGAATACTTGTTTGTTGAGAGTCCACTCCGACGGCAACAAGCGACCCTTTCGTGAAAGGGAGTCTGCTAGCACATTCAGACGACCCGGTATGTGACGGACCGAAAGAAGAACGTGATGTTCCAACGCAAACAGAAGGATTCTTTCCGTTAGATTGAACAACGGAACTGAATGAGTGCCTCCCTGATTCCGTATATACGCCACTACTGTCGTATTGTCGGATAGGATTTGGACATGAGCATCGTGAATAATGTCCATCCAGTGACGTAACGCAAGCCAAATTGACATCATTTCCTTGATGTTTATGTGCTTGCACAGGAATTGCGGATCCCAAAGACCCTGGCATCTCGAATCCGTTGGGATTAATGATGCACCCCAACCTGTTTGACTGGCATCCGTCATAATGGTAAAACTCGGATCCGGCAACTGCAGCGGAACTCCTTGAGTTAACCACTGAATGTTTGCCCAAGTCTGAATCTCTTGTTTCACTTGATCTGACAAGAGAACGTCTACATCGAGCGAATGAATTTTCACACTCCAATTCTGAGTCAGGAAAATTTGAAGAGGCCGTGTGCGTAGCCGTCCCATCGGAATGAGATCCGCGGCGGCTCCGCACAGACCTATCAGTCTCATAAATTCTCTCGCCGTGACTTTGTCTGTATTCAGACAATAGCGAGCGTAACAACTGACTAATTTCGCTCTGGTTAACGGCAGACGAACGAGATTGTTGTGCGTCTCGAAGCTCATTCCCAGATGAGTGAATGACTTGGACGGCACCAGATCCGACTTCTCCTCGTTTACTATGAAACCGAGACGTCGGAGCAATAGAAGAAGATTCTGAACATCGTTCTGAAGCGTTAACTCGTTGCCGTACCTCTGAAGAATGTCGTCCAGGTAGGCCGACGTTACCGCAGACGAATGAGCTCGGAAGTAGATCATTACCGAGTTCATTACCCGAGTGAAAGCCCAGGGTGCTAGATTCAATCCGAAGCACATGGCCCGGAACTGATACACCACTCCTAGGACTGCGAAGCGTAGATACTTTCGGAATGTCGGATGTACCATGACGTGAAAGTACGCATCTTTGAGATCTATGCTCGTTGCATAATCGTTCACCCGAATACTCGCTCTGACCGATCGAATCGTCTCCATATAAAACTTCGGAGCGACGATCAGCTTGTTTATCCAGCTCAAATCTATGACTGGACGGAACGAGCCGTCTGGTTTCGGAACCAGAAACAGATGGCTGTAGAATCCCAGCGATTCCTGGTTTTCTACGACCTCTACCGCGTTCTTCATTAAAAGAGACTGCACCTCTGATAGCAGAGCGTCTCTTTTCTGAAGGTTTGACGGAAGATGAGTCCACTTTGGACTTCGAGTTAATGGAGGCTTTCGTTTGAAGGATATCTTTAGACCTTCCGAAGTCACTCCTCTCACCCACGGGTCGTCCGTAATCGACGCCCACTCTTGAGAAAAACTCGACAACCTTCCGCCAACCGGAACGCGATAGAGGTTTAAGCCATCACCTCCTGGATCTGCGAGGCCTGCGGTAGGAGAAACCACGTCTTCCACGACCCGCACCTCGCCTCGTCGACCTCGGGGCGTCCGACCGATTGTCCCGGCCTGAAGGACGTCCCGAACGAGAGTCACTATCCTGACGGTCTCTCGAATAAGAGCTAGAGGACGCACCGGAACCTCTATAGGAACCTCTCTTGGGCGGATAAGACCCAGAAGTGCCCGCCTTATTCGTGTCTGTTGTATCCGACCTTTTAGGAGCGGATCTAAACAACAGAGAATCACTAGCTTTCTTTTTAATATTATCATAAATAGCGGAAAGCTTGCCGTCAAAGAGAAGATCTCCTGAGACCGAAGCGACTCTAAGAGAGTTCTTCACCTTAGAATCCACTAGTGTGGATGTAGACAGGGCTGCGTCACGTCTAACCAACTCCAGATTTGCCACTGAAAGGGCGGAGTTACACGTGGAATAAGCTACTGCCCTTGAAAGAAGTCTTAAGGAGGATTGTATATCCTGAAACTCTTCCCCTTGAAGACGCAGTGATAACGCCTTAGTAAGGTGATCTGCGTAAGATAAGGCATCTAAATTGGCTCTGTTAGACGCAATAGCTGTTTCCAACACTGCGGTTGGAATAGAAGCTGACGACGGTAATGATAGCTCTAAGTCTTCCGCCTCGTCGTCCATACGCAGAGGAACTCTCGGTATACCCTGACCTGCCGTGTCGAATTTATTCCTTGCATTAATGAAAGGCAGGTTGAGAGTATTTGCGGACAAGAAGCCTGCTTTCCCCGTCCTGGAAGCAAGTTTAAAAATAGCGTCGTTCAATAATTCAAATGTTCTTGCAACATTATTGGACTGCGACGGAAACTCGGGAGCGATGTCCCTGAACCGCTCGAAAAAATCAGAGTCCAATGACGCTATAATTCTCCTGTCCGGAAGCGCAGCAGTCTGGCCCGACGGAACAACTTGAGGAAGAAAGTGCCGGATGAAGTCCACGGCAGCTTTGTGTTGTTCCGAAAGGGATAGCTCCAATTCATCTGTATCCCTTTCACCATCCGGTCGGACCTCCCGATGTTCCCGGTCGTCCGCCCCCGATGCTTCGGCGGAGCGTACCGACCCAGCGGCGTCGGATAATTCTCGATCCGACACCGTTTCTGTCGGCTGCTGGGATGCTGCGATAAGCTGTGCTATCTGCACTAGAATGTCCGACGTCGAGACCTGCGGAGGAGCGGTCTTTCGCTGCTTCGCCGAGGGCAGCTCCGCATCAGATGGCTCCCGCATACTTTTCCTATGCGAACGTCCGGAGTCCATCGGTCTCGAATCCCTGGCTGCCGGATGGTGTGACCTGGTCGCCGAAGAATCCTTCATCGGCGAAGCTGGCAAAATATCGGAGGTCACGCAGCCAAGGTGCGGTCGTGTGCGCCGACGAGAAGAGGAAGCCTTAACAGTCTCTGCGGACTGCTTATACAACGGAGCGTCCCGAGCGACGGACGTATGCTCCGCTAAAGACACATTTTGTACCACAACATCTGGTCCCAGATGTTGTTGTACGAGAGAGGGGCCTCTCTCGCTCGCGGCCCGGCTGGACCTGGACGAGCTAGGAACCGGACTAAAAGGCTTCCTCCGTTCTCGTTCACTATCCGCCGTCACTGGGTGTGCATCTATTATTTTTATAGTGCTCGCATCACCCAAAATTTCCTCTTGGACCGCATCGGACGAACCCGGCTGCCGAACCATTCGGTGAATGGACGCTACACCGGGCGAGCTAGCGGACGACATTTGTCTAATCTCCATGAGCACTTTTGCCGCTAGCTCTGTATTTATTTGTGACGACGGACGCACACTTGAAGAAGATAACATGGAAACATCACCCTGTTCTGGTTCCTCTGAAATAGAAACTGAGAGAGTAGAGTGACCTTGTGGAGAAAGAGCCGGCATCGCTCTTTCTCCAGAAACAACATATCGTGACACACGTTTCCAATGTTTCTCATCCCAATGTTCACATACAGGACAGGGATTAATGCGAGAACACTGACTACAATTAATGCAATAATCATGAAAGTCAGAGGAAGATTTCTTCCTATTACAATTTGAACAAAGTCCCTTCATTGTGAAAGAACAACAATAAGTCCTAGTTACTCGCAAAAACCCCTGACACAAAGATACATAATAACATGATCCATTAATAAATGAAAAAACAATTGCAAAACAAAATAATTTTGAAAAAATATTTTTTCAGAGAAGCCCAAGTTGCTGAAAAGTAACGTTGAGCCCCGATGGATCCGATGGCAAAGTGTGGTCAAAAATTTTAAAATTATATAAAATAATTAATGAGACACTTTCGGATAATATAAATGTATCTTATAATGAGATAAACTACCACAAAGGCAAACAGCCCCCCTCAAAAAAGGCTGTTGCCAATGAAAACAAACAGTGTAAACACAGTAGAAAACATGACTCCAGGCACTGAAAAAACTGGCCCGGAATCAGTCATCAATTACACTCTATCTGATGCAAAACAGAGACTCCCAGGGGAGAATCTGCAGAACATCAGATGGAAGATGCAGAACACAAACGTTATACACCCATGGGTGAAAACGTAACTATGGGGAAAATAACAGAAAACATTCTGTAACCAAGCAACTCTCCCAGGGAATTTTTAGAAATGAAACTTCTCAAAAATATGCCAAAAGCATGGGAGAATTGCAAGGGGGGACTTTAGAAGGTTAGGGGAGAGGAAACACTGAATAAGCAGTGCAACAATTAGCAAGAATGACAACAAGAGGCGTTTGCCTCGAAAATAGGCAACTTAACATAATTTCAACAAAAAATTTCAAGTACAGCCCTGATTATTTTTTGCCACTTCTTTTTTCCTCTCCTCCTTCTATCCTCCTTAGAATCACATTTTCTCCAAGAATTACGTGTCTGGCATCCTTTAAACTGAGATTTACAAGCACAAAGATCAGTGAGATGTTGACTGATGAAGGGCCAAACAGAGAAAATGGGAAACATAAAATAATTTTATAATTATTATAAAGTTACAGACCTGAATGTCAAAAACCAAAGTTGAACATTTCCAACATCCAATAACAGCCTTGGATCCACCAATTCTTGCATTGATTTCTGTCTGGCATCCACAAAAAGGAGATTTTAAAGCACAGATGTCAGTTCATTGTTGCTGACTTTAGGGCCAAACAAAGAATGATGTTTGAGCCAATTCCGGTCACTTCCTGAGGGCTGTGCATGCGTGGAGAGTAAAAGTATGGAGGACCAAATAGGACTTTTAATTTTCAGTTTTGCAAGCAAATTTGGGGAATTGGGGGGGTTCAAAATTTGTGTTTGGCCCTTGATAACTTTGTGAGTTTGCACCAGCTAGTCTGGGCCACTGGTTTACAGTATAAAAATTAAAAATTTAAAATAATATTTATATTTTTTATACTTACCAATGGCCCAGACTTACCTGGTGTTAACTCAAAAATATCGAGGGCCAAACACAAATTTTGCCCCCCAAACCCCCCAAATTTGCATACAAAACCGAAAATTAGAAGTCCTATCTGGCCCTCCATACATTTACTCTCTGCGTATGCGCAGACGCCAGGAAGTGACCGGAATTGGCGCCAACATCATTCTTTGTAAAAGAGATATTAATAATAATTCAGGCAGGAGGTATGATTGCCCACTCATGGGAGGGCCATCTCCATCTGGGCCATTGGTAAGTATAAAAAATATAAATATTATTTTAAATTTTTAATATTTTTATACTATAACCCAATGGCCCAGACTTAGTTGAATCACAAAATGCGGAGGGCCTAGGACTTCCAAAATAGTAGATCAACATAGTTCCAATCCTGCAACCCATGATGAAAGGAAATTAGAATAATTAGGAATTACATGTAGGTCTGTCTGTACAGTAATAGAGGAGACATATCCTAAATAAGGAGCCCAATTTAAGTAATTCCTTATTCTAAGCATGAAGACAATGATAATTAGGATGGAACGAGTTCCTAAATTTTAAGGCTAGTCCGGACTAAGCCCCAAAAATTAGGATGGCGTATCTGAGAATGAGAGAAAATCCCCCACAAACATACGCCATACAATTAACACTTCAGCTGTATGCAGGATATAATTACAGATAAAACAGCTACCTTCATAGTTACATAGCCATCAAGCCAGAGAAGAGGTAAAAATCCCCCCACCCCTTTCTTTTGAAGGAATCTTCAAAAGAAAGAGGGGAGAGCTCTAGAATCAATAAGAGCAGTACCAAAAAACAATATAAATAATCGTCGAACAGGCACTCAGGTATTAATTCATGATTAATAAATGGTACTTAATGCCACTTCAGAAGTTAAGGCTATAGTGACGATCCTGGTAATTAATGTTGTCCGCTATATAATGTACACCGCAGACAGCGTACACAGATACGTCAAATGTCGGTGATATAAAATATAACATACACATGTCCAATTGAGCCACACTGAACAATCCCTGAAGAGAAAACACACCTCCGAGGTAACCCACAGGCGGCCTCTGTACAATAAATTCCAGTAACAACACTCTCCAACGTGTACTATCCAATATCTTCGACCATAAACACGTGAGAATATGCGATTTGAGTACTGACATAATAGAAACCTGGATCTAGAAATGGAAGTAGGTATGATTAACAGGCTCTAACATGGACCGCCCCGAAATAGATTATAATTTCAAGGTCCACAAAATACAATAAAGCGCTATCCTAATAATATAATGCGCGAGAGCATTAAAATCCAGCATGTAATCATCTGAATACCAGTTAACTGGTTATGCAGCCTCCAAGGTACTCAAAGAGTAGAAATTTAATTATGAAGATTTTTTAATAAGCGCTCGTATATAACAAATCAACAAATAATCACAGGAAACTAATCCAACTAAAAAGCGGATATGCCCATGAGGTCGCCATAGAACACGACCCAAATGCATAATATGTATGTATTAAATTATACGAGGCTTGCGGGAAGAAAACTACGTCTTGCCCAGTAATTGCCTCTAAACACATAGGGAGTGAATGTGTGTGTGTGTGTGTGGTGGTTGGGGTGTGGGGAGGGGGGGGGGATTCGAAGTCATATCGAAATCTCCTCATCCGCATTACTTAATCGTTCCTGTGCCAGTCATCAAATAATATAGGAACCGTGATGCTTCCCTCACCTCTAACCGACTCCGTTATGCCACTATGGGTGGAGAAGGTCATGAAGAACAAAACTTCCCCTGCAAAAGAAGGCCCTCTCGTGGAGGAAGCTTCTGGGGAGCATCCCCTAACAGACACTTGAGAAAGCTGATCCAAGGTTTCTGTGACGACAGAGGTGCTACTAGTAGGATTCACGAGACTGTTTAATCTTAAACGTAATCTACTGAATCAAATGAATTGGAGGATACGCATATCCTATCATCCATCCCCATAAATTCAGCAGAGCGTCAACTGCATGCGCTCAGTGATCTGGGCATGGAGACACAAAAGATGGAACTAATTGTTCTGGTGCGTCGCAAACTGAACTATCATGGGGCGATCCCACCGGTAGCAAAACTGTCCAAATACTCGCTTGTTGAGCGTCTAATGCAACAGGCGACCTTTCCGAGGAGCGAGTCTGCTAGTATGTTCAGACGACCCAGTATATGACGGATACAGAGATGGACATGATGAAATAGAAAAATCTTCGTTAGTTGGCATAACGGAAATGAATGGGTGTCGCCCTGGTTCCTGATGTACGCTACCATTATCAAGTTGTCCAACAATATCTGAACATGAGTGTCCGCTAATAATAGGCTTGCCGCGATTATGAAATTCCATAGTCGATTAATTAGAGCCCAAAATCGACGATTAGTCGACTTTTTTGACCACATTTTTTTAACAAAGGGTCAACTAAAACGAGATGGCTGAATGGTCCTAAAGGTAGGTATAACTGGGCGTGTGGCCGTGTATTTCAAATAACATGGTGACATAGTCAACGATCCATCATTCCCACATTATAAGGCTTGGTGAACGTCGGAATGAACGTTTCGTTGACTATATTCTGTTAAGTTGGTCGATCGTCTGCCATACCGTTAAACAGTAATACACCCTGATGCCCGAAATTCAGATGAAACATAACAGTGAGCAGCCAGAAGGAACTAGGCCTGATCTGAGGGAGAGGGATTTTACAACTTACAAGGACTCTTCTGCTGGACCCTGTAAGGGCACTAAGGATGTAAAAAGTCACACACACACACCCTCCCCTTCCGCACACACACTCACGATAATTTATCAATGGTGGGAAATGTTGTGATTTTCGATTTCCAACATGAAAGAGTGACCCAAGGGAGCTAACTCTAGTTTTGTGATTCAAAATACTGAAATTTCATCAAACGCAGCGAGTTTCATTTTGTGTTGTTCAAAATAAAAGATTTATGAGCAAAGAATGGTTATTGGAAATGATGTTGTTTAAAATACGGACATATTGTTGACATGACGAGAGCAGTAATACTTGAAAATAACTTTCATATTGTCCAAAAAAAAAAATCAGTGGGAGGTAATTACCGCAAACATTTCCGAATCGGACTTAGAAAAAAAACAATTTATTTGAGGGGGGGGGGGGGGGGGGGGGAGGGGGGCGGGGAGGGGGGGAGGGGCTGAGGCTGCCTCCTTTACCTCCATATGGTCTACTACTGTCGTTTATACATCCAGAAAAGTTCCCATCATGTATATACAGCGTGATCACATTCTGGCAAGGCAGTGGTGTCGTTATACATGCAGGGGTAAAAATAGGCGACTTTCAAATTTAAAGTCCATCAATCGACACGACCGACGCTTAGTCGACTTTTTGCATAGTCACGGCAAGCCTAGCTAATAATGTGAATCCATTGATGTAGCGCTAACAATAATGATATCATTCTTTGATGTTTGTGTGTTTCGCCAGGAACCAAGGGTCCCAAGACCTTCGAGTCTGTCAGACTCGGGGTCGTGCCCCCAAACAATTGACTCACATCCGTCAAAATCGTGAAAGCCGGATCTGGCAGCTGGAGCGGAACTCTCAGCGTTAACCACTAAATATCTGTCCAAATCTGGACCTTTTGTTTACCAGATCCGTTAAAACAATACTGGTCTTGAGCGAATGCGTTTTCACACTACAGTTCTAGATAAAGAATAACTGGAGGGGACGTGTGCATAAGCGACCCATCGGAATAATATCCGCAGCCGCTCGGCACAACCCCATCAGTTGCATAAAATCCCTCACTGTTAATGTGTCTGAGTGTAGACAAAAGCGAGCATAACAACTGACTAATTTTGTTCTGGGTAACGGACGACGAACCAGATTGTTGTGAGACATTACCGAGTTCATTATTTGAGTGAACGCCCAGCACGCTAGATTCAGACCGAAGCACATCACTCGGAACTGAAATACTATCCCTTGGACAACGAACCGTAGGTACTTTCTAAATGCCGGATATACCAGGACATGAAACAACAGATCCTTAGATCTATGCTTGCCGCATAGTCGATCACTTGAATGCTCGCTTTTACTGACTGAATGATTACCATAAATTAACTTTTAGAGCCATGATAAACTTGTTATCCAGCTCCAGTCTATTATCGATCAGAAGGAGCTCTCTGGCTTCAGTACGAGTAAAAGGTGACTGTAGAATCCTAGAGAATCTTGATTCTCAATGACCTCTATTACTTCATTGTCAAGAGAATGTTTACCTTCGATTGGAGAGACTCTTATGCAAGGATTTGACGGAAGCTTTGTCCATCACGGACATCAAGTTAGTGGTGGTTTCTCTCGGAAATATAGCCGTAGACCGTCGGAGACCACACTACTCGCCTACTGGTCTTCCATAACAGTTATCCAGTTTGATGTGAATCTTGATAACCATCCGCCAACTGCTATGCAATAGAGGTCCTAACCCTCACCTGTAGCACCTGCGAGGCCTACGGAAGGAGAAATTACGTTCCCCTCGCGAAGAGCCTCGAGACACCGGCTTAGGGGTGTCTGACCGGTAGTCTCGATCAGACCTACGCCCCCTATCCGAGTCGCTGTATTGATGATCCCTAGAGTAATTATAGGAGGGTTACCTATACCCTCGCGAGGAGTCCTTTTTAGACGATTTTCTGTTTAGGATGTCCTCCCTTACTCTTTTCTGCTGTTGTGGGTCGATTAGACGCCGACTTAAGGAGCAGAGTATAGATGCTTTTTTTTGTAGCTTGGTCATAAAACAATGAAAGCTTATCGTCAAAAACTTAGTGTCTGGATACCGGAGCGACCCATAGAGAGTTTTTCACCTTGTCATCTATTAAAGATGACGAGGCCAGGGCTCCGTCACGTCTGATTAACTCCAAATTAGCCACTGTTAAGACAGAGTTATACGTGATAAATATAATAGCCCTGGAAAGGACTCAAAGAGGTACGAACGTCCTCAAATTCCTTTCCTTAGAGACGTTGGGCCACAGTTCTTAAAGGTGATCTGCGTAAGACAGTGAGTCTAAATTCGCTCTGAATGGAGAATTGCTGTCTCAATTGTGTCCGAACGAATAGTAAATGACGAAGGTAAGGCCATAACTAGGTCCTTAGCTTGCTCATCCAAACGCATCCCCGTCCGTTATAAATGAACATAGTTCAACAATCGGTAAAATTACGGAAGATGATGACAAGAAACCGCCTTACTTCTTCCCACTGGAAAGTTGAATATGGCGTTGTCTAAATGGCCGAAGGCCTGCGACACCTGTCTAGACTTAACCGGAAAAGACAAGACCTCCTCTTTGTCCGGATGAAGTCAGCGTCCAACAACGCTAGCAGTTTCCTTCTAGTAGTCACAGCATTCTGATTCGCTGGAACAAATTCAGGGTAGTGTTGATGGATTAAATCCATCGCAACCATGTGTTGTTCTGAAAGGGAAGGGTAATCCTCCTCCGTATCCCTTTCACCATATGTCTGAATCAGTTGAAAATCACAGTCAGCGGCATCTGAACTTGCAGATGACTGGACCGACCCAGCACCATCTGACAGCTCAGGTTCTGAGACTGCCATGGGCTGCTTCTGCACTTGCTGGGATGCTGCGATGAGCTGCGCAATCTGCGACAGCAAGTCCGTTACAGAGGCCTGAGGAGCAGCGGTCTTCAGTTCCTGACCGCCGGCTGCTCCTGGGACAGTGTGTCCGAGACGACACCCCGATAAATGAGGCCTCATCTCCTTAGCTACTGAACAGTGCTACTTTCGAGTGGTCGCAGCATTCTGATTCTCAGGAATGTATTCAGGGAAGTATTGATGCATTAGATCCATTGCCACCCTGTGTTGTTCCGAAAGGGAAGGGTAATTCTCCTCAGATTAGACTCACGTTCATCGGCATCTGAACGCGCAGATGACTGGACCGACCCAGCACCATCCGACAGCTCAGGTTCTGAGACTGCCGTCGGCTGCTTTTGCACTTGCTGGGATGCTGCGATGAACTGCGCAATCTGTGACAGCAAGTCCATTATGGAGGCCTGAGGAGCAGCGGTCTTCTGTTGCTTGGCCGCCGGCTGCTTCTGGGACAGTGTGTCCGAGATGGCTCTTTTCTGCGGACGTCCCGATGAATGAGGCCTCGTCTCCTTGGCTACTGGATGGTGTGACTTCTTTGACAAAGAGTGGACCTTTCTCGGCGATGCAGGCTGGATATCAGAAGTCACGTAGCCAAGGTGCGGTCGTGTGTGCTTGGTAGACGTTGAAGAAGACGCCGACCCCAGCTGTGAATTGAACGGAGCGTCACGGACAGGAGGCGTGGAAGTATGCTCTGACTGACGCAAGTTCCGAACCACAACATCTGGCCCCAGATGTTGTTGTGAAAGAGAGAGAAGGGGCTCTCTTGCTCGCGATCCTTCATTCTGTATAACACGTTAAACTCCCAAGAAATTTTATAAAAAAAATGTCCATAAAACAAGCCAAAAAGCTTGAGTGTTTAACTGGGGGGGCTTCAAGGAAGGATAGGGAAGGAACACTTAACAAACAGTGGAAAAATCATTAGCAATAATGATGACGTCAGGCCCATGTCCCGAAATTGGGGAACATGAAATAATTTTTATCAATATTATAAAGTTACAGCCCTGAACGTTTCAGACTACCGTTTCTTCCTTCCTTCATCCTGTTGTGTCCTTGGATCCACCAAATTAACCACTGATTTGTGTCTGGCATCATTAAAACTGAGATTTAAATGCACAAGAGTCAGTTTGTTGTTATTAGACTGAGGGCCAAACAAAGAATGATGTTAGTGCCAATTCTGGTTACTTCCTGGCGTCTGCGCATGCGTGGAGAGTGAATGTATGGAGGGCCAGATAGGACTTCTAATTTTCAGTTTTGCATGCAAATTTTGGGGATGGGGGGGGGGGGGGCAAATTTTGTGTTTGGCCCTCGACATTTTTGAGTTAGCACCAGCTATGTCTGGGCCAGTGGGTTATAGAATAAAAATATATAGTCATGTTACAAATCACTTTTGAAAAATAATTTAGCACTCTACTAGTTGATTGTATGTAATTTTCAAACATCAAATAATTTATCATATAAATTTGCCGATTTCTGAATTCAATTTAATGTGAATGTGATGAATGTCATTTTATGTATTATTGTGGTATCAAAGGTTTCGGTTTCATTTTAAAAAAAAAAACCTGAAACCAACTCACAAAACTGATGAACCTCAGCTCTACAAGGAATCATAAATCATGATGATTATAGTCAGTATGGCATGAATCACCTGTTCACCTGACCTCAACAGCAGATTCCAGTATCAGGGTGTTCTTTCTGGAGCTAAAATATTTTAATTTGATGGAAACAAAATAGCTTATGTCCATTCATTATAATAAGCACAACAGGCTCATTCTGAGCAGAGAGCATACATGTATGTCATTGTATTGTTAAATGAAAGTGTCAATGACACTGTAGCTCAACTTTTTTAAGACATGTACATGTATAGTTTGTGACACAGCAATGACAAACATCTAGGTAATGACCTGATAACAAAGGTGCATGTAAAGTATTGTAACGGTCTGTACATAAATGCTGACCGTAGCCTGTAACAAATATATAGGTAAAGTATTGTAAAGGTGGGGTGACAGTTAGATGCTAAACTAAAAAAGAAATCTTTTGAGTCCCAGAGTGGGTCTGATTGAACCCAAAAATATTTGTTCTCATAGCATAGTGATAATAAAGGCACCCAAAAGCACTCGTTCCTGTCACAAGGTGATAACAAAGGTACCCCAAGAATTTTCGTAAAGATCGGTTCATAAATACAGACTCCAGCCCGAGCCGTATTGACATGTGCACTTACTGTGTATAGGTAGCACTGAATAAATCAAAGTTCATCTAATATGCATAATTTCTGCTCGAGAGAAAAACCTGTATTATATGTGATGTATTCCATGTTACTAAACATTCCCACAAAAATTTATTCAAATCAGAACTTTCATACAGAAGTTTTGTACAAAAAAACTGATCGCACTAATTTTGCTGGTGGCCATCTTGAATTTTGGACCGCACCCAAAAACACTCGTTCTCATCCCACGGTGATAATGAAGATACCCAAGAAGTTTCGTAAAGATCGGTTCATAAATACGACCTCTAGCCTGAGCCGTATAGAAGTTGTGCACAAAAAACTAATTGGATCTAATTTCGGTACAAAATGTCCACTGTCAGCCATCTTAAATTTTTGACTGCACCCAGAAACACAGGTTCTCATCCAACGCCGATGACAAAGGTACTCAAGAAGTTTCGTAAAGATTGGTTCAAAAATACGGCATCTAGCCCGAGCCGTATTGGCATTTGCAGTTACAGTGCTGAAAGTAACACTAAATAGATCAAAGTTAGTCTAATTGGCATAATTTATGCACGAGAAAAAAACCTGTATTATATGTGATGTATCCCATGGTACTAAACATTCATACAAAAAATTATTCAAATCAGAGCTTTCATATGGAAGTTCTGCACAAAAATCTGACTGTACCTAATTTTGTACAAAATGGCTGCCAGCGCCCGACTTGAATTTTGGACCGCACCCCAAAACACTCGTTCTCGTCCCACAGTGATAACTAGAGGTACTGTGAGCAAACTCACAAAGTGATACCCCCCCCCACGTCTGAAATGTATAAGTTAGATTATCTCCCCTTGGACATGTCAGAATGGAATTATATTGCTTCATGCACATCTTCATATGGAGTTCTTCCATTGTGTAAAGTTTCATGAAAATTCTTCAAACGGTTTAGGAGGAGTTGCGCTTACAAGGATGGACAGACGGTATAAGTTAATTATCTCCCCTTGGAAATATCAGAATGGAATTATATTGCTTCATGCACATCTTCATATGGAGTTCTTCCATTGTGTAAAGTTTCATGAAAATTCTTCAAACGGTTTAGGAGGAGTTGCGCTTACAAGGATGGACAGACGGTATAAGTTAGATTATCTCCCCTTGGAAATGTCCGAACGGAATTATATTGCTTCATGCACACCTTCATATGGAATTCTTCCATTGTGTGAGGTTTCATGAAAATTCTTCAAACGGTTCAGGAGGAGTTGCGCTTACAAGGATGGACAGACGGTATAAGTTAGATTATCTCCCCTTGGAAATGTCAGAACAGAATTATATTGCTTCATGCACATCTTCATATGGAGTTCTTCCATTGTGTAAAGTTTCATCAAAATTCTTCAAACGGTTTAGGAGGAGTTGCGCTTATAAGGATGGACAGACGGACAGACGGACAGATGGACAGACGGACGGACAGGGTGATTCCTATATACCCCCCAAACTTTGTTTGCGGGGGGTATAACAAAGGTACTCAAGAAGTTTCGTAGAGATTGGTTAAAAAATTGATGGCACGACGGACAGATAGTAGGACAGATGGACGACGGGCCATGACAATAACTCAAATTTGGCTTCGCCAAAGTTGAGCTAAAAACTATAAAAAGTCAGAGAATTTATAAGGTCTAAAAATGTTAAAAATCTGTTTCTCAAACCCTCCCGCATGGCACTTTTGGCTTACGCATGCTCTCTTTTTATAACCAATGCAATTTTAAGAAAATAAAAATTAAATGGTTTATGTCTGATAGTTTACTCTAGGCTTGCCACGATTATGAAATTCCAGTCGATTAATCAGAGCCCAAAATCAACGATTAGTCGACTTTTTCGACCACGTTTTTTTAACAAAGGGTCCACTAAAACGAGATGGCTGAATGGTCCTAAAGGTAGGTATAACCGGGCGCGTGGCCGTGTACATTTCAAATAACATGGTGACATAGTCAACGATCCATCATTCCCACATTATAAGGCTTGGTGAAAGTCGGAATGAACGTTTCGTTGACCATATTCTGTTAAGTTGGTCGATCGTCTGCCATACCGTTAAACAGTAAATACACCCTGACACCCGAAATTCAGATGAAACATAACAGGGAGCAGGCAGAAGGAACTAGGTCTGATCAGAGGGAGAGGGATTTTACAACTTACAAGGACTATTCTGCTGGATCCTGTAAGGGCACTAAGAATGTAAAAAGTCACACACACACACACCCCACCCCCTCCCCTTCCGCACACACACTCACGATAATTTATCAATGGTGGGAAACATTGTGATTTTTGTATTTCCAACACAAAAGAGTGAACCAAGGGAGCTAACTCTAGTTTTGAGATGCAAAATACTGAAATTTCATCAAACGCAGCGAGTTTCATTTCGTGTTGTTCAAAATAAAAGGTTTATGAGCAAAATACGAACATGATGTTGACATGACAAGAGCAGTAATACTTGAAAATAACCTTCATATTTTCCCCCCCAAAAAATCATTAAAGTGGGAGGTAATTTCCGCAAACATTTCCAAATCAGACTTAGAAAAATGAAGATTTATTTGAGGGGTGGGGGTGGGGGGGTGGGGGGGGGGGGGGGGGGTATGGTTTCTTGAGACCACCCTCCTTTATCTCCATATGGTCTACCACTGTCATTTATACATCCAGGAAAGTTCCCATCATGTATATACAGCGTGGTCACGTTCTGGCAAGGCAGTGGTGTCGTTATGCATGCAGGGGTAAAAAAAAGTTGACTTTCAAATTTAAAGTTGAGCAATCGGCACGACCGCCGATTAGTCGACTTTTTGCATAATCACGGCAAGCCTAGTTTACTCAAGTTAATAAAATTAATAAATTTGTCCCTTGAGTGCGACAAGGCTTGAGTGCAAAAAAAAAAAAAATGGGATGGCCAATACCCCTGCTGAAACTTCAGTAAATTAGGTTTGGTTGTTGTCAAAGGTTCGCCCAGACCTAACATATCTGATTTGTAAATTTCACTATTTCCTGGAGATGCACAGGAAATTATCTGTGTATATTTATTTATTTATTGGTGTTTAAGGTTACATTCAGCATCTAGAGCTATATCATGACTGCAACATAGGTATGAAGCCAAGATCAGCCAATCTTTTATTATGCCCATGCTGCCCACTTTGGAGGACTTCCACCCAAGGTGTTAGTTACTGGGTCCTATTTCAGTAGGAAAGCAGAACTTGTTTACCACAGTTAACAAGCATTGCACCACTTTCTGGGGTTTCCATGAGGGAATCATCTATGTAATGAACTTTTGTTGGCAACTTACCTGCTATATACACATGACCTTCTTCACCAAGTAAAATATTCCCTGCTTTAATATCACTGAAAAAGGAAACAAAAAGCTACAGTAAAAAAAAATGCCTTTCTGCAAAGATCTCAAAATTCAATCCTCAAAATAAATTAATCTACAAAATACCATTCAGATCTTTATGTAACATAATTAACCCTCTGCACACTGATGTTGAAAAATGGAAATTACAAGCGGCAAGTTTTTCCCACAATGCTTTTCCCAATGAGATCTGTCAAACAGGATTGAATTGGTTAAATTTCTAGCCGCATTATGGGAAAAATTTGTATCTTGTAATTTTGATATTTGAACATCAGTGTGGAGATGGTTAACAGGTAGAGTGCTGGAAGCCCATATTTGGGCTTTATTCTGAAGTGCCAGTGCCACAATTTAAAGGCTTCATATTCTGTGGGTATGCTTCATATTATCTTTGATGTGATATTATTTTATCTGTTAGGATTTGCCTTGTTACAATTTAGTGATGAACCGATTATCAAAACTTGCTATGAACCGATTACCAATTATTTCTCTGCCAATTATGAGGATTTCGGTGCCGATACTGATGTTTGAAATAGGACCCAGAAGAAAATCTGTTAATGCCTGTTATCCTGCAGAATTTCATTGATAAATCACCAATTACAAAAGCTTAATAACACATAAGTTCTCAGAGTATGCATGTTTAGTGCTGGGCAATATTAGCCAAAATAATATTTGCATTTTTGGGAGTTGGGGTGGGGGAAGATCGTTATAAAGTATACAATTACACGTTATTGTTCTCTTGTGATGATTGTGTGTTATTCTGGTAAATAGTGTTAATACGGTTTTGTGTAATAATACAATACACTTGGCTGTATTAACCAGGAAGATACTGAGCACACATACTTTGTATCTTACTTGAATAATAACGTTGATGTTAATGTGTGTTGTGAAGTTACATGGTGCATTGTTTACAGACATCCACGCGATGTCAGAATATATTATTTAATGTTCAGTTGGAGAGAAACATCAAGGGAGATAACTGACTTAAAAAATGAGCTTGACAAACTGAAAATGTGTTTGTGACAGTCATGCGACTTACATGTTGCAAAACAATAATCTACCATCGAAAAAAGAGTGTTTTTAGTTTTTCTCCAATTTTAATTTCTTATTGTATTGTGATGCTTGCATCATGAAGTACTACAGACCAGAGGCTGAGAGCATTTTATTTATACATGTATCCAATGCAACGTTGTACAACACCATGATTGAAGACCGGTGACTTCGTTCAGCAGGGAATAGAGGCAATCTCATACCGATTGCAGATGGTAAATTCCATAATATCTCGGCTCTGCAAATCCCTAAATATTCTGATATGCACTACACACATTTTTAATGGGGAAACTTTATTGAAATGGCCAGATATCAAAGAGATTTTAATAGTCAGTGTTAAATGTAGAATAACTGGAAACTGCTGGTTTTTAACTGCCGATGCCCCATAACAGGCCGGTTCCGATTGCAGATTCCTATTATCGGTTCATCACTATTACAATTTATGGGAGAGTGCCCACTGGCACTCTCCCATAAATTGTAACAATGCAAAGAAGCACACAGAAATTTTAAGTACCAAAAATAATTTAGCACTCTGCCAGTTAAAGATAACTGTACCAATACCTATTCCTCAATAAGTATTCTGTGATATTTTGTCTTGCCAGCTTGCAATCACAAGTACAATATAGCTATAGATGCTGAAAGTGACAACACCAATAGACAATCTGTAACTCAAATTTACCTAAACAGCAGATTAGAAATCAGATTCAATCCTTTACTTAACACAACTAGGAGACAATAGCAGAACTGTTTCTTGCATAAAAAAAATATAACTTTTTGCTTCAATTCCATTGCATACGACTCCTCAGTGGAACGAGCTCAATGAGCTTGTTCCAATGAGAGGTCATAAGCTATGTTTTGGGAGCAAAAAAAAGGCACTGGATGGATATAGAAATTATGTTAGGTGAAGAAATTGAAACTTTTATGCCCCGACTACTTCAAAAGCACAAGATTAGATTCAAATTCTGAGTCTTCAAAATTGTCTTAGTGTATTTTTAGGCAGATAAAAGTATTGTTTCTTTGGCCAATTTACAATGTACTTGTACATCTACACTAACTAAAGTTAATTCTTTCAAAACTTTGGTTCCTGATGAGTGATAAATATGATGAAAAGTTTGACAGCTGTTGAATGACTTTCAATGATTACGGTAGTAAATTTTTTAACTCCTAGCACATTGCTTGCTACTCTAATAGGAATCTGTTTGATGATACTGGTTGTAAGGTGTTTGTCTGTGGCTAACCACAGCACTTTCATCGTATTGTAGCCAGCACATTCCACACTTTCAAGCAGCTGTCATAAGGAAAGGGAACCAAGTAATAATGAAAACTTCATCTAAAAAGGTAGATTCCACCTATCATTTTTGACAGTGTCAGCATGTTTCACACTTTCATGTAGCTACCGTAAGGAAAGTGAACCAAGTAGTCATGAGAACGCCATTAAAAAGCTAGATTTCAGCCATTGCTTTTGACCGTGTGGAATAGCAAAGTGGTTTAGGTGTTGTACTCCTGATTACCAGGTGTTGTTTCTGATGGTTCAATTCCCAGACAGGGATCAGAAATCAACATTCCAAATTCTTCGAAAACATGATTGTGTCCTTAATATACTCTCAACTGTTTACTATTGGCTGAATAAAAATAGAGAATTGCTTACTACCCCAAAACATTGTGAGTCAAGGACACAGTAGAAGGCAGAGAGGCAATCAGCTATCAAGTGTGAAAAAGGAAGGAATGGAAGCAAATTCCTGAAACAAGGACTTGATCCTCAAACAAGAGGCTGGAGGGTAGAAAGGGCACTACATACTATAACATTAAGGGAAGCAATCCCTACTGAATTGTATGATGAAATGAAAATCACAAACATGAGAGTAGTAAACGAATCAAGGCTGACCCAGATATGAGAATGAACATACAGCCAGCGGGCAGAAATAACTAATGACCAGGAAACATAAAAGACTGAGCAGAGGCTAATGGACCTAAAGAGTAGAAGTTGTCAGCCTGCTCCTGTAGATGTCAAAGGTAGAAGTTGGTAGCCTGCTCCTGTAGATGTCAAAGGTATAAGTTGGAGGAAGTAGAGAAATTTCTCCAGTATGCTTTTCTCATCAGGAAGAGTGACAGGGTTTGCTTAAACCCAAGAAGTTGAAAAGGCAATTAGGGCATGCACCTCACAAGCAATGATTCGGTTATCAAAGTGGGCAACAGGTGCCAATCTCGAGTAAGCTTCCTTGATCGCTAGACAAATCCATTGCAAGATGGAAAGAGTGGAAAGGCTTGTCCTGCCAGGAATAAGTGACATGGAAAATCTTTCCCAGCCCTTCCTCAGAAACTGAGGCCTATTGATGTAGGTTCTGACAGCATGAATTAGACATAAAGTCAGTTGCCATCCATCAGTAGCCGGTAAAGTCATGATCCAAATGGGTGCAGGAGTGGATTTCGGTGCCGGAATCTTGCCTAAAAAGGGGCAATCAGTTGTGAAGACCAGAGTGAACAGACAGATAGATAGATGGAGATGGATAGACAGATGGATGGACAGACAGGTGCATGTACTGCAGTAGACCCATAATCTTTTCGAGGATGGGGGGGTATAACAATCTCTTCAAGAAAAGGGGTATAACATTCTCTTCGAGAGTGGGGGTATAAATATTATATACAAAAGACTCAAATACTTACCGATGAATTTGACCATTATTATGAAAATAATCTAGGCCTTTGAGCACTTCTTTTAATACTGTTGCAATGGTAGCTTCATCCAATACACCATTTTTACAATTACCACTTCGTATTCGATTTTTAATAATATCTAACATGGAACCTATTATAAGAGAAAAACATTTCTAAAGTAGTTACTGTCTCTTTAGTGAATTCTACAGCAATACTCACAAATTTCAGTACATAATTCCGCCTTTTTTACATCCACCGGAAAATGATTAAATTTAAATTTAAAGTAATTTGTATATTTTTTATACTTACCAATGGCCCAGACTTAGCTGGTGCAAACTCAATAATATCCAGGGCCAAACACAAATTTTGAACCCCCCAACCCCTAAAATTTGCATACAAATCCGAAAATTAAAAGTCTTATCTTGTCCTCCATACTTTTTTGTACTGCGCATGTTCCAAGCAACATTCTTTCTAGTTGTGCCTGCTAAATGTTATAAATCAGCAGGGAGATAAAAGTGCCCACTCATGGGAGGGCCATCCCCATCTGGGCCATTGGTAAGTATAAAAAATATACAAATTAAATTTATCATATTTTTATACTAGAACCAATGGCCCAGACTTAGCTGAATAGTAAAAAGGCTGGAGGGCATAGGACTTAAGGAAATACAATAGCTCTATTACTTCAACTGAAAGTATAGCTCCTACAGGAGAATAGGAGACAAAAGAGGAATTACATATGTCTTTTTCTTATAAAAAAAGAGGACAACATAATACCAACAATGTACAGGAGTAATATATAATAAATTCTCCATTTAATGCCAGCATAACCCGTTATGCTAATTCGGTGAAGGAAACCAATTATAAAGCTAGTCCCAAGAATGAGACGCTTTATTCTCATTTAAAAGTGTCCAAGGATTGTATATAAATGCTCGTATGACACGTGACATATACATAATGCTTCACAATGAACTACACTTTAAAAACACAATATATAAATGAGACATAATTGTTGCTTCACACCAAGCTACACATTAAAACCACTCAGCACCAACGCCAGACCACTGTCCTTAGAGGAGGTATTCCCTTGCTTTTCACTATAAAGCCAGATGATACTAAGGGAAAAACTGTCCCGCCCCCCCCCCCCCTCCCCTTGTTCTGAAGGAAGAATCAGAAGATGACAGCGCTCTAACCTCATGTACTGAAATCTTATTGACAGAACGTTGATCTGAAGATAGATTCTCATAAGCAATTGGTATTGCTAATTGGATCCACCTAGCAACCGAATGAACAGAAATATCCTTTCTGTCAGGAACAAGAGAAAGAAAAAATCTCTTTCTTCCTTTTCTTATAAAGCTAGATCGACTTTTATAAATGTGCATCACTCTCACTGGACACATCACTGGCCTACGGTTGTCCAAAGATGGTAAAGCCTTAATAATAATAGGCTCTAGACGTTTATTTGAAATCTGGTTTTTAGCCAAGAATTCCACTTCTGTAGTAAGAGTAATAGTATTACACACACTACAGAAATGAGAATCCTCCACAGATAATACATGAAGCTCACTAACTCTTCTGGTAGAAGCAAAGGCTAAGAGAAATGCCATTTTATAAGTAAGGAATTTAAATTCTACTTCATCTAATGGCTCAAACGGAGCTTCCTGGAGCTTCAAGAGAACCCAAGCCAAAATTCCATTTAGGAATTAATCTGAGAGTTCTAGGTCTATTGATAGAGAAATTTCTAACTAACTTGGATAAAGAAGGATCTGATCCAAGAGCCCAGTTATCATGATGAGCATGTGTGTCTGATATTATAGACCTATAGCCCTTAATAGTAACAGACTACATTTTTAATACATCAAACAGAAAATTGGCAATTTGAGGTATAGATGGATTATAAATATCAACCGATTGATCCACACACCAACGAAAGAAGACTCTCCACTTAGCTGCATAATTCAATGAAGAGGAGGTCTTCCTATAGTTTGAAATTGCGTCCACTGCTGGTCCTGAAAGTTAAAAAATTTATAGTAATTTATATATTTTTTATACTTACCAATGACCCAGACATAGCTGGTGCTAACTCTTAAAATATAGGGCCAAACACAAATTTTGCCCCCCAATCCCCAAAATTTGCATCTAAAACCAAAGAAAACATGTCCTGAATGGCCCTCCACACTTCACCTCCACTGCGCATGCGCAGTGTCAAGGACGTTCCGAAATTGGCGCCATTAATCATTCTAATAACCAGTGCCTGGTAAGCGCTATGTACTCAGCGGGGAGGTAAGAGTTCCCAACTCCTGGGAGGGCCATCCCCATCTGGGTCATTGGTAAGTATAAAAAATATATAAATTACTATAAATTTTTTAACATTTTTATACTGTACCAATGACCCAGACATAGCTGAATAGTAAAAAGGCTGGAGGGCCAAGGACATAGAGCAAGATGGAATACGCTCAATAATATAAAATACAGTCATCCCCTCTAGGGAAAAAGAAGTATTAGGCCTTACATGTATCTTTCTTATTTATGATAAATTAGAAAGATACAATACCTTCCAAAATTGAGCATCATACATCCATGTACTCTATTAATATCTAGTATAATCCTTATACTAATAATTTTTAAAGTAAGCCAATAAATAAAGTAAGTCTAGAGAATAGAGACTCTTTATACTCCTTAAAAGTGCCTGAGGATTGCATAATCATGTCCGTTGACACGTGCTATATTCAAAAGCTATACTTTAAAAACTAAGACTTGAATGAATTTTTAAAACATAAATTTCTCACTAAACAACCATCCCAATAGCAGCTCAGAATTACTAACTCCGGAGGAGGTATCCCCTTGTTTTCATAGTAAACAGGTGACCCAAGGGAACACCCTCACCCCCCCCCCCCCCCCCCCCTTTTTCTTGCCCTGGGTCAAATAGCCCAGAGCGAAGAGGGCAGCAGAACGGAGTCACTGCCGAAACAGACAGCCTACCTAGCTATAGTAGCAACTGATAAGTGAATAATATTCTGAGCAGTAGATAATAGACCTAACAATAGAGGCCTCCAGAAAAGGACTCAATATTTCTGAGATAAAAAATTCATGAATGTGGATGGCTGAGCGGAATGAGCAGCCTTCAAAAATCTATAATAGCGACACTATTAATGTAAGCCCAAGATGTAGAAGAACTCTTACTTCATGAGCCGAAATCTCAAACACAACTGCTGAGTCAAAGATATACCATAAGCAGTATCGATAGTTAATTGAATCCATTAGCAATAGAATGGACCGTAACCTCCTTCTAATAGGCATCAAAGACAGAAGAAGTTTACGCCCGTAGTAATAAACAGATATCTGTTTATAAATACAAAAACTCTAACTGGACAGAGTAAAGGCCTATGCCCGTACGAAGACGGAAGGACCTTAATAACAATAGGTTCCGGATATTAGGAGCCTAACTCTTATGCAAAAATCCAACCTAAATAGTAAAGGAAGTAGTGATTCCGAAACTACGAAAGTGAAAATCATCCACCGATAGTGCATGAAACTCACTGACTCTACAGTAAAAGAGAAGCCAACAGAATTACTGTCTAAAAGGTCAGAATTTGAAAACTACTGTTTCCAGAGGCTCAAATGATTAATTAGCTAAATAAGAACCGAAGTTAAATTCCATATAGGAATTTAATCTAATGATTCTAAGTCTATTTATCAAAAAGTTACTAACTGACTTAGATAAAGAGACATAAGACTCAATTGTAAACTATCAAAGAGTGCATAGGTATGAGGTAACATAAACCTATAACCTTAATAATAACAGGCTGCAGTAAATCTTGTCAAACAAGTATACTAAAAAGTTGCAATGAGTAGTATGGAGGGATCAACAATATGAACATAGTGATCCCTATACAAACGACGGAAGAGCCTCCACTTTAGCCGCATAGAATAGCGAAGAAGAGGATCTCCTATAGTAAGAAATCGCGTCCAAAGCTCGTCCAGTACAATGCTAACAATGCAAAACGGACCACACAACGGAATATGTGAAGGTTGCGACCTTGCGGGTTGTGATAAAGATGACACGATTTTACCCAGCGAAAAAAGATCCTCACATTAAGGAAGATTTCGCGATAAGTCCCACAGTAGACATCAGAGTAAATTTACCCACGGTCTCTGTGAAGACAGAGATGCTATCAACAGAAATGTATTGTGGTTGTTTATCTTAGCAATACCTGCTGAAACAACAGCGCCGGAGGATACGCATATCCTATCATTCCGTCCTATTAGATCAATAGAGCGTTAACAACATTAGCTCAGAGATCCGGACAAGCAAACACAAACGTCTGCAATTGATTAGCAAGCTGTGTCGTAAATAAATTATCATTGGGCGCTCCCATTGATAGCAAATCTGATTGAATACTTGTTTGATGAGAGTCCATTCTGACGGCAACAAGCGACCCATAAGTGAACGGGAGTCCGGTAAAACAATCAGACGACCCGGAATATGACGGACCGAAACAGAACTTGGTGTACTATAACAAACAGAAGGATTCTTTCCATTAAATTGAATAACGGAAACGAATGAGTGCCTCCCTGGTTCCGGAGATACGCCACTACTGTCGAATTAACGGACAGGATTTGGACATGCGTTTCTGAATAATGTTCATCCAATGACATAAAGCAAGCCTAAAAAACATTATTCCGCGGAAGATAAGTGGTTGCTTAGAGACTGCGGAACCCAAAGACCCTGGCACTTCGAATCCGTTGGGATCAATATTATATCCCAACCTGTTTGACTGGTAACCATCATAATTATAACACTCGGATCCAGCAACTGCAGTGGCACTCTCTGAGTCAACCACCGAATGTTTACCCCAGTCTGAATCTCTTGCAACACTAGATAGACAAGAGAACGTGTAAATCGAGCAATTCATGGATTGCTGAAAAGTTGCCGTCAAAGAGAAGCTTCTCCGAGAATGAAGCGACTCTGAGAGAGTTCTTCACCTTACTATCTACGCGCGTAGATGTAGCTAGGGCTGCATCACGTCTAACCAACTCCGATCAGCCACTGAAGGGCGGAGTTATACGTGAACAAACTAATGCCCTCAAAAGAAATCACATTGAGGATAATATCCCGTAATTCTTTTCTTGAAGACGTAATGATAACGCCTCAGTAAGGTGGATTACGTATGATAAAGCGTCTAAGTTAAGTCTACTAGACATCATTGTCGTTTCCAACATTGTGGTTGGAAAAGACTTAGACGGCGAAAAAGAATATTTCCAGTCTTTAACCACGCCGTCTAGACGCATATGAACTCTCGGTATGCCCTGCTCTGCCAAAATAAATTATTCGTATAAATGATAAAAAGGCAGAAATGAGCATTGCGGACAAGAAACTAAACTATCATGCTTGGTAGCAAGCTTATATGCATATAAAGCGTCGATAAATAATACACATGTTCTAATAACATTATTGGACTGTGTCGGTAAGTCAGGGACAATGTCCCTGAACCGATCCAAAATTCCGTGTCCAATGACGCTATAAGTCTCTTATCCGACATCGCAGCAATGTAGTCCGAAATAACAATCACTGGAAGATAATGCCAGAAGATATGAATGGCAGCTTCCGATGCTACAAAAGGGAAAACTCGAAATCTTCCGAATCCCTTTCGCCATCCTGTCGGACCCTATAAAGCGTTCGGTCGTCCGTACCTGATGCAACCGCGGACCGCACCGACCCAGCGCCGTCAGATAATTCCTGATTCGACTAAGAAACTGTCGATTGCTGGGATGCTGCGAAAAAACTGTGCTAACTCGGATAGCACGTCCGTCACTGAGGCCTGTGGAGAAGTGGTCCTACAATGCATTGCCGCTAGAAGCTCCGTGATCGTTACCCCGTGCATACTACAAATATGCGAGCGAACGGGGTGTATAGGCCTCGTGTCCCTTGGCTACCGGATGGAGTGACCTATTCGCCGTGGAATCACTGAATGACGAAACTGATCGGATACTCGAGGTCCCGTAGCCAATGTGCGGTCGTGTGCTCTGCTGTGAGGATGAGGAAGCATTATCGACAGTCTCTCGGACTGTCAATATAACGGAGCGTCCCGACCGACAGATATATGCTCCGAATGTAAAATATCTGAACCACAACATGCGGTCCCCTATGTTGTTGGACGAGAGAGGGACCTCTCTCGCTCACAGCCCGGACGGACCTGGACAAGCCAGGAACCGGACTAACAGGCTTCCTCCGATCTGTCCTCAATCCGTCACTGGGTGAGTACTAAAGTAAATATAGTGCTCGCGTCACCCAAATCTCCTTCCTAGACCGCAACGGATGAACCCGGCAGCCGAACCATTCGATGAATGTACGCTACACCGGGTGAGCTAGCGAATGTCACTCCGTCGATCCTGCAAGGGACCTCTTAGGCGATAGACATATTCCATGAGCACTTATTGCCGCTAGCTCTTCATTAACTATGACGACAGAGGCACACTTATGAAAGACATCTCCGTAACTTTGCGAACAAGAAACCAGAAATGCTTGGTAATAGCAAGCATATAATAATAATATACATAGCGTCGTTCAATAATTCGAAAGTTTGTGTGACATTATTGGACTATGTCGGAACTGAGGGACGATGTCCCTGAACCGAACCAAAAATTTCTAAGTCCACCGACGCTATCAGTTTCTTATCCGGCATCGCAGCATTCTGGTCCGACGAAGAAGCTGTAGAAGATCAAGTCAGATGACATACACAACAGCATATGTTGTTCCGAAAGGGAAAGCTCGAAATCCTCCGAATCCCTTTCGGTATCCCGTTGGACCGGATGAAATTTTCGGACGTCCGTACCCGCTTCCGCGGAGCGTCCCAACCCAGCATCGTCGGATAAAAAATATGCGACAGATTCAGTTGATGCTGGGATGCTGCTATAAGCTGTGCTATTTAGGAAAGCACGTCCGTTCCCGAGGCCTGTGCAGTAGCGGTCTTACGATGCATTGCCGCCGGAAGCTCCGTGTACATTGACTCCCGCACACTTTCCTATGCGAACGTCCGGAGTCTGCAGGCCTCGTGTCCCTGGCTACCGGATGGTGTGACCTGGTCGCCGATGATTCTCTGACTGGCGAAGCTGACTGGATATCTGAGGTCACGTAGCCAAAAGCGGTCGTGTGCGCTACCATGAGAATGAGGAAGCCTTATTGACAGTCTACTCCGGACTGACTATATGTCGGAGCGTCCCGAGCGACGGACGTATGCTCCGAATGCGAAACATTTTGTACCACAACATCTGGGGCCAGATGTTGTTGTACGAGAGAGGGGCCTCTCTCGCTCGCCGTCCGGATGGACCAGAACGAGCTATGAACCAGACTAAAAGGCTTCCTCCGTTCTCCCTCTAATCCGCCGTCACTGGGTGTGCATTTGGTTGATTTATAGTGCTCGCATCACCCCAAAACTCCTTCTAGACTGCAACGGACGAACCCGGCTGCCGAACCATTCGATGAATGGACGCTACACCGGGCGAGCTAGCGGACGTCAAAGGCCGTCGAACCTACTAGGGTCCTCTTAGGCAATTGGCGTATTTACATGAGCACTTTTCCGCTAGCCCTTCATTAATTGTGACGACGGAGGCACACTGTTGGAAGACATCACAGATACATCACCCTAATCTTGATCGTCTGAAATAGAAATTGATAAAGTAGAGTGACCCTGCGGGGAAAGGACCGGAGTGTCCAATTCCCCACTAACATACCGTGACATACGCTTCCCATGTTGTCATCGAAATCATACGATACAGAACAGGAGTTAATGCGAGTACACTGACCACATATAGAATGATTATAAAAGTCAGAGGAAGACTTCCTCTTATTACAATTGATCAAAATCCTTTCAATGTGAAAAGAAAACAAAGTCCTGGTACTCGCACCAACCCCTGGCAATCAAGATACATAATAATAATATGATCCATTAATATAGAAAAAATAATTGAAATCAAAATATTTTGAAAAAATATTTTTTCAGAACAGCCCAAGTTTCTGAAAAGTAACGTTGAGCCCCAATGGATCCCAAGCCTAAGTGTGGACAAAAATTTTAAAAATATTTTAAACAATTTATTCAACACTTACGAACAATAATAATGTATCTAGTTATGATTAAAATAACATCAAGATATTATTTTCAAGAAATCCCACCCCCCCTCACACAGAGGGCTGTTGTAAATGTAAACAATGAGTGTAAAAACACTAAAATAAGACTCCAGGCACCCAGGCCCGGAATCAGTTACCAAAATTACACTATCTGATGCAAAACAGAGACTTCCAGGGAAGAAACTGCAGAACATCAGATGGTAGATGCAGAACACAACGCCTAACCACCCATAGGTGAAGACGTAAACATGGGGAAAAGAACAGAATTCATTCTGTTATTCAGCTAAAACTCCCAAGAAATTTTAGTAATAATAATTACAGAAACTATGCCAAAAGCATGGGAGAATAGCAAGAGGGGACTTAAAGGAAAGGGAGAGAGGAAAACACTGAAAAATCAGTGTAACTAAATAACCAGAATGACAACAAAATGGCTGCTGCCTCGAAAATAGGTAACTTAACATAATTTCATTAAAAAATTTTAAGTTACAGCCCTGATAATATTCTGTCACACATTTTTCCTCTCCTCCTTCTCTATCCTCCTTAGAATCATCATTTCACTAATATTTATGTGTCTGACATCATTTAAACTGAGATTTACAAGCACAAAGATCAGTCAGATGTTAACTGATGAAGGGCCAAACTTAGAATGATTAATGGCGCCAATTTCGGAACGTCCTTGACACTGCGCATGCACAGTGGAGGTGAAGTGTGGAGGGCCATTCAGGACATGTTTTCTTTGGTTTTAGATGCAAATTTTGGGGATTGGGGGGCAAAATTTGTGTTTGGCCCTATATTTTAAGAGTTAGCACCAGCTATGTCTGGGTCATTGGTACAGTATAAAAATATTATAAATTTAAAGTAATTTGTATATTTTTTATACTTACCAATGGCCCAGACTAGCTAGTGCAAACTCAAAGTTATCCCATCTGGTCCTCCATACATTTACTCTCTGCGCATGTGCAGCCGTCAGGAAGTGACCGGAATTGGCGCCAACATCATTCTTCATAGAAGAGAGTACTGCATAATAATTCAGTGGGGAGGTATGAGTGCCCACTCATGGGAGGGCCATCTCCATCTGGGCCATTGGTAAGTATAAAAAATATACAAATTACTTTAAATTTATAATATTTTTACACTATATGCCAATGGCCCAGACTAGCTGAATCGTAGAAAGGCAGAGGGCCTAGGACTTTAGAATTAGTAGACCAACATAGTTCCAAGCCTGTAATCCAAGGTGAAAGGAAATTAAATTTAAAAGGAATTACATGTATGTTTCTCTTTTCAGTAATAGAGAAGACATATCATAAATAAGGAGCCCAATTCAAGTAATTCTGTATTCTTAGCAAGATGACTATGCTAATTTGGATGTAATGAGTTCCCAATTTTTAAGGCTAATCCGGACTAAGCCCAAAAAATTAGGACAGCGTATTTGAGAATGAGACATTCCTAGACGTGTTCTATCCGATATCTATGTTCCTTGAAACGTGTGAATATACGATACTGTAAGACAAGATGTATTCGATTGGGTACCGCCATTAAAAGAACCTGAATCTAGAAATGGATTGAGCAATGATTAACAGACTCAACACGGACCGCACCCGAAATAATTCATAGTTTCTAAGGTCCATAACATACAATAATACGTCTGCCTAATAATGTGATTATTATGCACGTGAGCACTGAGATCCCACATGTAATCATCTGACTACCAGTTAACTGACTAGACAGCCTCCCAGGTACCCCAAGGATAGCAATTTATTGACGATGAATCATATGCTCGTATATGACATATAGACGAACAACCACAGAAAACCAACTAATTAGAAAGTGGATGTGCCCATGAGGTCGCCATAGAATACGACCCAGCCACCAATTGAGAAGTCATAAATGCATGTATGTACTTAAATGCATAGGAGGCTTACTGGAAGAAAACAAGGTCTTACCCGGTAATCGCCTCTTAACACATCAGCGGTGTGGGGGGGGGGGGATTCGAAATCATAACGAACCCTCTTCACCAGCATTACTTGAATCGTTCTTGTGTTCGTCATCAAATAGTATAGGAACCGCAAGGCTCCCTCACGTCTGACCGACTCCATAATGCCACTAAGGGCGGTAAAGGACGTGAAGAACAAATACTTCCCCTGATAAAGAATGACGTGGAGGAAGCTTCCGGGGAATGTCCCATAACAGACACCTGAGAAGATTGATCCAAGGTTTCTGTGACTACAGAGGTGCTACTATCAGGATTTCGCAAAGAGTCTGTTTGAACTAAACAGAATCTGCTAAATCAACAGAGTTGGAGGATACGCCTATCCTATCATTCCGTCCCATGAGATCAACAGAGCGTCTACTGTGTACACTCGATGATCTTGGCATGGCGACATGAACGTCGGTAACTGATTGTTCCAGTGTGTCGCAAACAGATCTATCAAGGAACAATCCCATTGGTAGTAAATCTGCCTGAATATTCGCTTGTTGAGAGTCCAGTCCAATGGCAACAGACGACCTTTCCGAGAGAGCGAGTCTGCTAGTACATTCAGACGACCTGGTATATGAAAGACAGAAAGATGAACATGATGATTCATGACGTATAGGAGAATCTTCTCCGTTGATTCGCATAATGGCATTGAATGAGTGTCGTCTTGGTTCCTGATGTAAGCTACTACTGTCGAATTGTCCGACAAAACTTAAAAAATTTATAGTAATTTATATATTTTTTATACTTACCAATGACCCAGACATAGCTGGTGCTAACTCTTAAAAATATAGGGCCAAACACAAATTTTGCCCCCCAATTCCCAAAATTTGCATCTAAAACCAAAGAAAACATGTCCTGAATGGCCCTCCATACTTCACCTCTACTGCGCATGCGCAGTGTCAAGGACGTCCCGAAATTGGCGCCATTAATCATTCTTACCATCAGTGCCTCGTAAGCGCTATGTCCTCAGCGGGGAGGTATGAGTTCCCAACTCCTGGGAGGGCCATCCCCGTCTGGGTCATTGGTAAGTATAAAAAATATATAAATTACTATAAATTTTTTAAGATTTTTATACTGTACCAATGACCCAGACATAGCTGAATAGTAAAAAGGCTGGAGGGCCGAGGACATAGAGGAAAATCCAATAAGCTCAACTATATAAAATAGAGTCATCTCCTGGAGGAGAAAAGGAGAATTAGGCTTCACATGTATCTTTCTTATTTATGATAAATTAGAAAGACACAATACCTTCTATAACTGAGCATCATAACATCCATATTCTCTATTAATATCCAGTATAATTCTTATACTAATTATTTTTAAAGTAAGCCAATAAATAAAGTTAGTCCAGAGAATTGAGACTCTTTATACTCTTTTAAAAGTGTCCGAGGATAGTATAATAACGCCCGTTTGACACGTGACATATTCAAATGCTATACTTTAAAACTATGACATGAATGAATTTTAAAACATAACTTTTCACTTAAAAAACCATCCCAGTAACAGCTCAGAATTACTGACTCCGGAGGAGGTATCCCCTTGTTTTCATAATAAAACAGGTGACCCAAGGGAACACCCTCCCCCACCCCCCTTTTTCTTGCCCTGGGTCAAATAGCCCAGAGCAAAGAGGGCAGCAGGACGGAGTCACTGCCAGAACATAAAGCCTACATAGCTATAGTTGCAATTGTTAAGTGATCGACATTCTGAGCAGCCGATAATGGACCTAAATAATGCAGGCCTCCAGAAATGGACTCAATATTTCTGAGATAAAAATTCGTGAATGTGGATGGCTGAGACCAATATGCAGCCTACTTTAAATCTATAATAGCAACACTATTTACATAAGCCCAAGATGTAAAAGAGCTCTTACTTCATGAGCCGAAATCTTAAGCACAGACTGCTGAGTTAAGGATAGATTATCCTAAGCAGTACCGATAGTTAATTGAATGCATTTAGTAATAGAATGGACCGTAATGACCTTTCTATTAGGCATCAGAGCCAGAAGAAGCTTTACGTCCTTACTGATAAACTGAGATCTGTTAATAAATACATAAAGGTCTATACAGACAGAGTAAAGGCCTATGCCCGTTCGAAGACGGAAGGACCTTAAAAACAATAGGTTCCGGATATTTATTAGGAGCCTGATTCTTAACCAAAAAAACAACATTAGTAGTAAAGGTAATAGAGTTTCCGATACTACGAAAGTGAGAATCGTCCACCGATAGTGCATGAAGCTCACCGACTCTTCAGCAGAAGAGAAGACTAAGAGAATTGCTGCCTTAAAAGGCCAGAATTGAAACTACTGTCTCAAGAGGTTCAAATGGTTGCTTTAGTTAATAAGAACCCAAGCTAAATTCCGTATAGGAATTAATCTAAGGATTCTAGGTCTATTTATCGAAAAGTTTCAAACTAACTTAGATAAAGAGACATTAGGCTCAATTGTAAACTATCATGGTGTGCATAGGTATCAGATAACATAGACCTATAACCTTAAATAGTAACTGGCTGCAGTTGATCTCGTAAAACAAGTATATTAGAAAGTTTGCAATGTCTGGTATGGAGGGATCAAAAATATCAACATAAAGATCCCTACACCAACGACGGAAGACCCTCCACTTTAGCCGCATAGTATAGCGGTCCTCCTACAGTTAGAAATCGCGTCCACTGCTCGTCCTGTACAATGCTTGCCATGCAAGAAGGACCGCACAACGGAATACGTGAAGGTTGAGACCTTGCGGGTTGTGATGAAGTTGACACGATTTCCCCAGCGAAAAAAGATCCTCTCGTGGAGGAAGTTTCCGCGGTAAGTCCCACATCAGACATCTAAGTAAATTTATCCACCGTCTCTGTGGAGACAGAGATGCTACCAACAGAATTGTATTGTGAATGTATAATCCCAGCAATACTTGCTGAATCAACAGCGCAGGAGGATACGCATATCCTATCATCCCGTCCTATTAGATCGATAGAGTGTTAACTACATATGCTCGGGGATCCGGACATGGTGACACATACGTCTGCAATTGATTGGAGAGTTGTGTCGCAAATAAATTATCACTGGGCGCTCCCATTGGTAGCAAATCTGATTGAATTCCTGTTTGTTCAGAGTCCATTCTGACGGCAACAAACGACCCTTACGTGAAAGGGAGTCTGCTAATACGATCCGACGACCCAGAATATGACGGACCGAAACAGAACTTGGTGTTCTATAACAAGCAGAAGGATTCTTTCCGTTAAAATCAAAAACGGAACCGAATGAGTGCCTCCCTGGTTCCAGATATACGCAACTACTGTCGTATTATCGGACAGGATTTGGACATGCGTTTCTGAATAATGTTCATCCAATGACGTAGTGCAAGCCAAAATAATATCATTTCTTGGAAGTTAAGTGCTTGCCTAAAAACTGCGGAACCCAAAGACCCTGGAACTTCGAATCCGTTGGGATCAAAATTGTGTCCCAACCTGTTTGACTGGCATCCGTCATAATCGAAAAACTAGGATCCGGCAACTACAGTGGAACTCTCTGAGTCAACCACCGAATGTTTGCCCACGTCTGAATCTCTTGTTACACTTGATTGACAAGAGAACGTGTATATCGAGCAATTCAAAGATTGCTGAAAGGTTGCCGTCGAAGAGAAGCTTCTCCGAGACCGAAGGGACTCTGAGAGAGTTCTTCACCTTACTATCCACGCGCGTGGATGTAGCTAGGGCTGCGTCACGTCTAACCAACTCCAGGTTGCCACTGAAGGGCGGAGTTATACATGGAAAACTACTGCCCCTGAAAGAAATCTCATTGAGGATCATATCCTGGAATTCTTTCTCTTGAAGACGTAATGATAACGCCTCAGTAAGGTGGTCTACGTATGATAAAGCGTCTAAGTTAAGTCTATTAGACATCATTGTCGTTTCCAACGTCGTGGTTGGAATTGACATAGACAGCGAAAAAGATAATTCCCAGTGTTCAGCCTCGCCGTCTTAGACGCATAGGAACTCTCAGTATGCCCAGTTCTGCCAATAAAAATTGATTTTCCTAGAATTGATGAAAGGCAGAATAGAGTATTGCGGACAAGAAACTAGACTAGCATGTTTGGTAGCAAGCTTATATATAGCGTCGTTCAATAATTTGAATGTTCTAATGACATTATTGGACTGCGTCGGCAACTCAGGGACAATGTCCCTGAACCGATCCAAAACTCTGTGTCCAATGATGCTATTAGTCTCTTATCCAGCATCGCAGCAAAGTAGTCCGACGGAACAACCTCTGGAAGATAATGCCGGAAGAAATGTATGGCAGCTTCTGTTGTTCCGAAAGGGAAAGCTCGAAATCGTCCGAATCCTTTTCGCCATCCTGTCAGACCCTATGAAGTGTTCGGTCGTCCGTACCTGATGCAACAGCGGAGCGCACCGATCCAGCGCCGTCGGATTATTCCTGATCCGACCGAGAATCTATCGTTTGCTGGGATGCTGCAATAAGCTGTGCTATTTTGGATAGCACGTCCGTCACTGAGGCCTGTGGAGAAGCGGTCTTACGATGCCTTGCCACTGGAAGCTCCGTGTTCGTTACCCCGTGCATACTTCTATTATGCGAGCGACCGGAGTGTACAGGACTTGTGTCCCTTGGCTACCGGATGGCGTGACCTGTTCGCCGTGGAATCACTGAATGACGAAGCTGGCCGGATACTCGAGGTCACGTAGCCAATGTGCGGTCGTGTGCGCTGCTGTGAGGATGAGGAAGCATTATCGACAGTCACTCGGACTGTCTATATAACGGAGCATCCGGAGTGACAGACATATGCTCCGAATGCGAAATGTCTGTACCACAACATCCGGTCCCATATGTTGTTGTACGAGAGAGGGACCTCTTTCGCTAGCCGCCCGGACGGACCTGGACGAGCTAGGAACCGGACTAACAGGCTTCCTCCGTTCTCTCCTCTAATCCGTCGTCACTGGGTGTGTACTAAAGTCTATTATAGTGCTCGCATCACCCAAATCTCCTTCCTAGACCACAACGGACGAACCCGACTGCCGAACCAATCGATGAATGTACGCTACACCAGGTGAGATAGCGAATGTCAACTCCGTCGATCCTACTAGGGACCTCTTAGGCGATTGACGTATTCCATGAGCACTAATTGCCGCTAGCTCTTCATTAACTATGACGACAGAGGCACACTTTTGAAAGACATCTCAGTAATATTGCGAACAAGAAACCAGACATGCTTGTAAATAGCAAGCATATAAAAAATATATATAGCGTTGTTCAATAAATCGAAAGTTTCTGAGACATTATTGGACAGTGTCGGAACTGAGGGACGATGTCCCTGAACTGAACCAAAAATTTCTGTGTCCACCGACGCTATCAGTTTCTTATCCGGCATCGCAGCATTCTGGTCCGACGAAGAACCTCTAGAAGATGAAGTCGGATGACATATACAGTAGTTTATGTTGTTCCGAAAGGGAAAGCTCGAAATCCTCCGAATCCCTTTCGGCATCCTGTCGGACCGTATGAAATTTTCGGACGTCCGTGCTTCCGCGGAGCGTCCCGACCCAGCGTCGTCGGATATTACATGATGCGACAGAGATTCTGTCGTTGCTGGGATGCTGCGATAAGTTGTGCTATTTGGGATAGCACGTCCATCACCGAGACCTGTGCAGTAGCGGTCTTACGATGCTTTGCCACTGGAAGCTCCGTGTACGTTGACTCCTGCATACTTTCTTATGCGAACGTCCAAAGTCTCCAGGCCTCGTGTCCCTGGCTATCGGATGGCGCGACCTGGTCACCGAGGATTCTCTGATTGGCGAAGTTGACTGGATATCCGAGGTCACATAGCCAAGAGCGGTCGTGTGCGCTACCATGAGGATGAGGAAGCCTTATTGACAGTCTCTCCGGGCTGTCAATCTAACGGAGCGTCCCGAGTGGCGGACGTACGCTCCGAATGCGAAACATTTTGTACCACAACATCTGGGGCCAGACGTTGTTGTACGAGAGAGGGGCCTCGCTCGCTCGCAGTCATGATAGACCTGGACGAGCTAGGAACCGGACTAAAAGGCTTCCTCCATTCTCTCCTCTAATCCGCCGTCACTGGGTGTGCATTTGGTTGATTTATAGTGCTCGCATCACCCAAAACTCCTTCTGGACCGCAATGGATGAACCCGGCTGCCGAACCATTCGATGAATGGACGCTACACCGGGCGAGCTAGCGGACGTCAAAGGCCGTCGATCCTACTAGGGACCACTTAGGCAATTGACGTATTTTCATGAGCACTTTTCCGCTAGCTCTTCATTAATTGTGACGACGGAGGCACACTTTTGGAAGACATCACGGATACATCACCCTGTTCTTGATCGTCTGAAATAGAGATTGATAAACTAGAGTGACCCTGCGGGGAAAGGACCGGAATGGCCATTTCCCCACTAACATACCATGACACACGCTTCCCATGTTGTCATCGAAATTAACACATACGGAACAGTTAGTTAGAGAGAGTACACTGACTACATTTATACAATGATTATGAAAGTCAGAGGAAGATTTCCTCTTATTACAATTGAACAATATCCTTTCAATGTGAAAGGAAAACAAAGTCCTAGTACTCGCACCAACCCCTGACAATCAAAATACATAATAACATGATCCATTAACATAGAAAAAATAATTGAAATCAAAAAATTTTGAAAAAATATTTTTTCAGAAAAGCCCAAGTTTCTGAAAAGTAACATTGAGCCCCAATGGATCCCAAGCCTAAGTGTGGGCAAAAATTTTTAAAATATTTTAAAAAATTAATGCAACACTTACGAACAATAATAATGTATCTAGTAATGATTAAACTAACATCAAGATATTATTTTCAAGAAATCCCCCCTCACACAGAGGGCTGTTGTCAATGTAAACAAGAAGTGTAAAAACACCAGAAACAAGACTCCAGGCACTGATAACCCTGGCCCGAAATCAGTTACCAATAATACACTATCTGATGCAAAACAGAGACTTCCAGGGAAGAAACTGCAGAACATCAGATGGTAGATGCAGAACACTATGCCTAACCACCCATAGGTGAAGACGTAAACATGGGGAAAAGAACAGAATTCATTCTGTTATCCAGCTAAAACTCCCAAGAAATTTTAGTAATATTACAGAAAATATGCCAAAAGCATGGGAGAATAGCTAGGGGGGACTTAAAGGAAAGGGAGAGAGGAAAACACTGAACAAGCAGTGTAACTTGATAACAAGAATGACAACAACAGGCTCTTGCCTCGAAAATAGGTAACTTAACATAATTTCATTAAAAAATTTCAAGTTACAGCCCTGATTATTTTCTGTCACTCATTTTTCCTCTCCTCCTTCTATATCCTCCTTAGAATCACCATTTCTCTAATATTTATGTGTCTGGCATCATTTAAACTGAGATTTACAAGCACAAAGATCAGTCAGATGTTAACTGATGAAGGGCCAAACAAAGATTGATTAATGGCGCCAATTTCGGGACGTCCTTGACACTGCACATGCGCAGTAGAGGTGAAGTATGGAGGGCCATTCAGGACATGTTTTCTTTGGTTTTAGATGCAAATTTTGGGGATTGGGGGGCAAAATTTGTGCTTGGCCCTATATTTTTAAGAGTTAGCACCAGCTATGTCTGGGTCATTGGTACAGTATAAAAATTTTGAACATGGACGTCCACTATTATGTGAATCCAATGTTGGAGCGCTAACCAAATTAACATCATCTCTTTGATGTTTATGCGCTTCTCTAGGAACCGAGGGTCCCAAAGACATTGACACCTCAAGTCTGCGGGACTTAGGGTCACGTCCCAACCCGTCTGACTCACATCCATCGTAATCGTGAAAGCCGTATCCGGCAGTTGCAGCGGAACTCCCTGAGTTAACCACTGAATATCTGCCCAAATCTGAACCCCTGTTTTACTAGGTCCGTTGAAACAATTCTGGTTTCGAACGAATGGGTCATCACACTCCAGTTCTGAGTAAAAAATATCTGGAGGGGACGTGTGCGCAAGCGGCTCGTAGGAATAAGATCTGAAGCCGTTCCGCACAGCCCCATCAGATGCATGAATTCTTTCGCCGTTAATGCATCTGAGTGTAGACAAAAGCGAGCATAACAACTGACAAATTTCGCTCTAGGTAACAGCTGACGAACCAGATTGTTGTGAGTATCAAAGCTCAGTCCCAAGTGGGAGGAAACCGAGATGTCGGAACAAAAGAAGCACACTCTGAACATCATTCTTAAGAATAATTCTGTTACAGTATCTCTGAAGAAAGTCGTCCAAGTAAGCCGACGTTACCACACACGAATGAGTTCGGAAGTATGACATTACCGAGTTCGTTATACGAGTGAATGCCCAGGGAACAAGGTTCAGTTCAAAGCACATTGCTCTGAACTGATACACCTTCCCTTTTACAGCGAACCGCAGGTACTTTCTGATTGCCGGATGTACCAGAACATGAAAGTATGCATCCTTAGATCTATGCTTGCCACATAGTCGTGCACTCGAATGCTCGCTCTTACCGAGCGAATGGTCCCCGTATAAAATTTTGGAGCCACGATAAGCTTGTTTATCCAGCTCAAGTCTATTACTGGTCGGAACAAGCTGTCTGGCTTTGGTACGAGGAACAGGTGACTGTAAAATCCTGATTCTCGGTGACCTCTATTACTTCCTTTAATATAGAGCCTGTACCTCCGCTAGGAGAGACTCTCTTTTGAAAGGATCCAACGGAAGATCTGACCAATGCAGACATCTTGCTAGTGGGGGTGCCGCTCGGAATGATAGCCGTAGGCCGTCCGAGACTACACTTCTCACCCACTGATCTTCCATGACTGCTGTCCAGTTTCTCATGAGGGTGATACCCTTCCGCTAACTGGCAAGCCATAGAGGTCTTGAACATCACCTGTATGACCTGCGAGGCTTACGGGAGGAGAAACTAAGTCCTCCCCACTAAGAACCTCATCCCGTCGGCCTAGAGGGGTCTGACCGATAGTCCCGATCAGACCTACGCCTCTTTCCCGAGTCGCTATATTGACGACCTCCAGAGTAATTGTAAGAGGGCTTCTTGTACCCTCGTGAGGAGTTCCCTTTTGATGTTTAGATCTGGAATGTCCTCCTTTACTCTTGTCTGCTGATGTGGGTTGATAAAACGCTGACTTCAATAGCAGATCACTTGACGCTTTCTAATAGGCTGATCACAGGCTGATGAAAGCTTGTCATCCAAAATAGTACGTCCGGAGAGCGGAGCAACTCGGAGAGAGCTTTTCACCTTGTCATCTATAAGTGATGATGACGCAAGGGCAGCATCACGTCAGAATTAACTCAAGATTAGCCACTGTAAGGGCGGAGTTATACGTGGTATACACAATGCCCTGGAAAGAACTCTAAGAGAGGTACAAACGTCCTCAAATTCCTTCCCATTGAGACGTTGCGTCATAGCTCTGGTAAGGTGATCTGCGTAGGACATTGCTTCCAAATTCGCTCTACTTGATGAAAATGCCATTGTAATTGTGCCTGAGCGAACAGTGAATGATGCAGGTAAGGATACATCTAGATCCCCGGGCTGCTCATTCAAATGCAGAGGAGCTCTCTGAACATCTTCTCCAACCATTTTAAATGAATGTGGTCCAAGAGACGGTATGTTTATGGAAGATGTAGTTAAGAAACCGCCTTTTTCCTCGCACTCGCCAGGTGAATATGTGTCGTCTACATGGCCAAAGGCCTGTGACACCTGCCTAGACTGAAAAGGAAAAGAAAGAACTTCTTCCTTTGTCCGAATAAACCGTGCGTCCAACGATGCCAGCGGTTTATCTCTTGTTGTTGCAGCGTTCTGATTCGTCGGAACAAATTCAGGGTAGTCTTCCGTTTCTTAGCCGCTTGCTGCTCCTGGGATGGTGTGTCGGAGATGGATCTCTTCTCCGAACGTCCCGATGATCGAGGCCTTGTCTCCCTAGCTACCGGATGGTCCAACTTCACGGGTGAAGAGTGGTTCCTTCTTCGTGCAGCAGGCTGGATATCCGATGTCGGGTAGCTAGGATGCGGTCGTGTGTGCTTTAATAACGTAGCTGAAGAAACCGTGACTGAAGCCGACCTCGGCTGTAGACTAGACGGAGCGTCCCGGGTGGAGGACGGACATATGCTCCAGCTTGTGCAAGATTCTCATAACAACATATGGCCCCAAATGTTGCTAGATTAGAGAGGGGCCTCTCCCGTTCGCGGTCTATTAGACCTCGCCGAGTACAAGAACTTGCTGACTTCCTCCCTATTTCCGTTGTCACGGGGTGAGCTATTTATATTAAAGTGCTCGCTCTACCCAAATCTACACTTCCTTCGACCACAACGGACTTACCCGGCATCACGGCACCCATGGACAGAGTACCGCTTCACCTGTCGACCTAGCTGCTTGCAAGAGATTAAAACCCTTAACAAAAGGCCCTAATTCTTGCAATCAAGAGCACTGCAGCTTGCTCTATATGCTCAACGGAGTGCAACGATGGTAGCACACTTGGATGGGTGTCACAATATCATCACCACGTTCATGTTCCTCTGAAAAAGAAACTGACAAAATGCGGTGAGAGGCCTGGCCTCAGAACCTCATCAACAACGTATCGCGACACCCGACTCCAACATCAGTCATCCCAGTGAACACAAAAATGACAAGAGTCTGCAGTAGTGCATTTATTTATTATTTATTTATTGATGTTTAAGGTCACATATTTATGAACAATGGCTAATCATGACCGTGACAGTTTTACGGGTGGAGGAAGCCGGAGTACCCGGAGAGAACCACCGAGCAACGACGAGCAGCTGCCAGCTCCCCAACATCGTAACTCCGCACTGCAGCACAGGCAGGGTTAGATGGGTTGAAGACATGCGTACCATTGACGTGCAGTACGCCTTAGTACATGGCGTCATCGTGCCCCCACGCGGGCAATGGAGATGAAGTGTCTTACCCACCGCGCTCCCACAGTAGTGCATCGACTAAAGTCGATATCCTCCAAACTCCACAACAAAATATATAATTTAAGATACATGAATAATAGCAATCAAAATTAAATTCAAAATATTTTTTGGAAAAATTGTTTTCTTCAAAAAACACCTATGTTCCCAAAGGGAACATAAAGAGCCCCAAAGGCATCCCGATAGAGCCTAAGTGTGGACAAAATCCAAATTTTTTGAGCTACACTACCGGAATAATAATCCATGTATCCTACAGTAATTCTACAGTAATAGAATATAAAAAACTACCTATATATGAGGACGTTGTCAATGTAAACAACGTCAATGTAAACAAGACATCAGGCACACAAAAAGGCCCAAAGTCAGAAACCAATTTAAATGCTACCAGATGCAAAGCTAGATCTTCATACGAAGAAAAAACGATACATCGGATAGAAGATACAAGACTAAATGACCTAACACCCCTAGGGTGAGGACGTAACCATGGGGAAAAACAGAATAATATTCTGTAATACATGTTAAACTCCCAAGAAATGTAATAAAAAATTTCAATAAAAAATAGCCAAAAAGCTAAAGAGTTTAACAGGAAGGGTTCATGGAAGGATAGGGAAGGAATACTTAACAAACAGTGGAATAATCTTTAACAAAAATGATGACATCAGGCGTATGTCCCGAAATTGGGAAACATAAAATAATTTTATAATTATTATAAAGTTACAGCCCTGAACGTCTAAAACCACCATTGAACACTTCCATCATTCAATAACAGCCTTGGATCCACCACTTCTTGCATTGATTTGTGTCTGGCATCCTCAAAAAAGGAGATTTTAAAGCACAGATGTCAGTTCATTGTTGCTGACTTTAGGGCCAAAGAATGATGTTTGCGCCAATTCCGGTCACTTCCTGGCGGCTGTGCATGCGCAGAGAGTAAATGTATGGAGGACCAGAGAGGACTTTTAATTTTCGGTTTTGCAAGCAAATTTGGGAGATTGGGGGGTTCAAAATTTGTGTTTGGCACTTGATAGCTTTGAGTTTGCACCAGCTAGTCTGGGCCATTAGGTTATAGTATAAAAATGCTGCTTTCCGTGCAAGAAGGACAGCACAATGGAAATATGTGAAGGTTGAGACCTTCTGGGTTGTGATGCAGTGCGTGGGACTTTCCCTGATATAGATGCCCTTGAGAGGAGGAAGCTTCCGAGGAATGTCCCTCAACAGACACCTGACAAGATTGATCCAAGGTTTCTGAGCTGACAGAGATGCCACCAGTAGAATCTTGCAATGAGACTGTTTGATTTTTAACAGAATCTGCTGAATAAGTGGAGTTGGAGGAAATACATATCCTACTATTCCGTTCCATGAGATCGATAGAGCGTCTACCACATATGCTCGAGGATCCGGACACGGCGACACGAACGTCGGAAGCTGATTGTTCAGGTTCATGGCCAAGAGATCTACATGTATCATGGGACGATCCCACTGGTAGCAAATCTGCCTGAAGATGCGTTTGTTGAGAGTCCACACCAATAGCAACAGGTGACCTTTTCTTGAGAGCGAGTCTGCTACTATGTTCAGACGACCCAGAATATGATGGACTGAGATAAGAACGTGATGATTCAGAGCAAATAGGAGAATTTTCTCCGTCAATTCGAATAGAGGAATTGAATGAGTGTCGCCCTGGTTCCTGAGATAAGCCACTACTGTGGAATTGTCTGATAAAATCTGAACATGGATGTTCGCTACGAGAACAATCAAATGTTTTAGGGCTAGCCAAATAGACATCATCTCTTTGATGTTTATGTGTTTCTCCAGGAACCAAGGGTCCCAAAGACCCTGACACTTCAGGTCAGCGGGAATCAGGGATGTGCCCCAACCTGTCAGACTTGCGTCCGTCATAATAGTGAAGACCGGATCCGGTACTTGAAGCAGAACTCTCCGAGTCAACCATTGGAGATCTGCCCAAATCTTAACCTTTTGTTTTACCAGGTCAGTTAAAACAATATGGCTTTTGAGCGAATGCGTCTTGACAATCCAGTTCTGAGTGAAGAAAATCTGGAGAGGATGCGTGCGTAAGCTACCTAGTGGAATCAGGTCCACAGCTGCTCCACACAGTCCCATCAGTCGCATAAACTCCCTCGCTGATACTGAGTTTAGGAGAAAGCGAGCATAACAACTGATTAACTTTGCCTTGGTTACAGGGAGACAAACCAGATTGTTGTGAGTCTCGAAGCTCATTCCCATGTGAATGAAGGACCTGGATGGAGTTAAATCAGACTTCTTTTCGTTTACAATGAAATCGAGACGTTGATATAACAAAAGCAGACTCTGAAATCGTTCTGAAGTGTGATTTTGTCGCCATATCTCTGAAGAAGTAAGTCGACGTTATTACTGCTGAATGAGCTCGGAAATAAGACATGAACAAGTTCATTATCTGAGTGAACGCCCAAGGGGCCAGGTTCAGACTGAAACACATCACTCTGAACTGGTAAACCTTCCCTTGAACGGCAAAGTGCAGATACTTTCTGAAAGCCGGATGGACCAAAACGTGAAAGTATGCGTCCTTTAGGTCTATGCTTGCCACAAAATCATTCACTCAAATGCTCGCTCTTACCGACCGAATGGTTTCCGTATAGAACTTTGGAGCTATTATCAATTTGTTTATCCAGCTCAAGTCAATAACCGGGCGGAACAAGCCGTCTGGTTTTGGCACAAGAAACAAGTTACTGTAAAATCCTGGAGAACTGGGATTCTCTACGACCTCTATTGCTTCCTTTACTAAGAGAGATTGAACTTCTGCAAAAAGAGACTCCCTTTTTGAAGGATTCGCCTGAAGATTTGTCCAACGTAGACTTCTTGTAAGTGGAGGTTTTGATCGGAATGATAGCCGAACACCTGTTTCGACTACATTCCTTACCCACTGTTCTTCCATAATTTACATCCAGTTTGTTGCGAAGTTTGATAACCTTCTGCCAACTGGAGAGCAATAGAGGTCTGGACCATCACCTGTATGACTTACGAGGCTTCCGGGAAGAGAAACTATGTCCTCCCCGTGAAGCACCTTGCGTCGCCGGCTTAGAGGCATCAGACTTAAAGTCCCTGTAAGACTTAAGCCCCTTACCAGAGTCTCTATATTGACGGTTTCCTGAATATCCATACAAGGGTTTCTTAGAACCACACGAGGAGCCCCTTTTCGACGACTGCGAAGTGGAGTGACCTCGCCTACCACGTCCAGCAGTCGACTGTTGCCGCGAAACTGACCTTAGCAACAAAGTGCTGGTAGCTTTCTCGTACTATTTATTTATTTATTTATTGATGTTTAAGGTCACATATTTATGCACAATGGCTAATCATGACCGTGACAGTTTTACGGGTGGAGGAAGCCTGAGTACCCGGAGAGAACCACCGAGCAACGACGAGCAGCTGCCAGCTCCCCAACATCGTAACTCTGCACTGCAGCATGGGCAGGGTTAGATTGGTTGAAGACATGCATACCATCGACGTGCAGTACGCCTTAGTACACGGTGTCATCGTGCCCCCATGCGGGCAATGGAGATGAAGTGTCTTGCCCAAGGACACAACGCGGTTGCCGCAGGTGGGATTCGAACCGAGGACCTCTCGGCTTGCAGCCTGCACCTCTACCTACTGAGCCACCATGCTCCCCGCTTCCTCGTACATGAAGGATAACTTGTCATCAAACAAGGTATGCCCAGAAACCGGAGCAACTCTGAGAGAGCTTTTCACTTGATCGTCTATTAATGAGGACAATGCTAAGTCTCCATCACGTCTAACCAACTCCATATTAGCCACTGAAAGGGCGGAGTGTTACGTGGCATGCATAACTGCCCTAGAAAGAACTCTGAGCGATGGATTAATGTCGTCAAACTCCTTTCCACTGAGACGTTGAGCTAGAGCCCTGGTGATATGAACTGCGTAGGACATAGTGTCCAGAACAATAGAAGATTCCAGCACCTCGGAACGGACACTGAATGATGCGGGGTAGCGAGATATCTAGATCCGAAGCCCGCTCATCCAGATGCAGAGGAGCTCTCTGAACATCTTCTCCTACCATTTTTAAAAATCTTGGTCCCGGAAACGGTATTTGTAGAGAAGATGTAGAGAAAAAACGCTTTTCTTTTTTGTATTCGCTAGGCTAAAGATAGCGTCGTCAAGCTGGCCGAAGGCCTCCGACACATGAACAGATTGACCCAGGAAGGAAAGAACGTCCTTTTACCTCCGCAGGGTGTCCCTATCTAGGGAAGATAGCAGTTTCTGCCTAGCTGACGCAGGTTGCTGACCAGATGGAACAAGATTTGGAAAGAACTGATGAATGAAATTCATAGTTTCCATGTGCTGTTACGAAAGGGACGGAGAATTCTCCTCCATTTCCCTTTCGCCATCCGACTGGTCCATCTGTGAATTACGGTCAACAATTTTGGACCACACCCAGAAACACTCGTTCTCATCCCAAGGTGATAACAAATGTACCCAAGAAGTGTTGTGAAGGTCGGTTCATAAAAACAGCCTCTAGCCCAAGCCGTATTGACACATGCACTTACTGTGTATGAGTAGCACTGAATAAATCAAAGTTCATCTAATTTGCATAATTTCTGCTCAAGAAAAAAACCCATATTGTATGTGATGTATTCCATGTTACTGAACATTCTTACAGAAATTTATTCAAATCAGAATTTTCATACAGAAGTTCTGTACAAAAAACTGATTGCACTAATTTTGGTACAAAATGGCCGCTGGCAGCCATCTTGAATTTCAGAACGTACCCAAAAACACACTCGTTCTCGTCCTACGGAGATAACAAAGGTACCCAAGAAGTTTCATAAAGATTGGTTCATAAATATGGCCTCTAGCCCGAGCCGTATTGGCATTTGCAGTTACAGTGCTGAAAGTAACATTAAATAGATCAAAGTTAGTCTAATTGGCATAATTTATGCACGAGAAAAAAACCTGTATTACATGTGATGTATCCCTTGGTACTAAACATTCACACAAACACGAGCACCGCATAGCGGGACAATATATGCCCGTTTTGTATTTTTGAAGGGTTGGGGTGAGGATGGGGTGGGGGTGAAAATTGTTTGGACCAACCCCATATTCGAACTTGACCTGTATTTTGTTGTGATTAAACAACATACCAAGTTTGGAACCAATCGGAAAACAAATAATAAAAGTTAACATCCTGAAACCAAATATTTGATGCTTTCTATGTCCAACAAGGACCATAATTCAGGGGAACTTCGAAGTTCAAATTGACCCCATATTTGAACTTGACCTGTCTTTTGTTTTGATTAAACCTCATACCAAGTTTAGGACTCAATCGAAAAAAAAATACTAAAGTTATCATCTGGAAACCAAATGTTGATGTACGGACAGACCGCCAGATGGACAAATGGATGGACAAATGGGCAGACAGACAGACTGATTCCATAATTCGATGGTTTTTCAACAGGCGTATAATAAAAAATCAGTTAGGCCATACTAAAGTTATAATCCGGAAAACACAAAATGCACAAATTCAAGAGGAATAACTCTGGAAAGGTACATGCGATTTTGGCCGAAAGTGAACTTGAGCTGTGCTTTGTGGTCATAAACAAAATCTGAGAATTTGAAACAAATTAGTCAAGGCATACTGAAGTTATCATCCGGAAACCACATAATTCACAAATTTGCAATCATTCAAGGGGAATAACTATGGAACGGTACATGCGATTATGGCCAAAGGTGATCTTGAGCTGTGCTTTGTGGTCAAAAACAAAATCTGAGAATTTGAAAAAAATCGGTCAAGGCAAACTAAAGTTATCATCCGGAAACCACAAAATCCACAAATTTGCAATCATTCAAGGGGAATAACTCTGGAAAGGTATATGCGATTGTGGTCAAAAGTGAACTTGAGCTGTATTTTGTGGTCAAAAACCAAAAACTGAAAATCTGAAATAAATCGGTCAAGGCAAACTAAAGTTATCGTCCGGAAACGAAAAGTTGGGCTAAATTCCCATAAATAAAGGGCCATAACTCTACTGCAAATGGGCCGCTAGAAACGGAAATCGAACCCATCCTGTATTTTGTCATACTAAATCCACATGCCAAATTTAACTCAGCTCAACCCATTACAACTAAAGTTATCGTCCGGAAACGAAATGTGTCCATGGACGGACAGACAGACGGGTGGAGAGACCATTCACAGAATACGTCCCGTTTTTCAAACGGGTGTATAAAATCAACATCTGAAAAATTTGGTGTCAAGGCGTTTGGCTTTAAATGAACGGAAACCAATTTTTTTTCAAAAATTGTGTTTCAAAGGGCCATAACTCTGCAGTGGATGGACTGAGAAACACCAATATCAAACTTAACCTGTATTTTATTGCTACAAACAACATCTGAAAGTTTGATGTTGATCCGTCAAGGCGTTCAAATTTCAATGAAAGGAAACTAATTTTTTTCGAAAGATTGTGTTTTCAAAGAGCCACAACTCTGCCGTGGATGGTCTGAGAAACACCAATATCGAACTTGACCTGTATTTCATTGCTAAAAACAACATCTGAAAAATTTGGTGTCAATCCGTCAAGGCGTTCAGCTTTAAATGAACAGAAACCAATTGTTTTAGAAAAATTGTGTTTTCAAAGGGCCATATCTCTGCAGCAGATGGACTGAGAAACACCAATATCGAACTTGACCTGTATTTTAATGCTAAAAAAAACTTCTGAAAGTTTGATGTCGATCTGTCAAGGTGTTTCACTTTAAATGAACGGAAACCAAATTGTTTATTGTTTATGGACAGACAGACGGATAGACGGACAGATGAACAGATGGACAGACAGACTGATAACATAATACGATGGTTTTTTAAATGGGCGTATAAAAATTATTCAAATCAGCGCTTTCATATGGAAGTACTGTGCAAAAATCTGATTGCACCTAATTTTGTACAAAATGGCTGCCAGCGGACCCAAAAACACTCGTTCTCGTCCCATGGTGATAACAAAGGTAAAGATCAGTTCATAAATTCGGCCTCTAGCCCGAGCCAGATTGGCATTTGCAGTTACAGTGCTGAAAGTAACACTAAATAAATCAAAGTTAGTCTAATTTGTATAATTTACGCACGAGAAAAAAACCTGTACTATATGTGATGTATCCCATGGTACTAAACATTCATACAAAAAATTATTCAAATCAGAGCTTTCATATGGAAGTTCTGTGCAAAAATCCTGTATTATATGTGATGTAACCCTTGGTATTAACATTCACACACAAAATTATTCAAATCAGCGCTTTCATATGGAAGTTCTGCACAAAAATCGGATTGCTTCTAATTTTGAACAAAATGGCTGCCAGCGGCCGTCTTGAATTTCGGACCGGACCCAAAAACACTCGTTCTCGTCTCACAATGATAACAAAGGTACCCAAGAAGTTCCGTAAAGATTGGTTCATAAATACGGCCTCTAGCCTGAGGATTGTGTACGGTGGGACAGATGGACAGACGGGCCATGACAATACCTCAAATTTGGCTTCGCCAAAGTTGAGCTAAATATATACTTTTTACAGTTTGCTTAATGCCATGATGAGCACAAATCTTGGAACAAATTTGTACTCTTCTAATTGTGTAGGGTACTTAATCTTCCCTAATCTTCCTTATTCATGACACAATTCTTAAACAATGGCAGCCTTTCACAGTCATTTATATTTTTCATTTTATATTTTCTTTCAACATCATGTTAAATATATGTCACTCCTATCTGTAAATACAGTGAAACCCTGCTAACTGAAAAACCATTCTACCAGTGGGAAATGTTCAATTAATAGAAGTTTGTTTCTTTATTAGGGTTTAATGACACTTTCAGCAACCAGGGTCATATTGTGTCAGACAGTTTTATGGATATAGAAAGTCTGAGTACCCAGAGAGAACCGCAGAGCAGTGGCGAGTAAATGTTAGACTCTCCAACTTACTATCCCACACAAGCAGGGGTAACATTGGTTGAAAGCAAGTGAACTGCTGATATGCTCTGTGCCTTAACTGGTAGAGGGCTAAATTATTTTTCAAAGGTGATTTGTAACGTAAGTATTTTTTTTTTAAGGAAGCATGGCGGCTCAGTGGTTAAGGCACTGGGCTTTAAACGAAAATAGTTGTACAGACCGGACCATTTGGATGGGTCTGGTCCAGGGCTGGATCAGACTGTGGACCATAACACTGATGCTGGGCTGCATCAAACAAGTCCATTCACCCACCCCGGATTGTATTTTCTGGTCAGTCCACATCTTCATGTTTCAATTCAACAATGTTACAAGAACGGTGGTAGAACTATGATTTTATATGCTTGCCATTATCACACTTGTGACCAGGTGTATTCAAAATCAAAGAAACTATCCAGCGACATGGGGTCATGTGTTGCCAGGTCATGGGCCACCATGTCCTTTGTTTCTGTTTGAATGCAAATACCATGCAGGCGACATACCACTCGCTCTCAGAATGCAATGTGGTGTGTTTACAATACACATGCATGTGTTTTCTTTTACATGACAGGTCATATCTTCCAGTTGACAGATCTAAGTACCATGTAGCCTAGCAAACAACAAAATGTGATCAGCTTTCAGATGAATTCAAAGAATTAGAATGGTGATTGTTTCCAGCCCCAGGAGCACCCCAATTTCCTGCACATTTTTTTGTCACCATGAGAATTACAAACAGAACTTAACTGTGTTTGCCACTGACATCATACTGTGAAAGTTTGAGTTCTCGGCCAAATTCATTATCAAGATTACTTTCTCTTTCTTCCAGCCAGAATCTCCATCTACAACATTCTCTTCACGTTTGCTGGTCTTCTGGATTGATCGAATGGCATTCCTCACGAGTTGAGGGAAAACACATATATCATTTCAATTTATTTCTCACTATTCTGGATGAAAACGGTGTTATTAGTGGTTTTTGGGGGTTGGATTGTTTTTTGGGGTTTTTTCACATGTATCAAACCCATTTTGAGCACAAAATGAAAATCAGTGTTTGTACTGAATGCAAACATCTTTTCTCGAATCTCATGTGAATTGTCTACATTGCAAATCATTTTAGCTGTCATGAGCTCTGAAAGTAAGTCCATTCAGAACCCTGGAATTTTGGTTAGCCATTTCGAAAATCTCTCATTAGAGAAAATTTCAGAAATAATAGGTTTTTAAAGGGATGTAAGTTGTATGAGTAAAATTTTCATTCAGTTAAAATACCTGAGTTTCAGGTTCATTTTGAACAAGATATAACAGACATATACACAAGAGGCTGAATAACTTGCATTTTAATCACTTTTGGTTAGAATGGATCACTTTGGACCGGTCCAGGCTTCTGTTAGGGGCAGGACCATACCGAACTGGACCACCTGATGATGTGATCAGTGGACTAGACCACACTAGGTGGTCCAATCCAGTCTGCATCACTAAACCGAATGGTCCATGGTTTGATCCTTACCAGGAGTAACTGTGGTGTGTCCTTGGGCAAGGTACTTAATCGCGATTGCTCACATGGGGGGCACAGTAGCATACTGCATGTCGATGGTGCACTTGTCTTCAACCAATGCTAACTCTTCTTGTGTGGAGTTAGTACGCTGGGGAGTCTGACCATTACTCCCCATTGCTTAGTGGTTTTCTTTGTGTATTCCGGTTTCCTCCACTTGTAAAACTGTACGACTCGAGGTGGCCCTGGCTGTCAAAAGTGTTACTAAATCCCGATAAATAAATAACCCTGCTTGTGAGGAGTTAGTATGTTGGGGAGTTTGACAGTTGCTCGCCCTTGCTCGGTTGTTCTCTCTGGGTACTCTGGCTTCCTCCACCCATAAAACTGTTTGACACAAGATGAGCCTGGCTGTCGAAAGTGTTGCTAAACCAAAATAAATAAATGCATTTTTCAAGAATACCATGCTATCAGCAAAGGAAGCTATATTTTAGCCTATTTTGTCATAAAGATAATTATTTTCTTACAATTTAATGGACAGTGCCTTGTTGGCACTCTCCAATAAAAGTAACAAAACAATTCTGTATAAATATTTTTGTGTTTCTGCTGCCGAGCAAACAAGCTAATGAATACTGTGTAAAGCCACTACAGTGGCTTCCAGCACTTTTCCAAAGAGATATGATGATAGTGGCTTCTAGTACTTAACCAGTTAATTGACAGTGCAACACTGTGCTTCTACGTGGAGGAATTGGGATTAACCCTTTACCCAACATAGAGAATATCAAAATTTATTATTTTAATTACTATTTTTTTAATTTTTTCAAACAAATTTCAGCAAAACCATATCATGTGATCCCTCACTGGAACGAGTTCGATGAGCTCGTTCCAATGAGGGGTCACATGATACGGTTTTGTTGAATTCTTTTGAAGAAGTTATTTTTTTCAACTGCTCAGTTTACAAATTATGCAGGCGGGTGGGGGCGATTTGTGAGGTAAAGGGTTAAGAGTGTTGCCCAAGGACATAATGCAGATGGTTGCAGATCAGGATCAACCACTGACATTTCTATCTGAAGTACAATGTGCTAACCAATGAGCCACAATGCTCCCTCAAGTAACAGGAGTATTGGATTACCAGGAAATTGTTTGCTTTCCTGTGTTTTAGCGATAAAACAAGCATTTTTTATCTTGGTTGACAGAACTTGTCTGCAACCAATGCTAAACCTGTTTGTGCGGAGTTAGTATGCTGAGGAGTTTGACAGTCACTCACCACTATTTGGTGGTTCTCTTTGGGTACTCCAGTTTCATCCGCCCATAAAACTGTCAGACATGAGATCACCCTGGATGTCAAAAGTGTTGTTAAACCACAAGAAAAAGAAGAAAAAAACAAAACAATGGGGAATCCAATTGTTATGAAACTAATTCTTAGATTTTGCTTTATATTTTTTATTCAATTAAGACAACACAAAGTAGATCTTGTTTCTCAGGCCATTTCTGTAAAATTGCATATGGGCGGGCATTTTTTTTTTATTTTATTTTCGTAATTATTTCTTTGCCATCAAAAATTCATGTGCTCTTGGCCTGTTTTATGTTTTAGGCCCCATAATCTACAGAATAGCATGGGTGGTGGTGCATTTCGTCCCTTGAGTGCAACAAGGCTTTGCAATGCTAAAGCATTGCAAAGCCCTGTTGCACTCAAGGGACAAATTTATCAATTTTATTAACTTGGGTAAAATATTGGCCATAAACCATTTCATTTTTATTTTTTTTAAATTTGCGCTGGTTATAAAAATAGAGAATGCGGCTGCCAAAAGGACGATGCGGGAGGGCCAAATAAACAGATTTTTCACTTTTTTAGGCCAAACATGTATTTACTCTATAACCTATATGCAATTAAGAGATCAAATTTGTACTGAAGGTATGGTACATCATTTGGTGATGGGAAGATAAATGCAATTAATAGGATTATTCAATTAAGAAATACCAATACATGTCAATTCCAATCACTTACCACTTCACACAATAGTTTCCTGCAATTACTGGGTTTATAGAGCACCAATGTTTCTGAGACTAGAACATTAACATCAGCAAACAAACCTGGCAACTTGTCACCTCAAAATTTTCACCTGAATACTGGACACTTGAATGAATAAACTTTTAATGTACATGTACTGTGTATAACTGTATTTAAAGTCTATACTTTGTTGGGCTATACAATTCATTGAACTAGAGGGGGTATCAGTACCCTGTGGTTCACCAACAGGTGGCCAATGTAAAGGGTTGGCTGGAGTAAAAAAAAAAAAAGGTTCAAAACCTGCACACAAAAGTCCAAAATTAAAGAAAATAAGCAGCTAAAGGGTTAAATAATATAATAATAACCCCTAAGAAGCATGCTAACATAAAACAGGAACCATGGCAATATGCTACAAGGTAAGTCTCCACTTTGAAGAAAAGAAAGACAAACCTCAAAACCTGCACAAAAAAGTAAAAAAAAAAGTATCACATTTGTTTCAATGGGTTAAAATGGCGAAAAATACCCTGATAATGTCACATTAACCACCATGGCAATATGCCAGTAAGGTGAAACCCTACCTGAAAAAATATCTACTTGGAAGAAAAGAAAGAAAAACCTCAAAACCTGCACATAAAAGTCAAAAAAGCATCACATTTGTTTCAAAGGGTTAAAATTTAGAAAAATACCCTGAAAATGTTACAGTAACCACCATGGCAATATGGCAGTGAGGTAAAACTCCACTTAAAAAAAATATCAAAACCTGCACACAAAAGTCGAAAATCTGCACCCAAAAGTCGAAAATTACAGTAAATAAGCAGCTAAAGGGTTAAATAATATAATACTAGCCCCAAGAAGCATCCTAACATAAAATAGGAACCATGGCAATATGCTACAAGGTAAGTCACCACTTGGAAGAAAAGAAAGACAAACCTCAAAACCTGCACATAAAAGTAAAAAAAAGTATCACATTTGTTTCAAGGGGTTCAAATTGAGAAAAATACCCTGTCACAGAACCACAATGGCAATATGCCAGTAAGGTGAAACTCTACTTGAAAAATATCCACTTGGAAGAAAAGAAAGACAAACCTCAAAACCTGCACATAAAAGTCAAAAAAGCATCACATTTGTTTCAATGGGTTAAAATTGAGAAAAATACACTGAAATGTTAAGGAAACCACCATGGCAATATGCCAGTAAGGAAAACTCCACTTGAAGACAAAATTTCAAAACCTGTAAAGTCAAAAACCTGCACAGAAAAGTCAAAAACCTGCACAGAAAAGTCAAAAACCTGCACAGAAAATTCAAAAACCTGTACACAAAAGTCCAAAATTCAAGTAACTAAGCATGGAAAGGGTTGAATAAAATATTACTATCCCTGAACAGCATGCAGACATAAAAAAAAAGCAAAAAAAATCAAAACCTGACACAAAAGTTCTAATTGAATGAATCCGGATGCCGACGCTGACGATGACACCGACATGAGGGCTAAATGCCATAGGCTCACACAACTATCGTTGGTGAGCCAAAAACAATTGCTGTTGGCGTACTTATGAAATTATTTTTGGAACCCCACTCCAAGAACAAACTGTAAAATTCATCGCCAGAAAACACTTAGTTGAATTTCTTTAGAAGGTTTTTCGGCTCAGGTTGTCCAGCAGCTTGACTTGTATGTGTGAGATGTCTGATGCATTTTGTATTTACTGAACTAAACGATTGTTTTTCAGTTACATTTGCATATTTCTGTATGCAACGAATTGAGAATGAGAAAGTGTCGATCCCTGTACTTCTAATCACTGAAGCATTTGATTGGTTTCATTTATGAGCCATGTGACATCAAAGTGGGGGGAAGCAAGTAATGTTTTCATCGCTTGGAATAATGTTCACCGCAGTGAATGCTTTTTACAAAGAATAATGAATAAAATATTGATGGATTTGAATACTTTTATTAAGCATTTCTACAATCTCGATGCTTTGATATCAGAATCAAATCACTAATAAATAAGTTACCTGTCACATGAGACAGGTATGTTTTATTTCTACCTGTCACCATTCAATTTCTGGCTGTCTGTGAAAGGTAGACAGGCGAACATTTCAAACTTTGTTGTTATGAAGGCATAAAATTATGCCAAAAACAAATATTCAAAAATTTTCTTTGAATTGAGACCTTAATCAAAAGTTTATGGCTGGGTCCTGAAATAGGTTAGGTCGGGAGACAGGAAAAACGCTAATTTTTTTTCTTATTTACTTACCACCACTACATAGTTTCATCACAACCCATAATTCTTCTTTAACAACAAAAGAAGTATAATATGCAACAACATTTTCATGTTTACACTGGCTCATTGCCTGTATTTCTTTCTGTAAGATAAAAATTAATTATTTTTAACCCCAAATTTATCAGTTATAAATGTTTTCAACTGCTGTGAATCTCAGCAGACCAGATTAGCTCTTTTTTTCACAAGCTTTTATTTCACGGGACAACTGATATACTAGGAGCTATTCCATTCATGCAGTTTCCAAGGATCTGAATACACAGGGCAAGAAAACGGTGAATGGAATAAACTTGAGTATTGCGACTATTGACTAGGGAATGTGCTCACTGCAACTACCTGTGAGGTGTGCAGACTTCATTGAATGGTGAAATGGCCGAAACCATCCTGGCTTGTTGGGGGGGTTCAGTAAATACATATTATTGCTACAGTGAAGTGATATGGGTCATAGTATCATGTCAAGGTTTATTACAAGACTTATAGTTCAAGATCACATGCCAACGCAAGCATTAACAATTCCCCCAATCTTTTTTTGGTAAACTGGATTGAAGTAAAAAAGAATTATTTTGTTTACACTTATTTTTGTAACAGGTGCACACTTCAGGGGAATCCTCCGATGCACATGAATGCATAACAAAGTGAACAGTCAACTTTCAGTCAACCCGGACCGCTGTTCGAGCGCACCCATTCCTGCTCAGAGTAAAGTACTGAACAGCTAATTATGTGAATTCAAAAGCAACCGTAAATAGTCTGTCATACTACAGTGATATGGAATCGGATTCCATACAGTGAATTTTCCAGGGACAAGGAAAAGATCGTCAAATGGTAGTGATATTTGGCAGTTAAATTACATAGTAATATAATGATAATTTAATCCAACAGCTCTGTCGAGCTGTTGGATTAAATTATTACCGAGCCTCGCTTCAGATTTTTTGCTCCTTATATCCTCTGCTCGTCACTACTAATGTCTTCTTCACGCAAAAATTCATGCACAATGCGTTGAAAGGGTTAATGATTTATTACAGCTTTGTTAAACACACAGAACTAATATTTATCTAGTTGGAAACTGTAAGGATACAAACTGGGTTGTCATGTCAGGGTGCATGGTGTCCAGGGCTTAAAATTCATGCAAGAATCAGTATCAATCCTCCCAAATAATTCTCACAAAGAAAACAATAAGAATCAACTTTGATTATCACAAAATATTCACTAACTTCTTGTCACTGATATCAAAGTGTCCTTACACACCTGGAGAATTGTACTTATTCTTTGCTCCCTTATAACAAGGTAACACTTTGGGGCTATTGTGTTGTGTGGGAGATTTTGACAGGTTTTTTATCCTCTGTAGTGCAAAATTATCACCAAAAAATCTCTTTATATGGTGTATGTATAACTTACAAAATGTTTTGTACGGGACATCTTTTATTGTATCATACTGAAGGTGAAATGAAATTGGTCATTTTATCATTGAAGTGTCTGAAAAAGTACATGTATAGAGTGTAAAGTCAGAAAATCCAGAATAACACTTCACAAGGTGCATTATTTTTTCAGCAGAGGAAAGTATTCTATCAAAATGTGTTGTACAGGACATATTGATTCAGTTGGCTAAAAACTAAACAAAATCAGAATTTCTATGTGTGTGTTTTAATTTTGATAGTTTTGTGGCAACAAATAATAAATGCAACAACCAATAATAAGGGCTGACCAAATTAAATGAAAGTGTCAATGACACTGCAGCTCAACTTGTCAGGAAGGGATTGAACTAAAAAGATCCAGTAATGCCAAGTCATTCACTCAAGTTTCTACAGAAAAGACACCAAAGCTACATTTAAAATCTGAAAACATTGGGTGAGGGGGTGGGGGCCTGTTGGGTGTACTAATGGAATTGTAGACAATTTATATGTCAAATCCAAGATGTTCGGTGGTGGCCATCTTTTTCAATGGAATGCAGAAAAATTTGAAAACTCCCATCTAGACATCATACCAAAGGTACATATAAAATTTGAAAAAGATCGGGTGAGAGGTGCAGCCTACAGGGACTGCTAATGGAATTGTTGACAATTTATATGCCAAATCCAAGATGGGCACTGCCAGCCATGTTTTTCAACAAAATTCAAAAAAATTTGATAGACATCACACCAAAGCTACATATGAAATTTCAAATAGATGGGGTGAGGGGTGTGGCCTGTACGGTTTCCTAATTGGATTATTGACAATTTATATGCCAAATCAAAGATGGTCACTGGCGGCCATGTTTTTCAATGAAATTCATAAAAATCTGATAACTCCCATCTGGACATCACACCAAAACTACAAATTAAATTTGAAGAAGATTGGGTGAGTGATGCAGTTTGCAGGGTGTGCAAATGGAATTGCTGACAATTCATATGATATGCCAAATCTGAGATGGTCGCTGGTGGCCATGTTTTTTAACAAAATTCGTAAAAATTTGATAGCACTCAGCAAGACATTGCCCCAAAGCTACATATCAAATTTGGGACTGATCAGGTGAGAGCTGAGGGCCTGTAGGGTGTGCTAAAGGAATTGTGGACAGACAGACATATGGACAGATGGACGTACAGATGACGGATCACAACCCATCCCAACAGCTCATACTTGATGTCAAGTTGAGCTAAAAGTGAAGAGAGTCCAAATAACCAAAATTCTCCAAATTTATTGTAAAAACTTTTGTTTATCTTATCTGAAATGTTTATGACAATAAAAGTATCCACCAAGAAAAATTAAATGTAAATTTGTCAAGAGCAATGTTTTGACAATATGTTAAGTTTTGTACCTTATAGTGTATGCATTCAACAAGAATAATAAGAGGTGTAGACTGTGATAAAGGAATTTAGACTCAAACTCATGCGGCCCTCATGGTTGACCGATCTCAACCAAACAGGGCTACAGGATGAAATACCTAGATATTCTACCAAGCCACCCTACCAAGTTACAATGAAATCCCTTCATAAATTTTACCTGTAGACAGTTCTAAAGATATATAAGTCACATGCCCAAGTGGCGGTAACAGATGACCAATCATCACCAAAACAGGACAGTCTCATCTAGACAACATACCGAGTCATCCTATCAAGTTACAATGAAATCGCTTCATAAATATGAACTGTAGACTGTGCTAACCAAATCTAGGTCACTTGCCCGCACAGCCATCATAGTTGACCGATTACGACCAAAATAGATCATTCTCATCTAGATATTATACCAAGTCATCCTACCAATTTACAATGCAATCCCTTCATAAATGCAACTTGTAGACTGTGCTAAAGGAATGTAGGCGATGTACCCTTGCTGCCGTCGCGATTGACCGAACCCGACCAAAACAGGATGTTCTCATCTAGACATTATACATAGTCATCCTACCAAGTTACAATAAAATCCCTTCATAAATACGACCTGTAGACCGTGCTAAAGGTTTCCAAACTGCACAGCCATCACGGTTGACTGATTGCGATCAAAATCTTGACATGACCTCGAACCTGCATATTAAATTTAGTGATGATCAGACAAGAACTACACCGGGTGTAGCCTGTGCTAAAGAAAATGTGAACAGACTTGCAGATTTCTGCATGCGTGCGTGATAGCAATAGGTTATCTTGACTTTGTCAAGTTAAGCTAAAAATGAATTGAGAAACAGAAGATCTACTTTGTGTGGCCTATTCAAGAATTTTGTTGTCAAGTGTCGTCTGCCATTTGTGTTAGGTAAAGGGTTAAACTACAGTATTATGATCACAAAATTGGACAGAATTTTGATCAGATTGTGACTAATTGAAAATATCTGTCTGCTTCCCTCCACGCAACACTTCAGAATCTCTCCTGTCAAAAAGCAATATGAGAACACTAAATGTGAGATGCCATTTCCGTTTGCTCTTTCGTGTAAGTGTATTGCAATCGGATCACTGAATATCAATGATGGCATTGAAACTAATATCAAGGTACACTGTAAATCGACAAACAGTTCAGTTTGATAGCAGGAATATCACAAATTATTATCCTCAAAGTTAGTTTATCCAATCAGAAAACTGGAATACCATCTAAGGTTTCTGCCATATCAGGTAACTCACCTGATATTATTTGATATCGGGTGAGTAGCCGCCATTACTATTTTGATGCATTTCCACCACTTCAAATTTTTAAAATTTGATTTACAACAAAAGAAGAGAATTTAAGTACCAAAAATATTTTCAAGGTACCGTATTTATTGATTTAAAACATTATATATTTTTAAAAATGGACAGAACATATTATTTGCAGTCCCAAAAGATCTTTGTTATTTTCACGACTCTATCAAATTTTTATGCTGAAGCGAACATTTTCTTTTCACTTTACTCAACAGATTAAAAGTGATTCTTTGAACATTTAAAAGTGCTTTGTTAACCCTTTTCAGGTGGTTATGAAAGTAAATGCATGTATGGGTATTTCAGATATGCTTGTAGCGATATGTTTTATTTTGTAAACAAATATCGCACTTCAAACAGTGATAACTGTTTAGTATGACCATGGAGACATACCAGTTCCAGTTACTGCAGATGATTCTGCATGGTGCTATCAATAGCGGTTTCTAAAAAATAAACGTCTGGTCGTTCTTTGTTTCTCCTAAAAATTTATTAATCTCTTGATTTACATAGCCTTTTGACATAATAAATATGTTACATGGTGTGTAGCTGGCTGATACATTTAGATACAAGGCTATGAGTGCTGATTTCAGGTTCGGCTTTGCCTCACACGATATGAACTCTCATCGCTTTGTATGGAAATGTATCAGCCAGTTACATGCCATGTAACTTGTAATATAGTGGAGCCCACTCAATTGGATATCTCTTAATTGAATAACCCTGTTAATTGAATATAATTTCCCCAACACAAAACCATTTACCATTCCTCCAGTACAAATTTGACCTGTTAACTGAATATAGGTTATAGAGTAAACTGCAGTTAATTGAATAAAAAATCTTGCAACCTGTCGGGAAACTACCCTGACTCTCTCCAGTTACTACCTTGACTCTCTCCAGTTTTCCTCTGTTTATAGACCTATTTGGCCTCCGTACATCCAGTATAAGCATTTAATCTATTATATTTTGTTTGACAGAGCTCAGGAAGCTCTGTCAAACAAGATATAATAGAATAAATGCTAAGTTTATCTCTAAAATATAAGAAAGTGACACAATTCCTGTTAACTGAATACTCCTGTTACTTGAATAATTGTCATTGGCAAAGTGGATATTCAATTAACAGGGTTCTACTGTATCATCAATACTCTCCATGAATTCCTGATTGGCACAAGTTCTGTATATATTTATCAACACCTGTACCGGGCCAGTATTGCAACAAGATGTATCAGTTATCGCCTTTTCTGATAACACCCATATCGTGCCATCACTAAATCATACATATTACATTATTTGAAAAATGTCCTTACCAGTAACTCTTCTACTGTTGTGTTGCATTTCTCTAGATTGATACGTTTAATCGCAACATATTCATTTTTAGATTTACAATAGGCTGCCTGAACAACAGCTGTTGCCCCAGCACCTGAAAAATAAATGCACATCAAGAATTCCTCTTGAAATTCTACATCAAACAAGCATTGTTCCGCTTCAATTAACTGAATATAGAATATGTTTTCATTTTTGAAATTCAATAAAAAAAAAACTTTCCACAACTCATTCCAATGAGGGGTGATAAGCTTAGTTTAAATACTTTTTGAGAATAGTACTGACTGATTTTGGCCATTACGTTGGGTAAAGAGTTGGTATAGACAGGATTTACACCAAGGCTGTACAATGCACAGGGTTTGTTACTCAGATAATAATGATTTTTTTTCATAACCATAAAGTGTGAGGAACCCTGTGCAGTGCAGAGGGTTAGTCACACGTTTTGGTTATAAAAAAATTGGTAACTGCCATATCACACACAACATGAAAATGTACAGTCACTAGGGCTGTACAATGCACAGGGTTCAGTCACATAATAGAGATGGTCTTATTTATAAACAGAAACAAAAGAGTAACTAACCCTGTGCATTCATGGCTTATATTTCATCTAAATTTGGGAGAATCAGTTTGGATTCTCGAGAACATGGTAGTGAGAATCCATACCTCCTATGAATATCCCAGGATCCCATGAGGCCATCGTGGTTGAACCCTTGTTGTATACTGATAACACATGTTAACCCTTTACCCGGCATAGCTCTTTAATTTTTAAAACATAAGCTGAATTCGATAGTTTATTAAAAACTGAACAATATTTACCAATAAAACCTTAAAAAGATGGCTGTCATCGGAACCGGCTCAATGAGCCGGTTCCAATGACAGCCATCTTTGTACAATTTTGTTGACTCAGTGTCAGGATATTTCAGGTCATGTTAGCCTTGTATTCGTTAATTTGCTGCCGATATGTTAGGTGAAGTGTTAAATTGACTCAATTCTTTTCACGCGAATCCTAGCAGAGGTGCAGCGGGAATCTGTATGGATTCTCACTGGTTTTGTTGCGCGAATCTTTGCGTGAATCGATTCGCGGATTCTCGTCAAAATATAAGCCCCGCATTGCACAGAGTTAGTTGGTAAACTAACATACACTGACTAACCATAGGCATTGCACAGGATTAGTTGATAGGCTGTCATAAGACACATAACAAAAATATATATTGACTATGGCTGCAAAAATGCACAGGGTTAGTTGGTTACATGTTATTTTTGTTACATGGGGTGCTTGATTCAAAGAACTAATGAAAATACTTATAATGGATTGTGGAAATGTTTTTAAAGTGAATTCCAAAAATGAAAACATACTCTATTTTCAACTAATAGCCTGTTACAGTACAGTCACTGTGGAGTGGTCATAATCCACATGCAGGCAGTCATGTCCACGCATACGTTTCAGGTAATAAAAAAGATCATCAGCAAAATTTTAATCAATGAAGCACCTAGTTGTATCCGCTGCTTCATTAATTAAATTTTTGATGATTATTCCTATAATTAGTGTTTGGAATCAAATATTATTGTGTTTGTGGTAATATCGCCCACCGACCAGTTCATGGCGACTGTACTGTATTATACAGAAACATACATGTATATGCAAATAAAATATCACCCTTTTGTCACAATTCAAATTGCAAACTCTCAGATACATGTTCTATAATACTCAGAAAATACTTTAACACAAGAAAGTTGAAATAACATCATTCAATGCAGCAATGAAAAAAATCAACATTATACATGTACATGAACTCAAGTAAAGTACATTATTTTGGTGCACATTATTTTCATTTTCAAACACAAACGTGTTTCTTCCCCCACTTCCTATGCAAGATATGCATGTCTCATGTGAGAAGGCCCTGTGAGATAGATATCTATCTCACAGGACTCACGTGATCAGCTTATTAGCATATTTAATGAGCGCAGGACTATTCAATCATGAAATGTTCTTCTTTAAACAAACAACACAATGTCACATTTCGGAAATATTAGCAGACGAACATTTGTAGAAAATATAAATAGGAGTGTGACTCACTCTGTGAGATGGGGAAATCTCAACCTAGGGACAAGATATTTGGTCCAGACACTCGGCAAGCCTAGTGTCTGGCCCAAATGTCTTGACCTCAGGTGTTCCCCATCTCAGACCCTCACCCATCAGGGATAATAAAAATCTCATTCTATAGTACATACATATTACATAGTCCATGACTCAGATAGGGTAAACCCTGCACCCCCCCACCCCCAGGGGTGGTCACACGCCTATTTATATTTTCTATTAGAGCTGTAGGTTAACCGAAACCGAACCGAGGTTTTTAGTTTTTTTAAAAAACCGAAACCGTCGACATCCCGTAATCTAAGGTTTTTTGTTTTTTATTAAATACTCTCTTGCTGCAGAAATTCACAGAATGTAGCCATCCCAGAGTAGTGAGAGTACCCAGACACTGCCAATGGCAGTGTCTGGGTACTCTCACTACTCTGGGAAGGCTACATTCTGTGAATTTCTGACATTTCAGTTTAGTTGTGTTTGCAGCTTTCCTCAAGTTGCGTGTAGGTGTCAGACCTCGAAAAATGGCCAAGCACAATAAAAGTTCTGTATATTTAGGAAATTATTATATTGGCCTTCCTGATTCTTCATGTATTATAGCTTATTTCGGGCACTCATTGAGTTTCACTCAATTTCATTACCATTCAGTTATGTCTCCGGACATAAGAATGAGTTTTATTGAATTTTACTTGGCCTCAAACCGAAAACCGAACCGAGGTTTTTCTCCGCCTGAAAAACCAAAACCGAAACCGAACAAGAAATTTAAAAACCTACAGCTCTATTTTCTATAAATGTTTGTCTGCTAATATTTCCGAAATGTGACACTGTGTTGTTTGTTTAAAGAAGAACATTTCATGATTGAATAGTCCTGCGCTCATTAAATATGATAATAAAATTTTATTTGGTTTAACCCTTTTACTGCCGCGCCCACTTTATCCATATATGAAGTACCTCTATGTACAGCTGTATGCAAGGAAATTTAATAAAATTTATGACATACTAGTGCTTGAAACTCTATCACCTGATTAATTGTTGGAAAGGGCTCCCAGATTTATAATGAGGAATATTTCCTAGAACTTTTTGTTACATTTACATGTGCTGTTTTCTTCAGGCCTGTACTTTTGAAAAATCTAGGGGAGCTACTACGGCTCCCCTAAACCTGTGCCAGGAGAGCTATTCTATACTTAAGTCCATTATTAATAAGGGAATTGAAGGTTTAAGGAGAGCTATTACAGCTTCTAAGGAGAGCAATTACAGCTCTCCTTAAATTGATTTTGCAGGAGCCATGGAGGGTGGGAGCTATAGCTCTCCTCAAAAGACCTGGCCTGTTTCTTCATCACCAGTTTCTATTCCTTGTTATTTAAACAAACAGGAAAAACTCAATGAAATACAGAAGGTATAACAAGAGGGAAGAGCCACTTTTTGAAACCAAAAGGCTTTCCAAGGAGTCCCTGTGATGTTACATGTACTAGTACATAGTGGAAGGCAGGCATCCAGAACAGGAAACATTCCCTATTGGTGTGGGTCTCCCCCCTCCCCTGGCTCCACACTCGTTTTTGTGTTCGACTAGATATGATATTCAATCGAAGCAACTCAAATGGCAATGATGACATCATTCTCACAGTGCTCCTCCTATGCATCTGACAACACTATCGTATTTAATTTTGTTTCTGAAAATTCATGGACATTATTTTCAGTCATATACTGATGATCACACATGTTCTGAACATCTGAAAGGATATTACAATAAAATAAGATTCAACAGCGAATTTTGTTACATGCAGAATGGAATCGAACAATGTCCCCAGCCCAGTATATACTGAAACTCCTGGACAAGTACAGGTAAACTTAATTACAGGAGGATGCTATTTGATGAAATCTCATATTCACCTTCAGTCTACTGTCTAAAACCATATTTGCTTCTAAACATTTCAGGTCTGCATAATGAACTTTGTGTATTGATTAAATGTGGTGTTTTGACCAAAAAGTGTCTCTGTAATCTGCCGCAATTTTCCTCTTACAGACTGTGCATGTGGCATATTTTTCTTCTTCATTCTGTTTTTTTAAGTTCGCCAGGGACGCTGGACCCTAATTCAAAGTGTGTGGTTTGGGCAAAAAAAAAGGCTGGTTTGGAGTCCAAGCTCCCATGGGGCGACCATGGTTTGAACATTTTGATAAATTAGACCCAAAACACTCAATTTCCTTGCATTTCAGTATCATTTTAAAGCAGAAACACTACGCCCTCATGGGCAGAAAGTTTCAAAATCTAGACCGAGAACATCCCCAGGAGCCCAATAAACAAAATTGGGTATCTGATGATTAAGCAAGTCAAACAAGATCATACAAAGCACAAAAATAATTCAAGTTTGCCATAATTTGTTACAAGGATTACCCAAAACAAGTTTTGTTAATTGGTGAAAAAGACTGTACAGATCTCTTCTAAGGAACACACTCGGCAAAAAATGTGGGGGGGGGGGGGGGGGGGGGGCTGAAGTGCACCCTCCCCATCTCGGGCATTGTACACTCGCACAGGACTTTTATTGTCCCACTGTTTTTGAAGTACACTCACACAGGACTTTTATTGTCCTTTCCAGCATGTTCTGTCATCATCGTTTGGCACAAAAAAGGAGTGATTCTTATGGACTAGCCTGGAAATAAGCAGCCTGTAATCTGCAGAATGAGGTCCCCAGAGGGTGAATTTGGTGATGCTACCCTAGGGGCACACCAGAGTAGCAGTACTAAATTTACGCTTTCTGAGCCTCAATCTGTATCAAGGTCCTAAGCCTAAACAGAAAGAAGTACCCAGAGGATAAATTGGCGCATTCTAGTCCAATGTGAGGGATAGCATCAACACATTCACCCTCTGGGGACCTCATTCTGCAAGTGACAGATTGCCTATTTTCAGGCTTGCTTATGGATAACTGAACAAAAATAACAGAACACAAATTGTTTATTTAATTTTTTTATGTTCAACTTAAATTTATTTTTAAAAAAAAAATACAATAAATATAAAAATAAAAACATGTTAGGAAAATTTAACTATACCGTTGTTCCAGCAGTTCGGAATCATTGGCGGTTCTGGATCAATTTTGGTTGTCCATCTATTTATTATTAAAGGTCCTCTTTGATGAAAGACAAATCCACATTTTTAACTCTTTACCCAATGCAGACGATTTCAAAATTTATTATTTTAAATATCATTTTTTTAAATTTTTCAAAAAATTTCAACAAAACCATATCATGTGACCCCTCATTGGAACGAGCTCAATGAGCTCATTCCAATGAGGGGTCACATGATATGGTCTTGTTGAAATATTTTGAAAAATTCAATTTTTTCAACTGCTCAGTTTGCATATTACGCGGGCGGATGCAGGCGATTCGTTAGGTAAAGGGTTAAAGTCTATTTATTACTGGTTCCAAATGCCAAATAAAATCTTCAACCTCCATCCACAAAAAGTTGCAAACAGTAAATACTTTTTGCACATGTGCACAATGCGACTTGTAAAATCTTCTGCAAGAAAAAAACATGTAATAACAAAATTCATTTATATTGAGCTAACGAAGCTTTAAAAGCATAAATTAATGAGATATATTTTTGGATATGAACAATAACTTTGTACCTACAAACTTGCAAGGTGATTGAATTTTATTTAACATCTGTATAAACTCTTATTTAAAGGCACCTAATTTAGTCAGTTGTGGATCACTGACTGTGCCATCCACTGACAGTAATATGGGTAAAGATTTAAAATAAAAAAATGAATATGTCTCTCTCTACCTCCTGACTACTTAAGAAATAAAATATACATGCCCTAGAAAAAATGTATCCATTCATCTCTCTCAGAGAATATAGATGGATCCAAAAGATGTTGAATACAATATTAATTATTGTGGGGAAGGTTCCATCACCATAATTCCAAAATTGCATGCCTTTACTGACATTAAACAATTTGAAGTTCCAAATCCCGACTAAAGTCGGTTAGTCTATACTGTTTCAAATGGTATTAAAAAAACGGTTGTTCATAAATTTTTTTTTTTTTCATTATTAAATAGAATTATTATTATTAACAGAAGATTATAGGCAGAACAAGCACACAGTTTGATGATTGACAAACAATGATTGTAAGCTGATTATTAAAGTTACTCAACTTATGTTTACACAGACATCAATCAAGAAAACAACTGCTATATAAAACAACAAAAATTGATCTAAAGTTGTCAACAAGGTCTAATGTCAGTAATGAGTAATGCCATGAATGTTATAGCGATGAAATTGTCCATTTTCTCTTTTAGACTGTATATTATATATCCACTGGAGGACGAATTGAGTCTAGTATTAGTGGTCGGTTGAGTAAAAATTTAGCGGCCGGTTTGAGTCAAATTTCTGGGGACGGTTTGGGTGTATACTGAATAATCTTGACACTGACAGATATGATTCTGTTGACAATTTCATTTTGAACAGATCGGTAGTAATGCCAGCATTGCCACCGATGTCTGCAGCGAGCATCAAATCATTGTAGAAAATTCAATATTAAGATAATCTATCAATCATTCCGATTACCTATGACGTCTTTCAAGTCATAGTCCTCCCTTGTATTGGGCCATGCACCATCAAAAGCCGCTAATGGTTTTGAGTCTCTGCTATTTATTTCCTTGTCAGCAGACACAGAAGGTGCTACAGCCATCCTTTCACGACTTTGTATCCTTGACCTTCATACAAGGAAATGGGTAATATTTCAGGGATGTGTTCCATTTCGGAGAAATGTCATTCTCGTCACACAAAATTCTCCATTCTCCCATTCTGAAACGTGATGCCAAACAACCACCAAAAGGAGGGCAACCGCAGGCAGATTTGAAGAGGCCTATCTCGTATCTGTTATGACGCGTACGGCCGAAACGGGACGAACCAACCCATGGACGAACCGGCCCATGGACGAAACGGCCCAGATTGACTTTGGTCATAACGGCCCAAATTCGAAGACGGAACGGCCCAGATTTCGAGACAGAACGGTCCACATTTTGGGACAGAACGGTCCTTTTTATTTATTATTTCCTATGCTCCCATTATTTTTTTTTTACAAAAGTTATTTGGATTTAGCAAAAAGAACTTATCATTATGATGGGGTGGGAGTTGTGCCCGCTTAGATTGAATAGCAGTGAAGTCGACCCACGTTGAAGTCGACCCAAAGTGAAGTCGTCCCAAAAAAGTGATCTCGACCCAAAAAAGTGAAATCGACCCGAAGTGATTTCGTCCCGAAAAAAGTTATCTCGACCCACTTTTAAAATTTATTGAAAGCCATCTCCATCCCTATCTAAAAGTGTCGTGGTTACTGTTAGAATTTTTTTGTAACTCAATAGAAGTGGAATTTATCCTTTTAAGACATTGTCCGTGTTCGTTTATGTTTTACTAGCTAACTTATGAAAAAAAGACAGTTTGGGACATTCCGCTGTTTGTAGGCGTCAATGATATATGAAAAGCGGCTAATTACTTTAATGTTAATTAAATACTGTATCTGATAACACTTCGCAGGCCGAGACTGAAGTGCCAAGTTGCCAAGTTTCACATTACACATACCTCTTTTGGATTCTGAGCATAACACCGTAACAAATAGCACTAAAAATAATGTCAATAGCTTCGTGGTTCCACAGCAACTAGATGAGTCATCAATACTCACTCATTCTCAATAAGAGAAAGTTTTACACCGGGAGAGTCAACTTGTTAACATCGCTGTTAAACTAGTGTCTGAAAACAAACTGAAACGTGTGCAGACTAAAAAGTACAGAAACATGCAAAAAGTTATTTATGAATTGTGGGAACAGTATATTGCCAAAGAAATTTCTACAATGCAGCTCCTTGGAAAATGTTCGAGGCTTAATGGCCCCACTGTGTAAACTAATTAATTAACTGGTAGAGTGCTTTATGCTCGATGAAAATTAATATTATAACGGTGTTATTATGGCCTAATAATAATAACACTTTGGCCAGCCGCTGTTTTGTCGCGGTTCTCGGACGAGAAGGCCATGGTTACCCCTGTGCTCCCAACTGCCTCCCTATTCCCACGCTTCTCCTCTCCTCCCAACACTCGGAGACGAACTGCTTGATGATATCCCTTGTCCCATTCTTCCCAATCTCTCCGATTAGCATATTAACCCTCTCCTTTGAGTCTCCCCCTAACCACATGTCCTTCATTCTCCCATCCCACTTCCCCATTATACTCCCAGTGAATCTCATTCTTTTAGGCTGATACTTTGGGCATTCAAGAAGAAAGTTTTCCAGGGTCTCCACCATGTCCAAGTTACACATCTGGCACTCCCTTTCACCGTCTTTCCCAATTTTTCCCCTCAGCTCCAGGGATCGCGACCTCAGCTTGAACAACAGTGGCCCCCCAAAGGTGCCATCAAGGTACTCTTCAAAACCTGGCTTCTCTTTATCACGCAGGCCACCCAAAGACCTCTTTGATTTGACCCCCTCTCGCCAATTACGGTTACAATCTTCCATGACCCTTTCTCTGACGATTTTTTTACCCTGGTTTGCCCCAACGTCCAGGTCCGAGATCTCCAATGAGTAGTTCTCTACTAGCTCCCTCATTTGGACCATCCACCCCGTTTTGATATTTGAGTTGAAAATTCTCAGGAACATTACTTTACACCATCGGCTGTCGGGGAGATTTACCAAATAATTAAGATAACCGAGCTTCAACAGGTCTATCCTGTCCTTGATCCTCATCCACCCAAGCTCACCCCTGATTGCTTCTAGCGCTGCGGCATTACTCGACCCCGTTATCCATCGGCCTGCATCGTTCTGCAGGATTTCCAAGCTCTTTACGGCCGTCTGGTTTAGGGGTACCACTTCCGTATCGTATGTTATACTTGGCAGACCCACCATTTCCCAAATGGTTTTCCCCACGAAAACCTTATTGAAACTGTTTCTCCCTATAAGTTTCATTTGGTTAAGGATTCGCTTCCCCTTCAGAATCAATTTATTTGTGTGGTTCCGGTAGATGCCTCTTCCTGTAATGTTTATATTTACCCCCAAATACTCGTAATCACCCGTCTCTCCCACACTGAGAAGTTTGCTGCTCCCTTCCGGAATGCAGAACTCACCCACTCTCCACCTTCGAGTGGGGTCCACTTTGCGGCCCACAGGTATAACTTTGCTCTTGCTTTCATTAAGTTCGAGTCTCCATTTGCTCCCATATTTCCCAACAATTCCCAGCATTTTCGTTAGCCCCTCTTCGCTCTCTGACACTAGAACCATATCGTCTGCAAAAAATAGCCCTGGGATCTTCATGTCACCAACTGCTACCCCCTCCTCGCTACGCAGGAGTTCATCTCCTAAGCCTTTGATGTACAATGCAAACAGGATCGGCGAAAGGATACACCCCTGTTTTAGGCCTATCTCCATAGGCACACGTTTCGTTGTAATGTTTCCCAGGTTAAGTTCACTCTGTACATCTTGATATAATGCTTTCATAATTCCAACAAACTCGCCTCCTAAGCCCATAGCCTCCAGCTTGCGCCACATACCTTCCCTCCATACTCTATCGTATGCCTTCTTGATATCCAAAAAGGACATAAACATCTTTTTCTTTTTTGCTTTCGCGGATTCTATCATTTGGGATAGTGTGAAAAGATGGTCAGTAACTCTCCTTCCCTTCCTGAAGCCATTCTGGATTTCTCCCAAAAAACCCTTCTCCTCAATTACCTCCTCTAGTCTCCCATAAAGGACTTTACAGAAAACCTTTCCAATGTTGCTACTGACAGAGATACCTCGATAGTTATCCAAAACGTCTTTTTCCCCCTTTTTGTGAATAAATGTCACTTTGCTTTCCCTCCACTCCTTTGGGACCTTTTGTTTTTCTATGGCTAAATTGAATAGGGCAGTTAGGCTTTCCAAGAGTTCCTCTCCCCCTTTTTTGATAAACTCGTTAGGAATTTCGTCCACCCCTCCCGCTTTTCCATTCCTCAATTTTGAGATCACCCTTCTCACCTCCTCAGTTTTGATTTCGCTGCACACGAAGTCCGAGAGATTTTCCTCGACCTGGTTCGGACACTCCGGTGGGTTCCCCATGCCCCATCGCTTATCGTTTACCTTTTCCCAGTGCTTGACTAGTTCTAATGCGATTTGATCTCGCTCTTCTGTAACTCTGCCATCTACTTTAATGCTCTGTTGGTTATTCCCTTTGTTACGTTTGTTCACCCATTTCCAAAATACGCTCAAACTCGACCCCCCTGTCGTTCTTATCGTCCTAATAAGACTGCCATTTCGCACTCTCCGGTTGTCGTCTTTTATCTTGTTTACTTTATTTCGTGCTTGTTGGTATTCTTCCTTTGCTATCATGGCCTCATTGCTTTCCACCCCCTTAAGTTTTCTACTTCTCCTGTATGCAGCACATTTAGCTTTTCTAACCTTTATGGCCCTTTTCAGTTCTTCGTTCACTCTGTACCCAAGTTCCCGTGTTGGCACCCTAATCTTTCCTACACTTTCCTTCCCTGCCTCCACCAGGCTCGCAACTATGGCGTCGGCCATCTTCTGGACACTACCCCCCTTGTGTACGACTGCAAGCTTTGGTTTCAGAATAAATCGCTTTGAAATTTTTGTTGTTGTTTTTATGTTCCCCTTTCAAACGAGGTCTGAGATGGTCAATGTCCATAGTGAATCTAATGATGGTATCTTGTCATTTTCAAAAGTGGGTGGAGGTCACTTATATTCTCCCTTTTCAAACGGGGCCTGAGGCGGTCTCCAGTCCGTTTCAAGTGAATCTGAGATGGTCTGAAGTGGATTTTAAAAGTGGGTCGACTTAAATTTTTTCAGGTCGAGATCACTTCAAGGATTTTAGAAGTGGGTCGACTTAACTTTTTTCGGGTCGAGATCACTTCGGGTTGAGATCACCAAAAGTGGGTCGACTTAACTTTTTTGGGTCGACTTCACTCGGGTCGACTTCAACGTGGGTTGACTTCACCGATTACCGCTTAGATTTTGCCGCGAATTATTCGTGTTACCGGTTCACACCACGAGGAGGTACGTGAACCATCTTCAATAAAAGAAAAAGATTAGTTTCTGTTCATCAGAAATAAATGAAAAATTAAATTAATTTCTGGCCATCTGAAATAAATCGAGAAAAAATATATTAGTCACTTTTCTGTTGTTTTCATCTGAAAAAAACCAACAAAAATTGGATTAGTTTCTGGTCATCTGAAATAAACTAGAAAATAATATATTAGTCGCTTCTGTTTCTTGTTTTCTGTTCACCTAAAACTTGAAGACAATATTATTAGTTTTTGATAGAAATATACTCAGCACGGGGCGTAGATGCGGCTACAACTTTTCAGCAGGTCACTCGTTGGCATGTAATGGTTTCCATACTGTTCCCACAACTCCATTAACTTTCCTTTGGCCAACAGCATATTTCGTCTCTGGTGACGTTTTTGAGTTTCCCTTCGTTGATGAGCTTGCATTGCGTTGGAAGTGCGCGTCCTTCGTCATACAGTAAAACTAGTAACAATTAAGCAAAATGGCAGGTTTCCCTTCTTTGCTCGGCGATTAAGCACCCCTCTGCGTCGTTGTTTGTTCTGATGGACTTGATGTAACTTGTGTAACTAAAGTTTGTGCTGTTTCAAAAATATCTGCTCCTGCCGCCGTTTTAATGTCTGCTTTTATTAGTCCCCTACGGAAACCGTAAGAAGACTATAGGATTGCACTCCGTCCGTCTGTCTGTATGTCTGTCCGTCCGTCCGTCCGTCCGCCTGTCTGCCTATCTGTCTGTCTGTCTGTTTTTATGTTACCACCTCTCCCTCCAACATGCTTTAAGCTACACCTTTCATATTTGGTACATGGATAAATGGTTCTGAGGGGATGATGCACGCTCCAAATTTTTTTTTCAAAATCCAAGATGACGGAATGGTGGCCATTTTTGTTGTGTTTTTTAAGCTTTTTCTCTCTATTTTCATGTTACCACCCCTCCCACCAACATGGTTCAAGCTACACTTTGCATATTTGGTACATGGATAAATGGTTCTGAGGGGATGATGCACGTTTAATATTTTTTTTTTCAAAATCCAAGATGGCGGCATGGCGGCCATTTTTGTTGTGTTTTTTAAGCTTTTTTCTCTATTTTATGTTACAACCCCTCACTCCAACATGGTTCAAGCTACACTTTTTATATCTGGCACATGGATAGAGGGTTGTAATGGGGTGTTGCACGTTCAATATTTTTTTTTCCAAAGTTCAAGATGGCGCCATGGCGGCCATTTTTGTTGTGTTTTTTAAGCTTTTTTCTCTATTTTATGTTAACACCCCTCACTCCAACATGGTTCAAGCTACACTTTTTATATCTTCAAAAAAATTTTTTCAAGATCCAAGATGGCGGAATGGCGGCCATTTTTGTTGTGTTTTTTAAGCTTTTTTTTCTCTATTTTCATGTTATCACCCCTCCCACCAACATGGTTCAAGCTACACTTTGCATATTTGGCACATGGATAGAGGGTTGGGAGGGGATGATGCACGTTCAATATTTTTTTTTTTCAAAATCCAAGATGGCGGCATGGCGGCATGGCGGCCATTTTTGTTGTGTTTTTTAAGCTTTTTTTCTATGTTATGTTACCACCCCTCACTCCAACATGGTTCAAGCTACACTTTTTATATCTGGCACATGGATAGAGGGTTGTAATGGGATGTTGCACGTTCAATATTTTTTTTTCCAAAATTCAAGATGGCGCCATGGCGGCCATTTTTGTTGTGTTTTTTAAGCTTTTTTCTCTATTTCATGTTACCACCCCTCACTCCAACATGGTTCAAGCTACACCTTTTATATCTGGCACATGGATAGAGGGTTGTAATGGGATGTTGCATGCTCAATATTTTTTTTCAAAATGTAACATCTATCTGTCTGTCCGTCTGTCTGTCTGTCTGTCTGTCTGTTTTTATGTTACCACCTCTCTCTCTAATATGCTTCAAGCTACACCTTTCATATTTGGTACACGGATAAATGGTTCTGAGGGGATGATGCACGGTCAATATTTATTTTTCAAAATCCAAGATGGCAGAATGGCGTCCATTTTTGTTGTGTTTTTTAAGCTTTATTTTCTCTATGTTATGTTATCACCCTCCCTCCAACATGGTTCAGGCTACGCCTTTTATATATGGTACATGGATAAAGGGTTGTGAGGGGATTATGCACGCTCAATATTTTTTTTCAAAATCCAAGATGGTTATATACCCTAGTGTCTTCTGTGACAAAAACACCGTATGTCACAAAAGTGCCGTAGGGGACTAATACCACCTCGGTGGTCAAACACTTGTTTGCACTGCAGTCAACAACCCAGGAATACACTGGTGGTTATGTGTACGTTCACCTGCCACAAAGTTCGCTTCCGTTTGTCTAACTCTTGCAGGACAACCAGTCCCCTTCCATCATCCAACTGCACCGCCATTCAACTCTTCCGTTTACTAAAGTTCTTTTATGCACAAAGGAATAACCGTCAGTTGAAACAAGTTTTCTCTTTCCTTTGCCTGAACCATTATCTACGACCTTAAAAGTTATTTCCTGCTCCATATCATTCACATCATCTGGACGGATACTCTTGTCAGCAATGGACGCTTCCATTTGTTCTTCTACCAAAGATCTATGTGGAGGAGTGATATCAAACATTGACCCCTGGGTTGTCAGCTGCCGTGCTATCATGCGTTGTGGTTTGTGGTTCCGTGTCCGTGGTCTCCAAGATCTCTGTTTCTGGCTCAGTAGACTCTGTGGAGTCAGTACTACTTTCTCCCCTTGCTGTTGACATTGCTCACATACAAAGTTGAACTGTATTTCACCCCGCCTAAGTCGTCCATACATATACTTAGTTAATCTAACGTTCCCACATCCTCTGTGTTGCAACCCTCCACAGTTATCGCAGTTAACGGCCTGATGTCGCGAAGTTACAGTTCGATTTCAATGTAAGTATAAACTTCCCAAGGTAATTCTTCAGAATGAAGTAATGATGAAGGAAAATCTATGCATATATAGGACACCCAAAGCCATGTTGAGAACGCGCCATGTGTGCCACAACGTCATTCTCTGCATAACAAAAAAATCTTAGAATAGTTGAAAAACATTTCTTAACCTTCAATCAACTTCAGTATTATAATAATCAACTTCAGTATCACCGTAAGTACTTTTATAAAAAAAATAATGGGGGCATAAGAAATATTTGTTTTTAATAAATAAGTTTTTTAATGTGGGCCGTTCTGTCCAAAAAATGTGGGCCGTTCTGTCTCGAAATCTGGGCCGTTCCTTCTTCAAATCTGGGCCGTTATGACCAAAGTCAATCTGGGCCGTTTCGTCCATGGACCGTTTCGTCCAGCATTCCTTTTGAAAAAGAGCGAAGACAGCTTCTGATCTTTTTATCCTAGTCATGTGGCCGAGTCGATTCGGTCGTCCTGTGGACGGAATATTACCACATCTCCATTCAATACCCGAAAGCAGTTTTTAACTCGCTTGCATGTAACTGAAAAACCAGCGTGCGTCGTCCATCAGCATTTGCCCATCATTCTTTTTCTTCAGGACTACCTGCTCAGATGGACCCAACTGGCATAAATTGTCTTTAGTAGGATACCCTTCCAAGTTTGTTCAATAGCAGTTTCTAAGCTAAACGACCTTGTGGCAGTGCCCCAAAAGCGCGAACGCATTCCCCTTAAAACAGGAGTGTCGCTGATTGGGGGCGGAGGGGGGGGGGGGGTAATCAGTTTTCCAATCCTCTCATGATAAACCACCATGCAAACATAATGCCTTGAGATTTGATGTGCAAGATTGTTCAAAAAAGTTTGTCGGAAAATATTTGGCCCGGGCTCATGATGCATTGGAGGGGAAAAATTATGGCCCGCCTGGAGGAGAGAGAGGCGGGGGGGGGGGGGGATCTCCAGGAATATATAATGATTTTTAACTTTCGACATGTTAGACCACCTGCCCACCCCTTTCCCCCCAAGTTTTTTTCCATTTTCGACTGTTTTTTTCCAACTATTTTCTGACACCCGCCCCCTTTTATGGATATTCGCAGTCCTAATCGGTATTTACTATTGTATAACCCTTTACCCAACGTAACGCCCAAAACCGCCCAGCGCTATTCTCAAAAATCGCCAATTTAGTTTTCATTATATTTTCATTTTTTGTCTCAAAAACATAGGTTATGACCCCTCTTTGGACCGAGCTCGTCGAGTTCGTTCCAATGAAGGGTCATAACCTATGTTTTTGAGACAAAAAATAGAAAAAAGACTAAAAAAAAGAAACCATACAAAAACAGTAGTCTGAGTGTTTCACATAGACTAAATATTAGCAAGGTTGAAAACACTGCCTCACTGTTATTGAGACGTAAATGTTGTTCAGCCACCATCAAATGAAAAGATCACATGTGCTTTACATTACATATGAATGATGTACAACCCGGTCGAGATATGTTTGTGCCAACACAGTCAGTCAAGTGATGATTAAGTTAACAATGCATTTGTTTTGCGGTTGGGTTTTCGTTTATTTAACCTAATTCAAAAAGTATAGATATATGTGTCGCCTACTTTTCATAGCCGTTATCTCTACAAATTACAATACACGGACTGGAATGTCGTTTGAAATATTTAACAAAACTGAAATCAGCACATTTATCCTCCAACACTCCAGAACAACAGTCAATGTTTACATAATCTCACCAGCGCTCCAATCCACTACAAAACAATTTTCTACTCACCTTGGGGGAAATAAACAACAAACAAATAAATACACAAAATAACATAAAGTGTATTCTTGAGCTGGGCACCATGAACAAGTTGAACCACCAAAAAGGGTGACATGGTGTGGAATGACCCCACGTCTTCTTCTGATTCCCACAGGCCCGTAGAACACAAAAACCTTGGGTTTTTTATTGATGTTAAATCGTAATTAGATACTACAAACCTTCTGCCCAGGGGAGCAAATAGGTATAAACTTGACTAGATCATGCATTGGTTTGAGCGCAGGAATCGAGGGTGTGGCGTTGTTCAACTCATTTCCACTCTGGTAGTAACAATGTTTTTGGATGACTTTTTAATGCCATGTCAAGTCCAATCAAAGTAATCATCAAGGCAGGAATGACGCAATCCGCAACTAGGCTAGTTCAGCGGAGTTTCGGATAAATTGTGCTTCTTCTTTGGCAAACGTTGAGATGGTGTTGGAGGAGTTGGGGCAATATTTCTGAGGGACTAGTTTAGCTGGAGTAGTCTAGTCCGCGTAGTTTTCAGATATAATTGACGTGACAACCGTTACTTATTCCCAGTTCCTTATTTGACATTCGTTATCAACCGATTCTATCGGTTGATGACGAATGTCGAATAAGGAACTGGGAATAAGTAACAGTTGTAAGGTCCCTTCAGATATCATCAATGATATATAGCCTTTCTTCCAGTTCTTTAGCCGCTCGTTCTCATTGTTCATTCCTCCGCGTTCAGCGTTCAGCGTTCGTTTGGCTCCCGAACTTCATGTTTTCCACCAGACAAGCAAACCGAGCTAGTCATCCAAGGTCCCAATTCAGCCAATGAGTGCATCGCCCCAAAGCCGGGCTCTATCTTGAAGAAGGGAAAGTATTTCCGGTAGGTATGGAAGAGATTCCATCGCCCAAATCTTCCTTACACTACAGGTACATGCCGCTCTCCTCGAGCTCTCCCTTATGTGAGAAGGGAGCAGAGCTTGAGGTCGGTATGTCCACTGACATGCCGTTCTCCTTCAGTTCCACCTCATACGGGGAGAGAGCTGAACTGAACTTGTGTGTGTTGGGGTGCGAGGCGTGGAGAAAGCGAAGGGTTTCGCTTTCTTACCATTCTCCATCTTCTCTCGCCTCTTTCTTTCGAGAAACTTCGCCAGTCGGTGGATATCCCCGCCGTCTGGATGGGTGGTTCCTTTTCAATTCTTATCTAAAGACCATTCACCCAAGTAAGTCTCTTTCAAGGAAGAAAACTTGCCTGATCTTCTCTGGATGGCACCCATTGTGGGGGGGGGGGGATGGGTGTATTTTATTGTCGCCTACTCGAATAGTAAAAGCGTGAGTGGCGTCCAAGCCTAACATAATTTTATTGATCTCTGTAGGTAATTCCATCTCCGAGCAATTAGCTTCCTCATACCTCCGAGTCGCAGATGAGAATCCCGACGAAAAAAATTGAGAAAATTTTTGGCAGTTATTCGGTATCTTGTTGGACGAATTTTGTCGAGTCCGCTATGTGTAGATTTTCTTAAATGATCTTCTATTCTTAGTGTGGATTTTCAGAGAAGAACGCCTGAATATCCTGGGGGACAACTCGTCAAGCGCGTTCTAACCAAGTCAGGCACGTAGTCAGGGTTTGCTTCTTTTTTTTGGTGTGTGTGGAGGGGGGGGGGGGGGGGAGGGGCACCAAAAACATAAATAATCCTTCACATTTTAATATATTTTTATTAACAGTAAATCATGGTACACCAATACTGGCTATAGTGGTCAATGTAAGGATATTGTAGTATTAGCATTTCGTTTTGCAAATTTATCAACCCCATCATATGGATTTTCGAGTAATATCTTACTCCTTTCAGATGACAAATATATGCCCCTTCCCCCGTGCCCCCCCCCCCCCCCTCCCCCAGGCTACGTACTTGAACCAAGGCCGTGGGCTATGTGTTAGTGGTGAAAAATGAAAAAACGATTTTGGATAGTTATCTAAGTACTTTTCGGTCGATGTGTTAGATTTTCTGCTTAGGGATCAAATGCACAATTTCCACCAAAGTTTTGTACGGTAGTAGACAAAATTGCCATGGAAATGTTTTCTAGAATAGTGTCCACTAAATTAAATTAATTCTTGGTCCACTTTTACTCATCACTCATATGAAAGACATAAACACAATAGCGCAAGATAACTGGACTTCGTCTCTTTCACCGGAATAGTAAAAATATGCCGTCTTCAACAACCTTGAAAAGTGGTGCGCCATTTGGTGCATCAAGTTCATTGTCGGAAAAACATAACACCTTACTTTGACCAATGAAAAACAAATACCTACTAGAATCAAATCAAACTGACAGAGATGATTCCAATTTTGGTCTTGTTGACACATTTCTCGGGCTCATCCTGCACAAAACCCCGCGACTCACTCACACATAAACCAAATAGCGAATTCACCTTCTTGGAAGATAGATCAGAGACCCAAGATGGAACTAACAAAGCCGTCCTCCTAAAACTATACAAGATCTTCAGCCGATCGGCGTTAGACTATGAAGCCATTGCACCAGTAAAGTCTGTAACAAAACTAACATCGTGAAACTGGAGCCTTCCAATCGGTTTATTCCCATCAAGACGAATCCCAACAAGACGAATCCCAACATGACGAATTTAATTAAAATGACTTTATAGCCCATCTTTTAGGTTTTCCATCGTAAACTGCAAACAGCCAAACACCACTTACTTTTGGACGAAGAGATTTCAATTAACTGGTTGAGTGCTGGAAGCCCATTTTGGGTCTTTATCCTGAAGTTAGGGTACCAGAAATAAAAGGCTTCATATTCTGTGGATGTACTTCAATTAATTTTTGCTGTGATACTATTAAGTCTGGGTGGATTTGCCCTGTTACAATTAATGGAAGAATGCCCATAGGCACTCTCTCATTAATTGTAACAAGGCAATAATATATGAACAAAATTTTGATAACCAAAAAAAAAAAAAAAACTTAGCACGCTACATCTGAACAGGGGCGCCACGCTTTGTTACAAGACGCTTTTTGCTACAGTTTTTATATCTTTTTTTATCAACAAACCTCCCGAACACATGCATAAAATAAAACACTAAAATACTTCAAATATCATACATTGTAATGTACATGTTCTTTTTAAAGTAAATTTTCCCCATATTTGATGAGAAAAAAAATTTTGTCTTGTTGGGATTCGTCTTGTTGGGATCGTCTTGATAGTATATTTTACCAATTCGTCTTGTTTGAATGACACCTTCCAATCATGCGCGTCGAGTCGCACCGCAAACCATTTGACACCTCATATAACTCATATAATTTCATGAAGAGACAGAGAGAGAAACATATAGAATATACCCATAGTAGCTTGGTGTACCAAATGTTCAACACGAGTGGTGAAGTGGTATTGACCGCGAGCCTTCGGCGAGCGGTTAATACCACTTCACCACGAGTGGTGAACATTTGGCACACCAAGCTACTTGGGGTATATTTTATTTATACCATGATCGTCAGATTATTAAGAGTCGCTATTATTTTTTCTCTATTTTACTGAGCAGCAGAGGTACATACGTGCGAATCTGTTTTTGTTTACATGAGCACCGGTCGGAGGTACTTCCGCTGTCAATTTATCGCCGAAACGAAATGGAAAAAGAAACGCAAAAATCACAGGGCCTTTTTCATTTTAATAACATAATAACATACTCGTTCGAGTTATGGATGCTTTATTAACATGAGACAACGCAGGTTTGTTAATTTTTGGTGTCTTGTGGGGTAAACCCATTTAAAACGTAACAAATAATTGACGCTTTCATTTCACTCTTCGCGAGGCGACGAGCGATAAATTTAGACAAGTTTGCATTCAGGTCGAGGTCATCCATGGTCAGCTTGGATGTAGTTTCACTCTAGGTGTAAATTTTAACTTTTGAAATCCCATTGCTGGCGTGTTCACCACGGTTGGTGTGTAAAGCTAAAATTTATGTCATAGGCTTTTTATATATAGTAGAGTAGGTAATCATGGTATAAAATAGAATCACGACTGAAACACGCCACACAATAACACGAAACAGACTCAAAGAAAACCAATGATAAAGTAGCTGAATGAACATCACGTACTTAACTGGAAAAGGAATTGCACACACTCACGCAAACCATTCCTCAAACCAGGATATACGAGTCTGGATGGGAGTTTAGAGTTTACATGGTCAGCTTTTACCTTCAGATCAGTGGGAAAACGGTCTGGTTATCTCCCCTGAAAATGTCGTTTTGGGGACTGAAAATTAGCATTACGGAGATGGGAAAGTTTTACAATACCTAAGATTAAATAAAATGTTCAAAAGTTACATTATGGAAGCGCAAGGCATCTGAAAGTTCAATATATTTCTTTTATCCTGATTGTTGAATGGTGCCAGTTTACCATCTGAGTTTTGTTCCTTCGTCACTTACATAATGTACTGGTTTCTCCAGTGCAATCATGCTAAAAGAATTTAAAAACAGTGTTTCCCTCGACTTTTGGTCATCTATGTACGCTTTTTAGTTTAACAGAATGTCTGTAAAGCGCATCAATCCGAAAAATATGACCTTGTGTCAACTGTCTGGTGAAAATATCAATCAGACCCAAGCCTTCACTTTTGTTACTTTGATGTCCAAAATTTTACAATCTGATTACTCTTCTCATACCTTGGCCGATTATTTGTGAAGCAATTAGCTGATGGGTTCTGATCGTCGATAAGTGGAGATAACCGTCCACTTGAACCAGTCACTTGAAGTGGAAAGCTGGGTATGTAGGGACTCCAAGTGTAGCATCGGTTAGCTTGCCACATGACATATGGGTGCTGTGCTTTTCCTACCGACACTTGTCCCATCCTAATAAGACAGGTACGACAATGTGATCAAGCACATGGCAACCATACACTCACCACTCGCTAATAGATACACACAGCCAAATCAGAGAGGGGTCGGCAAGGGGCAAAGGGGTGAGGAACACAGGATGTGTTGGGTGGCAGATGCAAATTCATCCTTCTCAATCTCTTCCAACGAAGGGTGCTGTGCTTCCTCCACCCGAAACAGACTCGGGCCTTGTTAACGACAAAGCTTGGAAAAAAACGAAATACACACGCAAATAACCAGGATAGGAATCAGCTGGGAACATAAGGAGTTTAGACATTCAGGGCCCATGCATTACTTGGCTTCTGCGAGGCTATCTTGTTTACGTTCCACTTACACAGGAGCTATAGTCTCCTTACCCAACATAAACCACAAAGCTAGGAAAACATGAACATACATCACAAGCATGCAACTTAAACATTTGTGAGAGAAAGTGCACTGATTATTGTGTGCAGGTGTGATATTTAATTGTGCGTACGATGCAGAAAATAATAAAAACTAATATTTACAAGCAACGAGAGAAGAGTATCAGGGATTGATCTGCCCAATTCGGGATGACCCTGAGGATGACCCCAGAGCTGATGTCATGTTGCATTGCTTGTGAGTGTCGCGTTATGGTAGCCCGGCCATGTTGTGACGTCATTACCATGATAATATGCTGCATTATTGCGCATGCACAGCGCGTATTGTTAGTATGTTTCGGTCGTAATTTTGTATGATGAAGGCCGTCATCTTGGTTTCTAGGGTGGTACGTCATTACTGAGCGGTTAAATGTCCTCTAATATAATGGAGGGTCCAAATGGTAGGCTTAATTGTATGGGGTGATATCTAATTACTTAAAACGACCCGTCAACTACTCCGAATTACCCAAATGGACACTACAATTTCCCTAGAAGCTGTTTACCTGGCTGGGCCGCTCGGATTCAGCAACAAACGTAAGAATACTCTTTTTTTCATTCTCATTCCTGGTTGAGTCAACCAATCCGAACAGTCCAGTGGGATCAAATAACCAATCGAATTGCTCCATTCACATTAGCACGGCCCATCATAATTATGCGTATACTCGGTTGACCAGGATGTCGCGATTGTCCCAGTGTGATCTTTGATTGCGTATTTGAGACTGCCTTCATAATGGATGTGCCAATATGTACCGGTGTGCTTGTGCACAATCTGCCCACATCACACGCAGCACCTGGGCTAATGCAATATGTGTTAATATGTGCATTTGTACGGCAGTGTTGGTGCATAATATGTGCACGACACACATAGCACCTGCGCGCATATGGGTATTAGCTCCTATACCAGTTCATTGCTTCTTGGATTCCAGCTCATATACGACTCTTATAAGACGCCTAGCTCCTAGACCATCCGTAGCCTGCCTGCCACCTAAGCCACAGCTACTGATTTGACTGCGGATTCTACTATCTGTCCTATGATGAGCTTCCACCGTCTTTGTCTAGTAGTATTGTCTTTTACCACACGTTCTGGTTTGTACTATGACCACCACTATCCGACCTGTGATCGACTTCCACTATTTCTGTCTCCTACCAGTACTAGAGTCATCTACTGCTAGTACTAGATCCTACCATTACTATGGCTACATCATTGATAGAACTGCTGGCATCTGAATCTACTACGGCTACTCCTCGAGTCTTCCACCATTACTATTGTTTCGTAACACTACTACAGGCTTGTTTGCTATCTCTGGCTCTCAACCAAATTTTCATTAGTCTCAATCAGATCACCTCATTCATTAAAGCCCATATACGTCTATATAGCTTATTGACCTACTGTATGTTGGGGTGCCTTACACATAAGAGAACTGATATTGATCGTACCGAAATTTGCTTATGTGATAGTTAACAATGAAAGAACAACACACCCAGCACATGGACACACACTGTGCGAGTCGAGGTGTGCTTGTGCGCTAGTGCACAATGTGTCACAAAAACGTATAGCACACGCGTACACATGGGTACTGGGGATGCTTACAAGTCATCGGTGATGCTTTTCAAAATTAAGAAGTAGGGGTACGGCTCGTTTCGCATGCCGGTCATTGCTACATTTTTTTTACCTTTAAAGGCCCCAATAGGGACAAATCAAACGAGAGAATCTTTGGTCACATCTACAGTCCGCTCACTCCTTTCCAGATAATTTCTCAATGAAAATGCAATGACAGAGGGGCAAGGGTGTCCCTCGACGAACCCGCTATAAAGGGGTAGTCCAGCAAACTAGATTTCGCGACGCATGCGTTATCTTCGAGACTGGTGTGCTGGACCGAATACACACTAAGCCGCCTCCAACCAAATCGGCCTCCAACAATTTTACCCAAACCGGCCTCCAACCAACCCAAACCAGCCTCCACATTTTACCCAAACTGGCTTCCAAAGTTTTACCCTGAACATCCGCCACAATTTTTACCCAAACCGGCCTCCAACAATTTTAGAGGCAGGAAAAAGAAAAACAATATGGATTTTTAAAATTAATTATGGTCATACATTTATTAACAAAACTAATATCATATGGTTATACAAATACATAATATCAAAAGGCTATACAAACTCAAACCTTATCTATGACACATAGGGTAGTATCTGAAATGGTTTAATTTCCAGTTAACAAATGACGTTGGGTAATGCTTTGGCAATATTTAAAACATATCTACAACGTTACAGGAACGTTATGTGTTAGATTGTACGCTTGTTACTCGGTGGATTTATGTGTCAGTTGACTTCTGTGAGGCAACCAAACTCCACTTCCAATCCTTCGGCGCGCAGAAACTTTTCATTCATTCATCTCAGCATCATTTCAAAATGTCTTCTACTAATTGTATTCAATGCAACAGAGAAGTTAGAGCTCGACAACATGCTATTAATTGTGATGACTGTGGCCGATGGCAGCATCGACTTTGCAACATTGGTATTGACCTCCAGCAATACAAAAATGCCATGCACAGTCGCACCTCTGAAACCAAGAACAGATACGACTAAAAGATATGTGAACAGACACAGAGTAAAAAAAAACCGCCCATCTCCTCCAGCTGACCTCCAATTCGCCATCGACAATGATTTCCTGCACCTACAGTACGTGGAGAGTGTATTATCATTAAATCATCCGCAGAGTGGAGATTCCGTCCGAGCAATAATTGCAAATTTATTGCAAAGCATAACCATCACAAGCCTGAGGGTCCATTGGCTGAAACATTGCTTGTATTTTATGTCCATATGTACAGAATTTGAAAGTGACACTTTGGGTGATAACTCCACTCCGCGGGTGATTTAGTTACAATCCACTCTCCACGTATTGTAGACACCTTCCTTGTAGCAGATCTCAAATTGGAGACGGCCAGACATGCAGTGTTTTCGACACCATTCCAGTTGAATCTACTAGGCAGAACTCGTCGCTGGTTCATTGACGGGACCTTCAAGGTTAGTTATTCTATTTTATATTAAAAAATTTAAGAGTCAAATGTCACAGTCGTGATGTCACTTGTTATATAGGCTTAAAGTCATTTGTTACGCCCAGAAAAAAAAAAAAGATTTCATTTTCATATTGACCCTTTTTAATTGATTGAAAAGTCAAAAGTCGCAGTCACGATGTCACATGTTATATAGCCCAAAGTCGTTTGTTTCTCACTGAAAGAATTTAAATTTCATTTTCAGATTGTTGGAGCACCTTTTCAATCAGGGCAACTTTTAACAATAAATGGTTTCGTCCAGAAAGAGGGAAAGAAGAAACAGTTTCCAATGGTGTATGTGTTGATGTCAGGTAGATCCAGAGGGGATTATGTTCATGTTTTGAGGACCATTTCTCAGAAACTGCACCATCCAACTGTAACAGATTTTGTTTTAGATTTTGAAACAGGTAATAATATTATATGTTATATTGAACCTGTCTTGTTATATAAGTCATGAGTATTAATAAAGATAATTTAATCCTATGCCGCGTGTTACTTATCAATTACTACTCCACGGCTACTTGTCCCGACGGTGACTCGTCCCACCTCGGGTACGGCGAGTTGTCCCGACGGCGAGTTGTCCCGTTCCCGTTTGATCTCACTAGTGAGGGGAGAACGCAATTTATTTTTTACCGATTCCTATTATAATTAGACGTAAGGGGTGTAATAAAGCTGGTTATTTATTATCGATTCTTGTTAAAGGTGAAACATTTTCTCACATTAGACACTGGTCGTAACTTTTACGAGCAAATAAAAGGCCAATGTAAATGTGTAAATGTAAGATACGCCTCTTTAATATTTCAATTACCGCCCTTGATCTGCATTTGTTTTTTTCGGAGGCTGATTCGGATTATGAGTAAATTTACTTGAAGACACACATAAGCATCCTGCAATATTTCAAAAGAAATGTGTGCGTGACGTTTTTGTAGCAAATTTATTCGAAACAAAGCCAAGCAAACGAGAAGCCTCGAGTGTGCTAAAACTACTTTATTCAATCGCTGTGACAACAACTTCAACTTTACATGAACTATCAAAAAATTAGGTTTATACCTCTCACCAAAAAAACAATTTTTTTTTTAAATTTCACGTGAGAAACCTGCTGTTGTGCATTTGTTGATGGCCTATCTTATTGAAATGCACAACTCCATTCGTGGCGTTAACTGAAATAATTTTTTACGGCCATCTGGAAACAGGATCAAGCACATCTCTTATGTATATTTTTTGCTTTCACCACCTAATCGACCATGTCACATGTGTTCATTAAGATTAATTGCAGTTTATCTGCATGTATATCAACAGTCTTAGGGAGTTAGGAATATCAGAAAATTACTCTGTTTTTAACTGTTAATTCCATTCTATTACAATTCATGGAATGTTCACATTGCAGTCCTTGATATTTAGCTCTTTACAAATAGTGTTCAACCGATTATTGGAACCAGCCACTACCATCAGCCGATTGTGGGTGATCGGATGACAATGGCAACGGTAAAAATGCTGAGAAATGAAACCTCCCAATTTGTATATACAGTGGAACCCTGTTAATTGAATAGCCACTTTGCAAATGAGAATTATTCAATTAACAGGAGTATTCAGTTAACAAGGATTGTGTCACTTTCCTGTATTCTAGAGATAAACTTAGCATTTATTCTATTATATCTTGTTTGACATTGCTCCATGAGTCTGTCAAACAAGCTATAATAGATTAAATGACTGTATTGGATGTACTGAGGCCAAATAGGTCTATAAACAAAGGAAAATGGGATAATCAGGACAAGACGGGTTACAAGATTTTGTATTCAATTAACAGGGGTTTACTCTATAACCTATATTCAGTTAACAGGTCAAATTTGTACTGGCCATATGGTAAATGGTTTTGTTTTGGGAAATGATATTCATTTAACAGGGTTACTCAGTTAAGAGATATCCAGTAAAGTGGGCTTCACTGCATTTGTATAGATTGGGGTTATTTTGTCTCAGCTTTTTTTGTAACATCTGGTGACTGATGGTTAAATATAGTGTTCAGGGGAGTTTTCTCGTCAGTAATGAGCACTTCATTCATCTAAGTACTACATTTTATTTGAAATAAAACTGAAAGATATTCAGATTTTTTTTACTGTGAAACTTTAATTGACACTTGAAATAACCAACGCAGTAAATATACAAAAATATGTAAATTAGAGGGTGATGGAGTTACAATGTATGTACTGGTATGTAGAGTTTTCTTGCTATTTAATTTAATCATATAATTGTATTTACGTTTTCAAATTAAATAAAATTATATGATGATCAGATTTATAATTCTTGGTCTCTTATAGCTCAAAGTAACAGGTATAACAAATGTTCAATTCAAATTTCAATTTTTATTTAGAATGTAGAGCTGGGCGGAATTGAAATTTCAAGTTCTGTTTCAGTATTGGTATTTTAGAATGATTTACCTCGGTATTGGTACGGTATTCGCTGTCAACATACATGTACCCACACCGATACAAATATCAAATGGTATTTTAGTTTTTAGTTTTAGTTTAAACAATATTTTATTTCCGACCCAAAATATTCAACACAATTATAACAAAGTAAATGGTACAAAAAGGTATGGAAAAGGGATCCAGCAGCAAGCTAAAGCTTTTGTAAGCTGTCTCCGTAAATGGTATTTTGAAATACTGTACAGCTGCAGATCCCTGTTTTATAACATACAAAGCCATTGAATTATCAAAATGTTGGAAGTAACACAGGCAATAGCCATCAGTCATTTGATGTAACAAAAAAGCTGAGAGAAAATACCCCTGAGTATTTTCTCTCAGCATTTTTGTTACATCAAATGACCGATGGTGACTGCTTTTAGAACCACACAGTCCATGGGTTCTTCTTGTCATGAATTCTGTTCTTTACCCTTTTATTTTTAGCTCAACTTGACAAAGTCAAGCTGAGCTATTGCCATCACTTCTCGTCCGTCGGCGTACGCATGTTAGTACGTATGTACATCTGGGCATAATTTCCTTTGGCACACCTCACAGGTCACATTTATGATCAGATTGCTTTGAAACTTGGTATGCTTGTTTGGGGTGACCTTTAGATGGGAGCTATCGATTTTCTTCAATTTCCGTCAAAAAATGTTGCCGCGGCCAACGTTCTTAGAACTTAGTTTAGTCAGACCTCAATATTTCCCTTTGGCATGCCCTACAGGGCACATTTATAATTGGATTGCTTTGAAACCTGGCATTCTTGTTTGGGGTGACCTCTAGATGGGAGCTATTGATTTTCTTCCATTTCCGTCAAAAAATGTTGCCGCGGCCAACGTTCTTAGAACTTAGTTTAGTCAGACCTCAATATTTCCCCTTGCCACACCCTACAGGGCACATTTATGATCGGATTGCTTTAAAACCATGCATGCTTGTTTGAGGTGAGCTCTAGATGGGGTCTATCGATTTTCTTCCATTTCCATCAAAAAATGTTGCCGCGGCCAACGTTCTTGGAACTTACTTTAGTCAGACCTCAATATTTCCCTTTGGCACACCCTACAGGGCACATTTATGATTGGATTGCTTTGAAACATGGCATGCTTGTTTGGGGTGACCTCTAGATGGGAGCTATTAATTTTCTTCCATTTCCATCCATCAATAAATGTTGCTACTGGCAATGATCTTTGAACTTAGTGTAGTCAGGCATCAATATATTCCTTTGGCATGCCCTACAGGGCACATTTATGATCAGATCGGTTTGAAACTTTGTATGCTTGCTTGGGATTACCTCTAGATGGGAGCTATCGATTTCCATCAAAAAATGTTGCCACTGGCAATGACCTTCGATGAACTTAGTAAAAACACATTTATTATCAGGTTGTTTTGAAACTTTGTATGCTTAAGCAGGGTGACAAAGATAGGAGCTATTGATTTTCTTTTCATTTCCATCAAAAACTGTTGCTGTTAGCAACAATCTTTGAATTTATTGAATTTGTGCATCAACATTCTTTGACATGGCCTAAAGGCCACATTTATCATAGGATTGTTTTTGAACTTGGTGTGCTCATTAGGCAAGACCTTTAGATAAGAGCTATTGATTATCATTCATTTCTGTGAAAAATGTTGCCATTTACAATAACCTCTGAACATACTGCATTTGTGTAACAACATTCTTCCTTTAGGCAATCTTACAGTTTACATTTAAAAATGCATGGATTACTCTGACGTTGTGCACACACAATGCTGTTATGTTGAAATTTCATCAGATAACATTGATACCAATGATTTTCAATTTTGCCATTTCATTTATAACTTACCATGTTCAAGTTTGTCAAGTTGAGCTACAGTGTCATTGACACTTTCATTTAACAAATGGCAGGAATATTTTTCAAACCGAAATTTCGGTATTTTGAGATTCCGTCAATACGGTAAATTGATATTGACACGACACCAGTATCGAAAGGCATTTACAGTATATCACCCATCTCTAGTAGAATGCTACTTACCCATTTTAGTTTATATTAGAGGAAGGAGCAGTCCTCTTCATTAGAGGTGGACATGCGTGCATGCCTTATTCTTGCATCAATGATTTTTTGGACTCATTCCAATGTAGTGGTGTAACCAGGGGGAGGGAGGTTGGGAACATTCCCACCTCCACACTTTTCTGAAAAATGTCTACCTTGTACACATTTTTGCCTGAAATTCCCTCAACTGGTTCATGTACTCTCATTCTAATATTTCTTGGGTCATTTTGCTATAGTTGCACTTTGTGGATACTTAACTCTTTCAATCCTGGTGGTATCGTCCATGTTAGTTTAATGGCAGCAATTGGAAGAGTCTATATTCATTATTAGGGGAAGACCCATTAAAATTTTCAACGTGCAGCCTTGGGGATGCACGTTGAAAATATTGATTGATCTTACCCATACAATCACTAAGCAGTCATCCTACATAATGAAATTTATGATGTATCATATTCCTATGCGGGAAAGCAGCCTCTCAGGTTCAAAGGGTTAATGACATATATATCGGAAGGGGAAATTGTAATCTTACGCTTCTAATTTTGTTGAACTAATCACATATCAGCATAGAATATACGTCATTGACTGGAAATTAGAGGATATAGTTGTGTCGCTGGTTTTAAGAATGTCAATACTAAAACAAAATGTTCAAGGCATATATTTCATTTAAATTTGGGAGAATCCATTTGGATTCTTACAAAAAATGGTTGCGAGAATCAATACCTGCTATGAGTGACCCAGGATCCCATTAGGCCACCATGGTTGAACCCCTGTTGTATAGTAATAACACATGTTAACCCTTTACCCAACACAGCTTTTTAATTTTTAAAACATAAACCTAATTTGCTATTTTTTTAAAATAAACAATATTTACTAATTAAACCTTACAAATGTGGATGTCATTGGAACCGGCTTATTGAGCCGGTCCCAATGACAGCCATATTTGTACAATTTTATTGACAAAGTGGCAGGATATTTCAGGTCATGTTTTGACTTGTACTTGTTAATTTGCTGCTGCTATGATAGGCTAAGGGTTAAATTGACTCAATTCTTTTCACGCGAATCCTAGCAGAGATACAGCGAGAATCTACATGGATTCTCACTAGTTTTGTTGCGTGAAGCTTTGCATGAATCGATTCTTGGATTCTAATGAAATATAAGGCCTGATTTTATTCATATGCATGATCCAGTGCTTTCCAATATTGTGTATTACCTTGCATTTTGGGTGTGTTAACCACAGCTTAATTCTGAGAATTCAATTGATTTCTCCATTCTGATGTCATTTATTTCATTAAATTTCAAAATAAGTGATAAACAAAATTTCAAATTCGCATCAATTTGAAATGAAATTTCTGAACCTCATTAACTAGAAGTGATTAACCCTTTACCTAACCTGAAAAGCAGACGACACTTGCAAAAATAATTCTTGAATAACTAATTTTTTAAATTTTTTGTCTCAAAAACATAGGTTATGACCCCTCGTTGGAACGAGCTCGTTCCAACGAGGGGTGATAACCTATGTTTTTGAGACAAAAAATGAAAAAAATAATGAAAATTATTGAGAATAGCGCTGGCTGGTTTTGGCCATTACGTTAGGTAAAGTGTTAAGACGTGGTAAACCTCGTCATGTACTGTTCAAGAATGTGATGCTCAACCTTTTGAACCCTGGTGGTATCAGTTCAATGGCTGCAATTGGATGAGTCTATATCCATTATTTGGGGGCAGACCAGCACGTTGAAACTATTGATTGGTCTCCCCCACAGCCATCCTACTTAATGAAATGATGATGTATTGTGGCAGGAATATCCACCAGCTTCATGCAAGCAAGGAGTTAAATGAATGTAAGTGTCCTTAGGCAAGGCTCTTAATCCCGATTTCCCAATAAATAAATGTAACTTCCAAATACAAAACCATTTATCATACCATCAGTTCAATTTTAACCTGTTAAATGCATGTAGTTTATAGAGTAAAATCCTGTTAATTCAATAAAAAAAATCTTGCAATATATCACGAAAGCACCCTGGCAGTCACCAAATTTCCCTTATTGAGAGACCTTTTTGGCATCAGTACATCCAATGTAAGCATCAAATCTATTATATTTTGTTTGACAGAGCTCAATGTTAAACAGATTTTATAGAATAAATGCTCATTTCATCTTTAGGATACATGAACATGACTTAATCCCTGTTATATTTAAATAGTTTGTGCAATTGTTTTATTTACAGCAATGATTCATTCTCGTGGTTCGTGTCAGTTCCTAGTTAGAGGGATTCAACGATGTTACTCGGTCTCAGCAACTTTGCCTCAAGTACAACAACCACTGAACTATTTGAATGGTGCAAGAGTAGATCCAGGAAACAGCAAAGATGAATTTGATCTCATATCACCAGCTACAGGTAAAAAGTTACCGGTATAGTTAATATTTAATAATAATTAATTTTATATAGTCAGTGACAGATGTTCAGAAGGATGAAGACTGCGCATAAGTATGCAGCGAGAGAGAAGCTCACACAAGACTGTGTACAAATTTAAATACCAGCATGAGAATTTTAAAATGCACTCGACTTTGAACTGGTAGCCAATATAGATTCTTCAATATGGGAGTGATATGGTCAAAGCGTTTAGCACCACTGATAATTCGAGGAGCTATAGTCTGGATATTTTCGAATAACTCTCTTAATTGAATAAGAACTTAGTAAGTGACAGCCATGGGAGGGGGGGGGGATATATAGCAATTTCCTTGATTCTGTTTGTGTCCATAGTTTATAAGTTGTGAAAGGCATCAATCGATGCCTTTCACAACTTATAAATTATGGACACAAACTGACTCAGAGACAAAGAAATTGCATTGCCTTTTGTCTCAAGTTTCAAAATTTTTCCTGTGGGGGAGCACTCGCTCTTGTGCTTGTCCCCATATGGCTGCTGCGGGGCTTGGATGATGCAGCGAATCATATTCTGTATGCCCCCTAGATATTATTCTTGCTCCCCCTAACTTTGATATCCTGGCTACGCGCCTGCTGCACATTAATGTCAAAATACTGGAAGATCAAGTTGGATATTTTTCCCATGCAACTAAGAATTTAACCAATTCAATTTTGTTTGAAGGAGCTATGTGATATCTGTCAGACTAGATTGAATTGGATAAATTCCCAGTTGCTGTATGGGAAAAAACTGATTCTTAAAGTTTTGATATTTTGACATCAGGGTAATGAGGGTTAACTGGGCAGATATTCATTTAACTCTACTAAAAATGACTAGAAGATTACTCTTCAAGAAAGAATTCCAGAGTATAACTACAATTTTTAATTCTTTTGTCTTACGATGTTGGGGAGCTGGCAGCTGCTCGTCGTTGCTCGGTGGTTCTCTCCGGGTACTCCGGCTTCCTCCACCCGTAAAACTGTCACGGTCATGATTAGCCATTGTGCATAAATATGTGACCTTAAACATCAGTAAATAAATTCTTTTGTCTCCCAAAACATAGCTTATGACCTCTCATTGGAAGACGCTCAGCTATATTTTGGAGATAAAAATTGAAAAAATAAGTAAACATGAATAGCGATTTTATGCTTCCCCAAATTTTTGGGGGAGAATAGAGTAGCTGCTTTGTCCATCCATCTGTCCATTTGTCTCTGCATCACATTCATCCATTCATCCATGTCTCTGTTGTAACTTTGTCCATCCCACTGAAAATTATTCAATGAACTGATCTTGTTCATACTCACAATGATTACTTATGTCTTAAGGGTGTGTCATGATCTTGACTGAAGATCATAACCCCAAGGTCAAGGTCACAGACCATTCATGTGTTTGTTTTTCCATTCGAAATTTTGTCCAATCTATAAAAACTATTCAATAGACCAGTTTTTTTCATGCAATGATTGCTCACGACCAGGCATGTCAAAGTACTGCCGGTACCAACATAACCGGTACCCGGACAGGACAGTGCTGTCCTGCCAAAACTGGTACTGGGACAAATCAACAATTAGATGACATATCGCAATCAGATGGGAGAAATTCGCATTTAAACCACCCCAGTCCCAAAGATCGCACAACAAATATGGCACCGTGACAATTAATCTGCGTCGACATCAAAGTGATCCTAAAGCATGATAATCGTGCTTTATGATTACTTTGATGTTACCACAAAATAATTTCTTTGAAGTAGCCGATGACGGCGTTTTCGTTGTCTTTAATGCAGCATTTGAAAAGTCAAAATGGTTGGCCTTGTCATGGTCATGGTGCAGACAGAACATGCACCTGTAGAGTGTTTTGATATGTTAATTAAGTTAAAAGTATGTAATGCAAGTGTGCCATGCATGATTATTAGCCTGTTTTCCCTCGTTCAGTTAGGTATTTACCGATAAAATAATTTTGTACTGGTACTGGCGGAACAAAAGCTTCAGTACCGGTTGGAGCAAGAGGGAACCAGCAGTACTGGTACCCGTACAGGTACCAGTTGACATGCCTGCTCATGACTTAAGGATGTGTCATGACTTTAAGCTAAGGTCATAGCTCCAAGATAAGCTCACAAACATTTGTGTGCTGTTTGTGTGTTCGCTCATCCATTCTAACTGTGCCCAGTGAAAAAACAAATATTTCAGTGGACTGATTTTATTCATACTTCAAACAATGACTGCTTATTACTCAAGGGTGTGTCATGACCTAGATCCGAGATCATAGCTTCAAGGCCATGTTTATGTGTTTGTTTGATCATTCATTTTAACTTCATTCTGTGAAAAATTATTCTATGGACCAATCCTGTTCATATGACGTGCACTGATTGCTTATGATTCAAGGGTGTTTCATGATCTTGACCCAAGGTCATAGCACCAAAATGGTCACAGACCATTTGTGTATTTGTTTGTTCATTCTAACTTTGTCCAATCCATAAAAAATTATTCAATGAACGAATCACACAATAATTGCTTATGACTCAAGCTTGTGTTATGACCTTGATCCAAGGTCATAGCTTCAAGGTCAAGATCACAGACTGTTCGTGCATTTTTTCTTCTATTTTAACTTTGTTTTGATCCTAAGAAATCATTGATTGGACAATCTTGTTCATATGTCACACAGTAATTGCTTATGACCCACCATCACCCATGTTCATAACACCAAGGTCAAGGTCACAGACCATTCCTTTGTTCTTACTTTATCTGATCCATCAAAATTGATTCAATAGGCCGATCTTACTCATGCTTCCCATGATGATTGCTTATGCTTTAAGGGTGTGTCATGACCTTGACCCAAATCTTACCTCCAAGGTCAAGCTCACATACTGTGAATGTGTTCTTACTTTGTCCCGTCCAGAAAAATTGATTCAATGGACAAATCTTGTTCATATGTAACATAATGTAACATAATCGTTCCAATGAGGGGGGTCACTTGTTATGGTTTTATTGAATTTTGTTTAAAATAATATTTTTTCACTGCTCAGTTTGTAAATTATGTGGGCGGATGCAGCTGATTCATTAGGTAAAAAGTTAACTTACAATCAAGAAGAGGTCCTGTGGGCAAATATAGTCAAATCACCTTGACAGTGATTTCTTGTCATGTCTTGGCTGCCTCTAGAAATCATTGCTAAGGCATTAAACTCACAAGGTGTGGTGTGTAGTAAAGATTGATTTTTGATTGGGCTGATCAGCCCCAGCCCCGTGTTTTGCATTTGAAGGACATTTTTCAGCCCTGTCACATTTTTTATCAATTCGTGAAACAACAGCACTGAATGTGTTCAGCGCTTGCCACAAACGAAATGAGTAATACTGTGAGGGAGATATGGAGGTGCCTAAAAGTAATAACACTTTCACTGCTTATCTGACACTGCATTTTTTCCATTTTTCTTTGACAACTCAGAAGATCATCATGGAATCCAAGTTTGATATTTCGAAAACCATACTAAAATTGGCATTTGAGAAATTCATCTTCAAACACGAATTTCAGGGGCATGTAGTAAGTACATGTAATTATCAAAATACAATGAGACTGTTATAATCCCTGATGGGTACAGGTGTGGGATGAGAAAATCTCACCCGAGGGCAAGATATTTGGGCCAGACACGAGGCTTGCCGAGTGTCTGGACCAAATATCTTATCTTGTCCCGAGGTTGAGATTTTCCCATCCCACACCCGTACCCATCAGGGATTATTTTTCTCGCCCCACCATACAGCGGTTACGTTAGCCAGAGGTAATCGGTGGTCACATGCTGATATAATCAACTCATTTGGTATTCGTTGTTTTGAAAAACTAATGACACTATCGGAAAGAGCATGCACAAGTTATGTATATACCAAAGGTATATACCACAAAATCAATTAGGAACGGTGGCATCTTGGGGTTTAAAGAGTTTTAGAGCATCAAACTTTGATCACACGGTATTCTGGTGATGTCAGTATGAATTAGTTAGTAGCAAGAAACTGATACGATATGCATAACGTCATAATAACGTTATAAATGTATAACGTCAAGTGGGTGGGATGGGATACATCTGTCTCTCCCTGCTATCTCCCCCTGGACAGACATATGTTACACATGCAGTGGGGGAGAAAATGCATAGGACATCTAGGGCCGATGTGTGTGGTCCCTGGCACTCGAAGAGTGAAGTGAATATTACATATCAGAGTAATGACGAGAGAGAGAGTTGGGAATGTAGCCTTTCTCAAGCTGGTTGTCATCCAGTCTGAGTAACATGTGATTTTAAACAAAAATTAACCCAGTTGAGGGGCAAGTAATAAATCAACAACAAAGAAGTCTGAATACATATTATGTGTGATTTTGATAGAAATATGATTAGATCATATTTCTATCAAAATCAGACATTATAAATAATAATGTATATGGAAAAATGAAAATCAACCCCTTGTAGGACCCTTCTTTTTTTAGACCCAGTGCTTCATACACAACACGAAGCCTGATTTCCAGTAGATTTATTGTGGAAACAAGTTTTTTAGAATCCCTTAGTTTAACCAGATTTTTCAAGGTGGGCATTTGATGCTCTCCTTATTTTTACATCAGATGGGCCAAAGAGGGCAAGAACAATAGCTTATCTGAGCATGACAGGCCTGTCTTTAACCCTTTACCCAGCATACACGATATCAAAAATTATTATTTTAATTATTGTTTTTTCAAATTTTTCAGAAAATTCTATCAACACCATATCATGTGACCCCTCTTTGGATTGAGCTTGATCCACTGGATGGGTCACATGATATGGTTTTGTTGAAGTTTTTTTAATTTTTTTTTTTAAACTATTCAATTTGTAAATTGTGTGGCCGATTCATATGGTGAAGGTTTAATAAGCTATAGGAATAAACACTATAAATTGAGTGGTCACTTTGGTGTTAACTGGTTACATGTAAGTGCTAGAAGCCACTATCAGGACTTTCCAAAAAAATGAGGGTAGCAGTGAAAAAGACAACATTTTCCTTGCCCAGTTTTCATATTCAGTCAAACACAAATAATATTTTGTTTATATAAATTTGTTTTATCACAAATTATTGAAGAGTGCCTATGGGCACTCTTCAATAATTTGTAATAAAACAAATTTGGATGAACAAATTCAGACCACAAAAAAATGTAGCCCTCAACCAGTCAAACTGTGGGTTCACCTACTGATTGACCAAGTACCGAAGTGTAAGCTGTGAATACCATAGATTTATTTATATTTATTTATTTATTGGTGTTTAAAATCACATACTTACGCACAATGTCTAATCGTGACCGTGACAGTTTTACGGGTGGAGGAAGCCGGAGTAGCCAGAGAGAACCACCGAGCATCGACGAGCAACCGTCAGCTCCTCAACATTCTAACTCTGTTCATGCTCCGTTCAAGCAGGGTTGCAGTGGTTGAAGACATGTGCACAATCGACGTGCAGTATGCCTTAATACACTGCATCATCATGCCCCCATGTAGGAACCGGGATAAAGTGCCTTGCCCAAGGACACAACGCAGGTTTCCCTGGATGGGGATCGAACTCAGGACCTCTGGCATAGAAGTCCAACAGCCTACCACAGAGCCACCGTGCTCCCATGCCATAGATTAACATGTTATTTAAAATTTGGTAGTCAAGTTGTTTTTTAAATCAATCTGATTTTTCTTTACATTCTAATTTTTATGAATCAAGGAGAAATACTACAATCAGTACCTAGCTCAGGACGTGATGATGTAATACTGGCTGTGAAGTCTGCAAGAAATGCTTACTCAACATGGAGAAATGTGACAGGGTTTGAGAGAGGAAAAATACTAAAAAAGGCTGCAGATTTAATCAGGGTAAAGTCTAATCTCTCAACACTACTACCCAGTTCAAAATATAGACTACACATTCCTTTTCATATTACTGTAAAATTTGACTGGTTTTTAAATTTAGAAAGCTTGTGTGTATGTTGTGCAGAGCTTTTAACTGGTAGAGTGCTGGAAGCCCATATTTGGGCTTTACTCTGAAGTGCAGGTGCTGCAACTGAAAGGCTTCATATTCGTATGCTTCATATTATCTTTGAAGTAAAATTACTTAGCCTGTATGGATTTACATTGTTAAAATGCATGGGAGAGTGTCTACAGGCACTCTCCCTCACATTGTAACAAGGCAAAGACTTGTGAACAAATTTTGGTGCCAAAGAATAATTTAGCACTCTACCAGTTAAGCTTTGCATGCATGATTGTTGAGTAATGTACCCCTTGCATCACCTCTGTTAAACATTACTTATTAGGCCAAACAAAATTAAATAATTGATTCTCAGGCATTTTTTAAAAAATGAATGAGGGAGGGCGGTTATTATTTTTATTTTTCCTGATGGATTGGTCGCCGATGCCTAAAATCTAGTTGTGAGAGGCTAAAATTAAAAACTAGAGCTTCCATGATGATTTCACTGATAGATTTTTTTATAACAGTGATCATACAGCCCAAAATCAATATAAAACAACTAAAATGGAGAGTATTTATTTATTTATTGGTGTTTAAGGTCACATACTTATGCACAATGGCTAATCATGACCATGACAGTTTTTCGGATGGAGGAAGCCGGAGTACCTGGAGAGAACCACCGAGCAACTACGAGCAGCTGCCAGCTCCCCAACATCGTAACTCCGCACTGCAGCACAGGTAGGGTTAGATTGGTTGAAGACATGCGCACCATGACATGCAGTACACCTTAGAGGCACGGCATCATCGTGCCCCCATGTGGACAATCAGGGTTAAGTGCCTTGCCCAAGGACACAACGCAGGAGTCCGAATCGATCGCTCAGACGGTCACCCATCTGAGGATTAACCAGACTTGATGTTGCTTAACTTCGGTGATCTGACGAGAACCGGTTATCGAAACGCCACCGAGCCCCCACTAAATGGAGATAAAAAATAATATTGGATTTTTGAACTGCTTGAGAGCTAAAAGCCACAATTAGGCCTTCCCCCCAAAATTAGGATACCAGTGCAAAAGCCAACATTTTCCTTATCCATGTTTTGTATTCAGTCAAACGTAAATAATAGTTTGTTTATACAAATTTGTTGTATTATAATTATTGGAGAGTGCCAACAGGCATAATTTATAATAAAAATTTTTTTGATGAACAAATTCAGACTACCAAAACTAATCTAGCTCTCAATCAGTTGAATAAATATTTATTTTGTACATACATATGAGAATCGTGTTGCATTTCGCGAAGAGAATAACAATACTGTATCAAGGTATACGATGTATTACATTGCAAATCGCAATGTGATACCGCTAAAATCACAAACTATAATAGTTTTATACATTTTGAATTTTGCCTCCGAAATAAATGTGACGAAAAAACGAATGCGCCACTGCATGATAATCAAAAGATTAATTTTCTTTAACCTTAGGGAGTAATATTCAGTGTTTATAAATCACAAAATATGTTCAGTTTCCAAATTTGATTGACAAAAATGATTCAAATCATGATCAGTCATTGTCAACACTGTCAATATGATATAAAAAAACATGAGCCAACTGACAAATGTTATGCCCTTAGCAAACTAGAAGAACAGTGTGACAATACAAGAAATGAAACTGCATATCAGCACTGATAAAACTGTAAACTGCATACAAAAAGTGGTAAAAGTAATGCTGATGCTGTTAATTCATGGACAGATCCAATGAGGGTGTGAGAGTGGTGGCAGACCTGGCACATGGCCCCACCCATTTTTTGTAACTCCAATCTTTTCACAAGTAACAACATCAGGGGACACAATATGTAGTGGTTGTCCATGTGTTATCGCTGATAATACTGTACAACTCTGCATACAGCTATACATGTAGCTCCTGTACACGTCTCCTGTGAGCCATTATAAACTGATTTCCCTTTTCAAAATTTGAATGATATACTGTGGGAATATTTTGGCATGAAAACTGTGGTCATGTGCAAAGAAGCCACCCCAGAGTCACACCTTCCATTTTCCATACTTTTCCCCTATGAAAATGGCATACCTCCTCCATCCCCCCCCCCCCCCCAAAAAAAAAAAAAAATCACCCCTAATGCTTACCCCCAAAATTCCCGTAACATGCACTGGATGAGGCTGCACATTATGACCAATGATTGAAATGTGGTGCCCCGCTCCCCTCACCCCCCACTCTGAATCCTGAACCCGCAACTGTAGTGTCACAAGACAAGTGGGATAGGTAATGTTATTTTGTGCATGCTTTGTGTGACCTGTGCTTTGAGGCCTGCACATGTGTCACAGTGTTTGTCATCACTCTATGGAGAATTATGTTGCATATTGATATGTTTTTGTGCATGTGTCATTGGTGATTATTGATTATTTACCCATTGTGTTCTGAAGAAATCCCCCAATTATACAATTAGCTGATCAGCTCTGAGGTGCACAATCAGTCCCAAAGAATTTTTAAAATCACCTACACAATGGCTCACACTTACAATAGTGCATCATCGAGAGATTGCATGCAAAGCTGGTAGAGCCATGAAGCACATCTTGCAACATTTCCAACAAGTATACAGATCTACCTTTTCACTTAATTCTCTAGCTTCAAAACTGACATTTAAGTGTGTGTGTGATAGATGTGGTATTCCATAGTAGCAAAGCCATGAAGTTGCCATTGCAGCGGTCACACAGCATACCTGTGCCATTGATCCAAAGAAAGGTGTTAATATGAGAGGTATAACTTGCTTGCCAATCCTTGTAAAATAGAGAAGTTTATGACTAAAAAATCTTCATGTAACCAACAAATACACTGAACAACACACACATGTGAATGGGTTAATCGATATGGCACGAGTGCCAGTGCGGAAGGGTAAAACAAGAGGCAGGCCTCAAGTTTTATCCTTCCACAATGGCACAAGTACCATATAGATTAACCCATTCTCACTTGTGTGTCGTTCTGTGTTTATTATATGCCTTCACATCTATAAAAACAATTATTAGAAGGACACTCAGCAATTCATTTGACAACTATCCACAAAAAGAACACATTTTATCACCAACCAAATTTGCGAGGGGAACACGAGTTATTATTTCGTCCCTTGAGTTCCAATGTGCCTACTGGCACATAGAACACATTGGAACTCAGGGGATGATTTCCAGCTATCGCTTGTGATTCAAATTGTAATTGCAGTGCATGATTTGTAGAAAATTCCAGTGAAATTTCACTTCTATTTAAAAATAGTCTGTCAACGATTTCCAGTCCGCACATGTGTGCAGAACAGATTTTCATTTTCTGCCTGGCTTGGTGTTACTGTAGATGGGAATTTCATAGAACAGGCATGTAATAAATATAATCAAAACACAGTTGATTCTTTCACATACAATTGATCCCACTTAATAGGATATCTCTTAACCCTATTAGTTGCATATAATGTCCAAATACAGAACCATTCACAATACTGTTAAACTTGGTAGACTTACTTAGGAGCTAATTTTCTCTCACAGACATCAGGATAACCATCTATTTCATCATTCACTCCTCCATGTAAACAGACCAACTTTCATCAGGCTTCCACCATCCTTCACAAATACCTGATGAAAATCTTTTCCTGTAACAATCACAGGTCCATGCCAAATTGAAGATTTCGAACGCTTATAATAAACAGAGTCACCCAGTTCAAAACCCAAAGTTGTAGCAGGTCTTATATTGTGGCGAAGTGCTCTATGAAGTTTATTAGAAGATTCAGCTGTAATGAAAGCTTCTCTTGCTAAATGTATAGCATTTAAATAATCTGCTATTAGTTGGCTTGCTGTATGATATTCTAATGCTGGCAAATGATCAGTTAATATTGTAGGTAAGACAGGACTCTCATCAAAAACAAGTTGGTTCAGACTGTAACTGTAAACATTATGAAGAGCATTTTTAGCACTTCATGCCCACGAAAGAAAGTGCCATTTTTATTAAACATTTAGAGTCATTCTACTTGTTGGAGATGAGCAATATACCAAAAAAACAAATCGATAACGATATCATAAGAATACCCAAAAATCGAACCGAGCCAATCATTGAATACTGAAACAATCTACATTTTCAAAGAGTTTATTTTCATGAAAGAAGTGAATGATTTTCTTTTCAATTCGGTTAATCCTGAAGGGTCTGGGCCGTTGGCATGAAGTCCAACTAGAATACAACCTCTACAGTGATGTCTAGTCAAGTCTTGGCTGCCTGTTGACAGGCAGCCAAGACTTGACTACAAATCACTGCCCAGGGGATTTGTCTATTATCAGCAGGGCCTCCAAATGACGACATGCTAAGGGCACATGCTCTGTGATGCTAAGGGCACATGCTCTGTGATTGCAAAAGCCTGAAAAGGCCTTTAAAGGTTAAGGTGTGTTTGGAATAAGTCAGAAAATTGCTGTAGATATGATTTGTGTTGGCACAGGAATGCCACTGTTGAGCTCATTGACAGTGGCATTTGTGGCACTGTGGTAGAATGATATAAGAACAACTTATTATGCATTTTCCTGGTGTGAATTCGCCTTTGGTTCTATCAGAAAATCTCAGTCAAGTCTGATACTGAATATCGAACCAATACCGCAGTATACTCCCATAAAAATACCAAAACCGATACCAAACTCAAAATTCCAGTACTGCCCATCTCTATTACTTATACACTTGATACCTCGAGCAGCAGGGAACACCATGGCTCAGTGGTTAGAACATTGAACTTCAAATTGAAAAGTCGACGGTTCAATCCTGACACCAATGGTAACTGCCTTGTGTCCTTGGGCAAGATGCTCAATCCTTTATCCTACACACACAATATTAAAATTTCTTACTGCAATTTATTTCGTTTCAACCTACTCACATTTGTTTACAATTGGCTGTAATGTAAGTGCAAGCCCTACTTCGGAACTTAACTCAAGCTAATAACTTTTTCAAATTAATTTGGAAAAGGAGAAGAGTGCAAAAGCATTATAAAGAGATCAAAAGGGTCAAGCGAGACTGGCACTCAAAATTACAAATGATTGTAAATTCATATTTTGCGTCTATCTGTATAAATTTGTATAATATCATGTTCTTAATATTGCCAGCATCACGTCAGGACATCACGGTTCAGATATGGAGTGAAATGAAAAGTTCACACATGCAGGCAATAGCGTGTACGTCCACCGTTTGCCTCTTGGATGGCAAGACATCGACGGTGCATGGACCAGATAAGTCTCTAGATGTCACCCTGTGGTATTGCGTTCCACTCCTGCCTTAGAACATTACGTAAATTGCCAAACGTCGGAAGATCATGAAGTCATACCCAACGGTCCAATTGATTCCTAAGACGCTCGATTGGCGACAAATCTGGCGAAAGTGGAGGCCAGGGAAGAAATTTGATGCTCTGCTCCTCAAGAAAGTCATGACAGATATGCGCTACAAGACATCTGGCATTGTCTTGCTGGAATAACTGAAATCCGACGTTAACGTTGAACAACGGGACAACAACAGCATTAAGAATTTCTTCAGATTACCATCAATGAAGATCAACTGCGTTCGATAGTGCAAGGAAATTCTTGCCCAAACCATTACACTACCCCAGCCAAAACGGTCGCATTCACACCTGCAAGCATCAGAAAACTGTTCTCCTCGTCGACTATGCCCTCTTGCCCTATCATCAGCGTGCTGTAGACAAAATCGTGAGTCATCACTAAAAAGTCCAGTGAACACGCTGATGTACCCATTCCTTTCTGACGGTACAATGACGTTGGGTAAGGATTGGTCTGTGGTATGGACGCCTTCTTCGGATGCCGTATTCAGCGAGTCTGTTGCAGACAGTTTGTGCACTGATTCTATTCTTAGTTCTACCAGGAGTAATTGCTGCTGTCCTCGTCGCCGGAAGGAAGCGATCCCGCAAATGAGATGACCTGATGTGTCGGTCTTGTGCAGGGGTCGTAACAGCAAAATTGTCCTTGGATGAAGGCCCAATCCTCTCGTGGAAAAGGTCACATTTGTTTACAATTGGCTGTAATGTAAGTGCAAGCCCTACTTCGGAACTTAACTCAAGCTAATAACTTTTTCAAATTAATTTGGAAAAGGAGAAGACTGCAAAAGCATTATAAAGAGATCAAAAGGGTCAAGCGAGACTGGCACTCAAAATTACAGGTACTCTCCCTGCACACCTCTTGCACTACCGACCACATGCACAACTACCGTGGCATCAATTCCTTTTTTTCCCGCCATCTTGCACAGTCAGATTTTTGTGACTCGTGCTTCTTGTTTCTTCGTGAACTACTTGTGATTGCTAGAGATATTGTTACAGTGCATTACTGGATTTTGTATCCTTTGAACTCAAGCTCTAAATTATTATTTATTTTCCTCATATTAATGCTAATTTTAGCTTGTCTTCTCACTGTGTGCTTTGTTTTTTTTCGTGTGGGAAAACGTGACCTGCGTTGATTGGTTTTCTGCCAGTGAGAAGTCTTGTGATTTAGTTTACTTTGTGGGGTTTTCCCCTCTAAATTTGCTTCTCACAACCATTTGGACAATGCCAAAAACTATTCCTTGTCCTTCGTGTTTGCAGGTGAAACATGTTGATGATGTACATACTACTTGTTTCACCTGCAACAATTGCTCTCAGGCCAATTCCTGTGGTGTTTGTGGGGTTTGGTCATCAAAATTCTGGGCTTCCGTTAACAAGATGGTACTGATCCAGGCTAGAACACCTCGTTCTCGGGGTAAAGGTAGCCGTACCTCCTCGGATATTTCCGAGAGTGCACGTGGTGATTCTGTCATGCAGAATGTTGGGCAGCCTTTTACGGTAATAGATTCCTCCGCAGCTGTTAGTGGTGCTGGTGATGGGTTGCCTGAAGTGGGAACTACGGTCTCCCTTCCTTTAGCTCTAGTTGTCACTCTTGAGGTGACGGTTTCATCGAGATGAGTTCTTCCAAGGTCCACTAGGGCGCTCTCTCCAATTTTCTGCCAGCATTATCTGCAGCTGCTGAGGAATTTGTTCATGCTGCTCATATTTTGCATGATAGTTTTCCTCCCATCTCTTCTGGAGATGATATACAGCCTCAGGGCCCGAGGCTGTATCTGGGGTGGTTTTGCAGGGCTCCCAGCCTTCCCTGGCTTCTCAAGGAAGCTGTACAGGTTTGTTAGCTGCCCTGTCTCATATGGCTTGGTTTACTCCTAGTTGGGGTGCTCTGTCGCTTTGGCAGTGATTCCTCGACCCTCGTCGAGCGAATCATTTCTTATTCCGCCTTCCCCAGCTGGTGAGCCGACCAGCAGGATGGGGCTGGAACATTGGCAACCAGGGTCTTCTGTTCGGTAGAGGCCAGTGACGGCTCTTGTTAGCTGTCACACTTGGGACCTTCCTCCGGTGATTTCTCACCGTCTCCCAAGTTTGGCTGTCGATCAATGCTTGTAGTTGGTCTTAGAGGATAGGCAGTTGGGGCCTTCTGTTTCTCAGAGGCTACTTGCAGTTTCCTATCACTCTTGGGACAATCCTCCGGTGTTTCCACACCATGTCCCAGGTCCGGCTGCTGATCGACATGCGCTGTCAGTCTCTCTAGAGGATTTGCAGACAGGGCCTTCTGTTTTGCAGAGGCCAGTGACGGCCCTGAGTATCACTCTCGGGATTATCCTCCAGTGTCTTCTCACCATCTGCCTACTCTATCTGCCAATTGACATCCGTTGTCGGTCCCTTCTGAGGATTTGGACTCTTCTTCCGGAAGGGTTTACTGGGAAGACACTCCGTTGGGCGCGGCTGCTGTAACATATTCTCAGGGTGAGTTGAGGCAGGCCATTCTGGCGCTCACCCGGTTGCTTTCTAACAACCCTCAAGTTGGCTTCCCTGTGCCTCATGAGGTGCAACTTCCTTTGGTCGGTCGCAGAGCTTCCTCACCTGGCCCTTTGGATGCTGCTCAGCATTCACAAGAGGTTCCTGCTTGTCAGCCCGAGTTGGGCTACATCGCTTCTGCTACAAAGGATGACGATGTGCTTGAAGGTGATGGCCCCCCCCCCCCCCCTTGTCAGTCTTGGGGCAGGCTTTAGATTTTGTTTTTGGCTTCTTGCCAGATGTTCAGCCTTCAGACCAGCCGTCAGTGACTGCCCAGCTGCAGTCATCTGTGGAGCACCGCAACCCTGTCCAGCCATCTAGCTCCGGGATTTTACTGCCTCTACAGTCGGCTCAGGTTGCTGAGTCCTTCCAAGGCCTGGATGCCAAGATGCATTCCAAGGCCCTGAAGGGTTCCTTCTTTTCCCAATCTGATGCCTTTCTGCCTCCAACGCGGTTTTGTGTATACAAATCCGCCTGTCCACCTGTCTTCCAAGGATTGACTGCTGTGAATAAGGGTTCTTTTTCCCTCGGGTTTACTAAGCCAAAGTCTGTAGTTCTCCCGATGTCAGTGTTAGAATCCATGGTGGGCCTTTCCCTAGAGATGCTGGGCATGTTGTCTCTTGTGGATCACATCATTGCTGCCCTGGCTTCCTATCTCCCTCCAGGGAAGTTTGATGATGCACAGGCGCCATTTCGTGTTTTGTCTCAGGCTGTTATGAATCTGACATTCGCTCACGCCGGCAACACAGCTAAGTTGGAGCTTGCACACCCACTGCAGTTTTGAACACTTCTCCATCACTTCCTTCTGAGCAGCGTGCTGTTCTGAGGTCTGCGTCTTTGATTGGACCTCAGCTGTTCTATGGTTCCGTGGGGGCTGTCTGTGACGAGGTTCTTTGACAATCGAAGGACCACCTTTTGTTTCGGCAACTGGACCAACCTGCTGCCATGGTTGGTGGTCGTTCCAGGCCCACCAAACACGCAGCTGCATAGGCCTCATCGGTCATGCAGGCTGCACTGTCAGCTACGTCCACTCCTTCTGCTCAGAAGAAGCATCAATGTGGCAGGCTCACTGGCAGCCTCAGGGAGGAAAGTCTCAGGACTCTGTTGCTTCCCGAGGGGGTGGTTTCTCCTCTCGGGGGCATTGTTGAGGCCGCAAATGAAGGTTCTCACCTTGATTCGCCTTCAGTTGGAGGAAGGCTGTCCCTGTTTTTCATTCATTGAACAGAGATAATGGATCCTTGGGTTCTCGACGTCATCCAGTCAGGTTTGCAACTGTCCTTCCGATGGCACCCCTGTTTATCTTGGGTGCACCTCCCAACTCAGGTCCCTTGAGATCCTCAGTGTCGGGACCTTCTGTTGCAGGAGATCAACAATCTCCTCTCCAAAGGGGCAATTGAGGTGGTCAGAATCACCCTTTCTCCAGGGATTCTACTCAAGGCTTTTCTTAGTGCCAAAAGAAAAATGGCCAGCATCATCCTGTCATCGATCTGAGTATCCTGAACAAGTGCATCATAGCACCTTGTTTCAGCATGGAGACTTTCAGGTCGGTTCAGCGGTCGATTCACCAGGGCGATTTTGCAGCCAGTATCGACCTGAAGGATGCCTAATTCCATGTGCCCATTCACCTGGCGTCACGGAAATTACTTTGGTTCTCGTTTTGGGATTGTGTCGTTCAGTTCAAAGCCCTCCCGTTTGATTTGAAGCTTGCTTCTTAGGCCTTCACCCAACTGATGTCACATGTGCTCGCTTTTCACTGTACCCTGTTGGCTGTGACTTCGTCGGCCAAATTGGACGACATCCTCCAATGGTACCCCAATGCTGCCATTCTGGAGTCCGATGTTCGGCAGGTGCTTGGCCTGCTAGCATCGCTGGGTTTCACAGTCAACTGCGAGAAGTCAGATCTGATTTCTTCTCAGCAATTTGGGGAGGGATTTCGGCACTTTTCACAATGTGGTGTCCCAAGGCTTGGGTGTTGAGCCTTTCCACCTTGACTCTGGACCTGTTCCGATCCTCCTTGGTCTCGGCCCTGACTTTCATTCAATTGCTGGGCCTTTACAGTTAGGTGATGGATCTCATTCTGTTGGGTCGCTTGTTTGTCCGACCTCTCCAACACTTCCTGTTGGATCATTGGCATCCGAAAGTGAATCCTCTGGACCTGGAACTCATTATTCCTCGGTCCTTGCATTGTCACCTCTGCCGTTGGACCAGTGTTCCCTGGTTGTCTCAGGGTGTTCCATTGGATCTTCCTCAGGCTGATCACATCCTCACAGCAGATGCCAGCAATTGGGACTGAGGTGCAACGTTACATCCTATCTGCCTGTCTACTCACGGTGAATGGGGCTGACAGCAGGTGGCCCTTCATATCAACCAGAAAGAGCTCCTTGCTCTTCTGTTGAGTTTTTAGCAATGGATCTCTCACCTATCGAATCACACAGTCCTGCTTCTTTCGGACAATTTGACAGTGGTGTCCTACATCCGGAATCAAGGGGGCACACATTTGATTCCCATGTTTCGGCTATCTCAGGATCTTCTGCTGTTAGTGTGGGATGTATACTCTCGGGTGGCTGTTCGGCACATCCCCAGGTGTCTCAACGTCCAAGCCAACACCCTGTCCCAATGAGACAGTGTCCTCCCAATGAATGGATGCTGCATCGTTCGGTGTTTCAGACGATTTGCGAATGGTGGGGTTGTCCTCTTATCAACCTTTTTGCCACTCGCTGGTAAAGACCTTTGTCTCCTCTTGTCCAGATCCACTAACCTATGTAGGGGATGCTCTGTCTCTCGTCTGGACAGGGTGGGTCTGCTATACCTTCCCTCCTGCACTGATTTTTCATCAGATGTTGTCGAAGATTCGTGCTTGCAGTTGCAGGTCATTCTGATTGCTCCTCTGTCTCCACAGAGGGTGTGGATCAATCAGCTTATGCCTCTGTTAGCAGATCGGCCAATTAGTCTTCCTCTATGCCATGATCTTATTTCCCAAGGCCGGCCCAGGAAGTACCACAACAATCTGGCGACCCTGTCCCTTCACGCCTGTCTTTTATAAGGTCCAGTCTCCGGCGTAGATGTTTTTCAAGACAAACAGTGGAGTGCATTTCTGCATCACGGCTATATTCCACTGGCATGACTTACGCTGCTAAGTTTTCTGTTGCAGGTGTGCAGCTCAACATGTGGATTACCTCAATCGCGCAAATTTCGGATTTTCTGCTATACTGTTTTGACTCCAAGGGCCTTTAGTCTGTTACCATTCAGGTCTATAGGTTTATGCTGTCAGAAACTTTCTCTTATGTGGGAAAGTGGTGCATCGGTTGTAATCTCTTTCTTTCCAAACTGCTTAGGCACTTTTCTCTGAAGAGGCCTCGAGTTTTGCATCTCGCACCCAAATGGAACTTGGCATGTGTGTTGCATTGTTTGGAGGGGGTGCCATTTGAGCCTTTATCTGAGACCAATATGTGTTTTCTCACATATAAGACTACTTCCCTTCTAGTGTTTGCTTCTGCCAACAGTGTCAGTGAGCTTCATACGCTTTCTGTTGATTCGGTTTTCTTCAGAAATGAGGCTAACAGTGTTACCTTCATAACTGATTGCACTTTCTGGCCAAGAATCAGCTTCCTGAGTCTGTGCCTCCTCCCATCTTCTTTCAGGCACTTCCTCCTGTCGATGGCTGGAGGCCTCTTCTTTGTACTGTTTGTGTGATTAAGACTTATATTAATCGCACACGGTTCATTCGGAGGGGCGGAAGAGATTCTTTCTGTCTCTCATTCCTGGGAGGCAATCTATCTCTTCCCATTCTATTTCCAGGTGGATTTGTCGTGCAATCAAGCTGGCTTATTCCAGTTTGACTGCTCCGAATCCTGTTTCGAACTGGTTTAATGCTCATGAGGTTCATGCCATTTCTTCATCCTGGGCGTTCTCCAATTCTGTTTCGCTCAGAGATGTTATGAATGTGGCTTACTGGAGGAATGCTACTACTTTCACCTCCTTTTATCTCCACCACCTACAACAGCAATCTGAGGACCTTTTTCCTTTAGGCCCTCTAGTTGGTGCTCGTGCTATTTTTTCACCCTCATTGATTATTTATTTTTCAGGTTGTTTGTGCATTTTTTAGTCCCCTACGGGAACTGTAAGGGGACTATAGGATTGCACTCCGTCCGTCCGTCAATCCATCCATCTGTCTGTCTGTCTGTCTGTCTGTCTGTCTGTCTGTCTGTCTGTCCGTCCATCCGTCCATCCATCCATCCGTCCATCCGTCCGTCTGTCTGTTTTTTATGTTACCACCTCTCCCTCCAACATGCTTTAAGCTACACCTTTCATATTTTTTTCAAAATCCAAGATGGCGGAATGGCGGCCATTTTTGTTGTGTTTTTTAAGCTTTTTTTTCTCTATTTTCATGTTACCACCCCTCCCACCAACATGGTTCAAGCTACACCTTTCATATTTGGTACATGGATAAATGGTTCTGAGGGGATGATGCACGCTCAAAATTTTTTTTTCAAAATCCAAGATGGTGGAATAGGGCCATTTTTGTTGTGTTTTTTAAGCTTTTTTTCTCTATTTGCATGTTACCACCCCTCCCACCAACATGGTTCAAGCTACACCTTTCATATTTGGTACATGGATAAATGGTTCTGAGGGGATGATGCACGCTCAAAATTTTTTTTTCAAAATCCAAGATGGCGGAATGGCGGCCATTTTTGTTGTGTTTTTTAAGCTTTTTTTCTCTATTTTCATGTTACCACCCCTCCCACCAACATGGTTCAAGCTACACCTTTCATATTTGGTACATGGATAAATGGTTCTGAGGGGATGATGCACGCTCAAATTTTTTTTTCAAAATCCAAGATGGCGGAATGGCGGACATTTTTGTTGTGTTTTTTAAGCTTTTTTTCTCTATTTTCATGTTACCACCTCTCCCACCAACATGGTTCAAGCTACACTTTGCATATTTGGCACATGGATAGAGGGTTGGGAGGGGATGATGCACGTTCAATATTTTTTCTTCAAAATCCAAGATGGCGGCCATTTTTGTTGTGTTTTTTAAGCTTTTTTTCTCTATTTTATGTTACCACCCCTCACTCCAACATGGTTCAAGCTACACTTTTTATATTGGCACATGGATAGAGGGTTGTAATGGGATGTTGCACGTTCAATATTTTTTTTCCAAAAATCAAGATGGCGCCATGGCAACCATTTCTGTTGTGTTTTTTAAGCTTTTTTCTCTATTTTATGTTACCACTACTCCCACCAACATGGTTCAAGCTGCACTTTTCATATATGGTACATGGAATAAGGATGTTGTGAGGGGATTATGCACGCTCAATATTTTTTTTTCAAAATCTAACATCTGTCTGTCTGTCTGTCTGTCTGTCTGTCTGTCTGTCTGTCTGTCTGTCTGCCTCTGTCTGTCTGTCTGTCTGTCTGTCTGTCTGTCTGTCTGTCTGTCTGTCTGTCTGTCTGTCTGTCTGTCTGTTTTTACCACCTCTCCCTCTGATATGCTTCAAGCTACACCTCTTATATTGGGTACATGGATAAATGGTTCTGAGGGGATGATGCACAGTCAATATTTATTTTTCAAAATCCAAGATGGCAGAATGGCGGCCATTTTTGTTTTGTTTTTTAAGCTTTTTTCTCTATTTTATGTTACCACCCCTCCCTCCAACATGGTTCAAGCTACGCCTTTCATATATGGTGCATGGATAAAGGGTTGTGAGGGGATTATGCACGCTCAATATTTTTTTAAAAAATCCAAGATGCTTATATACTCTAGTGTCTTCTGTAACAAAAACACCTTATGTCACAAAAGCGCCGTAGGGGACTAATACCACCTCTGTTCTTTTCAGCGGGTTCCCACTCTTTCTCCTTTTACATGTTTTGCTGTCGTTCCCTGCCCTCCTTGCATTTCTTTTAGCTGTGCTATTGATGGTATTGTTTATGTGATTGACCTCCTCGCATTGTTTATTCAGCCATCAGCCAATTGTAAATAGTTGTGAGTAGGTTGAAAAGAAATTAAAATTTGTTAGTAAATTTTATTTCTTAACATACCTACCACAATTGTTTGCTGGAGGCTCACCCTCCTAGGGGATATCTTTGCCTCCCCGCCTAATCACACAACTTCTCGTTGGCAGAAATTTGAAATTGACGTCATGGTAGCTCGGTAATGCAAAAGGTGTGTAGGAAGAGTACCTGTAATTTTGAGCCCCAGTCTTGCTCGACCCTTTCGATCTCTTTATAGTGTTTTTGCTCATCTCCTTTTCCAAATTCGTTTGTAAACAATTATGGTAGATATGTCCAGAAACAAAATTTACTAAAATTTTGAAATTTTTTCCCAAATTTTTCCCGAAAATTCAACAAAACCATATCATGTGACCCCTCAGTGGAATGAGCTGGTAGTCGAGATTGTTTCTATGTGTGGTTCACATGATATGGGTTTGTTGAAATGTTTTGAAAAATATTTATTTTTCTCATCTCCACAATTTGTATATATGTATGTTGTATAATGGTGCTGTATACTAAAACGTGTGTAGAGTCAGTACATTAGGGAGTGTGACCACTGCTCATGGTTCTCTTTCAGTTTCCTCCACCTGTAAAACTGTCCAACATGATGTAACCCTGGCTGTTGAAAGTGTCATTAAAAACCCCGATAAAATAAAATACCCAGAGTAGCAGAAATATGGGGACTCAACAATTTCCTTTGAAGTTCATGGACAGCTGGATAGTCTACGAAGTGTTCAGATTCCCTTTTTGGATGAGGTGGTGCGGCAAGGGGAATGGAACAGTTGCTGGTCAGAAAGTAGACCCTGCTTCCTCCCTCACTCCACATGCTTCTCCATGTGGGATCAGGACAACTCGAACCAAAGACAACTCGGACCAAGACAAGTCGGACCACTTTTGAAGACAACTCGGACCAACTTTGAAGACAACTCGGACCAACTTTAAAGACAAGTCGGCCCAACTTTCAAGACAACACGGACCACTTTTGAAGACAACTCGGACCAACTTTCAAGACAAGTCGGCCCAACTTTCAAGACAACTCGGACCACTTTTGGAAACAACTCGGACCAACTTCCAAGACAAGTTGTAATGACTATAAGACAGGTTGGACCAACTGTGAAGAAAAGAATGATGTCGAAAATAATTAAATGTGATCTCAAAGACTTCAATAGATGCGACGCAATACTTTTCAGTGCTGCTTTTGTTGTCTTTGAAGTTATTCTGTAAAATGAAAATGCTTCTCACCACAAACTTTGATATGTGATGAATGTTTGCATTGCACTAAACAAGTAATCACACGGAAACGGAAATAATGTGTGAAAGTTTGTTGCTTGTACAAGCTCGTCTTTTCAACAGGCGGCTCAAAAGATTACCGACATGTTGTTTTAGGCACTAGCTTTTCTGTATATTATGTTCGTTTCTCGAGAATTTAGTCATTCAATTCATTCATAGTCATTCAATCATGGCTGATGGCTGTATAGAGTGTAAGGCTACAGTCCGTCCTGAATCATCCCCACTCGCCCCCCCCCCCCCCCCCCCCCCCCCCCCCCCCCCAGTGACTAAAGTTCACTAATTTGGATACATCTTGTCAAGCACATGTGTCCCGGGTCAACCACGGTTCCACCCGGCGTGTAAAAATTTAAAAATTTGGCATTAAAAGGAGCAAGTTGTGTATAATCTGTGTGTTGAATAAACACCTCAAATATAACAATAGAGACTCTGCCATGGATTATATTCAATATAATTACAGGTGAAAATTGATAACTTTGAGTTAATTCACTGATTGGTTCAGTCATACAGTTTTTTTCATTTTTTTTGTTTCCAAAACATACATGAAGATTATGATCCTTCATTTGAACGAGCGAATCAAGTCCGTTCCAATGAGGTTTCATAACCTATGTTTATGAAGCAAAAAAAATTAGTAACGCGTTACGAGTGCCGGCTGGTACAAGCGTTAGGTAAAGGGTTAATGTATATATATAATTCAGATAATAATGCTGATGTTCGTAGACATACGGACTTAAATTTGAAGAATTGTGACTTTAAATACCAATACATATATATATTGTACATATAGTTTGATAAAATATGTGCCTGACATTGTTTTTTATGTGAAGTTTTATTCTTTCATTTATTCATGTCTTTGATTGTCATGTCTCAGTTTTTAATAAATCGTTTAAACCATGACTGGTTGTTATATGTCTTTCCCCACCAACCCGAATCTTCGTTTGTCCACTATTCAGGTCCGAATTATTCACCGAGTCAGTCCAAGTTGCCTAGAAAGTTGGTCCTACTTGTCTTCAAACTTGGGTCGACTTTTTCAAAAGTTGGGCCGAGTTGTCTTCAAAAGTGGTCCGAGTTGTCCTGAAAATTGGGCCGACTTGTCTTCAAAGTTGGTCCGAGTTGTCTTTAAAGTTGGTCCGAGTTGTCTTCAAAGTTGGTCTGAGTTGTCTTCAAAAGTGGTCCGAGTTGTCTTGGTCCGAGTTGTTTTTGGTCCGAGTTGTCTGTAATTCCTCCATGCCATTCTAATCGCTGTTTAACTTATAACCCTTTTTACTTACATAATTGTCATAACCAGCTAGTGCTATTCACAAAAATCCCCTTTTAAATTCTGGGTTTTTTTTTCAGTCTTTGCCTTGAAAACATAGCTTATGACCTCTTATTGGAGTGAATTCATCTTGCCCATTACAATAAGGGGTCATAAGCTATGTTTTTGAGGTCAAAATTAAAATTTTAAGTTAATCGCAACTCCTTTTTTGCCTTTGTTGTCTGCTATTTTGGTTGGGTATAGGATTGAAATAAACCTGCAGATGGTGGAGAACCTCTTCTACCTTGCTCTCTCATAAACAAAGTTCTGGCATGACTACTGCTTGTTGGATCTGAAAGTTTCAGCTGGTAAGGCAAGTAAGGGTAGGAACAGATACTTAATCATCTGGTAGTAAAGGACTAAATTACCTGTGCATACCAGAGTTTTTAAAAAATGCTCAATAATTTTTCAAAATTGCTGTATAAAGTATTCCATCTGAAGCATTTTCTACACAAGGGTAGCTGATAACCCTTTACCTGACACAATTATCAAACAACAGTTACAAAAAAGTTTCTTAACTCTTAACCCGCCAGGTATTTTCAGGATATTTTTCATCAAATCTAGTCATGGCTGCTGAGAAGCTGCCATGACTAGATTTGATGAAAAATTTATCTAAATTTAACTCAAGAAATCAATGATACCAAAATCCAAACAGCTTACAGTAGGAAAATTTGATTCAATGTGCCCAAATTATACCAATATCAGTGGCAAGAGAAAGCTGTCCTGAGCAGGAATATCTGCCAACAGCATGCAAGGAGTTAAAATACTTAACACATCCATTGCTTGTCTAAAAAAAACAATGCTGGTTGGGAAAGTCCAAGCTCCCATGGGCCAACCATGGTTTGCCCTGCTGGAAGAAAATTTTGATAAATTAGACCCAAAACACTCAATTTCCTTGCATTTCAGTATCATTTTAATGCAGAAAGACTGTGTCCTCGTGGGCAGAAAGTTTCAAAATGTAGATCGAGAACCATCCTGGGAGCCCGATAAACAAAATTGGGTATCTGACGATTAAGCATGCCAAACAAGATCATACAAAGCCATAATTCAAGTTTGCCATAATTTGTTACTTTGTTACAAGAAATACCCAAAACAAGTGTTGTTAATTGGCGAAAGGGATTCTACAGATCGCTTCTAAGGAACATACTCAGTGAAAAAAAATGTGGAGGCGCTGAAGCCAACCCTAGCCCCCACCCCACCCCTTCTACGGCATCTTTTACACAGCACAGGCCTAATCTGCACCTTTATCTCATCCAAATCTACAGGAGAACTCCTTTCTAAATGATTTTCAAGAAAATTTCCCCTGATTCTGAAGCACAGCTTTAGGGACATCAGACCTTCAATGGCATTAGCTCCTGCCCTCACCCTCAGTTTTTGCCCTCTTTTGCAGCTCTTGCTGGTGTAAACTCAAGGGTCTGGATGTGTGGTGCCTGATGAAAATAGATAGAAATAAATAAATAAATAAATAAATAAATAAATAAATAAATAAATAAATAAATAAATAAATAATTATATAAATAAATAGCTGAATTATTTTTCAAAGGTTATTTGAAACATGGGTATTTTTTTCAAAAAAAAACCTTGCTACCAGCAATAGTGGCCTTAGGTAAGCAAGATTTTGTTCATGGATAATTGTGTTGTTACAATTTATTGGTGCAAGCTAATATGCACTCTCCAATGAATTGCAACCAAACAGTTTTATATAAAAATATTTTCTTCTACTGCTGAGCAAAGTTAGTAGCTGCTTCTGTCATGGTGTGTGTTTGAATTAGATAAGCTGAGCAAACATAAAGCTAATGTATACAATATGTAAAGCCACTGAAGTGGCTTCCAGCCTTTTTCAATAGAGCCATGATAGTGGCTTCTAGCAGCACTCAACCAGATAAAGATATATTCAGTTGTGATAAGAGAAATCAATGATATTTATTGAGCGACGTTATTGGGTATGAATACACGTCCAGGTCGATAATGAGATTGGTCTGCATCTTTTTACCAGATTTATGACCCTTTCTGTACTTAGAATTCTTCTGAATTTCTGTTATGGCTCTTGGTAATAGCAAAATTTCCATCACAAATGCTTGTCCGCTTAACTCCTCCAAGCTATTTGACAAGTTACATTGCTAATAGGCCCAGTTTGATTCTGATGTTATGAAAATTTCCAGCACAGTTATATCCCTTTATGTACTTTCATTTCTTCTTATTTGAAGTTTCCATATGGTTCCTTCAGTTGCAATGAACCAAATGAGGTATTTAAACTTGTCCAGTGAAGTCCATTCACCATCTCAGTGTTTGTTGATCCATTTTTTCATCTGTTTTGATCACTTCATATGCTTATTCCTATCATAATATACATGTAAAAGTCAGCGGGGCATGTGGATGTCAATAGACTCTCTAGTTTGTATGGTTATCAGTGCTAATGTTTTGAGTATTATAAGTTACATGACGTGTAGCTGGCTGATACATTTCCATACAAGATTATGAGAGTTCATATCAGGTGAGGTGAACCTGATATGAACTCTGATCACCTTGTATGGAAATGTATCAGCCAGAAACATGTCATGTAACATATTTATTATGTCGAAAGTCCATGTAAATCAAGGGATTAATAAATTTTCATGAGAAACAAAGAACCACCAAATGTTTATTTTTTAGAAACCGCTGTTGGCAACTCTTAGAGAGTATGCCAGCATTCTTATTGGACAAACTAACTTTGAGGCATAATAATTTTTAGCTGAACTTGACAAAGTCAAGCTGAGCTATTGCCATCACTTCTCGTCTGCCGGCGTACGTACATACGTACATATGTCTGGGTGTATTTCAATTTATTTTTCAATTTATTTATTTTGCAGTACATGTTTTTCCTTTGGCACACCTCACAGGTCGCATTTATGATCAGATCGCTTTGAAACTTGGTATGGTTCTTTGGGGTGACCTCTAGGTGGGGGCTATCGATTTTCTTCAATTTCCGTCAAAAAATGTTGCCGCGGCCAACGTTCTTAGAACTTAGTTTAGTCAGACTTCAATATTTCCCTTTGACACACCCTACAGGGCACATTTATGATCAGATTGCTTTGAAACCTGGCATGCTTGTTTGGGGTGATCTCTAGATGGGAATTATTGATTTTCTTCCATTTCCGTCCATCAAAAAATGTTGCCGCTGGAAACAATCTTTGAACTTAGTTTAGTCAGGCATCAATATACTCCTTTGGCAATCCGTACAGGGCACATTTTTGATCAGATCGGTTTGAAACTTGGTATGCTTGTTTGGGGTTACCTCTAGATGGGAGCTATCAATTTTCTTCTATATCTGCCAATAAATGTTGCCACTGGCAACGACCTTTGATGAACTTAGTACAGTTATGCATCTAAATTTCCCCTTGGCACACCCTGCAGATCACATTTATTATTGGATCACTTTGAAACTTGGTATGCTTGTTTGGGGTGACCTCTAGGTGGGAGCTATTGATTTTCTTCCATTTCCGTCAAAAAATGTCATTGGCAACGTTCTTAGAACTTAGTCAGGCCTCAATATTTCTCTTTGTTACACCCTACAGGGAACATTTATGACCGAATTGTTTTGAAACCTGGCATGCTTGTTTGGAGTGACCTCTAGATGGGAGCTGTTGATTTTCTTCCATTTCCATCAAAAAATGTTGCCACTGGCAATGACCTTTGAACTTAGTTTAGTCAGGCATCAATATATTCCTTTGGCATCCCTACAGGGCACATTTATGATCAGATCGGTTTGAAACTTTGTATGCTTGTTTGGGGTTAGCTCTAGATGGGAACTATCGATTTTCTTCAATTTCCATCAAAAAATGTTGCCGCTGGCAATGACCTTCGATGAACTTTGTGCAGTTATGCATCAATATTTCGCTTTTGGCACACCCTGCAGTGCACAGTTTTGACCAGATCACTGAAACTTGGTATGCTTGTTTGGGGTGAGCTCTAGATGGGAGCTATCAATTTTCTTCCATTTCCGTCAAAAAATGTTGCCGCTGGCAACATTCTTAGAACTTAGTTTAGTCAAACCTCAATATTTCCCTTTGTCACACCCTACAGGGAACATTTATGATCGAATTGTTTCGAAACCTGGCATGCTTGTTTGGGGTGACCTCTACATGGGAGCTATTGATTTTCTTCCATTTTCCATCAAAAAATTTGTCACTGGCAACGACCTTTGAACTTAGTTTTCTCAGGGATCAACATATTCCTTTATCACGCCCGACAGGGCACATTTATGATCAGAATGGTTTGAAACTTGGTATGTTTGTTTGGGGTTACCTCTAGATGGGAGCTATTGATTTTCTTCCATTTCCGTCAAAAATAGTTGCCATTGGCAACAACCTCTGATGAACTTAGTAAAAACTTAGTGCAGTTAAGCATCAATATGTCCCTCTGACACACCCTGCAGGACATATTTATGATTGGATCGCTTGCAAACTTTGTGTGCTTGTGTGGGGTGACATCTATATGGGAGCTGTCGATTTTCTTCCATTTCTGTCAAAAAATGTTGCCGCTGACCCTTGAACTTAGTTTAGACAGCCCTCAATATGTCCTTTTAACACACCCTTCAGGGCACATTTATGATCGGATCACTTTGAAACTTGGTGTGTGTGTTCGGGGTGACCTCTAGATGTGAGCTATTGCTTTTTTTCATTTCCATAAAAAATTATTGTCGTTATCACCAGCCTTTGAACTTTCTGCATTTGTGCATCAACTTATCCCTTTTGCACTCTCTGCAGGGTATATTTATGAATTTCCATGAAAAAAAACAAAAAAAAAACATTGTCACAAGCAATGACCTTCTACTTAGTGCATTTGTGCATTGACATCTTCCTTTGGCGTGCCTCAGAGGGCACATTCATTATCAGGTTGTTTTGAAACTTTGCTTATGCAGGGTGACAAAGATAGGAGCTATTGATTTTCTTTTCATTTCCATCAAAAACCGTTGCTGTTAGCAACAATCTTTGTATTTATTGCATTTGTGCATCAACATTCTTCTTTGACATGGCCTACAGGCCACATTTATCATAGGATTGTTTTTGAACTTGGTGTGCTCATTAGGCAAGACCTTTTGATAAGAGCTATTGATTAGCATTCATTTCTGTGAAAAAAGTTGCCATTTATAATAACCTCTGAACATACTGCATTTGTGTATCAACATTCTTCCTTTAGCCAGTCTTACAGTTTACATTTAAAAATGCATGGATTACTCTGACGTTGTGCACACACAATGCTGTTATGTTGAAATTTCATCAAATAACATTGGTACCACTGATCATCAATTTTGCCGTTTCATTTATAACTTACTAAGTTCAAGTTCGTCAAGTTGAACTAGAGTGTCATTGACACTTTCATTTATACGTAGGACAGATCTGAAGAGTTAGCAAGAACAGAAGTACTTGACACTGGTAAACCTATATGGGAAGCTAGATTTGATACTTTGGGTTGTGCTGATACCATAGAATATTATGGAGGTTTAGCTGCTGATATCAAAGGTAAGATACAAGATAGTTCTACAAAAAGTATCTGCTGACCAATGTAAGTCCTAAAAAATTAAAAATCTGTTTCTCAGGCCCTCCTGCAGGTCCTTTTGGCTGCCGCATGCTCTCTTTTTATAACCATGCAAACTTAAAAAAAATAAAAATTAAATGGTTTATGTCTGATATTTTACCCAAGTTAATAAAATTGATAAATTTGTCCCTTGCGTGCAACTGTTCTGCAAAGCCATTGTTCTGCAATGCTTTAGCATTGCAAAGCTTTCTTGCACTCAAGAGACAAAATACCCCCTCCTCCATTTTCCTCCCCTCACCACACTATTCTGTAGATTAGGAGTCCTAAAGCATAAAGCATAAATCAAATCAAGAACATAAACTTTTGATGGCAAAGAAATAATTACAAAAATAAAAAATTAAATTAAAAAAATGCCGGCCAAATGTAATTTTACAAAAAAATACCTGAGAAACATAAGATCTACTTTGTGGGGCCTAAACTCATATATTTTAAAGTTGTTAATAGTGATGATGGCACTCTTTCTTTTTTAACCCTTTACCCAACAAATCTGCCTCATCTGCTGCATAATTTACAAACTGAGTAGTTGAAAAAATATTATTATCACCCGATATGGTTTTGTTGAAATTTTTTATCAAATTTGAAATAAAAATAATAAATTTTGATATTGTGTGCATTGGGTAAAGGGCTAAAGGAATGGTAATGGGTTTATACTGATTGGACCCTGGTTATTTATGTATGCTTATGTAATCTGATTACAGCTAATCTACACCATTTGTATATTGTAGTACTGAAAACCAGTCTTCATAACAGTCATATCTAACCTGCACTATTCAGTAAACTCACCATTCAAAAATTTTATTATTTATTTCAATTTATGCTTCCAAATCGAAGCTTACAAGCAGGCCTGATTATATTCAGAGAATCATTTCCCTGACTCCCAATGGCTCATGCAAAACTAAATTAGGGGAGCCATAATCGTCCTCCTGAAGCTATGAAAAAATCCAATAGCTCACCTTAATTTGGGTTAAATATCAAATTGCTAGGCCTGTCATGATTAATCGATAAGTCGACTAATTGTCAGAAACACCCATAATTGACTACAATTTCAAAGTCGTCGATTATAGGATTATAGGTTTTCATCAATCCTTTACTGATGAATTATTAGTTATTACTCTCCTTCCCATCGTGCTTGTAAGAAGTGTCAGAGGCTGCAGAATATCAAAAGGTATTGTAATTGATATGGGAAAGAAGGTCTGGTATTCTAGAATGTATGGGAGAACAAATAATTGCCCTTCTCAGTTTGACAAGGAGTGCAATTGCCTTTTTAAATCTCAATGCCTCTATAATTAGACTCTTGACCACCTCAGGTCCAAACCTGAGCCTCAGCTCAGATTTGGCCCTGAGTTGGTCAGGAGTCTGAATTTTCCTCGGAGATTAGTAGGCATGCAGCATGCCTGAAGAATGTCTGGCCTGAAGAACTAATGACCAAAAACATTGTTTTCTGTGTAGTTGTTTTCTAGAAGTTACAGAGTATGATTAAAGTCAACTTTAAGCGATTATTCTTCGAAAGTCAATCATGAAATATCATAATCGTGCCAGCTCTACAAATTTTGAAATTTTCATTTGTACTGGGCGGGCTTTTTCGGAGGTCTCATCATTCTTTTCTTGGTATAAACTCGTTCATCAATAGTTTCTGGTCGAAACGTAACTTTTGAGGTGTGTGAAGACTGACAAGTGATGAACATTTACGTGCTGTTGGCATGTTGGAAGCTGGCAACAGATAGACTGCAGTGGCTCAAATTCTATACGTTACTTGTGAACCGAGGAGGATTTACAAAGTATTGAGGTCTTGGACTGAATGTGGTAAATTCTCCGACTGACGATCCATGTCTTCTACAGCTCAGTGTGTGGAATGTGTGCTTGTCAGAAACCCAACTATCACTGAAATCATTCACCAGATGTCACAGTGCAATGCCTCAACTGTCTTTTTGATGAAAATATAAATATATTTCTTCATATATCTCACTTTTATCAAATATCCCCTACTTTGTTTTAATAGTATATTTAAAAAAAATATCAATAAGACCATAAAATGAGACCCCTCATTGGAAAAACCTTATTGAGCTCGTTCCTATGGCGGGAACATGATATGGTTTTGTTGAAATTTTGTGAAAATGTTGAAAAAAATAACTAAAATAACAAATCTGGATATTGTGTGCATTGGGTAAATGGTTAAGGTAACCCCAAAACCTCTATCATACAAAGCCATCAATTTATCATGAGACCAAGAAATCTGGCCTAACTTGGATGGTTGGTAAATGGCAGTTATACCTTGACAGCTAGTTTATTCTCCTTTTCTTTTTGTGATCCACCATGTGTAAATTTTGACCCAGGTTTCTTCATTGCTGTCAGCTGCTCAGGATCAGATGGGGCCCCCAATTTAACAGAAAGGAGGGAGATGCTAGGGACTGAGGCTCACTAATTCCTCTCTCCTGCCTGTTACATTGGGGGGTCTGTGCGAGAGGTCTCATGTTCATATCCCTATTGAGCCTCCAATGTAACAGGAGTTAGAGAGAAGTGTGGGAACTAAGGTTCAAACAGATGCCCCCAGCACACAAAGCGTCCAGATTAACCACAAGACCCACAAATTCAAAACAACAAGGCTGGTTGGTAAATGTCCTTTATAACTTGACTGCTACAAAAGCTGAAGAACTGAAGCATTGTTGTGACTACAATTGTATTTCTTTTATCATCAGTAAACGCTGGAATACAATTGAGTTCCCATTGTAGGCTCTGTAATACAACAGACCAATGGATGCTTTGGATACACACTGAGAGAGCCATTAGGAGTGGTAGGTGGTATAGGGGCTTGGAACTTTCCATTCCAAATGGCAGCATGGAAGTCATCACCAGCTCTTGCATGTGGTAACACCATGGTATTCAAGCCTTCACCACTAACCCCACTTACAGCTGTTATGTTAGGGGAGATCTATGCTGAGGCAGGCTTGCCAGATGGCTGTTACAATGTTATACAGGTAAATTACATTTATTTATGTCCACTGTAAAATAACTTTTTATGAAATGACTGAATCGAGATCTTGGTTGGAGAGATATATGTTTTGTTTGGGTGGGTATGTCTTGTGGCATGGTGCAGAAGGAAGACAATTAGTTATTTGATGTATATAATATTATAAGATCTGTAAGACGTACACGTATCTCGATCAATTTTATAATTCCCATTCAACAATTAGGATCAGTGTGACGCTAAATTTTACGTTCCCATGACGCGATACACATTGGTACGGCACTTAACGTAACGGAATAAGAATTAGTAAAAAATGAAAGCCGCTTAGAAAGAAGTAAACTTCCGAGCATGACGGCAATTGGACGAAGTTATATAAAATATTTGATGAAGTGTATATTATAAGATTTGATAGAGATATTTATAATCACCAGAAAAAATGCGAAAGTGCAGATGTAAGAGGTAACAGTAATGGAGAAATGAAGTAATTTATATTCTGATACTGAAAATAAACTCCTTGTCAAAATACATGTAATGCATAATGTATTAATCGGTTATCCAGTGGCATTGATACAGAAAGAAAAACCCATTCCAATGCCAAAAGTTTAAACAGAGATTTTTGTAATGCATAATTTCTTAATCTAGCCATACAGATACAGAAGGGTGGTGGGTGGGGAGAGGGGGGGAGGAGGTTGCACTCACACCCCGACCATACGTTTTTGTCAGAAAATAGGCAGTGGTACAAAATTGAATAAGATTCTTATATATACATGTACATGTGAATGGGATTAAAGGTAAATATAGGGGCCTATTTAAAAAATGACTCAACCAAATTGTTTAAGAAGAGAGGGTGATGTTTTGGGTCAAAATACAGGGGCAGGAGGAATGTAAATTCCTCCCTCTCATGCCAGCATCTGTAGGATGCGCATCTATGAGAGGGATTCTTTGAGATAAGCCTGAAGGCTCAGAGGGTTAAGATAGCATTTCGCTTTGCATGCAAAGTCACGCATACCTCACCTTGAACGCATCCAAGTGTGAGATTAATTACAGGTAACCTGTGCTCTATATAAGGCAGGTGTAACGGTGTGCTGTATCTTTTTCAAAGGTGATAAGCAATGAAGAATCATTGGAAAATGCAGGGTATATTACAATACAAGAGACCCTGCAATGGGTTGGGATACATGATGCAGCGTTAATACTTGCAGTAATGTGGGAGGATAATACCCTCTGTTCCTTCAGGCTTATCTTAAAGATTCCCTCTCATAGCTGCGCATCCTACAGATGCTGGCATGAGAGGGGGGAATTCTTTTTCACTAATCCTGAAGGCTTTTCGGGTTAAGATAGCACCTTCAAAGATCAATGATTCTTCCCAAGCCCCTGGTAGGAACCCATAGCCTGAGAGGTAAATGTTTATCAACAACTAACAAGAGGGACTGTTCAAATTTAATTTATTCAATGGAAGAACATGGAATGAATGGGGAACCTAATCCTGTTTCTGTGCGAGTATATTCCTGGCAAAGGTCTTCCTTTTCACTGAGGCAGAGTCTTGCCTAAAATAAAATTTGAAGAATCTATTAGAAGTCTGCCAGTTTGCAGTTTTTAGAATTGTGTCTAGAGGAACATCTTTAAGCATTGCTGTAGATGTAGAAACACCACGTACAGAATAAGCTTTAAATATTTGTGTACCAATGCCTGATTTTTGTAAAATATCTAAAATCCATCTACCTAAGGTTGATGTTTTAATAGCATTCTTTGTTTTGAAAGAAATGAATAAATTTGTACATTTACGAACATATTCTGTTCTTTTTAAATATTCGTTTAGAGTATTGAAGACACAATTCTTATTATTTCTGAATTTAAAGAGCTCTATTGTATAATTAAATTTCTTTCGTGTGGATGTTTTTTTGTGGTTGAGTTGTAGTAAAATTAATTTTATCTTGTGACAAAATCATCTGGTTTATGTCTAAGGATGCTAATGTACTGCATCGTTAAGCTGTTACCAATGACATGAGACATGCCAATTTCTTAGATAACAATTCTAGGGTCAATGATTTAAGAGGATATAAGGTAGCAAGATATGCCAAAACTGGAGAAACTTCCCACGTGTGCTCGTAGCGGATTCTAGGTGGGTTAGTATTAGATGCTCCTTTCATAAATCAGTTAATTATAGGGGTAGATTTAAGATGCTGATTATCCAATAACAGTAATGTCTGTATAAGCATTGACCTGTGGGCATTAAGGACACTGTAGGACTGGCATGAACGAGATTGGTATTCCGTTTATAACACCACAACACCCAGTTCCCATGCATAACTGTATTGAGCATTGGTGGAATCTCTCCAGGAGCAGGCAATGACCTGTCCTGCTGTTTTAGAAAGTCCTTTGTCTTTGAGGTGATTCCTGGTACACAACAGGCGATCATATGTAGTTTTTTGTGTAATGGGTGATGTTCGTTTCTTAACACATTTGTGAGCAGATTTCCCATGAGTGGTAGCTGAATGGGTTTTGCTACAAGCATGTTCAGAAGGGCCGGAAACCAGTCCTGGGTTGGCCAGAACGGTACAACCAGTATAGCCTTTTCTACTTTGTCGTCTGTGATCTTTGTTAAAATTCTGGTCAGGAGACTGAAAGGTGGAAAAATGTAAGGTAAGTGGCCTGTCCATGGAGTAGAAAAGGCATCGATTATGATTGCATTATTGTCAGGAAACCAAGAAGCATAATTGGCAAGTTGTCTGTTAGTTGAGGAGGCAAACAAATCAATAGATGGTAGAAAAAAATGTTGTGTCAATCTTTTAAAAATGTGTTTATTCAACATCCATTCCGTGTTGGAAGTAGATTGTCGAGATAATCTATCAACTTTGATGTTTTCTGTTCCTGGGATATGTGTGGCCGAAAGGTGTATCTGCTTTCGGAGGGCCCAATTCCATATGCATCTATTGATTGTGTGTAAAAGTTCCTTACGACCTCCCAATTTGTTAATGTATTGTACAGCAACAACATTGTCTTTTCTGATAGGAATATGACAGTCATGCATTTTCTCACATAGATGCTTTAGACCAAGCTCTATTGCCAATAACTCTAAAGCATTAATGTGGTAAGACTGCTGCTGGTTATCCCATTGTTCGGAGGCACAATCCCCATTTACAGTGGAACCCCATCCGGTTCTAGAGGCGTCAGTTTCCAGCCAAACACTTGCAGCTGCTTCTCGGATAGGTGAACCATTATATTTCCGTATATTATGAATCCACCAATTAAGTTCTGAGCGAGATTTTGCAGAAAGACACATGTCACGGTCATAAGATTTGGAAATTCGTAAAGCCCTTTGTTTATCCCTTTCCAAAGTGTGGTAATGAAGAGGGCCAGGTTTGATAGCTCTGAAAGCGGACGTGAACAGGCCTATGACATGTGCTACCAGTCGAATGGTAGGACGGGACTGCACTAACAAGACTACTGCAGTCTGAGAAATATAAGTTACCTTGTCAGTTGGTAGTTTAATTTGGAACAAAACAGAGTTAATTTCAAATCCGAGGTATGGGATAGATTGTTTAGGGTGAAGACAGGATTTATTTCTGTTGAGAGTAAATCCTAGCTTACTGAACAAACGGCACAATGATTGAGTTTGATTCTGGCACACCCGTTTCGATTGATGGAAAACCAGTGAGTCATCTATGTAGTGTGAACATTTAGTTCCTCTATGTCTAATATAAGCAAACACTGGTTTCAGCACCTTGGTGAACACCTGAGGCGAGGCGGAGTATCCAAAAGGTAAACAGGAAAATTCAAAAAGTTTTTTATTCCATATGAATTTCAGATATTTCCGGTGTTCTTTATTTTTAGGAACACTGAAGTAGGCGTCCTTAAGATCTACAGACGTAAAATAATCGTTCCTGTGAAGCATGGTTCTCACAGAATCGATAGTTTCCATTTTGAAATGGAAATATTTGATAAATTTATTCAGTCTTTGAAGGTTAATTACTGGCCTCAATCGACCGTCTTTTTTAGATCGAAGAAAAATGTTTGATATAAACTGATGCCTTTCTGGTTTTGATGGAACTATGGCGCCCTTGTCCAGAAGCTTTGCCACTTCCCCATCAACCAAGGGAGCTTCAAAATTAGAAAAGGGTGTGGGCGTTGGTATGCCCACCTGGACTGGTGAAGAATCAAACTCAAGTTTGTACCCTTTGACCACGTTAATGATCCATGGGTCCGTGGTGATATCTTTCCATACTGAAACATGGTTAGCTAATGATCCAGCAGAAAAAGCCTTATTGTTATCCCTTATAGCGGGGGAGGAATTCGCTAGAATTGTGCACTTGGTGATACCTTCCTGAAATTTGGCATGATGTAAGGGTAGGCATCAGAGATTTCAAAATCGATCGGCTACAAGTTGGCACCATCCTCTAGCCACCACTAGCAGCGAAATCCAAAATGGCCGCCAAGCGGATCGAAAAAAAGCTATTTTCGCCGATCGCACAACTGAAGCTCCAAACCTAACACCATACATGTGCTGTAATTGATGTGAATGATGGAGTGAAGCCCTTGGAACAAGTTGGGGGGAAGATTAATGGATAATGGGATCAGAATTTCCGTCGATGTGTGCGTCTGTGTGTCTGACTGTCAGTATGATCGTCCGTCCGTAGATAAATTAGTGTTGAATGTTTCTCGGGAATGCAATGGTCAAATGAACATGGTATGAGAGATTCCTGTCAACACATGAACAAGGGTACTCGATAGTATGCAGCAGTGGGGATACTTGGACATTTGATAATCCAATTAAAGTGACAGTCTATTCTCAACTTCCGGCATTTTCGATAGATTTATTTTCTAAGAAAATAAAACTATCAAATTTCTAGAGGAGTTCTGGTTCAATCTCAACACCATAGTGACACGTCTGCCAGCAAGGGCAGTGCTGGAATGAACTCGGGATGCATTAGTTCCCGTTGTTAATTATACAATGTTATCTTGCCAGTATAGAACATTGGCAAAATGGGACTAGAAGGGGTGAGTGTATGTTTGCAGTCATTCGAGGTACAGGAATATTTTTTGACTACAAGTAGTATTCTTCATTTTCGGCCAGTTAAGATGTGGTGTGTTCCAAGTCAGGATTAATGTTGCCGACACTTAATGCCCATCCCTCATGGTATGCTACTTTACCAGGGATATAGAGATATAGCCACCACTGGGAGCCAAAACATGACCTTTGATGTCGATGAGTGGTCGAAATGTTTTAGCGAATAACTTATCGAAATATGATCCGGTATGGCAATTTGATACCTTACGTTAGATTTATTAGATCAACTCAGGTATGGATTCATTGAGACATGAGTGCGCTACAAGATGAAGGATTTCCAAGTTGATTTGCTATGGAGTAGGAACTGACTAGTCACATGTGGCCTATGGCCAGAGAAAGACAAGGATACCATAGATGAACACACGGGTGAACGAAGGTATCAACTGTTGTACAGAGGCAAAATAGTTGGGGATATTGTATCATGCTATGCATGAATTAACACCGTCTTGTGCAGTAAATAACAGACTATTTTCCGAAATCTAAAACTGTATTCCTATACCCCGGACAATGTAGCAAGCCACATGGGATGAACATTTGTTAGCAAAATCAACTCAACTAGAAACATGACATGTGTTAACTGGCCGAAAATGGAAAAAAAAATACCAGAATAGGAGATGACTGGTCCTAACATGACAGTATACTACTCAATATTGTTACAACAGCCACCTTCACACTTACACAAAGGTGTGCACCTTAATCCAGCTTTCAAGCATTTGCAATTGCCCTTGCAGGCCTTGGCACAACTACAGTGGAGCATCAGTGCACATGCAGCACTTGCGTCTCCTAGGTGAGTCCAAAATGGGACCAGAATATTGAGACGTGGATTCCACTCCCATCCGTACTGTGATGGGTCTGGCACACATAAGTGTTTCTGCAGAGCACGATGCCAAATGAAAGATGACACAAGAATTACCCTTTTTACATGTTGATACAGAGCTGCTTTGGTGGGCGGGATGTTTTCCATAGACTTAAGGCCATGTGTGAACATATGCCGTCTCGCATCATTGACACGTGTACTGACACAACTGTTACTGTACATCTGTATGGTGAGTTTTTCGATATGCTGCATATGAGGGGAATCCTCTGAAAAGACTTGCGGATTCTCAGTCAATTCTATCATCATTTCAGTTGATGCGGGAAAATTCATCCATGCATTCCATCCTGTCTTCTTCCCAATGCCGAGCATGCTGGATGTTACATCACAACCTGTGAAGGCGTGGAAGAAAGTCAGGGCCTTACAGTAATCAGGTCCAAGTTGTGAAGCTATCTCATGAATTGGCATATCTTTATATGCCTTTCCAATTCCAAACCCAATCCACAGCTCACTGAGTCCAAGGTCACGGAATGTTGCGAAATGGTGCAAAGACAGAATGACGACATCAGAATCAACCGTGCGAAGAAAAGCTATTTTGTGACCTTGTGAGACTGCATGGTTGAGATGAAGCATCATGCGCGTGTCTGCTTCCTCGTGGTTCGATGGAGATATGTCACATAAGCTAACATCCTTATTGCATAGTACATATTCTCCTGATGTCGTTAACAACTGGTACTCGGATGTTGATGTTAATTTCAGCAGTTCAGCAGACAGGAACTTGAAAAATTCGTCTTTATTCTCACTAACTTTCAAGAATGCCTGCCAATTCTTCCCTTTAGGTAAAGGGACGTTCTCAGACACCCGTATCAACCTAACTGCTGTCTCACCGAGGCGTTTTGCTCGCGTCTGATTCTTCAAACTGCCTTCGGGGTAACAGTCATAGATCGCATCAACCCTTGTGGTGTTCGTGTTAATCAGAGATTCGATGTATGGCAATAATTGCAATCGAGCATATTCTCCAAACAGATCCGCTTTCTGTGGTTTGATTACATGGACTACAGCAGGCATATCCAAGATGACAACTGAAGCTTGTCTAGCTGCTGAATTCTTCCCTTGTGCAGGAATAGCTGGTAAACAATTGAGAATTTGAGATTTTGTCCCACTCCGTAGCTTACCTCTATCGGATAATGCTGGCGGATCACGTGCATTCTCGTTCATGAAAAACTCATCCATGTTTGAATCAGGCCGGGCTTGCAGTGAAACGAACATCTGGGTAACTATTGCGGCAGTTGCTTTACTTGACATGAGTTTGTCTCGGCCTTTGTCCAGGTTGGCTGGGGGTGGGTTAAGGAAGGTATATATATTTGCCTTGGGAATAACATCATTCAGGGGTACGGTGCATTCCACAAGCCTTTCCTTCAAGAAAGTGGAATATAAATGCTTGCCCCTTTCGGGTAATGACCGTAAACTCTTACTAACTTCGGGGTCCATATATTCACCAGTATCTAATGTCACCAGCTGACCACTAGTTTCATCATAAGGGTTGATAATGAGTCCCTGATTCACCAGATCGAGGAGAGATTTCAATTGATTCAGAAATTTTTTCTGCTCTGATACCGAACTTTCCGGGTGTTCCGTGTTATCTGATGATGTTGTGTGGAAACTTGCATATTCATACTCATCTATAACACGCAGAACTTCTGACCTTGAAAGCTCAATAACGACTTTCTCTTCAGCCTGGCCATAGAGACCTTTTGGACCACTGTCTTCTTTGAGTAGTTGGATACTATGTTCTTGGCTCTGATCTAAACCCATCATACTGAACTTCCTCTCACTACGCTGGACCACAAAATGGCCTTCCATGAATTTGTTGTGGATTGAAGGATGCCGCCTGGGTAGCTGAGACATGTCTCTCAGAAATACGGGGACCCACCGACAATAATTTGTATGTCCTAGGGCAAAAAAGTAACTGCACAACTCATCGATAGAACACAGTGTACCAGGCCAGTTACCGATTCGTTGGTTCCGAACGAATTGACAGCTTGTCAAGAGAAAGTTCCGAACGATTTCACCCCAATAGCGCGCAGTTGGAGATTGTGAAAGAATCCTCTGTTCCCACATTTCAAATGACTCATGGGGCCCAGTCTGCTGACAGTAAATCTCATAAGCATTCTTTCTGAGGATCTCAAGCCAAGCTAGAGTGAGAAGATATGCCTGTCGCGTCCTCTTGACATGTTTCCCACCAAGTAGGGATGATGCTACACCGGGTGTGAATATCTTTGCGAGGTGAAACATTCGCTCCCAACCAGAACCACCCATAAGCTTACCACCAGCTTCTTGGGTGCACATTTCAAGATGCAGGAATCCAATCATACACACCATTCGATCCTCACCTATCTCCTCTGGGAACAGCCATTGACATTTTTTCTGCCTGGCATACAACGGACAGTCACCTTCAATGACAGGTATCTGGCCGGGGTTTACGAAAGCAGTAGCTTCCCTGACCACATACATAGCATGCTTCTGCATACTGAGTGAGTCCGCTTTCTGCTCACTGAAAACAGGGAATACCCCAATAACTGCACGAGGTTTGACATTGTCTTGATCTTCATGTTTTGAAAAGAAGCCTGAAAAGGTCACAGGGACTTCATCAAGCTGCCAGCTGCCATCAACCTTCCCTTTATTGCTGATCTGTGACACATGAGACAACCAGTCATTCTCTCCCACGTTCAAATCTGCATATTCATTGGGCCGTACATTACATTCATCTGGAGATTCAAGCCTGATGTCCCCACCAAAGTCTTCAACGAAAGGAACAAATGCATAGTCGTCTGGGAGTTCAATTTGTGTGTCTTCTGGAACATCTAAACTCAGTGGTGGGGGATCAGTACCCACATTGTCCCTGCTCAGTTGACCAATGAGTGTGATGGACGTACCATGCATATCAGATCTACCAGATACATCAATGTTATCAGTGGTTCCTATCGAGAAAACATTACGTTTGCAGTTAGCTGGGACTACAACACCTTCGTTCTTGAACCGCAGTGAAACAGCTCTCGCGAAACTCCTGCGAACATCCATTACGCGATCATAAGAGACAGAGAGTCCCATTTGATGAAAATCTCTGATAAGATTTTTCATACGATCATGGGCATGCAACTTCAAACCCACATAAAGAGGCATTGGAGTTTCTCTGTCACGTCTCTGGTGAACATTTTGTGCATGTTCGGAGCGTTTCGCTGAATTGCTGATCAACATCTGTGAAATAGTACAAGCCACTCGAGTCTTGGCATTAACAGTCTCATCATCGCCTAAGTTCTGTATACTACATGTGCCCTCAAGTAGAACTCTAAGAAGAGTCAGGAGTGAGTTGGGTACAGGCTCGCTCAAGCAATAAGATGAAAATGATCCCGTGAAAGGAGCTTGAGATATGAGTATGTGTTTACGCAGAAGAAGACCCACATCAACTATCTTTTTTGCCTCTTCCTCAGACACTATACGAGTTGAAGATTCGGACAACAAGGAGCCAACTCGAAACCTACTTGAAATAAACACATCTCTACCCTGTGTGAAGGCGTCCCAGCCATCGCCCAATTTCTGCAACAAATGTTCTTTGAATCGAGTGGAATGTATTTCTTCACTAAGCCAATCAGAACCGACTTGCTTCAACCTCCGACTGTACAGATTCTTGAGATCGACAAGCTTCATCGCGGAATCGTTGTGTTCAACAAATGTTATGAGCTCTGCCATAACGAGAGGGTCATAGGGCAGGCCTGACGCGGAATGTTCGGCGTTCTTCGACTTTTTAGATTTAGCCGCTCGTGCTTCATTGGCAAGCTTACAATAACAGGTTTTGTGATAGTAAAGATCACTAGCAGCGGAATCAAATGCTGCATTGACCCGAGAAAAAACAACCCAGTTCTCGGCTTCCTTTGCCATAATTTTGAGTTTATTGTTATCAGACATTGATCTGCAAATAGGCTCACTGCTGTCACCTTCGCGTTTGTGACAATAAACACACTGGGGCAGTTTCCTGTCACAGCCAGATTCAAAACTTGTCCGTGTTCTTTTAGGACTCAGCGTGGAGCAGGATGCCACTGCCTCATTTCGCTCTCGCTTGTGTAGCACGCGCTGTACGATGTGAGTCCGAATACTGTCACGGCATGTCTTATGATATATTGCCTTATTCGTCAACAGTGACATCGACATACACTCATCACTCTCTCTCATCAAACAATCAATGGTCAAATTATATGGAAGCTCAACGCCATTATCTAGGAAGCGCGTTATGTCTTCCTCAATAGCTTTATAGGCGTCATGAAAACGAGATTCTCTATACGGACGCATCAATTTCTTGGAACTGTCTTGCTGGCAAAAGCAACAACGTTCCCAGTCAGTACTAGTCCGTACACGAAGAGGATTCTCACTCATTCTGTGAATGATTTTTGTGAACAATCGCGTTCTCGAATTAATTTCGACAGACAAATCAGAATTGCTTGCGGAATTACGCCAAACAAGAGATTGTATGGCAAAGAGACTGCTTCATAAAGAGCGTTGTTTCTCCGGGATCAGCGTCATTCAGGTTTGCCTGAATGACGCTGATCCCGGAGAAACAACGCTCTTTTCATGTTCCAAGAAATTGATGCGTCCGTATAGAGAATCTCGTTTTATTCTACATCATCTCCCACGTCTGTTTCCAACACGTGCGTGGATCAGAGTTCACTTTCGCGCCCTTACAATCGGATGTATAGTCGGTAGACCGTCGAAAAGGAGGTTCCCTTCAGCCGCTGGCGGCCATTTTGGATTGTGCCGCTACTGGTCGCCACCGGTCGGTGTCAACTTGTAGCCGATCGTTTTTGAGAACCTCATAGCCTACACTAACAGTGTGCCAAATTTCAAGAAGGTATCACCAAGTGCACAATTCACCTGTATGTGACGAATTCCTCCCCCGCTATTATTCTCACCTCTAATTCCTTGGCCAGTTGGTTCAATTCTGCCAGCTTCCCCTGGCACGTCCACCTCCTTGACGGTAGCCCTGGCCTCGGAACTTCCCTAAAAAAGACTCAGATCTATCAGAAGGACCACCACTTCTCTGTCTGTAACTATAGGTAGACGAGGCTCTTTGGTCTGAAAGTGTGTTTCGATGGAAATTGTCACGTCTGGGAACATAAGAAGTGATTCTGATTTTCTCGTTACAAGACTTTAAGGCCTGCTGAATGTCATTGCCAAACAAAAGATCTGTCACCGGTTGTTCAGGAGAGCACAATGGACGGAACATAGGTTTGAAACTGGGTTTCAGTAATATCCATCTCTTTATAGAAGTTGCATAGTTAGCTGCCCCTGCCATAGAAATTCCGACGACTGAGAGAGTTTTGATCTCTTCCAATAAGCTGATCATATGAGTATCTAAATCACTAATCTTAGTACTGTTCTTGTCTTTGGCAATTAATTTATTTTTCAAACTAAATACTTTCTTGGCCTTTTTTACGGTGTTAAATATTTTGTAATATGGAACCATGGCATTGGCGATTCCCTTTTGCACCTCTTGAAGCTGTACATCTCTTATCTTTTCTTTCTGCTCCAACTGGCCCCAAAGCTCAGTGTTGACTCGTGGAGGCTGTGTTAACTTAGCATTGTTGGGGATTAGATGCTTTTCTAGTAAAAGATCAGTTTTTGACTTGATCATGGATGATCTGTTAGCAAAATCCGCCAATGTGGAATCGATACTCTCCCCAAAATTTCCATCATCAACAAATATCTGAGGGAAATCAAAGTCATCATTTGAGGACATTTGAGCCTCATCAGAAGATTCTGACATAACCAGAGTTTCATCCTCTGAGTCGAAATTGGGGCGTGTCACAACATCCCCAGTTGTTTCCTCCTGTGGCCTATGGCCTGTGGTCCTCTTGGTCCCAGAGGTCTTATTCCCATGTTTGGGTTGTTGAGCAGGTGTGATCTGAACTCTATCATTGTGGGTTATCCCATCAAGGTCGGTAGCCATGCTATCCGAACTATCACTAAGTTTTCGAACCCTTACAGTGAGATTTTTGCCAGCCTTGCTGTGCCTACCCTTAGTTGGGTTGTCGGCAGCCATGCTGTCCGATTTTGAGCGCTTAACTGTAACCGTCCGCTTTTTGTTAGACTTGTGTGTCCATTTCCGTGAACTGGTTTTCTGTTTAGCAGTGGCGGTTGTTTTGGTGCCTGGCACAGGGTTAACAGCCTGGCCTGATGGCTGAAAGCCCGAAAAGGATGAATCCCCGTCATCCGAATCCATAAGTTGAAGAGTTTGGTGTCTGTGTTCCGAATTCAAAGTCGAACCGGAAGGTAGTGAGACATTATTACTGTCGATCGTGTCACTCGTATCCGACGAACTGGAAGAACATTGTGATGTCGAAGACGAAGGTGAACTTTCAGTTTCAGCCTTTTGACTTGTTCTGCTTATATTATTAGAAATCCAGTCAAATAAAAATCCTACTGCTCTCAAGCATGCTCAAAGTGAAAAAGATACAGCACACTGTTACACTTGCCTTATATAGAGCACAGGTTACCTGTAATTAATCTCACACTTGGATGCGTTCAAGGTGAGGTATGCGTGACTTTGCGTGCAAAGGGAAATGCTATCTTAACCCGAAAAGCCTTCAGGATTAGTGAAAAAGAATGACTTTTTCTGGGGAATGGTTTTGGTTTAACTTCTTCATTGCATACATATGCACATAAGTAAATTGGCAGGCCTGGGAGAGTTTGCTCCCCTCATAATTTGTTAAAAGTATATGCCCCAAATACTATCTGGGGACACTTTGACTTTTTGAGGTGTGACAGAATGTTAATTGCCACTAAATGTGGCATGTTATCTGTAATTATGTTAGTTGCTTCTCCATGCAGATCAGACTACTTCAAGATTTGGAAGAGGAGGGCGCTACACTACTGTACATAGAAAAAATACCGGAGCATGAGATATCTCCCCTCCCCACAACCTGCCTCCCTCCCCCCCCCCCCCCCCCCCCAAAAAAAAAAAAAAGAAAAAGCAGTACTATGCGCTTCTCCACATGAGATTACAGAATTTGATATTTTTGGGGCGATACTCTCAGGCTGCACCACTGGAGTATTTGATAATACACATGAGCATTGGGCACCCCCAACCTCACTTCCAACCCCCACCACCACCAAATGTTTTGTTCTTCTTCCATACAATCCTGGTACCTTGGTTGTTCCTCCACACAGATCAAATCATACAATTTTATTTTTTTTGGGAGGGCCATCATCGTGGTATTTGATAATATACAGGGGCATGGTGAAAGTGGGAATAAGTGTAAGAATAAGAAAGTATTCAAAATGATGAAATTAGAGATTTATATTCACACCTCCATTATTAAAAATATTTCATCAAATTCTTTTCAAAACTTCTTTAAATCAGACCTTTTCCCCCATTTCCTCAGAATTACCACTGCTCACTTGAACTTGTATTTCATCTATAAATAATAGTCTATTTTTACCAAGTTGGTAAAAAAATCCACTCAACTTGTTTTTCATTGAATTTGAAACTTGAAGGTTTCCAGGATTTTCTACCCACATATAATAATATGTTATCTATTTAAGGAATAGTGCATGGCTTGGAGCTGACTGTGCCCATATAGTGCCCAGTGAGGTGGTGTAGTTCCCGCCGCGAAGCAGAGGGAACTACACCACCTCACTGGGCACTATATGGGCGTAGTCAACGACAAGACATGCACTAATCCTTATATTATATCGAACACCCATCAAGAGAAACATCTGTCCGATTTGTTAATCTATTACCAAGGTAGCAGCCCTACCAACCAGCATTATATAGAAAAAAATACCATGTAGTTTTTAAAAAACATTTTCTTCTTCCAAAACACGGCTAACTTGGATTATTGATATGAGCAGAAGACAGATTTTGAATCGGTCAGCAAGGGTGAACTAAACATTTCCCCCAAACGGAACTGTGTATTCTAGAATCGCGCAACTCGCGAATGAAAACTAAAATTTTCGAAATTTGACAACGCAGTTTGGTAATTTCCACACATTTGTCACACATATACATTACCGAATGGGTCAGCACATGATACAAACTCCAAAGATTCAATTTAATTTCATTATTTATTCATTTACTGCCCTAAACATACAATTAAATAGCGAAATAATATGAGCAGCGAAACAAACGATTTTTCATATCCGGACTCGTTCTCATGAACGTTGGACTCAGGTATGGATCATTCTCTTCGAAACGAGATATGGATCATCTTCTCATGGAATAAAATGAACGCCTCGGAAAATGTGACTTCAACAATGGAAAATCGATACATTTTTCCACAAAGATTTCTTTCCGGGTTGTTTTGTGGATGTTGTGCCTCTGTGAATCGATTTTTAAATTTAACCTGATCAGTTTTATTCGCCCAGTATGAAAAGAAAAATGATATAGTAGTGTGCTAAAAATAGAAAATGTGTAGTGCCTGGGTGTAGTGCCTTGTCAGTTCTGTGGATGCAAACTACACGAAATAGAGTATCATCTTTCAGCCAATCAGAATGCAAGGAAGTCACGTGAGATATAATATCATCAAATACTACTCTTACTTTTAAATCAACCAACAGTGTATAGGCCTACTTGATGTACAGTCACTCCTCAAAACTATCTTGAGTTCCAAAAACAAATATTTTGATTTTCTTGGAAGCGTTTTTGACCTGTCAAGCATGGCAAATCTTCAAGATAAGACTGTGTCAAAATGTGATCTATAGTCTATCGATTTCATAGTGTCATGTCATTCTCTTACTTTGAAGACACAGTGCATATATAATATGGAACAGACTACAATTTCTCTCAGTCATTTTATTTTAATACTCTGCATGACTATTACACACAGGATGTTCCAGATTTTCTCTCATTTTTAAATAGAAAACATCCGGTTTTCATTAATTTCACAAAAAAATATTAAACTAGAGCATCTGATACTTTAAAATGACCATCTTTGACACTTATACTACCATTTAGAAGAAAATCTTGTAGTATATATGCCAACCTCAACAAAAGTGAAAAAGATTCTAGAAGAAAGCAGTCTATTCTTTTAGTACAAAACATTGTCATATTCTGTGAAATGGTGTGAATTTATAATTGGTAGATTGGATGCAGATGTTTTTTTCTGGATTGTAGAGCTGGATGAGACAAGAAAGATTTAGAAAGACACACCACAGCACAACTCTAGTTAAGGTCGTACAACCGTACTCTGCCTACCATGCACACTAAACTGTCACCCATCTATAAAACAGCCTTGATTTGATATAAAAAACTAGCAAAGTCAGAAGGTAATAAAACCATCGGAAGAAAAACTAAATATAAATATTCATACAACAGTTGAAATGAATTATCTATCACTTCATCAGAGTATGAATGTTGGATAGCTGTGTTACATTTTATTATGCCTCAAAGTTAGTTTGCCCAATCAGAACACTAGTAACTCGCCTGAAATTATTATAACACCTGGCAGGGGAGGGATATAGTGTATAGCTCCTTCTGTCATACTATCTGTGTGTCCATCCATCTGTCTGCCTGTTAGTGCATCCATCTGTCAGTCCTTCCAAACTTTGTTTATGGCTAACGGTAACTTGAACAATAATTAACAGATTTCAATTCTTTTTGTATCTATAGCAACAATGTCTACATCAAGTTCGAGGACCACTGATATCTCTTGAACATTATTGGAGTTATTGCCGTTTGTTATAAAAATATTCTGTAAATCTTGTTTACTGCATAACTTGAACAATAGTTAATGGATTTCAATTTTTTTAAGTATATGTCTCTATAGCAACACTGTCAATGTCAAGTTCGATGACCAGCGATATCTGATGAAAATTATGGGAGTTACTGCTCTTTGTTTAATAAAAATATTGTGTAAGGCTTGTTTATGGTATAACTTGAACAACAAGTTAATAAATTTCAATTCTTTTTGGTATATGTCTCTACAGCAACAATGTCTATGTTAGGTTCGATGACCAGTGATATCTGATGAAAATTATTGGTGTTATTACCCTTTATTTAATAAAAAATATAGTGTAATGCTTGTTTATGTCATAACTTTAACAATAAAAACTGGATTTCATTTCTTTTCGGAATATGTCTATAGCAACAATGTCTACGTCAAGTTTGATGACCAGTGATATTCAATAAAAATTATGAGAGTTATTGCCCTTTGTTGAAAAATATTGTGTAATGCCTGTTTATGGAATAACTTAAACATTAGTAATCAAATATCAATTTTTTTTTGGGTGGGCGCTGGGGGGTGGGGTGGGGGGGGTATATAACTCTTTGGGAACAATGTCTACCTCAAGTTCGATGACCACCATTATCCAATGAAAATTGTCGGAGTTATTCCTCCCTTTTTTTCTTTGCTCCAAAATGCATTTTGAAGGATTTAGAGTGACTGCATGTGGAAAAGAATTTGACTTCTATAATCCCCCCCCCCCCCCCTCCACCCACAGTGCCAATTAGGCAATTTTTTTATCTTCGCTCCAAAATGCATTTTGAAGGATTTAGAGTGTGTAAATGGGTTTACTCCTAAGACTGTCAATAGCAGTTTGTAAAAAATAAACATCCAGTCGTCCTTTTTTTCTCATGAAAATTTATTAATCCCTTGATTTACATAGACTTTAGACATAATAAATATGTTACGTGGTATGTAGCTGGCTGATACATTTCCATACAAGGTGATCAGATTTCATTCATATCAGGTGAGGCAAAGTCTCACCTGATATGAACTCTCATCACTTTGTATGGAAATGTATCAGCCAGCTACACGCCATGTAACTTATAGTATAAAGTGGGCAGCACGTCATTCAAAACTTAACATGCCCATCCCACATACTCCAATAAAGTCACAGATAATTAATTGATACTTATAATTTAATTTAGAGTATTTACTGATACTATAATGTATCATGACATTGTCAAAGTCTTTGTTATTTATACTGTGGAAATATCAAATTATGACACATATATTGGCATCTGAATCAGTCGAATCAGCTTTTGTGCAGGCGACAGTTTTATAGTTTATAACATAGGCTAATACACTCAGTTTCAAATTCTCTAGTGGAAACTAATGTGATTTATCTATTTGAATACTAGTTTGCAGTAAATTATTTTATCTGTAGTGTAATGAATGAAGTCATGCTCAGTTTTAACACCAACACACTTTTCAGCAAGTCATTTACAGTTGATTGTTTTGGAATAATGAGTGAATGAAATTCAACAACTTCTCTGCCCACATGGTATAATTACACTTGAGTTACACTGTTAAACATGCTCAGAAATGTTTCAACAGATAGGCAGGGAAAGAGCTGTAGCGGTCGAGGTATAACGGCCATTTACCAACCAGCCTGGTTAGTCCGGATATCTTAATCTTGTGGTAAATCGGTGGCTTTGTGTGCTAGAGGTCGGCGGTTCGAGCTTTGGTTCCCGCACTTCTCTCTCGATCTGTTACATTGGTGCCGTGACCGGCCCTCAGCATTTGGTGAAGCATGGTGGATGTTTCGACCGCTCTTAGGTGGAATCTGGAGTGAGATTCACGGTGGGTAAATCTCAAAGAATATGAGAGTGGTGTAACAGTTGAGGTATAAAAGCCATTTACCAACCAGCCTGGTTGGTCCAGATCTCTTAGTCTTGTGGTAAATCAGTCGCTTTGTGTGCTAGAGGTCGACATTTTGAGCTTCATCTCCCGCACTTCTCTCTCGATCTGTTACAGAGCAAAAATATGCAAACAATAGGAGAACGATTTATCGAGTTATGAGAAAGTCATCTTAACAAATCGTATGTTAGCAAATCAGATATCATTGAAGAAAATTAAGGCCAAAAAGTTAAAAATCTGTTTCTCAGGCCCTCCAACATTGTCCTTTTGGCTGGCGCACACTCTCTTTTTATAACAAAAGCAAATTTAAAAAATTAAATGGTTTATGTCTGATATTTTACCCAAGTTAATAAAAATGATAAATTTGTTCCATGATTGCAAAGCCTCCTTGCACTCAAGGGAAGAAATACACCATCACCATGCTATTCTGTAGATTATGAGGCCTAAAACTTAAAACAAACCAAGAACATGAACTTTTGATGGCAAAGAAATAATTACAAAAATAAAATAAAAAAATGCCCACCCACATGCAATTTTACAAAAAATGGCCTGAGAAATGGAAGATCTACTTTGTGGGGCCTAAATAATAAGATAATAAATTCCAAACTTTGTTCCTCCTTACTTACTGTAGTTGTGGTTCTTGTGATTCTGGATTACCCAATATGGACTCATCTCTTTCTCCAGATTTTAATTTCATTTGTCCTGTAAAATTTATAGATCTTAACTGGTTGAGGGCTACATTATTTTTGGTGGTCTGAATTTATTCATCAAAATTTGTTTTATTACAAATTATTGAAGAGTGCCCACAGGCACACTTCAATAATTTGTGATAACACAAATTTATCTAAACAAAATATTATCCACGTTTGACTGAATATGAAACACAAGCAAGGAAAATGTTGGCTTTTGCTCTGGGACCCTCATTTCTTTTGAAAGCCCTGATAGTGTCTTCTAGCACTCAACCAGTTAAGAATTCACAGGTACCCTCGCCAACCAGTATTGAGAGGCTGGGTGGTCCCTCAAAGGGGCATTGATATTTCAATGCTGTTCTCATCCTCTTCTCACACTACTCTATCATCACCAAACAAAGCCACAGCTAGTAATCAACCATACATCACAGAAGAACTGAACTTGTTGCAAAATTTTGAATGCATATATTTTTCAAGCATGTAACCATTTACCATATATCCAGTAATAATGTGGCCTGGTAATTTCATATTGGTTTTAAACGAAATCAGTTACTTGAATGTAATATACAGCACCTTTGCTGTGGACTGGCCATGTGTCGATTACGACCAGTCCACGGTGACTGTGCTGTATATTACACTTTAAGCAGTGATGTTCACGCAGGTGTTTACCAGGTAATAAATATCATCCTCAGCAAAATTCTGATTATTGAAGCACCGGGTTGTACCCGGTGCTTCATCAATTAAATTTTGGGGGATTATTCCTATAATGAGTGTTTAGAATCTAATATTATAGAGTCCGTGGAAATTTTGCTCTCCCTGTGGTAGTGCTGGGCGGTTTCCCGATTAATCGGGTATAGCCGGTTATAAAAAGATATCGCAAGTAATATCGTGGAAAAACTAAAAAATCGAAATAACTTAAGATGTGAGAGTAATTCAGTCTGCTCAGTTAAGAGTTTGCAACATTCTATTACTTATCTGCTTAGAAACTTTTTTCAAAATGCTGACGCTAAAACCGCCGCTTAGAATTAATAAAGCGGGAGCGATCTTCCACTGGAGAAAACTGTAAACTACTGTAGATAACATTCCGACAGTGGGAGAAGTCGAAATGTTATCTACAGTAGTTTACAGTTTTCTAAATTTTAGTTCTGCATGCCTGTGCTGAGTGTTGGAGAAACTTACAATTTGTGATAGGTTCTCTATCTCCTGAAAAAAGGTCAACCTGTACTTTTCACTACTATCTGCTTACAAAAATCGGTTCACTAATAGTAGGGCCTAATACCTTAACTTATGATTATGGTTCCATATCTTCCTCTAGACCTTTACAATATCATGATTATATCGTTAATCATTTTTATTTTTGTGGAAAACCGCGATTTGAATGTTACCTGATATCGCCCAGCACTACCCTGTGGAAAGTGAGTGTACTGTAGATCGATAGAACTGGGTGGCATACCATATTTACTGTGATGTATTGGTATCATTCCAATTTTTATTTATGCAGAGAGAATATTAAAATCCCAACATGGCTGTGTAAGCAGATGACTCATGACCAGAAAAAACTGCTATGTCAGAAGTCTTCATAATTTTGATTTTCGTTTGGTTTGTTTGGGCTGAGTTGTTTTCAAAATGAACTTTGTGCAGTATACTCCATTCTTTCTTATCAAGGTTTTTGTGATTTCCCCATTTGAACATTGATTCATTTGTTTTTGAGCCATCACAGGGTAGGGCTGGGCGATATGGGAATCTGAATACCGGTAACGATATCAGTAAAAATATCGCGATATACCGGTATATTGTGAAGCAGTGTGTGAAACATATTAAATGCAAGGGATATCATGAATAAAAAAGATATTTTTGGAGCAAAAGATAGAAGTATCACTTACTGCTCTGGGAAAATGAGTGATTTGAATGGAAGACCATAATAATCCATGTCTACAAAGTTATTGAACCTATTGTTTAATACGAAAATAAGCCATAAAATTATCATGGGTTTACTGGATTTCATCTGAATCTGGAATACAAGTAAATTAGTCTTTGTCAATTTAATTCCTGTAAAAACATGGCCAGCCTCTCTTGACTGAAAAGTGTTTAATTACTGAGCCAGTCAATTGTCACATTGTGTTAATTGCGTATGTGTGGCTTCATGAAAACAGTGGCAAACAAAACTTTTTATCAAAACAACGGGTGTCCAGTTGATGGAATTCTGAGGGCCGGGTTTCACAAAGAACCAGTAGTAGCTCCTCCCCTTCTCCTATCTTACAGCAGTGAACTTCCTCAGATGACAATGTCAAATGTCATCTGTCACATGTCAGGCCAGTTGGTCTGTTGATATTAAGCACACCTCCAAGACGTGATCCCCCTCCTGCCCCAACTGTAAAGGAAGTCACCCCAGCAGCTACCGGGGGTGTCCTCATTTCAAAAAAGTAAAAACTGCCATCGAGCTGAAAAACCTAAATCTCATCAAGCCTGACAATGCGTCATCTCCACATACCGTCTGCTCCCTTATCGCCGGATCCCTTTATTCAGTATTAAGCAAACACTCTAAAACCAATCTGTCCGACATCTGCCAGGATGTCAGCCGATCGGCGTCCCGACTTTTCAAGACGCATATTTCGGAATCACTGATCAAAGCCGCTATCAGCTCAGACTAAAGCACCTGTCCAAACCTATATCTAAAGCACCGCTACTAACTCCCAACCCCCGTCATGAATAAGCTACAAATAGCCGTGTGGAACGCTAGAAGCGTTAATAACAAAAAACTTCAAATGAGCCGATACTTCGAAGATACAGACATTATCTGCATCTGCGAAAGTTGGCTTCAACCCAGCAAAAATTGTTCAGTTAGCGGGTTCAGCACTATTAGAAGAGACCGACAAATCACCAAAGGTGGCGGCGTCACTCTTCTTATAAAGCAGAACATCAAAACTAAAACAATAAAAACCAATCACCTCGATGCAGAGGTGATTGCAACTGAAATCACTGTCGACAACAAAAACATCGCGATTGTTTGTTATTATAACGACCCAAGCAAAATTGTTTCTGACACTGTCTTTGAATTCTTTACGAGGAAATACAAACACTGCATTTTCCTCGGCGACTTCAATGCCAAACACCTGTACTTTGGCTGTAACAAAACCACCCCTAACGGTGAAGCCCTCCTTGAAATCACAAAAAAGCATAACCTTCATGTGGTTATGAATGACAGCTCTGCAACTTATATCAGTAATAACCCATTATTCTCATCTGAAATCCTCGATCTAATTATCGCCAGTGACTCCCTGATAAATCACATCGATGACCACTGGGTCGGCGATGACGACTTAGGCAGCGATCACCTCCCGGTCCATGCCTCACTGCAGCTAGGAAATGGCCCACTCAGGTACCCCCCCCCCCCCCCCCCCCACTCTCCGCAGAAATTTTAGAAAAATTAATTGGAACCTCTATCGTGACATCATCGATGTCAAACTCACAAACACCCCCCCATCCAATGCAGCGGAACTCGAAACCCAATGCGAGGGCATAGAAAAAATCATCAACTCAACCCTAAACGAAATATGCCCAAAAGAAGAAGTACGCCCCTGGAGAAATACTATCTCGGGCGACACACTCTCACTAATCAAAACTAAATGGAAAGCTCTTCGTGCTCTTAAAACCGAAACTGACCCCGGTAAGAAAGCTGACCTCAAAAAAACATACAATCGCCTTCATGGCGAGGTAAAAAAAGCCCTCCAAGTTGAAAAACAAGCCAACTGGGAAAAGGCAAAAGCCGATCTAAACGGAGTCCAGGATGCCAAAAAATTCTGGGACTCTTTCAAAACCCTAACTGAGCAAAAAAACAAAAGCCGCAAAGCCGCAGGAAAACCTCTTAAGAAGGAAGACGGTTCCTTCACGCGCACTGACAAAGACAAGGCCAACACCTTTGCCGACCTCCTAAGAAAAACCCATCGCCCGCATCAAGGTGCGGGCAACGATGACGGCGCCATAAACTCCATTGATGACTTCATCAATGCACACCCTGATATCTACCGTGACCCCAAATTCGATAACGAGCCAGAAGACGGGGATGACGAGGACCTCGTCATCCCCATCACTAATGACGAAATCATCAACGTCATAAAAAAATGCAAAAATTCTTCCTCACCCGGCGAAGATGAAGTAAGCTACAAAATCCTAAAACAAAGCCCATACTCCCTAATCGAAAAACTAAACAAACTGTTCATGCCTCACCCATGGCTACTTTCCCAAATGTTGGAAAAAAGCCATGGGTGTCATGATACCAAAACCGGATAAGGACCCCTCCGATCCAGCCAGCTACCGCCCAATCAGCCTACTCAGCTGCATTGGTAAGACATTCGAACGAATCCTTACCAATCGGCTCAGGGGGCACCTTGAAGACAACGATTTTTTTAATAAATGGCAAAGAGCCTATAGAAACCGCAAAGAAGGCATCGAACATGTCTACCGACTAGTTACCCAAATGAAGGCCGCTATCAACAATCAGCAAATAGGCGCGGCAGTCCTGTTAGACGTCGAAAAAGCATTTGACTCCGTCTGGCACAATGGAATGCGCTACAAATTATCAGAAATGAAACTCCCCAAGAAACTGCTCAGATTACTATCTTCTTTCTTAAATGATCGCGTAATTAAAGTCAGAGTGAACAATGAATTGTCTGACAGTGTCCCCCTTGAAGCAGGCACCCCCCAAGGATCCGTCCTGAGCCCCCTCCTTTACATCTTCTATGTAAATGACCTTAACTTCTCCGAAGATCGTGTACAAGTCTCCCAATTCGCGGATGACAAGGGCCTCTGGGACTTAACAATATGGCCAATCTGCTCCAAAAACCCCTGCAACGCGCTCTCGATGACCTGGAACAATGGTGTGCCAAATGGAGAATTAAGCTAAATGCCAATAAAACCCATCGAATCACCTTTACTCGCAAGAAAAATAAACGAGATTTTTACCTAAAACTTATGGATAACACCCTCCCAGAATGCAAAGAAGCGAAATTCCTGGGCATCACCATTGATCAGAAACTGTCCTTCAACAAACATACCGACGACATGGCGAAAAAAGCTACTAAACGAATTAACTTACTGAAAATGCTCAAGGGAACTTAATGGGGGGGCCAACCAGTCCACCCTACTCAAACTATAGAAATCCTTTGTGCGCCCAGTACTCGAATACGGTGCAATAATACTAACTGACCTCAACCAAACTAATATGGGAAAACTCCAGATGGTCCAAAATCACACGCTTAGAGTTGCCCTCCGCGCCCCATGGGACACACCCATAAAAACACTCCACGACAGGGCCGATATCCCCACCATTAAAGACCGCCTAGCCACCCTGGCCGCGAAAAATCATGACCGGTTAGCCGACAGCGAACTAATCTCCGAACTTGGAGTAATTTGCGAAAGCCGACAAAAGCCCAAAAATTGCAATCAAAACTAAGACCGCTCGAATAAAAACTAGGGAATGACAAGGTGAACTGCGATCCCCGACGCCCCCGAATACCCCTAAACTAAATTAATGCAACCAGCGAAGGGTACAACAGGAAAGAAACACCCTCGGGTGTGGTCTAGTGTGCTAGACCTGTTGCCCTCCCGCTGACAGCCTCGGAAGCTCAACCCGCATTAAACGATCGCGATTCCCGGTACCCTCAACTTCAAATAAACTTAAACTAACCTAATTAAGGCCACTTCCAGCGAAGGACACAACAGGAAAGAAACACCCTCAAGTGTGGTCTAGTGTGCTAGACCTGTTACCGTCCCGCTGCAAACTAGGAAGTTCAGCCAACTTAAAACGCTCGAGATCCCCTGCACCTTAAAACTAAATAATAAATAGGGATTGGGGTCCCAAGCACGAGAGTATGTTACTGCTCTTACGAATGTAAAGATTCGTGCATTTCATACTCTCCCCAGTAGCGACAAGCACACACACAGCACAATACCACACGAGAGTATGTTACTGCTCTTACGAATGTAAAGATTCGTGCATTCCATACTCTCCACACACACACAGCAGATACCACAAAGACACGCAACTAAAGAGGTGCTATTTTTATCTTTACAGTTCACATATTCTAATGAAAACTAATTCTACCTTCTTCTTTTAAGCAGGTACACAGAAGATGTTTTTTGACCAGCACCCCAATAACCGCTACAGACAGTCTAACCGTTATGGAAACAGTCACCACCACAGTTCCTGAACATCCTCCGCTCCATCCCTAAAAGTGGTCAACCACTTTAAGGGAGGCGAGCGTTGGTCCTGCGTCCCGCCTCTGCCCCTTTTTGTAAGCGCAATGCGCATCTTTTGTCCCAACCCAATAGGATTACAATGCAGGCCTGCCCCCGAACCAGGGAAGTTCGGGTCTTCTTCTTGGTGGTCCCCAAAAGGGGTCGTTGTTGCTTTCCTCCAAAGAGTCAACTATAACAGAGACAGCCTGAGGCAGATTATACTTGCCAGTGATGGCCATCACTCATTATCATCCTCGAAGCGGCAGACTATACATGCCCGAAAATCCAGAACGACTGCACCCTCGGGGAGAGGTAGTACCTTTGTGAGAGAACCCAACCTCCCACACTGGTCCTCAATTGAGGGTTCAACCGACATCTGCCAATGATACTACCCATCCACAACTGGACACTACCGAAGACACCTGCCGAGTACAGGATCCTTTTCCTCCTTCATCACGCCTTGACATGTGAGAGCCATCCTATACAGCCACAGAGGGTCGAAAGGGGCTTGTCCCCCATACCGTCCCTGCGTGCCTTCGGTGCGCGAAATCATCATTTCGGCATGATCACCCTTCACTTTCATGATAGTCTGCAGGTGTCAATCACCAGCCGACAATGTTTTCTCCCAGTGATGGCATCACACCTCTGTCATATTTGACAAAAATTGTTGCACATTTCGCAATTGTGAATACGTGTGATTTGAAACATTTTTGTGTCAGATTGCTGACGAAGAATTAAGCGATAAGTATGGCTTGCTGATTACAGTTGAAACAAATGCAACCAACAGCAGGTGACCGTGTTTTTACAGTGTGACAGTCGGGTGTGTTTTCCGTGTAACAACAAACTATTTGTGTGATGTATGCTACTTTAATTATTCACGAATTAAAAATAATCAAACAAATTTAGCAAACAAGTATTAAATTTTTATTTCATAATTTCTCCATGAATGCTTGCATGTCGGTGACGATAAATGAGATAGAATGTTACTCTCGTCATCTCTCGCTGTTTATCATTTGTTCACGAAATGAAGAAAGATAAACTTCCTGTATTTTCAAAGCAACTTTCTGTGCGATTTTACGAAAAAACACATGTTGAAATGTTATTATCATGTGACCCAAACCAATATCGTTACAGACGATATACCGGTATTGCCAAAAAATAGACGATATTTAACCGGTACCGATTTCAATACCGATATCTACCGGTATATCGAAATATCGCCCAGCCCTATCACAGGGTTTCTATTATATATACTGACTAGATGTTAGAATTAGGATTTTTTAGAGTCAGAATTGGGAGAAAAAAAAATGGTTCAAATTCACACGAGGAATGGGGGCACTATTCATTGGTGTCACATTGGAGTCACTTTAATCTTGATTAATCAAATGGACATTCTTCCACAGAGGTTTAATGAAGTTGTTTATATTAAAGCCATGATTTATTTTTTCAATGATAATTGTTTCATTTATGATGTCTATTTTGGGTGAAATAAATGGCCAGCAGCTGAGTTTGAACATTGAATTTACCAGTTTAAAATATTTCCATCTAGGTCTTGACTACATCCAAGCATATGCATTTCTAATGAGAGTTTAGGGGCTGTAACCAACACCCCACAAATTCCCCTCTCCCTACTCCCACCCCATTACTTCTGATCAGGATATATTTGTCTGGATTGAAGTATAAGGTACATGTATCAATTCAGTCTTGCTAGTAAATCATGTACTCTTTTGAAAGAGTAGATTTGAGTTTTTGTGTCACACGCATGGTCAGTCATACAAATCAAGGTTTGTAGTACCCAATTCAGGCAGTGGAGGGCTCAGCATGACCTGTTTTGAGTATGGTACAGTATGTATTGATTAAATCAGAAGTTACATCATTACTACTACATGTATATTTAGTTATTCACTAATAAATTTCCATGAAGTCTTGGATGTTATGTTTTAAGTATAATCTTGACTGACTAATATTCCAACCACATCATCAGGAGATGCCTTTGATGAAGGATGTCCTGGAGCCAATACTAAAAACTTTTACAATTGTATTTTCTAGAATTGTATATTTTTATACTGTACCAATGACCCAGACATAGCTGGTGCTAACTCTTGAAAATCTAGGGCCAAACACAAATTTTGCCCCCCAATCCCCAAAATTTGCATCTAAAACCAAAGAAATCATGTCCTGAATGGCCCTCCATACTTCGCCTCCACTGCGCATGCGCAGTGTCAAGGAGGTCCCGGAATTGGCGCCATTTATCATTCTTTGTTTGGCCCTTCATCAGTTCACATCTGACTGATCTTTGTGCTTGTAAATCTCAGTTTAAATGATGCCAAACACATAAATATTAGAGAAATGGTGGATCTAAGGAGGAAATAGATGGAGGAGAGGAAAAATGAGTGACAGAAAATAATCAGGGCTGTAACTTATAATTTTTTAATGAAATTATGTTAAGTTACCTATTTTCGAGGCAAGGGCCTGTTGTGGTCATTCTTGCTATAAAGTTACACTGCTTGTTCAGTGTTTTCCTCTCTCCCTTTCCTTTAAGTCCCCCCTTGCTATTCTCCCATGCTTTTGGCATATTTTCTGTAATATTATTACTAAAATTTCTTGGGAGTTTTAGCTGGATAACAGAATGAATTCTGTTCTTTTCCCCATGTTTACGTCCTCACCCATGGGTGTTTAGGCGTAGTGTTCTGCATCTACCATCTGATGTTCTGCAGTTTCTTCCCTGAAAGTCTCTGTTTTGCATCAGATAGTGTATTATTGGTAACTGATTTCGGGCCAGGGTTATCAGTGCCTGGAGTCATGTTTCTGGTGTTTTTACACTTCTTGTTTACATTGACAACAGCCTCTGTGGAGGGGGATTTCTTGTCTTTGTGTTAGTTTAATCATAATTGGATACATTATTATTATTCGTAAGTGTTGCATTAATTTTTTAAAATATTTAAAAAATTTTTGTCCACACTTAGGCTTGGGATCCATTGGGGCTCAACGTTACTTTTCAGAAACTTGGGCTTTTCTGAAAAAATATTTTTTCAAAAAATTATTTTGATTTCAATTATTTTTTCTATGTTAATGGATCATGTTATTATGTATTTTTGTTTTCAGGGGTTGGTGCGAGTACTAGGACTTTGTATTCTTTTCACAATGAAAGGATATTGTTCAATTGTAATAAGAGGAAATCTTCGTCTGACTTTCATAATCATTGTATAATGCAGTCAGCGTACTCGCACTAACTCCTGTTCAGTATGTGTTAATTTCGATGACAACATGGGAAGCGTGTGTCACGGTATGTTAGCGGGGAAATGGCCATGCCGGTCCTTTCTCCGCAGGGTCACTCTAGTTTATCAATCTCTATTTCAGACGAACAAGAACAGGGTGATGTATTCGTGATGTCTTCCAAATGGGTGCCTCCGTCATCACAATTAATGAAGAGCTAACGGCAAAGTGCTCATGGAAATACGTCAATTGCCTAAGAGGTCCCTAGTAGGATCGACGGCCTTTGACGTCCGCTAGCTCGCCCAGTGTAGTGTCCATTCATCGAATGGTTCGGCAGCCGGGTTCGTCCGTTGCGGTCCAGAAAGGAGTTTTGGGTGATGCAAGCACTATAAATCAACCAAGTGCACACCCAGTGACGGCGGATCACAGGAGAGAACGGAGGAAGCCTATTAGTCCGGTTCCTAGCTCGTCCAGGTCCATCCGGGCTGCGAGCGAGAGAGTCCATCCGGGCTGCGAGCGAGAGAGGCCCCTCTCTCGTACAACAACATCAGGCCCCAGATGTTGTGGTACAATATGTTTCGCATTCGGAGCATACGTCCGCCGCTCGGGACGCTCCGTTATATAGACAGTCCGGAGAGACTGTCAATAAGGCTTCCTCATCCTCATGGCAGCACACACGACTGCACCTTGGCTACGTGACCTCAGATATCCAGCCAACTTCGCCAATCAGAGAATCCACGGCGACCAGGTCACGCCATCCGGTAGCCAGGGACATGAGGCCTGTAGACTCCCAGACGTTCGCCTGAGAAAAGTATGCAGGAGTCAACGTACACGGAGCTTCCAGCGGCAAGCATCGTAAGACCGCTACTCCACAGGCCTCAGTGACGGACGTGCTATCCCAAATAGCACAACTTATCGCAGCATCCCAGCAACGACAGAATCTCTGTCGCATCATGTAATATCTGACGACGCTGGGTCGGTACGCTCCGCTGAAGCATCAGGTACGGACGTCCGAAAACTTCATAGGGTCTGACAGGATGGCGAAAGGGATTCGGAGGATTTCGAGCTTTCCCTTTCGGAACAACATAAGCTGCCGTACATGTCATCCGGCTTTATCTTCTAGAGGTTGTTTCGTCGGACCAGAATGCTGCGATGCCGGATAAGAGACTGATTATTGAACGACGCTATATATATATATATATGCTTGCTATTAAACAAGCAGGTCTGGTTTCTTATTCGCAAAAGTTACCGTGATGTCTTTCAAAAGTGTGCCTCTGTCGTCATAGTTAAATGAAGAGCTAGCGGCAATAAGTGCTCATGGAGATACGTCAATCGCCTAAGAGGTCCCTAGTAGGATCGACGGCGTTGACATTCGCTAGCTCACCCGGTGTAGCGTCCATTCTTCGAATGGTTCGGCAACCGGGTTCGTCCGTTGCGGTCCAGGAAGGAGATTTGGGTGATGCGAGCACTATAATAGACAATAGTACACACCCAGTGACGACGGATCAGAGGAGAGATCGGAGGAAACCTGTTAGTCCGGTTCCTAGCTCGTCCAGGTCCATCCGGGCTGCGAGTGAGAGAGGTCCCTCTCTCATACAACAACATCTGGGACCGGATGTTGTACAAACGTTTCGCATTCGGAGCATATGTCCGCCGCTCGGGACACTCCATTATATAGACAGTCCGAGAGACTGTCGATAAGGCTTCCTCATCCTCACGGCAGCGCACACGACCGCACCTTGGCTACATGACCTCGAGTATCCTGCCAGCTTCGTCATTCAAGGATTCCATGGCAAACAGGTCACGCCATCCGGTAGCCAAGGGACACGAGGCCTGTACACTCCGGTCGCTCGCATAATAGAAGTATGCACGGGGTAATGTACACGGAGCTTCCAGCGGCAAAGCAACGTAAGACTGCTTCTCCACAGGCCTCAGTGATGGACGTGCTATCCAAAATAGCACAACTTATCGCAGCATCCCAGCAAACGACAGAATCTCTGTCGGATCAGGAATAATCCGACGACGCTGGGTCGGTTTGCTCCGCTGAAGCATCAGATACGGACGACCGAGCTCTTCATAGGGTCCGACAGGATGGCGAAAGGGATTCGGACGATTTCGAGCTTTCCCTTTCGGAACAACAGAAGCTGCCATACATTTCTTCCGGCATTATCTTCCAGAGGTTGTTCCATCGGACTAGAATGCTGCGATGCTGGATAAGAGACTAATAGCGTCATTGGACACAGAGTTTTTGATCGGTTCAGGGACATCGTCCCTGAGTTGCCGACACAGTCCAATAATGTCACTAGAACATTCGAATTATTGAACGACGCTATATATAAGCTTGCTACCAAAACAGGCTAGTCTAGTTTCTTGTCCGCAAATGCTCTAAATCTGCCTTTCATCAATTCAAGGAGTAATTTGTAATGGCAGGACAGGGCATACCGAGAGTTCCTCTGCGTCTAGACGACGAGGCTGAAGACTTGTAATTGTCTATATCGCCGTCTATGTCAATTCCAACCACGACGTTGGAAACGACAATAATGTCTAACAGACTTAACTTAGACGCTTTATCATAAGCAGACCACCTTACTAAGGCATTATCATTACGTCTTCAAGGGAAAGAATTCCAGGATATGATCCTCAATGAGATTTCTTTCAAGGGCAGTAGCTTTTCCACGTATAACTCCGCCCTTCAGTGGCAAACCTGGAGTTGGTTAGACGTGATGCAGCCCTAGCAACATCCACGCGCGTGGATAGTAAGGTGAAGAACTCTCTCAGAGTCGCTTCAGTCTCGGAGAAGCTTCTCTTTGACGGCAACCTTTTGGCAATCTATGAATTGCTCGATATAGACGTTCTCTTGTCAACTGTAACAAGAGATTCAGACTTGGGCAAACATTCAGTGGTTGACTCAGGGAGTTCCACTGCAGTTGCCGGATCCGAGTTTTACGATTATGACAGATGCCAGTCAAACAGGTTGGGGTACAACATTGATCCCAACGGATTCGAAGTGCCAGGGTCTTTGGGTTCCGCAGTTTCTAGGCAAGCACATAAACATCCAAGAAATGATGTCAATTTGGCTTGCACTACGTCACTGGATGAACATTATTCAGAAGCGCATGTCCAATCCTGTCCGACAATACGACAGTAGTTGCGTATATCTGGAACCAGGGAGGCACTCATTCTGTTCCGTTATTCAATTTAACGGAAAGAATCCTTCTGTTTGTTCTAGAACACCAAGTTCTGCTTTCGGTCCGTCATATTCCGGGTCGTCTGAATGTACTCTCAACAAACACGGAAGGGTCGCTTGTTGCCGTCAGAATGGACTCTCAACAAACAGGTATTCAATCAGATTTGCTACCAATGGGAGCGGCCAATGATAGACTTATTTGTGACACAACTCAACAATCAATTGCAGACGTATGTGTCACCATGTCTGGATCCCCGAGTATATGCAGTAGAAGCTCTATCGATCTCGTGGGACGGAAGGTTAGGATATGCGTATCCTCCAGTGCCGTTGATTCAGCAAATATTGCTCAAGATAAACAATCTCAATACAATTCTGTTGGTAGCATCTCTGTCTCCACAGAGACCGTGGATAAATCTACTCAGGTGTCTACTGTGGGACTTACCGCGAAAACTTCCTCCACGAGAGGATCTTCTTTCGCTGGTGAAATCGTGTCAACTTCATCACAACCCGCAAGGTCTCAACCTTCACTTATTCCGTTGTGTGGACCTTCTTGCACGGCAAGCATTGTACAGGATGAGCAGTGGACGCGATTTCTCACTGTAGGAGGACCTTCTCTTCGCTATACTATGCGGTTAAGTGGAAGGTCTTTCGTCATGGGTGTAGGGATCATTTTGTTGATATTTTTGATCCCTCCATACTAGACATTGCAAACTTTCTAGTATACTTGTTTGACGAGATCAACTGCAGCCTGTTACTATTAAAGGTTATAGGTCTATGTTATCTGATACCTATGCACACCATGATAGTTTACAATTGAATCTAATGTCTCTTTATGTAAATTAGTTAGAAACTCTTCGGTAAATAGACCTAGAACCCTTAGATTAATTCCTAAATGAATTTAGCTTGGGTTCTTCTTAAACTAAAAGAAAACCATTTGAGCCTCTTGAGTCAGTAGATTTCAAATTCTGGTCTTATAAGACAGCATTTCTCTTAGCTTTCTCTTCTGCTTGAAGAGTCAGTGAGCTTCATGCACTATCGGTGGACGATTCTCACTATCGTAGTGACGGGAACACTATTACCTTTACTACTAATGTTGGATTTTTGGCTAAGAATCAGGCTCCTAATTGTATCTGGAACCTATTGTTATTAAGGCCCTTCTGTCTTCAGACGGGCACAGGCCTTTACTCTGTCCGGTTAGAGCTTTATGTATTTATAAACAAGACCTCAGTTTATCAGAAAGGGACGTAAATGCTTCTTTCAGTCTCTTATGCCTAATAGAAAGGACATTACAGTCCATTCTATGGCTAGATGGATTCAATTAACTATCCGTACTGCTTATGATAATCTATCTTCAACTCAGCAGTCTGTGCGTAAGATTTCGGCTCATTAAGTAACAGCTCTTTCTACATCTTAGGCTTATGCAAATAATGTTTCTATTATAGATTTAATGAAGGCTGCATATTGGTCTCAGCCATTCACATTCACGAATTTTTATCTCAGAAATATTGAGTCCATTTCTGGAGACCTGCTTTGCTTAGGTCCATTATCTGCTGCTCAGAATGTTGTTCTCTAAACAGTTGCAACTATAGTTATGCAGGCTTTCTGTTCTGGCAGTGACTCCGTCCTGCTGCCCTCTTCGCTCTGGGCTATTTGACCCAGGGCAAGGGGAATGGGGGGGGGGGGGAGGGTGTTCCCTTGGGTCACCTGTTTTATAGTGAAAACAAGGGGATACCTCCTCCGGAGTCAGTAATTCTGAGTTGTTACCGGGATGGTTTTAAAATGAAAGTTAATGTTTAAAAAATTCATTCATGTCATATTTTTAAAGTATAGCATTTGTTTATGTCACGTGTCAAACGGGAGTTAATATACAATCCTCGGACACTTTTATAAGAGTATTAAGAGTCTCAATTCTCTGGACTAACTTTATTTATTGGCTTACTTTAAAAATAATTAGTATAAGGATTATTCTGGATGTTAATAGAGAACATGAATGTTATGATGCTCAATTATGGAGGGTGTTGTGTCTTTCTAATTTATCATAAATAAGAAAGATACATGTAAAGCCTAATACTCCTTTTCTCCTCGAGGGGATGACTCTATTTTATATACTTGAGCTTATTGGATTTTCCTCTATGTCCTAGGCCCCCCAGCCTTTTTACTATTCAGTTATGTCTGGGTCATTGGTACAGTATAAAAATGTTAAAAAATTTATAGTAATTTATATATTTTTTATACTTACCAATGACCCAGACGGGGATGGCCCTCCCAGGAGTTGGGAATTCTACCTCCCCGCTGAGTACATAGCGCTGACCAGGCATTGGTTGTAAGAATGATAAATGGCGCCAGTTCCGGGACCTCCTTGACACTGCGCATGCGCAGTAGAGGCGAAGTATGGAGGGCCATTCAGGACATGATTTCTTTGGTTTTAGATGCAAATTTTGGGGATTGGGGGGCAAAATTTGTGTTTGGCCCTAGATTTTTAAGAGTTAGCACCAGCTATGTCTGGGTCATTGGTAAGTATAAAAAATATATAAATTACTATAAATTTTTTAACTTTTAGTTGCGACAAGCAGCTCTATATGTGGCAATGTCGGTCTGTCTGTCGGTCGGTCGGTCGGCTCCCAATAGTGCATGTCATTCAGATAATTTCTGTCACATTTATAGACTTGTCACCAACGAGTTTTTTTGTCACCAACAAGTTTTTTGTCACCAACGAGTTTAAAAAACACCATAACTCCTAAAATACTTGATGGAATGACACCATACTTGGTATGAAAGTGTATCTTCATGATGTCTACACCCTCTCAATAGTGCATGTCATTCGGATAATTTCTGCCACATTTATGGACTTGTCACCAACAAGTTTTTTTGTCACCAACAATTTTTTTGTCACCATCAAATTTAAAAAACACCATAACTTGTAAAATACGTGATGGAATGACACCATACTTGGTATGCAAGTGTATCTTAATGGTGTCTACACCCTCTCATTAGTGTATGTCATTCCGATAATTTCTGTCACTTTTATGGACTTGTCACCAACAAGTTTTTTTTGTCACCAACAAGTTTTTTTGTCACCAACAAGTTTTTTTGTCACCAGCGAGTTTTAAAACACCATTGGCGTTGCACGAATCATCGCAGCTTCGGCACTGTGACAGTACGCTGTAGTTGACCTATTAATATAACCAAGTAAAATGAATCATTAGCATTTTAAATTTTTGAAAATACTAATTGTTCATTTCAACCCATTTAAAGTCATAACTAGAAAATACAGTTCTAGAAAATACAGTTGTAAAAGTTTGACAGTATTGGCCCCTGATGATATTGAAATATTAGTCAGTCAGGATTTGAGCCATCACAATCGGGACAAATTAGGGTGACATGCCCGAATCAGTCATCTTCGCGACATCTCTGAATATCCATATATTTTTATACTGTACCAATGACCCAGACATAGCTGGTGCTAACTCTTAAAATATAGGGCCAAACACAAATTTTGCCCCCCAATCCCCAAAATTTGCATCTAAAACTAAAGAAAACATGTCCTGAAAGGCCCTCCACACTTCGCCCCTACTGCGCATGCGCAGTGTCAAGGATGTTCCGAAATTGGCGCCATTAATCATTCTAAGTTTGGCCCTTCATCAGTTAACATCTGACTGATCTTTGTGCTTATAAATCTCAGTTTAAATGATGCCAGACACATAAATATTAGTGAAATGGTGATTCTAAGGAGGATAGAGAAGGAGGAGAGGAAAAAAATGTGTGACAGAATATTATCAGGGCTGTAACTTAAAATTTTTTAATGAAATTATGTTAAGTTACCTATTTTCAAGGCAGCAGCCATTTTGTTGTCATTCTGATTATTTAGTTACACTGTTTTTTAAGTGTTTTTCCTCTCTCCCTGTCCTTTAAGTTCCCCCTTGCTATTCTCCCATGCTTTTGGCATAGTTTTTGTAATTATTATTACTAAATTTTCTTGGGAGTTTTAGCTGAATAACAGAATGAATTCTGTTCTTTTCCCCATGTTTACGTCTTCACCTACGGGTGGTCAGGCGTTGTGTTCTGCATCTACCATCTGATGTTCTGCAGTTTCTTCCCTGGAAGTCTCTGTTTTGCATCAGATAGTGTATTTTTGGTAACTGATTTCGGGCCTGGGTGCCTGGAGTCTTATTTTAGTGTTTTTACACTCATTGTTTACATTTACAACAGCCCTCTGTGTGAGGGGGGGATTTCTAAAAAATAATATCTTGATGTTATTTTAATCATAACTAGATACATTATTATTGTTCGTAAGTGTTGAATAAATTGTTTAAAATATTTTTAAAATTTTTTTCCACACTTAGGCTTGGGATCCATTGGGGCTCAACGTTACTTTTCAGAAACTTGGGCTGTTCTGAAAAAATATTTTTTCAAAATATTTTGATTTCAATTATTTTTTCTATATTAATGGATCATATTATTATTATGTATTTTGATTGCCAGGGGTTAGTGCGAGTACCAGGACTTGTTTTCTTTTCACATTGAAAGGATATTGATCAATTGTTTTAAGAGGAAGTCTTCCTCTGACTTTATTATCATTCTATATGTGGTCAGTGTACTCGCATTAACTCCTGTTCTGTATCGTATGATTTTGATGACAATATGGGAAGCGTATGTCACGGTATGTTATTGGGGATTTGGACACTCCGGTCCTTTCCCCGCAGGGTCACTCTACTTTATCAATTTCTATTTCAGACGATCAAGATTAGGGTGATGTATCTGTGATGTCTTCCAACAGTGTGCCTCCGTCGTCACAATTAATGAAGGGCTAGCGGAAAAGTGCTCATGTAAATACGCCAATTGCCTAAGAGGACCCTAGTAGGTTCGACGGCCTTTGACGTCCACTAGCTCGCCCGGTGTAGCGTCCATTCACCGAATGGTTCGGCAGCCGGGTTCGTCCGTTGCGGTCTAGAAGGAATTTTGGGGTGATGCGAGCACTATAAATTAACCTAATGCACACCCAGTGACGGCGGATCGGAGGGAGAACGGAGGAAGCCTTTTAGTCCGGTTCATAGCTCATTCCGGTCCATCCGGACAGCAAGTGAGAGAGGCCCCTCTCTCGTTCAACAACATCTGGCCCCAGATGTTGTGGTACAAAATGTGTCGCAAGCGGAGCATACGTCCGTCGCTCGGGACGCTCCGTTGTATAGGCAGTCCGCGGAGACTGCTAAGGCTTCCTCTTCTCATCAGCGCACACGACCGCACCTTGGCTGCGTGACCGCCGATATATTACCAGCTTCGACGATCAAGGATTCTTCGGCGACCAGGTCACACCATCCGGTAGCCAGGGACACGAGGCCTGCAGACTCCGGATGTTCGCATAGGAAGTGTGCGGGAGTCAACGTACACGGAGCTTCCGGCGGCAATGCATCGTAAGACCGCTACTGCACAGGCCTCGGGAACGTACGTGCTTTCCTTAATAGCACAGTTTATCGCAGCATCCCAGCATCAACTGAATCTGTCGCATATATTTTATCCGACGATGCTGGGTCGGGACACTCCGCGGAAGCGGGTACGGACGTCCGAAAGTTTCATCCGGTCCGACGGGATACCGAAAGGGATTCGGAGGATTTCGAGCTTTCCCTTTCGGAACAACATATGCTGTTGTGTATGTCATCTGACTTGGTCTTCTACAGCTTCTTTCGTCGGACCAGAATGCTGCGATGCCGGATAAGAAACTGATAGCGTCGGTGGACTTAGAAATTTTTGGTTCGGTTCAGGGACATCGTCCCTCAGTTCCGACATAGTCCAATAATGTTACACAACTTTCGAATTATTGAACGACGCTATATATATTATTATTTTATGCTTGCTAACCAAGCATTTCTGGTTTCTTGTTCGAAGAGTTATGGAGATGTCTTTCAAAAGTGTGCCTCTGTCGTCATAGTTAATGAAGAGTTAGCGGCAATAAGTGCTCATGGAATATGTCTATCGCCTACGGAGTGACATTCGCTAGCTCACCCGGTGTAGCGTACATTCATCGAATGGTTCGGCTGCCGGGTTCGTCCGTTGCGGTCTAGGAAGGAGATTTGGGTGATGCGAGCACTTTAATTACTTTAGTACTCACCCAGTGACGGCAGATTGAGGACAGATCGGAGGAAGCCTGTTAGTCCGGTTCCTGGTTTGTCCAGGTCCGTCCGGGCTGTGAGCGAGAGAGGTCCCTCTCTCGTCCAACAACATAGGGGACCGCATGTTGTGGTTCAGATATTTTACATTCGGAGCATATGTCCATTGGTCGGGACGCTCCGTTATATTGACAGTCCGAGAGACTGTCCTTAATGCTTCCTCATCCTCACAGCAGGGCACACGACCGCACATTGGCTATGTGACCTCGAGTATCCGATCAGTTTCGGCATTCAGTGATTCCACGGCGAATAGGTCGCGCCATCCGGTAGCCAAGGGACACGAGGCCTATACACTCCGTTCGCTCGCATATTGGTAGTATGCACGGGGTAACGATCACGGAGCTTCCAGCGGCAATGCATCGTAAGACCGCTTCTCCTCAGGCCTCAGTGACGGACGTGCTATCCGAGTTAGCACAGTTGTTTCGCAGCATCCCAGCAATTGACAGTTTCTCGGTCGAATTAGGAATTATCCGACGGCGCTGGGTCGGTGCGGTCCGCGGTTGCATCACGTACGGACGACCGAACGCTTTATAGGGTCCGACAGGATGGCGAAAGGGATTCGAAAGATTTCGAGTTTTCCCTTTAGTAGTATCGGAAGAACCTTTCATATCTTCTGGCATTATCTTCCAGTGATTGTTATTTCGGACTTCATTGCTGCGATCTTGGATAAGAGACTTATAGCGTCATTGGACTCGGATTTTTCGATCGGTTCAGGGACATTGTCCCTGACTTACCGACGCAGTCCAATATTGTCATTACAACACAAGCCTGCTACTAAGCATGATAGTTTAGTTTCTTGTCCGCGTTGCTCATTTCTGCCATTTTATCATTTATACGAATAGTTTATTTTGGCAGAGCAGGGCATACCGAGAGTTCATATGCGTCTAGACGGTGTGATTAAAGACTGTATATATTCTTTTTCGCCGTTTATGTCTTTTCCAATTTCAATGTTGGGAACGACATTATGTATAGTAGACTTAACTTAGACGCTTTATCATACGTAATCCGCCTTACTGAGGCGTTATCATTACGTCTTCAAGAAAAGATTTACGGGATATTATTCTCAATGTAATTTCTTTTGAGGGCAGTAGTTTGTTCACGTATAACTCCGCCCTTCAGTGGCTGATTGGAGTTAGTTAGACGTGACGCAGCCCTAGCTACATCCACACACGTGGATAGTAAGGTTAAGAACTCTCTCAGAGTCGCTTCGTTCTCGGAGGAGCTTCTCTTCGACGGCAACTTTTCGGCAATCCATGAATTGCTCGATTTACCCGTTCTCTTGTCTATCTAGTGTTACAAGAGATTCAGACTGGGGCAAACATTCGGTGGTTGACTCAGAGAGTGCCACCGCAGTTGCCGGACCCGAGTGTGGCTGTTATGATGGTTGCCAGTCAAACAGATTGGGATATAATACTGATCCCTACGGATTCGAAGTGCCAGGGTCTTTGGGTTCCGCAGTCTCTTAGCAATCAGTTTTCTTCCGCGGAATAATGTTTTTTAGGCTTGCTTTATGTCATTGCATGAACATTATTCAGTAACGCATGCCCAAATTTCTGTCCTTTAATTCGACAGTAGTGGCGTATCTCCGGAACCAGGGAGGCACTCTTTCGTTTCCGTTATTCAATTTAATGGAAAGAATCCGTCTGTTGGTTATAGTACACCAAGTTCAGTTTTGGTCCGTCATATTCCGGGTCTTCTGATTGTTTTATCGGACTCCCGTTCTCTTACGGGTCGCTTGTTGCTGTCAGAATGGACTCTCAACAAACAAGTATTCAATCAGATTTGCTATCTATGGGAGCGCCCAATGATGATTTATTTATGACACAGCTTGCTAATCAATTGCAGACGTATGTGTTGGCTTGTCCAGATCTCTGAGCTAATATTGTTAACGCTCTATTGATCTATAGGACGGAATGATAGGATACGCGTATCCTCCGGCGCTGTTGTTTTAGCAGGTATTGCTAAGATAAACAACCACAATACATTTCTGTTGATAGCATCTCTATCTTCACAGAGATCATGAGTAATTTACTCTCTTGTCTACTGTGGGTCTTAACGTGAAATCTTCCTCTATGTGAGGATCTTTTTTCACTGGGTAAATCGTGTCATCTTTATCACAACCAGCAAGGTCGCAACCTTCATGTATTCCGTTGTGTGGTCCGTATTGCATTGTAAGCACTGTACTGGACGAGCTTTGGACGCGATTTCTTACTATAGGAGATCCTCTTCTTCGCTATTCTATGCGGTTAAAGTGGAGGCTCTTCCGTCGTGATGTAGGGATCATTATGTTCATATTGTTGATCCCTCCATACTACTCATTGCTATTTTTTAGTATACTTGTTTCACAAGATCTACTGCAGCCTGTTATTATTTAGGTTATAGGTTTATGTTACCTCATACCTATGCACTCTACGATAGTTTACAATTGAGTCTTTTGTCTCTTTATCTAAGTCAGTTAGTAACTTTTTGATAAATAGACTTAGAATCTTTAGATTAAATTCCTATACGGATTTTAACTTCGGTTCTTATTTAGCTAAGTAATCATTTGAGCCTCTGGAAACAGTAGTTTTCAAATTCTGACCTTTTAGACAGTAATTCTGTTGGTTTCTCTTTTACTGTAGAGTCAGTGAGTTTCATGCACTATCGATGGATGATTTTCACTTTCGTAGTTTCGGAATCACTACTTCCGTTACTATTTAGGTTGGATTGTTGCATAAGAGTTAGGCTCCTATTATCCGGAACCTATTATTTTAAGGTCCTTTCGTCTTCGTATGGGCATAGGCCTTTACTCTTTCCGGGTACAGTTTATGTATTTATAAACAGATATCTGTTTATTACTATGGGCGTAAGCTTCTTCTGTCTTTGATGTCTAGTAGAAGGACGTTACGCTCCATTTTATTGTTAATGGATTCTATTAACTATCGGTACTGCTTATGGTATATCATTGACTTAGCAGTTGTGCTTAAGATTTCGGCTCATGAAGTAAGAGTTCTTCTACTTCTTGGGCTTACATTAATAGTGTCGCTATTATAGATTTTTGAAGGCCGCTCATTGCGCTCAGCCATCCACATTCATGAATTTTATCTCAGAAATATCGAGTCCATTTCTGGAGGCCTCTATTGGTAGGTTTATTATCTACTGCTCAGAATGTCATTCACTTAACAGTTGCTACTATAGCTAGGTAGGCTGTCTGTTTCGGCAGTGTCTCCGTTCGGCTGCCCTCTTCGCTCTGGGCTATTTGACCCAGGGCAAGAAAAAGGGGGGGGGGGGAGGGTGTTCCCTTGGGTCACCTGTTTTACTATGAAAACAAGGGGGATACCTCCTCCGGAGTTAGTAATTCGGAGCTGTTATTGGGATGGTTGTTTAGTGAGAAGTTTAGGTTTTTAAAATTCATTCAAGTCTTAGTTTTTAAAGTATAGCTTTTGAATATTGCATATGTCAACGGACATGATTATGCAATCCTCAGACACTTTTAGGAGTACAAGAGTCTCTATTCTCTAGACTTACTTTATTTATTGGCTTACTTTAAAAATTATTAGTATAAGGATTATATTGGATATTAATAGAGTACATGGATGTTTGAAGCTCAATTTTGGAAGGTGTTGTATCTTTCTAATTTATCATAAATAAGAAAGATACATGTAAGGCCTATTACTTCTTTTTCCCTACAGGGGATGACTCTATTTTATTTTATTGAGCGTATTCCATTTTGCTCTATGTCCTTGGCCCTCCAGCCTTTTTACTATTCAGCTATGTCTGGGTCATTGGTACAGTATAAAAATGTTAAAAAATTTATAGTAATTTATATATTTTTTATACTTACCAATGACCCAGACGGGGATGGCTCTCCCAGGAGTTGGGAACTCTTGCCTCCCCGCTGAGTACATAGCGCTTACCAGGCACTGGTTATTAGAATGATTAATGGTGCCAATTTCGGAACGTCCTTGACACTGCGCATGCGCAGTAGGGGCGAAGTGTGGAGGGCCTTTCAGGACATGTTTTCTTTAGTTTTAGATGCAAATTTTGGGGATTGGGGGGCAAAATTTGTGTTTGGCCCTATATTTTAAGAGTTAGCACCAGCTATGTCTGGGTCATTGGTAAGTATAAAAAATATATAAATTACTATAAATTTTTTAACTTTCTGCACCAAAATAATGAGTGACTAATCGGTAGTGGAACAATTAAAACTATAGAGTTAATCAGTTACAAGATTTCCTAACCGTTTCAGCACAGGTACTTGTCCACTGTTGGTTTGAAGAGTTTTTCCTGAGTCCAGCATTTGTAGCACACAGTATAGAACATAATTGTAGTTTTTCGATTTCTCTGGATTGAAGTTTGGCAGTGCAAACAGTTTAGAATTTGCTGTCCTTTCAAATCAAGCTCTCAGGCCACCAATCAAAATCTGTTAGGAATCTGATGGTGTTATAGGCTTTTTGTTTACTCACAGTTTTGTGGAGTTTGCACACTGACTACTGTCTATGTAATGTTATGTCTCTTTACTCACAAAGATATGCAGATGTAACTTGAAAATCTGTTATTAGAGACCATTTGCACAATGAAAGCCGTCTGATAAGAATTACGAATGCAGTATTATATGTGTTCTTCTTAACAGTTGTAGTTTTCACTTATCCATAGTTACGATTATGGCTACGCATCAACACTCACAGATATATCATACAGCAAAATGTTTGAGAGCATTTTTGACCCCTTAATGTGGAAGATCACTCTAAGATTGTGTCCTTACTGTTCAGTGTCCTTAAACTCCTAGTGATACAAAGTTTGAATGGTAGGATTTTCTCAAAAATGGACTCGTAGTCAAGTCTGTAAAAAGCTCTTTTGGACACCTGACAAATTTACGGCTACTATTGAATTTTCATAATTTTTATCAGACGTTGTTTGGTTTGCGAAAGATCTCTATTGTCTAAATTAAAGGTAGTGTAGTGTATTCAAAACATTTTAAATTCCTCCACTATATCTCAATAATGTACACTTCATTTTTATCATTCATGATATTTGAATTTGATTTCAGGGTCTTGGTGAAACTGGTTCCATGTTGAGTAACTGTGATGGAATCAACAAAATGACTTTTACAGGGAGTGTGAGCACTGGACAGAAAATCATGATGTCTTGTGCTAAGGTGATGTAATTTGCCTAATTACAGTGGAGCCCAGTTAATTTGATGACTCTTAATTGAATATCTCCTCCAAACTTAAAACCATTTACTATACCTTCAGTACAAATCTGCCCTGATAATTGCATATAGGATATAAAATAAACTCTTGTTAATTGAATAAAAAGACTTGTAATACTTTAAGAAATTACTCTGAAAATCATTGAATTCCCCTTGTTTATAGACTTATTTGGCCTTAGTACATCCAATACAAGCCCTTAGTCGATTTTATCTTGTTTGACAGAGCTCCATGGGCTCTCTCAAACAAGATATAATAGAATAAATGCAAAGTTTATCTCTAGAATACATGAAAGTGACCAGATTCCTTTGAACTGGTTGAGTGTTACAGTACTGGTCACTTTCCACAGGGTGGACACTATTTCTACGAATGCATATAATATTAGATTCCAAACACTAATTTTTGGAATAAGCATTAAAAATTTAATTAACCCTTTACCTAACATGAAAAGCAGACGACACTTGCAAAAAAAATTCTTGAACAACTAATTTTTTTCATTTTTTGTCTCAAAAACATAGGTTATGACCCCTCATTGGAACGAGCTCGATGAGCTCGTTCCAATGAGGGATCATAACCTTCAAAAACATAGGTTATGACCCCTCATTGGAACGAGCTCGATGAGCTCGTTCCAATGAGGGATCATAACCTATGTTTTTGAGACAAAAAATGAAAAAATAATGAAAATTAACTGACGATTTTTGAGAATAGCGCTGGCCGGTTTTGGCCATTACGTTGGGTAAAGGGTTAATGAAGCACCGGGTACAACCACACATGGATCATGACCAGTCCACAGCAACTGTACTGTATAAGCCACTATCATGGCTCTATAGAAAAGTGCTGGAAGCCAATTTAGTAGCTTTACATTGTATGCATTAGCTTGGTATTTGCCCAGCAGAAGAAGAAAATATTTTTATATGAAATTGTTAGGTTGCAATTTATTGGAGAGTGTCCATTGGCACTCTCCAATAAATTGTAACAAGATATTATCCATGAACAAAATCTTGCTTATCTAAGGCTACTCTTGCTAGTAGCAAGGTATCTTTTAAAAAAAAACATGTTTCAAATAACCTTTGAAATATAATTCAGCACTCAACCAGTTAATTGAATACTCCTATTAATTGAATATTTTTCACTGGCAAAGTGGCTATTCATTTAACAGGGTTACTGTACAGAAATACGTAACAGTCAAAATAATAGCGCGTGCAAAAGCAGCCCAAAGGGCTGCTTTGAAGCAAGCCTAATAGACAATGTGTATGTGAAATTGGAAAAACCAAGGAATGCTATGCCATACAATCTAAACCGGAAACCAGAAGTAAAAACATGGGGAACCCCAGCTCTCGTTTTCAGAAGCGAACAAATCGAATGACGCCCCCTAAAAAGCGAACGGTGTAATGCGAGATTTCTCCTTAGATCATTCCATGCGGACTGTGAATAATTTATTGAACATGCTTTTAAAAATTAAAGTTTTTCCAAACAAACTCAACTGTCATTTGCTTTGCTGACTAAATGACAGAAATTGTCGAAAAGCTAAATGTTCCCATATACGCACATTGGATTTCATTGTCTGCTGGCTGGCTGTTGGGATCCCGCTGTTGTTCGATTCTGCGGAGTATTCTGTCACGTGATTTATCTGTTTTGCATTTGCAAGTGCAAAATGCTGTTCACTTCAAACCAACACTGCGTGTTATTGGAACAAAGTTACCAAATGAAAAGCATCAACAACACGTCCGTTTGTTGTAACTTAAAAGTACGCACAGGTCGGATTGTGGCAAAGGTCGTTTTCATTCAGTTATTACGAACCTAAGATGTCGAAGTGACATACTGTCTGACAAATGTCCACGAATTACCATTTCCAAAACAGAAGTTCCGTTCCACAATGTATGCACCCCAGCGAAACAAAAACAATAAATTTTCGACAATACGTTTCGAGGCCAATTTTTATATTGTAGGTCTGATATGTTTTTAGGGGGAAATAAATCTACAAGACAGCATGTACATGCATTAGTTCACAACGCAAAATGTTTTGTTGGACGACCCCTTAAACACTGTTTTAAATTTTGTTAAGTTTATGTCATTATAATTTGAAAAACACTGTGAGTTGTGCGCGCTTCTTGGTTTTACCAAAGTTCATATTATTTTAGCCCCAAGTGTATGATTAATTATTTCAACCACAATCCTTGGTGAGTGGGTTAGCTAATTACATGTATATATTTATTTTATCCAGTTGCAATTTTTATAAAGGACGAAGACATCGGAGGCACCCGAGTTGAGACGGAGGCGAAGCCGACGTCGAAACTCGTGAGTCCTTTATACTAATTTCACACTTTTTTTAATGTAGGAAGTAATTACCGAGATGAGACTTCACGAGAATGACTCTGGCTGATTAAACTTTTAGGGATTTTTCCCAAAGGTTTCGGGGACAAATGAGGTTACATTTTTTCAAGGATACTTGGACGCTAGAACAAGTGATGACTCTCCACCATTGCTTTCACCCTCATCGGGTCAAGGGACCCTTAATATATTGGGTGTGGGAGTGAGGTTAATGGGTCACTGATTATGTCACGTGACCTCCATAGCAGCAAGTAAAGCACGCCCCTAGCAATGGGCAAACTACTGGGCCAGTTTGGACCAATTTTAATACATGGACCCAACATGCATTGCAAACGAAAACAGACAGGTCAGCGGTGTCACCACGTGACTTCCCTAGCAACCAGAGCATCCCCTTAGCAACGGGCTAACTACTGGGCCGATTTTTACCCAAATTCGGTATACGTACCCCAAAATGCATTGCAAATAAAAACAGACAGATCAATGTTGACGTCTCGTGACATCCCTAGCAACCAGAGCGCACCCTTAGCAACAGGCTAACTACTGGGCCGATTTGGACCAAATTCGGCATACAGACCCAAAATGCTTTGCAAATGAAAACAGACAGTTCAATCATGATGTCACGTGACGTCCATAGTAACCAGAGTGCCCCATTAGCAACGGACTAACTACTCGGCCAATTTTGACCAAATTCGGTATACCGACCCAAAATGCATTGCAAATGAAAACAGACAGAACAATGTTGATGTCACATGACTTCCCTAGCAACCAGAACGCCCCCTTAGCAATGGGCTAACTACTGGGCCGATTTTGACCAAATTCGGTATACAGACCCAAAATGCATTGTAAATAAAAACGTACAGGTCAATGTTGACGTCACATGACTGCCCTAGCAACCAGAGTGCCCCCTTAGCAATGGGCTAACTACTGGGACGATTTTGTCAAAATTCAGTATACGGATCCAAAATGCATTGCAAATAAAACCAGACAGTTCAATGTTGATGTCACGTGACTTTCCTAGCAACCAGAGTGCCATCTTAGCAACAGGCTAACTACTGGGCCGATTTTGACCAAATTCAGTATACAGACCCAAAATTCATTGTAAATAGAAACATACAGGTCAATGTTGACGACACATGACTTCCCTAGCAACCAGAGCTCTCTCTTAGCAATGGGCTAACTACTGGACCATTTTGACCAAATTCGGTATACGGACCCAAAATGCATTGCAAATGAAAACAGACAGTCAATGTTGATGTCACGTGACTTCCCCAGCAATGAGAGCGCCCCTTAGCAACGGACCAACTGCTGGGCCGATTTTGACCAAATTTGGTATACAGACCCAAAATGCATTGCAAATAAAAACAGGCAGGTCAATGTTGATGTCACATCTTTTTTCCTCTTCCCTAACATGATCCAGAAGCACAGGATTAGTTGTTTCATAATTACTTGCAGAATTATCTGTTTTGATAACTACAAACAATACTGGTACGTCGGTATTTTTTTCAGTGAAATTAATGAAAATGGCTCACTGAAATTGGCACATAAAGCTCTAGGCCTATTTAATTCAAAAGACAAGTCTGTGCTGTCTTGTGAAGTGTGTATGTCTGTGCTGGCTTGTGTAGTTTGCGTGTCTGCAAATCGCCCAGAAACCTGGTCCGAATCGTCCACAAACATGATCCTAATCGTCCAATAAGCTGGTCCGAATTGGCCAGAAATATGGTCCGAATCGTCAATAGATCTGGGACCGAAGCGTCCTTTATAAAAACCTGGTCTGAATCGTACATGGTCTGAATTGCCCATACACCATGTAACGAGTTAATTTTCTTACGTCTGATGTGTACCCTGAGGTTATTGATAGAAAACCCCGATAGAACTGATCGTATTTATGGAAAATGCCACTCGTATTCAGAACATTCAGTGCTGTTGGAAAAGCGAATGAAAAAAAAAATATGGTGTGTGCTTAAAGAAATCATCAAGACTACGTGATTTGCTTACAAAATAATCTTTATATTTGTTCTTCATGTCATGTTTTTTTCTATAATTGCAGATGCGTTCTTTCAAAAAAAAGGTTTATTCCATTTCATTTTGGGCTTAACAATTGTCAGCAAAACTTTTGTTTCCAGAGCCCTAGAATGTTCTATGTTCCTCATGCACAAGTTTCTGAAAACTGCATATTTACTGAAGAAAGATACTAAAAAAAAATTTTAAAAATAAGTAAATAAAACCCCCCATCTTTCATTGTTTTCCACAATATATTTATCGAGAATCAAATATATTTTGATTTGTTTTCAAATTGATCTGTTTATGTTTAAATTAATTATTCCTCAGATTTTTCCTCAACATAATGTTTTACATGAAACTACATTTGTGATACTCAGTCTTATTAATTTAAAGATGGTCTTTTCAGTAAAACTGCATTGGCATTTTATCATCGTCCTTTTTTTTTGCACAGCACTGCTGTATTTTCTTGTTCATTTCCTCCAAGTTAAAAATACTCAGCATCAGTGATAAAATTTAAGACTTATTGTTTTCCCCAAAATGGATGTGTTTCATCATAGCGTCTTAATGAAAGTGTAGTGGCATTACTATTGTCACAGGAACTGTAGGTACAGTGGAGCCCTGTTAATTGAATGGCCACTTTGCCAAAGAAATGTGTTTAATTAACAGGAGTATAAAATTAACAGGAATTGGGCCATTTTCCTGTCTTCTGGTCTTAAACTGAGCATTTATTCTATTATAACTTGTTTGACAGAGCTCATAGAGCTCTGTCAAACAAGATTTAACAGAATGAATGCCTATATTTGATGCATTGAGGCCAAAAATGTCTATAAATGTGGGGAATTCATGGATGTTGGAGTAATACTTTGACAGATTCCATGATTTTTTATTCCATTAACAGAAGTTTACTCTATAACCTATATGCAATTAACATGATAATTTTGTACTAAAGGTATGGTAAATGGTTTAGTGTTTGTAAATTATATTCATTTAACAAGGTTATTCAATTAAAAGATATACAGATAAGAGGGCTCCACATTTTTAGCTCACCTGAATGCAAGTCAGTGTGCGCTATTGCCATCACTTGGCGTCTGTTAACTTTGGAAACTTGTCTTCTTCTTCTTCAAAACTACTGGCCAAATTCAAGGGTCAAATTCAAACATATATTGCACAGACCATCTTTGGAGTACACCTTTTCTGTTTTGTTCATATGAAGTGGCTGCCATCTTCAGGTTGTGGTTAATGCCCCAAAAGCCTAAAAATCTTCTTCTCATTTTAGTGCAATATGGGAAATAATCTTCTTCAGATCCACCATTCAGATTCTTTTGATATTTGGTATACCACATCTCAGAGGGGGATGGGGGGGGGGGGGGGGGGGGGGGAGGGGGTAAAGAATCAGGTTTGTTCAAATTGAGTCCCTGGTAATATTTGCACTTCCTATGGGAGCCCAAATTTTTACTTAGTGCAGTGTGAGAAAGTGTCTTTAAAAATCTTCTTCTTCGGATGCCCCAGTCAGAATCCTTTCATATTTGGTGTACAATATCTCTAGGGCAGTCAGATTCAAGTATGTTCAAATCGGGTCCCAGGGTTAGTATTTGGGCTCTTTATTGGAGCCCAAAGTTTAACTTAGTGCAATATGAGAAAAGTTTGTCAGATCCACCGGTCAGAATCCTTTCATATTTGGTATGTGACATCTCTAGGGGTGTCAGATTGAAGTTTGTTCAAATCAGGTCCCTGGCTTAATTAGTGGGCTCTCTATGGGAGCCCAAATTTACTTTATTGATGCAGATTCACTTTTTCTCAAAGGAACTCTGTAGGTCTGCATTTGGGCTCCACTCAAAATTTCTATTTCCAGAACCAATGGGGAGATTTGAACCAAATTTGTCATGTAGTATATAACTGGGTCATAAGTTCTCATTTATGCCCAATTTTATTTTATTTTATTTTTTTTTGGGGGGAGGGGGGGGGGGGTAGAGAGATTCACAGGAGTTAAACACACACAAAAAATTTGTTTGCAAACTTTTTTGAAACTTCACAGAACAGAGCTTTGTTTTTGCCTTGGAAGCTTTCCTAGGACCAGCAGAAATGGATGACCAAAAAAGTTGCCCATAGCAAATCAAAACATTGCTCTTGCTACCGGTCACTTACTGACACACTCATCTCTTTTGACAACTTGAGCCAGGTGAGCATTTTAGGCTCACTGAGCCTCTGGTTTCAGTATTACAGGGATTTTTCTGAGTGATGAGAGGGGCTTAATGTAGGCCCATTTCCCAATAAGATTACCAACTAAAAATTCTCAATCAATTTAACTCTTTCAAACTTACAATTGTGAAGGATACAAAAGCAATTACTAATAAACATTTCAGTAAATCAGCCGATTATCAGCGTCTCCACAAACTACATGTATGGTAAGTCTAGCAATAAAGATTCTTTGTGAATATCCTGTTCATTGCATACCAAAAAGGAAAACTTTAAAGTTTAAATAACCAAAATACACATAGTCACTGGAAGTTTCAATGAATTTGATGTCACATTTGCTTGTTTCAGTCATTCTATGAAACACTGAAATTCCCAATTCTGATACTTCAGGATGTAAATTTTCCTGATGTCATGGGCCCAGGATCCAGGACCCTTTCCTAAACGGTATAGAAAATTCCTATGTTAAACCTACAATGGAAGTATTGGGGTATAAAGCAAAACAATTTGTCTGAGTCAGTTGTGGACAATTGTTAATGAAATAAAGTATTTTAATTTTTGAAAACCGATACCTCTTCTCAGTTGAAAAGGTTTGGAAACAAGCCTGCAAATAAGCAGCCTATCATGGAAATAAGCAGCCTATCATGAAGATAAGCAGCCTATCATGCAAATAAGTTAACTATCATGTAAATAAGCAGCCTATCATGCAAATAAGCAGTCTCTTGTGCAGATAAGCAGCCTATTGTGCCAATAAGTAGCCTATCATGCAGATACGCAGTCTATCATTCAAACCTGCATATCATGCAAACAAGCAGTCTATCTTACAAATAAGTAACCTACCATGCAGATAAGCAGCCTATCATGCAAATAAGCTGCATATCATGCAAACAAGCAGTCTATCTTACAACTAAGCAGCCTATCATTCAAATAAGCAGCCTATTATGCAAATAAGCAGCCTATCATACAAATAAACAGCCTATCATGGTCAGTGATAAGCACAATTTTCATGTTTGACAGGCACCTTTTCACTTGCGACAGACGAAGTAATCAGTACAGTTTCTTGTAATTGAATATGCACCTGTAACTTGAAAACATCTCCAATTCAAGTGGGATTTAGCAATTCCAAATTCTTTCCTTATTATCATTTATTGAAAATCTTATTCAGAGAGCTTTCCAATAAATGATACTAAGACAAGGTTATTGACAGATCTGGATGCACACTTACCATTCACATTAACTGGTAGAGTGTTAAATTATTTTTGGCAGTCAGAATTTATTAACATATGTTTGCCTTGTTACAATTTATGGGAGAGACACTCTCCCATAAATTATAACTTTGCAAATCTGTACAGCCTAAATAATTTCACTTTGGGGGTAATATGAAGTATATCCACAGAGTTTGAGACCTTTTCTCCAGAATAAAATTGATATTTGGGCTTCCAGTATTCTACCAGTTAAGATAAACTTAACATGCTGTTGAATTCACTTAAGAAATTAAGGAAGTGACAGTTATAAGCTGAATTTGAATTTATAATTTAAATTATACTATGCTTCAGGATGTGGCAGGCTTGAATGAATAAATTAAAATGACCTGTTCAGTTTTCTTGTGAGTTTGTATTGTTTTAGTAAGGGAGCGTGGTGGCTCAGTTGTGGTGGATGCACAGATGGATGCACGGACAGACAGATACTGGATATCTTAATAGTCCCTCAGAAATTTGTTATTTGAATTTTTTTTTATTTCTGTAATTATTTCTTTGCCATCAAAAGTTCATGTTCTTGGTTTGTTTTATGTTTCAGGCCTCATAATCTACAGAATAGCATGGGTGGTGGTGTATTTCATCCCTTGAGTGCAAGAAGGCTTTGTATTACAAAGCCTTGTTGCACTCAAGGGACAAATTTATCAATTTTATTAACTTGGGTAAAATATCAGACATAAACCATTTAATTTTTATTTTTTTTAAGTTTGCTTTGGTTATAAAAAGAGAACATGCGGTGGCAGCCTTAAAGGACCATGCAGAAGGGCCTGAGAAACACATTTTTTACTTTTTTTACGCATATTTGGATATTCCTTAATTTTATGACTCTGTTAATTGTACATAACTTTCAAACACCAAATCATTTACCATACCATAAGTATAAATTTAACCTATCAGTTATTGAATAACTCCTGTCAACTGAATAAAAAAAAACTATTACCTATCAAAGAATTAGTCTGACATGAACTGAATTCCGCATGCTTAAAGACCTATCTGACCACCTCAGTGCATCTAATATAAATATATGTGTTACTTAAATAGCCTCTTTGCCAGTAAAAAATATTCAGTTAACAGGAGTTTTCAAGTTACAGATATTTAATCATTTTCCAATATATTAGTGGTGAAGTAAGTATTTCTTGTATTATATCTTATTTGACAGAGCTCATGTACCTGATATAACAAGATTTTTCATTCATTTAACAGGGATTTATTATATAACCTATATGTAATTAACAGGAAAATTTTGTTTTGATTGTATGGTAAATGGTTTGGTGTTTGAAACCTATATGCAATTAATAGGGAGGGTTATTTAGTTGTGAATTAACCAATTAAGTGGGTTGCACTATTCTATAGTCTATAATAATATAGTGATAGTAGGTTTATTGAGGTCATTCCATTCGTTTTCAGTTGATCCTTTATCTTCTCTCTCCACATCATGCTAGAATCTTGTGGTTCTTAGATCTGGAGAAAAGTGAAGAGGTGTAGCTCTGACTGTTACGTTCATGTTAGAATGAAAGCTATCTGGAGGAGTTTTTTGAAATTTGACAGGTTTTAAAATTTTGGTGCTCATCTTCAACTGAAGTTCTGTAAAGTAAAGCCATACCGACCCAGGAATAAGCCCATAATTGAAAATAAGCCCACCTACCACCTTTTCAAATTTCATTTTCAAAAGTCCCCTTCTTGTAAATAAACCTGGTCCCTAACTTTGGAATGACAACATTGACGACAGCTATGGTGGTAAATTTTTATAATGAAAAAGAACCACTTACTGAATGCACGATATCAAGATTTGTTATTTTAATTATTTTTTTTTCAAATGCTGGAAAAAATTTCAACAAACCATATCATGTGACCCCCTCATTGGAATGAGCTCGATGAGCTCGTTCCAGTGAAGAGTCACATGATATGGTCTTGTTGAAGTTGTTTTAAATTATTTTTTTGGACTGTTCAGTTTGTAAATTTGAAAGTGAATGGCCAATTTGGTGGGTTAAAGGGTTAATACATCTTTGTTATGGGATTGACTGAGTCATCTAACTTTGTGTCAACTTTGCACCCAAATTCTCCTGCAGGCTTAACATCTAAAAAATAAGCCCATATACTTTTGCCCTCTGGTACTTCATGCCCCCCTGGGCTTATTCCCAGGTCAGTACGGTAACAGATGGGAATGGGAGGTAGAAAGATTCTAAGATACAGTGGAGCCCACTTAATTGGATATCTCTTAACTGGATAACCCTGTTAATTTAATATAATTTCCCAACACAAAACCATTTACCATACCTCCAGTACAAATTTGACCTGTTAATTGAATATAGGTTATAGAGTAAACTCCTGTTAATTGAATAAAAAATCTTGTAAACTATCAAAAAATCACCCAGACTCTCACCAGTTTTCATTTGTTTATATACCTATTTGGGCTCATTACATCCAATACACGCATTTAATCCATTATATCTTGTTTGACAGAGCTCATGGAGCTCTGTCAAACAAGATATAATAGAATAAATCCTAAGTTTATCCCATGGATGCAGGAAAGTGAGACAATCCTGTTAATTGAATATTCCTGTTAATTGAATAATTTTCATTGGCAAGGTGGCTATTCAATTAACAGGGTTTCACTGTATTTGCATTCTTTGAGACCTGATTTCGACCTATTATTTTTTGTCTCAGTAGAATTTATGTTTTTTTGAGGCACTGATAGTAAAATACATCTGTTTCTAAAATAATTAAACATTCATTATTTATTTCAGGGAATTAAACATATCAGTTTGGAACTTGGTGGAAAATCTCCACTGATTGTGTTCGGAGACTGTGATATTGATGAGGCTGTTAAAGGTGCTATGTTAGCTAACTTTTTATCTCAGGGACAGGTAAGTACGTAGTCCCTAATTATTTTCCAGTTGATATCAATTGTATGCTCTTTACCTCAAAAATAATGTGAGCTCAAAACAGTCTGTCCTGTTATGACCAAACCTCCCACTCCAAGGTCTTTCAGAGGGAGGGTCTATACATCTGTAGTCTATCCATGCACACATTTATATTCATGACTCGAGAATTAATTATACAATTTGAATGTCCTTTGGTTTGGTGATAGAATAGCTTGGTGGTAAGACTACTGAAACCAACTGGGTTTTTTCGACTCATTCTTACCAATTACAGCACTTTTTGGACTTTGAAATATAACAAGATTTCTTGTCCATACAAACATTTTGTTTCGTAACTCAGTCATGAATAATCCAATTTGAAAGTTCTTTAGTATGATGCTAGATCAGCTGGAAATGCTTTCAACATAGGGTGGAGCTATTCACTCATTTTAACCAGAGATATTCAGTGGAACCCTGTTAATTGAATAGCCAATTTGCCAATGAAAATTCTTCAATTAACAAGTATTCAATTAACAGGGATTGTGTCACTTTCATATAGAGATAAACTTAGCATTTATTCTATTACATCTGGTTTGACAGAGCTCCCTGAGCTCTGTCAAACAAGATATAATAGATTAAATGCCTGTATTGGATGTTCTGAGGCCAAATAGGTCTATAAACAAAGGAAAACTGGGGAGAGTCAGGGTAATTTCTCGACAGGTTACAAGATGTTTTTGTTCAATTAACAGAAGTTTACTCTGTAACCTATATTCAATTAGCAAGCCTAATTTGTACTGGAGGTATGGAAAATGGTTTTGTATTGGGAAATTATATTCAATTAACAGGGTTATTCAGTTAAGAGATATCCATTTAAGTGGGCTCTACTGTATCCCTTATCAGTCTTTGAAATATAATGACATTTCTTGTTCATACAAACATTTTGTGCCAGAACTCAAACACTGATAGTGCAATACTGAATGTCTTTTGATAAGGTGATGGATAAGCATGGGGGAATGGTTATAATCATGGGTGGGTCTCATTTGCTTATTTTTGTCAGAGTTGTAGCCCTTGGTGGACATTGAAATATGGTGACTTCTTGTCTATACAAACATTTTGTGTCGTAACTCCAGCATCAATAGTCCAGTTTGAATATTGACTATATTTGGTATGCTGACAGACCCGTATGGTGAAAAGGTAATCAGCACTAGACAGGTTTCATCCACTCATTCTTTCCCCAGTTACAGCCCTTTTTTAACTTTATTGCAAGATTTTAATTGTCGAGGTAATATACACATGCTTTATCTTGCACTTGTTTTGAATGAGATTTGTCAAATGAGATATAATGGGCAGTATCTGAGACACTTCTGAGGCTTCTCAACACTCTGGTTTGTTTGGAAAATATTTCTCATGGTTAAAGGGATAACAGTTAACTCTAAACACAAACTATGCAAGAAATATCATTTATCACATGACTATTTTAAAGTTCAATGAAAAAGTCCATCTGATATTCTTTTATATGAGAACACGTGTAATATGACCTGCAAGGATTTTCATTGGCTGAATTCTAAGCCTCATCACTTAATTAATATTCATATTGTACCACTCCATTGTTTACAAACAAAACATGTCGCGTGTACTTAACTATCGAGTGAACAAAATTGTGAAAATAGATGAAAAAGGAGAAGGGGAAATTGTTAAGATCATTGATTCCACAAAAGTCTTGTTATACACTGTGAAAATAATAGGTATTGACTTTGAAGTGACTTTCTCAGCAGAACATTTGAGCCCATTACACAATGAACGCTACCAGACGCTAGATTGCCAAGAAACTGTTGGCATTGCTAAGCAAACGGACGCTACTCAACAGCGTCGTTTTGTTAATGTCAGCCGTGCAGAAAAAGATGGATTTGTTGAAAAAGAAACAAATAAAAACACTTTAAGCAAGACCTTTTATGATATGAAGTTAGTAAGAAATTTTCTTCAAAGCAATGATATAAATGAGCATCGTGAAATTAAACAACATACCGCCCAGTGAACTGTGTGTTATTTTATGCAAATTTATCCTGTCAGTCAGAAAATCTGACGGCTCTGAATATGAACCAAGCTCGTTGCGTGGATTTATTTCCAGTATTGACAGAAATTTAAAACGTTTTAATTATGGCCACACAATAGTTAGCAGTGTAGAATTTGTGAAAGTGAGAGACATATTGAAGGCCAAACAACAACAACTGAAATGAAGTGGCTTGGGCAATCAAGAAATGAAGGCGGAGCCAATAAGTGAAAATGAAATTGACATTTTGTGGCAAAGCGGTCAACTGGGTTCTTCGACACCCGAATCTTTAATAAACTCCTTGTGGTTTTTAAACACTATTCACTTTGGTTTACGGGGCTCAGATGAGCACCGTAAAATGTGTTGGGGGGATGTTAGTTTGCACAAGGACCCAAATGGCCAGGAATATTTATAGTTTATAGAAAGACAAACAAAAACTCGCCCTGGTGACAATGTGAGAGATGTTCGAAGTGTGCCACCCAGAATGTGGTGTAACTTTGATTTACCAGAAAGGTGTCCTGTGAATATTTATAAAAAGTACTCTCTTTTAAGGCCCTCTGGTTACAGTGACGAAAGTGACCCTTTTTATATAGCAACACATACTAAACAAGATATTATGAATGTCAGTGATCAGTGGTTTAAAAGACAGCCGATTGGAATAAATAAACTCATGAAGTGCATGGCAAAAGCAGCTGGTCTGTCATCGGAAAAGAAACTTCCAAATCACAGTGCTCGCAAACATCTTGTTCAGAAACTTAGTGAAAATAACATCCCTGCTCACCAGATTATGCAAATCACAGGACACAAGAATATCGCAGTCAGTTAACAATTACAGCCATATCAATGAACAACAACACAAACAAATTTCTCGTGTGTTATCAAACTCCAATCTTCAAACTGAAAATAGGCCTCAATATCCTAAATCCATGGACACAGATGTAGTTTATCAAAACCAGTCAATTTCTAATACAAATTCCATTGATCGAAACACACAATTTGCGGGTAGACTACAGAATATGTTCACAGGCAACATTTATGGTGGGCACTTTGAAATGCACATTCATAACCCAGAAACATCATCAGCCCAACCCGCTCAGAAACGCAGGCGCATCATTGTGTCCGATAGCGACTCGGATTAAAGTTTATAAAATATAGAAATTGCAAATCCCTTCTTTGGATTTGCTTCTCTTATTGTTGACAATTGAATTACTAATGAGGGTTTTGTTGCAGTCTGTATATTAAATGTCAACAAGACCGTTTGTTTTGAGAACTATTTTATAAAGCGGAAGTATTGAACGCATTCAGTCAACATGGAGAATGTAGGTTAATTTTCTTTTTCCATGTACGGGAACACAGACTCGTTAAAAATAAATCGGTTCAAGTTCGTTTGTGTGTGTCATGTGATAAAAGGAATCTGAAATTCGTTTCTCTTTGACATAAGATTTATGAAACTCGTTTCGACAATTTTATTTTAGCTCGCCAGAGGCTCGCTAAAATAAAATTGTCTACACTCGTTTCATAAATCTTATATCAAAGAGAAACTCATTACAGATCCTCTATTTATGTACTTAAGGGTCATCAATAAATTGTTTTGCTTCATACTCAAAGGAACTCTGGGACTTAAAATAAGTCGTTGCTTTTCACACTTTCAGTTATTTCAGGACACCTTTTTCTAATGGGCAATTCAAATGACAAGAAATAAACCTGGTACATTTTTTAATCGGGGAATAAATTTTAATCCAGGAGTAAATTGCAAAATTACTCTGCATTTACATGCACTTATACAAATACAATATTTTTCAATTTGTTATCATTTTCACTATCACCATGGAATGAGTGAGATGTGTTAGAAGGAGGATGTTGCCTTATGCTTGTCCTTTGGAGCAATAGTAGGTGCCACACAAATTCGTTCAAATTTGATCTAGGATTATATCGTGAGAAATTCACATGGTCGCAAAATTCCAATTTAGTCCTGGATTTTTCGTAAATACACCACCTCACTATCTGGAGTATTTCTAAAACTTTTAATTTAAGATTTTACATAAAATCCTGGATTAAAATCGTTTACATGGCTGCTAAATTGACATAGGGTTATTTTTAGCTCACATTGACAAAGTCATGCTGAGCTAATCTCATCGCTCTCTGTCCGTCGTCCACCAACACCATGTTTTGGTCTTCTCCTCCAAAACCACTGGGCTAATTCAATTGAAAGTTTGTGTGAGTGATGGTCCCGAAGGGGCATTGCATTTTTGTTCAACTCAACATGCCCAGCCCCAGGAGGTGGGGAAAAATGCTCCAAAATATTTTTAAAATCTTCTCCTCATGAACCAGTGGGTACAATGACTTGATATGTGTTATGGAGCTTCCTTTTGAGGTGTAGAATCAGGTTTGTTCAAACAGAGATCGTGAAGTAATATTTGGGAGGGGTAAGATTTTTGGCCCCGCCCAAAATTTCTATATTCTGAACCAATGGTCCGATTTGAACCAAATTTGGTATGTGGTATTATTGGGCCATAAGTACTTGACTCATGCAAAGATACAAGTTTGTTAAAAGAAAGCCCATTGGTTCATATATGGAACAGAGAGCTGTTATTTGGTACGAAGCATCCTTAGGAGCCCAAATTTTTAACTTTGGGTAATATGAGGAATTTTCTTTAAAAATCTTCTTCTTCAAAACCACTAGTCAGAATCTTTTAATGTTTGGTATACATCATTGTTATGAGGGTCAGATTCAAGTGTTCAAACCAAGTCCCTAGGTTAATAATTGGCCTTCCTACGGAAACTCAAATTTCAACTTCGTTCAATATGGGGGATAATTTTTAAAAATCTTCTTCAGATCCACCTGTCAGAATGCTTTCATATTTGGGTGTGTGGGGGGGGGGGGGGGGGGGGGGGGGGGGGGCGTCAGATTCAAGTTTGTTCAATTTCAGTGCCTATGTTAATATTTGGGCTCCATGTGGGAACCTGAAGTTTAACTTAGTACAATATAAGGGAATTTCTTCAAAAATCTTCTTTTTCAGATCCACTAGTCAGAATGCTTTCATATTTGGTGCACAACATCTCTAGGGGGGTCAGATTCAAGTTTGTTCAATTCAGATCCGTAGGTTAATATTTGGGCTCGCTATGGTAGCCCAAATATTTAACTTAGTACAATATGAAGAAATTTCTTTCAAATTTCTCTTCTTCAGATCCAACAGTCAAAATGCTTTCAAATTTGGTACACAACATCTCTAGGGAAGTCAGATTCAACTTTGTTCAAATCGAGAGCCTGGGTTAATATTTGGGCTCCCTATGGAATCCAGAATTGGCCATGTAGCTGAAAAATCAGAAATTTTGTATTCAGTACCCTCTAGAGGTGTGTAACTAAGATTAATCGACAGGTTGTATCAAGGGGCTTCATAGAGGAGGTCTACATTTTACATTATGATCAACTGAAGAAAAGGCATGATGCCCAGATTATTTTTGTCCCTCCTGAGGGGCTCAAGGATTGACAGTGTATCCTATGGAGATGGATTGCTTAATGTGGACTCATTCTTGGACTCTGTTTATATTGTGTTCTGTTCAAGATGAGCGCTTCAAGCCCTGTGGGGCCTCTTGTATTAATCCAGGATGTGCTAAAATCTAGGATTATATCACGTCATGTGAATGGGGTATTAGATCACTTGAATCCCTCACCTGATAGGATAGGGTAAGTTGTGACAGCATCAACATCTCACTTGAGGCTGTTAGAAAGTGTTCCACTCCATAAACTTTCCTGACTGAGAATCATTTCTGGGGCCTATGTGATGAGATGCCAGTACCCTTATTCACTCGGCAACCACTCTGATGGGAGTCAGGGAAGGGATGTGGATGCAGTGTAAGTTGCGAGGTTAATGGATTCAAAGCTATGTTACTGAAATCATATCCCAGTGTACATGATGTCCTCTCCATACCAGTTCCATAACACCATCAAATCATCCATTGAGTGCAACAAAGTGCCATCTGCAATGCTAATGCATTGCAAATGGCACCATGTTATCCTCAAGGGATAAAATGGTTGTTGTCTAAACCTGGTGGGATATGCGCTTAGCTACATGATTCCAGTTTATGTGCACAGACACAGGCATACACTTTTTATCAACCTTGTTTTTCTCCGATACACATCTATACATATTTGCTGATATTGTTCTCATCTCAAAGTCAGTACTTGTACAGTGTTAAAGAATTTATCTTGTAAATAATTTGTTTTTCTTCATAAACAGGTTTGTTCTAATGGGACAAGAGTTTTTGTAGAGAAACCTGTTAAGAAAGAGTTCACAGAGAAGCTTATAGAAAGGACCAAACAGATGAAGATTGATGATCCAAATAAAGAAGATACAACAGTTGGTGCAACAATCAGTAAAGAACATGCTACAAAAGTCTTAAACTACATTGAATTGGGAAAGAAGGAGGTAAATTTTTCAACACATATATGTATAGAGAGCTTATGTTTCCTTGGACCATTCTGGAACCCTGCTGAGGGGTGTGCTGTGGCTCAGTGGTTATGGAATTGGACTTCAACCGAAAAGTCCACACTTCGATCCCCGCCAGGGGTAACTGCATTGTGACCTTGGGCAAGGCATTTAATGGGGGCATGGTGGCGATGTGTACTAAGGTGTACTGCACGTCCATGGTGCACTTGTCTTTGATCGATGCTAACCCTGCTATTTTGGAGTTAGTACATTGGGGAGTCAGGCAGTTGCTTGTCATTGCTCGGTGGTTCTCTCTGGGTGTTCTGGCATTCTCCACCTGTAAAAATGTCCGACCACAAGGTGACCCTGGCTGTTGAAAGTGTTGTTAAATTCCAATAAATAAATAAATAAATAAATAAATATGGAACCCTGCGACGTGTGTGACATTAGAGGTACAGAGTACCATTTTCACGGAAATAACTAATTGCATCAGATTGCATCTGTATAAAAAGCAGAATGGTGGAGTTAAGGATGTTTCAAGCAGTATAAAATGTATCCATGTATTTTTACTTTGTTTTAATTCCAAATTCCAACATGGCAAATCCACACAGACTAAATAACTTCACTTCAACGATAATATGAAGCACATCCACAGAATATGAAGTCTTTAAGTTCCAGTAATACACTTCCAGTTAACAGATCTGATGCATTAAATTTAGGTTTAATGAAACACAGGTTTTCCATTTAATCTTTATGTTAAGAGTGCACAAAATATAATTTTTATAACTCTTTTTCATTTCATTCAAAATCACTTGATATCATGTTCTAGAAAAAGTATTTTCCTCCTAGATGCATCTAGTTCCCCAAGAGGGCCTGCAAAAATTTAGTTAGACTAAACAGCACTGGAGAAAAACATGTAGACCAAATCAGTTGATATCATGTACTAGAAAAAGTATTATCCACCTTGATGTATCTAGTTCCCCAAGATGTCCTGCTAAAATTAGTTACAATCAACTGCATTGGAGAACATCATGAAGACGTCCTCTGAGGTGGATTATTGAAAATGATTCAGAAATATATACCACAATGAAAATTGGCAAATGAAACAACTAAATTATTATACCATGTTGTCTATATGTGCCTGGTGTAATTTAAATATTCCTGATTGGCTCGTGGAACACTGTTCTGTGTAACTAAAAGGTAACACCCTTTGTTCTAATGTCACACTTGGTCATAAATCTGTAATCACTTTAATCAGAATTAGATATATATTTCATCTCACAAAAATATGTGTATAAGGATTGAAGACAAATTTTATTTTTTCTCAAAATAATCAAAACACCGGTTTTAATCTTTTCAGCACATTTAGGCCTGTAAGTAAAATGTGTCTTTCTGGTGCTGTCAGACTATTATTATCACCAGCCTTGTAGTAGGAGGAGACAGAGGAATGGGTTCTCTCCATCTATCCATTCCATCCATCTAGGCATCTAAACAATCTCGTAAACTCAGTCATTGTCAAAGCCATTAAACGCATCAATTTCCTGAAAATGATTGGAGGTAAAAATTGGGGAGCCAATAAAGAAGTTCTCCTCAAGCGTTACAAATCATATTTTCGCTCAGTACTAGAGTATGGGGCCATAATAACGAGTGCCCTGAATAAAACAAGCATTGAAAAACTACAACGGGTCCAAAATCATGCCTTCCACGTGGCTCTGTGCAAGCCCACGTGGACATCGATAAAACAACTTCACGAGATAGCAAAAATAGACACTATAGCAATGCGCTTAAAAAGCAAAACTCTAAATAGACTTCAAGACAGCGAATTAATAATTGAACTAAATGCGCATCACGTCCTCAATAGGAAAACTAAATAATTTGGGGCGTATCCATCGTATTAAAGATTACATCATTGCGATGGGGTGAGACAGGCACTCGGTGACAAAAATTCAGAACTGGCTGCGGGTGACACGATACGCATGAAAGCTTGCCTCTGTTACCAGTGGGAGTTGCAGACAGGGAGGAAAATCTCCACCTGCTGCTGGGTCTCCCCTCCCTGAGATATAAATTTCGGGGAAATAATGCTGGCTTCCCCATCCAGATGTCACTGGTCATCACAGACGGAACAGTCGTAAATTAAAAACCAAATTGCTCTAATGTCCAGCTCTCTATCTTTTCTACCTCCTCTATCTCATCAGACACACAACCAAAACTGAATGACAAACTATGAGGGATTGAAACAATCCTCATGCAAAAATGTGCAGAAAACCTAAATAAGACCAAGGCAAGGATTGAAACAATCTTGCCAGCAAACAGCCCTTTTAAGGGCTTTTTTGTTATTTATTTAGGGTTTTTTGTTTGTTTTTTTTGGGGTGGGTGGGGAGGTCATTTGGAATTCCAGAAGGATAACCAGATACCTCAAATCACACACAGCATCCCATCTCCCAGAAGGCTTGATGGATGACTCCCGGTTTTTCAAAACTAAACTGCTGGAGCTTTCTCCACTCCTTTTTTTGTAATCGCTATGGTCATTTACCAGGGCCGCTACCAAACCGGCGTTGCTGTTTGGTTTTCTTTTCTCTTCTTCCCTTAAATTTGCCATCGCACAAAATTATATTCTCACTCACCACCATGGTGGAAATCAAACCTCTACCATCGCCAAACTGGAACCGAATAAAGCCCACTCTCTAATAGTCTTTATGGCATTGAGGGACTGATTATTGACAATCTGTCTATTCTAACCATGTGCATACCATCCCAGACCCCATTTTAGGCAATAGGAAGCTAGGCCTGTGTGATGCAAGTGAAATAAAATAAGGTTAACCAGGTCGCAAGGGATTGGTAAATCCCACATCGTCCCTGCGCACCTTTGGCAAGCTAAAACCTTTCATTCATTCATTCATTCATGACATCCTATCTCCCAGAAGGCTTGATGGATGACTCCCAGTTTTTCAAAACTAAACTGTTGGAGTTTTCTCCACTCCTTTTTTGTAACCGCTGTGGTCATATACCGGGGCTGCTACCAAACCGGCGTTACTGTTTGGTTTTCTTTTCTCTTCTTCCCTTAAATTTGCCATCGCACATTATATTCTGGCTCGCCACCATGGTGGGACTCAAACCTCTACCATCGCCAAGCTGGAACCAAATAGAGCCCACTCTCTAATAGTCTTAATGGCGTTGAGGGATTGATTATTGACAATCTATCACTCCAAAGTAAACTGCTGGGAATTCTAACCGTGTGCATACCCCCTCAGACCCCATTTGAGGCAATAGGAAAGCTTGGCCTGTGTGATCCAAGTGAAATAAAATAAGGTAACCGAGTCGCAAGGGATTTGTAAATCCCACATCGTCCCTGCACGCATTCGGCACGCTAAAACCTTTATTTTATCAGTATAAAATCATTCTTCTTAGAAATGGCTACTGTGCAACATGTTGAGTATGTAATGTTCCAGAGAGGCAGAAGGCTAGTGTTACTTGACAGTTATAGATACAGACTAAATGTTCGTAGAAAAACATGTATACACTGGAAGTGTGTTGATCCGGGGCACAATGCTAAATGCACAACTGTAGAAGATTATGTCAAAAATGTAACATCTGCACATAACCACCCAAGAGAAAATGAGGATGCCAATAAGTTCCTGTTAAACTTACGGCAACGTGTGGAGTCTGAGACAGCTCCAGTTCAAGCAATTTTTGATGAGGAAATTTCTAGTGTTCGAAGAGAATTGGCTATTGACATTCAGTCATTTCATAGTTTAAAGAGTGGCCTATATTATCGACAAAGGAAAACTACACCTGCACTACCAGGTAAATTGTCAGAAGATGACCTGCAACATAGATGGTCAACAACACTGGATGGAGAACAATTTTTGTGTATAAACAGTGGTGGTGATGGTGAATCAATATAAAGACAGTGAAGAAGTTCACCAGTGGGTGCGTCGTGCTGCTGCACTTCCATTGTTGCCAATTGAACAAGTGCAGGTTGTATGGATAAAAGTATTGAACAAAACGCCAGACATTCTGCAAGCAACTACTTTTAATGACTATATTGTGCAGAACTGGGTTGATGATGATGCATGATTTCCTCCAGCCTTGTGGAATCATCACAAGAACTAACAACCATCTCGAGGGATGGCATTGTCGCTTAAACAAGACAGTTCAGCATACTTATCTGAACATATTTTCATTTGTGAGTGTTCTCCAAAAGCTGGAAAAGGTGCAGAGAAACAAACTTAGTCAGTATATGTATGGGGCACATCCTCCTCCCCAGAAGAGAGTGTATCGTGAACTTGACCAGAGACTTCAAAGACTTAAGGATCAGTTAGCTGTTAGACAAAAAACTCCTATAGAGTTTCTTGATTCAGCAGCACATTCAGTGAAACCTGGTTAATGAAATTATTATTATTATTCTTATATTATTAAGGCTATATCCAAGTAATACTAATATTTTTGTATATTATGCCTATACAGTTCCGATATTAATCGAATTTCATCCCCAAGAAGTTTTGAACAAAAAATATTAGTGGGTAAATCCATTTTCTGTAGGGACAACATGTAATTACTGCTATTCCCCCAAGCCAATATAGTTCAAATTCGCCATCATTTTTACAAAAAACATTTTGTAGGCGAAATTGCACTGTAGGTGAAACTAGATGCCACCTCTGCCAGCAGCATGCAAGGAGTTAAAGCAGCTATTCAATTAACAGAGTTTAACTGTAGTCAACAAATCTTTAGGGAATGAAACATAATTATATCTGTTCAAGCCAGGTTTAACTGATTGAGTGCTGAATTATTTTTGGCCAACAATCTTGTACACATGTATTTGCCTTCTTACAGTTTATGGGAGAGTGCCTATGGGCACTCTCCCATAAATTGTAACAAGGCAAACCCTTACAGACTAAATAATATCACTTCAAGGATAATACAAAGCACATCCACTGAATATGAGTCTTCAAGTTGTGGTACCCGCACTTCAGAATAAAGCCAAAATATGGGCTTCCAGTAGTCTACCAGTTAAGAAGTCTTCTTAACCCTTTACCTAACCTGAAAAGCAGACGACACTTGCCAAAATAATTCTTGAATTACTAATTTTTTTCATTTTTTATCTCAAAAACATAGGTTATGACCCTCGTTGGAACGAGCTCGACGAGCTTGTTCCAACGAGGGGTCATAACCTATGTTTTTGAGACAAAAAATGAAAAAAATAATGAAAATTAATCGTCGATTTTTTGAGAATAGCGCTGGCCGGTTTTGGGCGTTACGTTAGGTAAAGGGTTAAATATACAACAACAAAAATAGACAATGTATTTCTTTTATTGGATGAATAGGTAAAACATGATAAAGGATATTTTTTGTTATCAGGGAGCTAAATGTATCTATGGTGGGGAGAGAGTTGACATGCAGAACAGTAAGCTCGCTGGTGGATACTATTTGAAGCCATGTGTATTCACAGAATGCACAGATGATATGAAGATTGTTCAAGAAGAAATATTTGGAAGTGTTCTATCTATTCTGGAGTTTGATACAGAAAAGGAAGTCTTACAAAGAGCAAATAATACAGAACTTGGATTAGCAGGGGGAGTATTTACAAAGTAAGGAATTTTGCCCATAATAATGGGATAAGATTGAAACTTATTTAATAGATCATCAGCTAATTACCCCCTGCCAAAATGAAGTTTCATCCATTCGTCTCTCCACCTGTACATCCATCTGTCAGTAACAATTTTGGACCTTCATATCTCAGTCAGTGGATATTGGATTTAACCCTTTACCTAACATGAAAAGCAGACGACACTTGCAAAAAAAATTCTTGAATAACTATTTTTTTTTATTTTTTGTCTCAAAAACATAGGTTATGACCCCTCGTTGGAACGAGCTCGACGAGCTCGTTCCAACGAGGAGTCATAACCTATGTTTTTGAGACAAAAAAAATGAAAAAATAATGAAAATTTGATTGGCGATTTTTTAGAATAGCGCTGGCCGGTTTTGGCCATTACGTTGGGTAAAGGGTTAAATGTTCTTTGGTATGCTGATAGACCACCATGGGGGAAAGGATATTCACAAGTAACAGGTTTTGTCCAATCATTTTTTTCTAGAATTATAGGCCTTTTTTAACTGTTTTTGACTTAGAAATTTTCAATTTTTATGGTTTCTGGTTAGTAAACCACTTCTTGACGGGGATACCGGTGGCACTGCACCTTGTTAGAATAATAATGGGACCTGCATGCCACCATCTTTGGGTTGTGCTGGAGTTGAGGCCATAGTAGTGTCTTTCTCAATCAGATTGTGATCTGGCCATGACACATTTACGCCGGTGGATGGAGATTTTACAAATAATACATTTTAACCCTCTATCAGCATTGAACATGCCTTCTGATTGGCTAAGGCGGCTGAAACAAATAGCAAAGATGCTGGTCATTCTTAAACATGCAGGTAAAAAGAGCTCATGCTGTTTGTTGCATGAAACACATCCAGGTGCTAAGAATAACCTTTGATACTGACAAGTTCGGTTTGACTTGGAAAACTCCCATTAGAATTGTTAAGCTATTTCCAACTAATATTTTTATTGCAGTTAATAATAGCAATAAAAACTCACAACACCTGTAAGTGCTAGCAAATTGCTAGTGCAGAAATTATGTGACATTCCAGTTCCACTGACACAGCCTCAGACATTGTCTGATTTTTATCAATATAACAGGGCTTCAAAAGTTGTTATCAGTGACAGATAACTTTTCAGACCTTTCTGATGGTTAATATTAAAAATGTTCACTGTTATTTAGTGCAATATTAAAAATGTTCTCTGTTATTTAGTGCACATACTTCTTCAAAATTTCACAAGTGCCGATCAATCCTTTGGTGCCAAATCAGAGCCAAGACTGCAAAATCACTTGAGTGATACACAGATTGTCACCTCCAGTTTCATCCTCCAGCACCGATTTTGAGTTTGACAGCATCGTTTTAAAATTAAATAACAATAACCCTCCTGTAGACATGAATATGACATACCCAATATCCAGTCCAACACATCTGACATGCAGCAAAATTTTATTCCATGGGAATAAGAATTATAGATACAGTAGAACCCTGGTAATTGAATAACCTCTTTGTCAGTGAAACTTATTCAATTAACAGGAGTATTCAATTAAGAGGGATTTATTACTTTGCTGTTTTTTAAAGATAAACTGAGCATTTATTCTATTATATCATGTTTGACAGAGCTCAAGGAGCTCTGTCAAACAAGATATAATAGATTAAATGCCTGTAATGGATGTATTGATGCCAAGTATGTCTCTAAACAAGGAGAATTTGGTCATCTTCAGGGTAATTCCATGACATATTGCAAGATGTTTTATTCAATTAACAGGTGCTTACTATATAACCCAACAGGGCAAATTTGCACTGAAAGTATGGTAAATGGTTTGGTGTTTGGAAATTATACTCAATTAACAGGGTTATTCAATTAAGAGATTTTCAATTAAGTGAGCTTCACTGTACTGGAATGCTGAATATACATTGATTCAGATTCGCATAAGTAACAAACTCCTTGAAGCGTATGGCCCAGTTTCATAAACAGAGTCAATGTACTTTTTGTCGTGTGTTAGTGTTTGTTTTTGTTCATCTTTTTCATGGAATCGTTTCAGTGTGTTCAATTTGTTCTGGTTTCATGGAGAGTAAATATGAATTCTGAAGAAAAAAAGTCATTCCTCAGTTTTCTTCACTGAAGGATGAGAATTTTGACTCATTCTTCATCAGCCTGTTTTTCTTCTCTCTATTTAGTACATGTTCACATTGTTTGCATTCACAATCGATCGATAGATTGCAAATTACTTCTGAATTTGAGGCTCAGTGCAGGACTTGAGCTTTATCATTTGTAGCTACATTTGGGATAGTTTATCATATTTATTGAAACACGCATCATTTCTATAGTAGGAGGCAGGACAAAATTGTTATCTCTGGCAACATACAGGATACATTAATACCTAGATGTATCTTTTTATATCTTTCGACTTTCAGTTTCAGGGTTTAAAACCAACATCCATATATTAAATCTTGATGCACCCTGGATGTTGCCTGAGTTACCTTAGTGTGAGTGAATAAAGAAATAACAAACAAAAATAGCATTCAAGTTGCAATGTTTTTGCATTTTCTTTTTGACAGGTAGATTTTGCAGTGTTGTGGGTAGAAAAACGACAGTGAATAATATTTACCAGATCGCAATCCAGTTGCTATCAAGAAAAAAATTGCTGTCTGCTTCTGTGTTCACAGTATTGTACATCATAACTGCAACACAAGTTTCTCAAAATTTTTTTAACAAATCAATTTTAGAAATATAATTTTAGGCCTAAAAAAATAAAAAATCTGTTTCTCAGGCCCTCCTGCATGGTCCGTTTGGCTGCCACATGCTCTCTTTTTATAATCAATCTAAACTTAAAAAAAATAAAAATTAAATGGTTTATGTCTGATATTTTACCCAAGTTAAAAAAAAATTATAAATTTGTCCCCTGAGTGTAAGAAGGCTTTGCCATGCTTTGGCATTGTAAAGCCTTATTGCTTTCAGGGGATAAAATACACCACCACCCATGCTATTCCGTAGATTATGTGGCCTAAAACATAAACCAAGAACATGAATTTTTGATGGCAAAGAAATAGTTACAGAAATAAAAAATAAAATAAAAAACTGCCTGCCCGCATGCAGTATTACAAATAATGGCCTGAGAAACAGATCTACTTGTGTGGCCTTATGGATATGATTGCTGATCAAATACTATCCTCAATGAAAAATATAGAAATGTTTGAAATAAGCATTAGCATATATTAGCAGTGCCTCTTTAGCTCACCTGACTGAAAGTCAGGATGAGCTATAGTGATCGCTCACCATCCGTCGTCCGTCGTCTGTGAACATGGTGTTTGCACCTACTGCGCTGAAACTCTGAACCAGTTTCAGTTAAATTTGAGGTGCTTGCTTGTTCTGACATTGCATTTTGTTCTTGTTCAAATCATCTTGCCCTGCCCCATAAGGAGGGGGTGGGGCAAAAGGCTCCGAGTTTTTTTTTAAAATCTTATTCTCATGAACCAGTGGGTACACGGACTTGATATTTGGTATGAAGCTTCCTTTTAAGGTGTAGAATCAAGTTTGTGGAGCATTATTTGCCATTGTTTATTTGCCAATTTTTATTTTCTGAACAGATGATCCGATTTCAACCAAATTTGGTATGTGGTATTTATTGAGTCATAAGTACTTGATTCAGGCAAAAAAAAAATTTCCAGTGTCCCCATGGGAACCCCAGAAGTGAAAAATAGAAATCTTTTCAAACGCCCATTTTTCCCAAACCACATGGAACAGAGTACTCTGTTATTTGGTATGAAGCATCCACAGGACCAGTAGAATGGAATGGTACAAAGAAATTGCCATCGGTTGTGTCAGGGCGTTGTGAAGTGGGCATCGAAAAAAATGCTGAGTCAGAATATTTGCAAAAATTTAAAAGATATTCTTCTCCAGAACCACTGAGTAGAATCTTTTGATATTTACTTTTCAGCATCCATAGGGGGGTCAGATACAAGTTCGTTAAAATTAAGCCCCTTGGTTCATATTTGGGCTCAATTTTGGAGCCCAAGTTTTAACTTAGGGCAATATGGGGAATAATCTTTATAAATATTCTTCTTCAGAACCACCAGTCAGAATCTTTTAATGTTTGGTATACATCATTGTTATGAGGGTCAGATTCAAGATTGTTCAAATCAAGACCCTCTGTTAATATTTGGGCTTTCTATGGGGGCTCGAATTTTAACTTAATAGGGGGGTTAGTCTTTAAAAATGTTCTTCTTCAGATCCACCAGTCAGAATTTTTTTGATATTAGGTATTCAGCATCCTCAGGGAGGTTAGATCTCATTTTGTTCAAACCACATCCCCGGGTTAATATTTGGGTTCCCTATTGGAGCCCGAATTTAACTTAGTCCAATATGAGGAATAATCTTTAAAACTCGTCTTCTCCAGAAACATCAGTCAGAATCATTTAATATATGGCATACAGAAATCTTACAAGGGTTGGATTCAGTTTGTTCAACTCAAGTCCATCGGTTGATAATTGGGCTCTCTGAGGAGCCCGAATTTTAACTTTGTGCAATATGAGGAATAATCTTTGATAATCTTCTTCTTCAGATTCACCAGTCAGAATCTTTTGATATTTGGTATACAGCATCCTTAGGGAAGTCAAATCTAAGTTTGTTCAAATCAAGTCATTGGGTTAATATTTTGGGCTCCCTGTTGGAGCCCAAATTTAACTTAGTCCAACATGAGAAAAAACCTTCTTCTTGAGGTACAGTCAGAATCTTTTGCTATTTGGTATATAGCATCCTTAGAGGGTTCAGATTCACTTTGTTCAAACAAAGTCCCTGGGTTGATATGTGTGTTCCCTATGGGAGTGTGGTTGGGGGCAAATTGTAACGTAGTGCAAAATTAGTAATATTCTCAAAATCTTCTTTTCCAGAACCACCAGTCAGAATCTATTGATATCTAGTATACAACATCTTTCAAGTTTGTTCAAGTTTAGTCCCTAGGTTGATATTTGGTCTCCCAAGTTTTGCATTACTGAAAATCTTGGCATTATTTCATTGGTAGCATTCCAATACTAGAAAAGAATCATCTGGCATGGACAACAGAGTTATAAATAATTAAATTATTTCATTCCTCTGTACTATACTACTCAAAGTTTGCTAAGCACCAAGTATATCCAACTACCTGTTTTACGTTTTAGTTGAAATATTGTTATGAAAAGTGTATATATTTTATATTTAATTATATCTTTAATTTAAGCACAGAAATTGAGATTTTGTTTGTGTTTGACATTATTTTTTAGCTTTTGAATACGACAACAATGGAAAATAGATATTATTGGTAAAAGAGGAAATTTTTCAAATTTGCCAAAAAGTTGATTGAGCGAACTGATATGGGTTCAATATCGAGTATGAGACCAATTATTGTTAATTACAGCTTGACAATGCCTTCTCATGCTCCCAATCAGCTTCCAGATGGTCCTTTGTGGGATGTTGTTCCATTCTTGGGCCAGCATGGAACCAAGCTCCTGGACACTTCTTGGTTGGACTGGACGGACTGAAATTGCTAGCTTCAACTCTTTCCAGACATGTTCGATGGATTGAGGTCAGGAGATCTTGCTGGCCACTCCATACGCTCAATCCCCTCCCTCTGTCGGTACTCCCGGACAGCATGGGCAACATGAGGACGGGCATTATCGTCCATCAGAATGAATCTATCACCCACTGCACCCGCATACAATCTGATGTGGGCATCTAGGATCTCATCAATATACTGCTGCGCAGTCTTAACGGTCAAGGACACAGAGCTCTGTACGTCCATCCCAGCTGATGCCGCCCCAGACCATTATTGACCCTCCACCATAGTGGTCATGCTCAGCAATGTTGGCTGCATGGAACTGCTCTCCTGGTCTTTTACATACCCTAGAATGCTTATCTGTGTTGTCTAGGCAGTACCTTGACTCATCTGTAAAAAGGACAGGTCGTCAATCTTCTCTGGTCTATCCAACGTGATCCATGGCCCATTCATATTGTGCCTGGCGGTGGTTCTGGGACAGCTGAATGTGAATACATGGTCTTCTCGATCGGAGACCACCTTCGTGCAACCTTGCCCAGATAGTCTGCGTCAAAACATTTACCTCGGATGCATACCGAAGGTCACTGCGAAGCTGGGTTGCTATGTCAAAGCAGTTCCTACGGGCCTGAATGATAAAAAAAACGGTCTTCATCTGCAGATGTTGCCCTGTCTCTGCCACCACCACGTCATTTGACTGGTGTGCCATACTGCTAAAATCTTGCCCAGGCTCTGGTGATCACCGTATGGTGCACACCAAGGGCTTCACCAACCTGACAATGGGTAGCCCCTTGTTCCACCATCCCTACAGCCCACCACATTTCTGCTTCAGACAAATGTCTTCTTACATTTACATTTGCCATATTCAACCATTAAATCACAAGGGTTTGTGTTGAAATGAAGACTGAATACCCTACACATTTCATGTACATGTAGACAGTACATGAAAACATCATGGAAATCAAGGGGTACATGCTTTCCATGACTGTCATGAAAAGTCTGCCTGCCAAGAGAGCTAATGTAAACACTGGGGCCCATCTCAATACATTCCTCAATCATATCCACCAAAAGTATCGCAAATGTGTCACAAGAAAATTTCACAATGATGTGTCAAATATTTGGTGCTTAGCAAACTTTGAGTAGTATATTAACTAACCATAGATGCTAATTAAATCCTTCTTTAAACAACTATGGTCAGGTGAGTACCCCCGCACCCATGGGGCCTCTTGTTAAAATATATGTTATACATGTAATAACTTATATTCATTTTTAGCTTAACTTGACAAAGTCAAGATAAGCTATTGCCATCCCGCGTGCGGAAGTCTGTGAGTCTGTTCACATTTTCCTTTAGCACAGGCTACACCCTGCAGTTCTTGTCTGATCATCACGAAATTTCATTTGCAGGTTTGGGGTCATGTCTAGATGGGAACGTCCCTTTTTGGTCACGATCGGTGAAACGGTATGGCTACCTGAGCCCAAAACCCTAAAACCATTAGCACAGTCTACAGGTCGTATTTATGAAGGGATTTCATTGTAACTTGGTAGGATGCCTCTGTATAATGCCTAGATGAGAACATCCCCTTTTGGGCATGATCTGTCAACCGTGATGGCTGCCCAAGCCCGAAACCCCAAAACTTTTAGCACAGTCTGCAGATCATGTTTAATATGGAGGGATTTCATTGAAACTTGGTAGGATGACTCCTTATGATGTCTAGATGAGAATTTCCCCATTTGGGTATGATCTGCCAACCGTGACGACTGCCCGAGCCCAAAACCCGAAAACCTTTAGCACAGTCTACAGGTCATATTTATTAAGGAATTTCATTGCAACTTGGTGGGTTGACTTCATATAATGTCTAGATGAGAAAGTCCCCTTTTGGATGTGATTGGGCAACTGTGCCGGCTACAGGGGCCCGAAGCCCGAAAACCTTTAGCACAGTCTACAGGTAATTTTTATGAAGGGATTTCATTGTAACTTTGTAGGATGACTCCAAATAATGTCTAGATGAGAATGTCCCATTTTGATCACGATCATTCAGCCTTGATGGGTGCCCGAGCCCAAAAACCTTTAGCATAGGCAAAAGGTCATATTTATGGAAGGATTTCATTGTAGCATGTCAGGTTGACTCCATATAATGCCTAGATGGTGACATCCCCTTTTGGTCGTGATTGGTCAACTGTGATGGCTACAGGTGCCCGAAGCCCAAAAACCTTGAACATAGCCTACAGGTCATATTTATGAAGGGATTTCTTTGTAACTTTGTAGGATCACTCCAGATGATGCCCAGATGAGAATGTCCCCTTTGGTTGGGATCATTCAACCATGATGGCTGCCCGAGCCTGAAGCCTGAAAACCTTTAGCACAGTCCACAGGTCATATTTATGAAGGGATTTCATTGTAACTTGGTAGGTTGACTTCGTATAATCTCTAGATGAGAATGTCCCCTTTTGGACACGATTGGGCAACTGTGACGACTACAGGGGCCTGAAGCCCGAAAATCTTTAGAACAGTCTACAGGTCATAATTATAAAGGGATTTCATTGTAGCTTGGTAGGATGACTCCAAATAATGTCTAGATGACAACATCCCCTTTTGGTCGCGATCATTCAGCCTTTATGGCTGACCGAGCCCAAACACCTTTAGCATAGTCTATAGATCGTATTTATGGAAGGATTTCATTGTAACTTGTTAGGTTGACTCCATATAATGCCTAGATGATGATATCCTCTTTTGGTCGTGATTGGTCACCTGTGATGGCAACAGGTGCCCGAGGCCCGAAAATCTTGAGCACAGTCTACAGGTCATATTTATGAAGGGATTTCATTGTAACTTCGTCGGATCACTCCAGGTGATGCCCAGATGAGAATGTCCCCTTTTGGTTGCGATCATTCAACCATGATGGCTGCCCGAGCCCAAAGCCCAAAAACCTTTAGCACAGTCTACAGGTCATATTTATGAAGAGATTTCATTGTAACTTGGTAGGTTGACTTCATATAATGTCTAGATGAGACCGTCCTCTTTGGACGCAATTAGGAAACTGACGGCTACAGGGGCCCGAAGCCCAAAAACCTTTAGCACAATCTACAGGCCATATTTATGAAGGGATTTCAATGTAACTTGATAGGATGACTCGTTTTGGAATAATTTCACTGTAACTTGGTAATTTTCTTTGATATACGTTAACTGTGAGGGCCACATATATTAACTGTGAGGTCATATTAACCCACCCCTCAGCTCTTTAGTACAGTGTACACCTCATATTATTTTTATCAAAAACATAGCATACAGGGAACAGAAATGAACATATTCCCAATTATCACAATTCTTGTCTTATTTCATAATCCTTTCATAAACATTGAACATTATCCTTTTCATTTAATATTTCGTGCTGGTCATAAATTTAGCCACAAGGGAAATGGAGCCCGTCAAACATGCAAAGTGTGTCTGTGAATGACCTTGACAGACTGCTTATTTGCAGGCTTCAACAGAAAAATATGTTAGCCTTGATGTTCAACATTTATTTATTTATTCATTTATTTATTTATTTATTTATTTATTTATTTATTTATTTATTTATTTATTTATTTATTTATTTGAATTTCACCCCAAGCATTGGTAACTGGGTCCTATTTTACCAGTAAAACAGAACTTGTTTTAAGGAGTTCCCATGGGGGCAACATTATATTAACAGGTTGTCACTACCTTTTTTCTGATAATTTAATACTTTTCTGCAGCAGGTGACCTCTGAATGTGAATATTAACCCTCTGCTTATTTTATTGTAATTATTCCTACAAACCCACGACATAAAACATCCCCCTGCACACTAATGCCAAATTACCAAAATTTAAAGATGCAAATTTTCCCCGTTTTGCGACTTGGAATTTAACCAATTCAGTATTGTTTGACAGAGATCATTGAGCTATGTCAAACAATATTGATTTGGTAAAATTCCTAGTTGCATCATCAGAAAAAAATTCTGCTTGGAATTTAAAACATAAGTATCTTGACACCAGTGTGAAGAGGGTTAAAAAATAACAAAAACCTTTGTGTGTATGATATACTGAAGTTGTTCATTTTTACTTTTATAGAGACTTACAAAGAGCACATCGTGTTGTGTCACAGCTTGAGGCGGGATCCTTGTATATTAATAACTACAATACCTACCCTGTGGGACTTCCATTTGGTGGTTATAAGAAGTCAGGAATTGGAAGAGAGAATGGACCTGATGCAATCAGCTATTTTACACAGCTGAAATCAGTGTATGTGGAGATGAACAAAATTGACTGTCCTTTCTAAAGATGTCATTTTAATTTCATAACTTCTGTAAGGTTAGGGACCAATGAGATGTATGACTCTGATTCCATTTTCCTCCAGACTAGTTCTGATGTGTTTCTAGGTCAAGGAAGATGGTATTCTAAATATATAGGCTGATAACTGTGGAAAAATAGATAAATTTGCATTGGAAACAAGTCCCATACAGTACAGTCACCATGGACTGGTTATAATCTATGCATGGGCAGTGATGTCCACACATGCGTTTACCTGATAATAAAAATCATCAACAGCAACAATTTAATTAATGAAGCACCGGGTTGTACCTGGTGCTTCATTAATTAAATTTTTGATGCTTATTCCTATAATTAGTGTTTGGAATCTAATGTTATTACGTCCATGGAAATATTGCCCACCCATGGAAAGTGACCAGTCTTGTACTTGATAATCTGACTTATTTTGAAAAAGACAAGGAAAACCCTTGAAAAATACTTATATGTAATTGCTTGTCACTGAGTTGCTGACAATGTGTGCTTACAGTGAGGCCCTGTTAATTAGTCTGTGAAACACACAGACTATTGTTTTTGTACGGTTTCTTCTTCTTTATTTTTTTATTTTTCTTCTTCCCTCTTCTCCTTATTCTCCTGTCTTCTGTCTTCTATGCACTTCCTTGTCCTTATGATAACTCAAAAACGAATCATCCTATCTCACTGATTTTTTGGGATACTGACAGACAGTCACAAGTTCTCGGCACCCTATGTTTTTCAGGTTGCTAGAGCCCTTGAGTACGGCCCAGTCGGTCACTGGGTTTTCACAGCCTCTAATTTCCTGTAACAGTTATTTCCCCAAGCAATACAATGTTGTATTTATTCACACTGGAGATATGTAAACAGAAGTGAAAACATTAAATGTAATCTTGTTATTATAATCAGAAGTACAAATTATTCAGTTTAATGCTTTTAACCCTCTGAAGACTTCAATGTGGGTTCCAAAGATTTTATTTCAGTGAGAATAATGTTAACCCTTTCCATACTCACATTACTGCTCTAAACATCATTCAAATGAGCAAAAAATGTCCATTTCTGATTCCTTGATCGAACCCTTTTAATGCTGTGCACATATGTTTTTTGTGGTTTCTTTGAAAAATTTATCTGATTCCTATATGAATATCTTTAAATACTACTAACAAAAACCTGTTTCTGATTTCTTTAAAAATATTTCGCCCCCAAAAATAAGCCTCCATAAATTCTCTTTCTATTGTGTTTATTTCTGATGCTTTAAACTCTTTCACACAGACTTGAATTTATTTGCTGCAGTAAATTCTGTTTCTGCTGTTGAATAGCCACTTTACCTGCGTAAAAAATAATTTTAACAGAGGTATTCAGTTAACAGGAATTGGGTCATTTTCCTGAATTCTAGTTGTATACTGAGGGTTTATTTTATTTTATTATACGCTAAATGATAGATTATCGAAAAAACTGCGGAAAGATAGAAATCATACCCCCCCCCCCCCCCCCCCCCCCCTCCCCCCACTGTGAAGATATAGAAATTTTCACTTTCAGGGTATCAATCAAAATGGCATCTTTCAAAGCATCACTTCAAGGTGAATACAAGTCAAATTATCACTGGAAATGATAAATTTGTTCTAAAAATGTATAATGAAAAGAAAATCTAGTATTTTTGAGTGGATACTGATCATTTCCAGCAATAATTTAATACGTATTCAGCTTGAATTGATGCATGAAACCTACCAGCTGAATCACAAGACGCTACCTGTTTTGAGTATTGATCAAATCATTTCCGCATATCAATGCGCATCAGCTGATTAATTTCATGCATCAATTCAGTTTTGAATTATCGATAGGAATTATCAGATTCTTATAAAAAGCGTATAATAAAAAGAAAATCTCGTGTTTTTGAGTGGAAACCGAAAATTATCTCACTCGTGACTGAGACAAATGTTTATTTTTCGCTCGCTCAAGCATTCACGAAAAATAAACATTTGTCTTGGTCACTCATGAGATAATTTTTGGTATCCACTCAAAAACACTAGATATCCTCTATATATCTTGTTTGACAGAGATGTGAACTAAGGACATATGTATAGAATTAATTCAAAATCAAAATCTGGCCAGCCCAAATTCTATGGTCGTATAACAAGAACTCATACATATTGTTTGTGACTTTTTATTTCGAGGTATAGTTTGGTTGAAATTTTGAAGTGTCAAAAATGACATCATCATGTGCGTCATTATATCAGCAACAGTTCTAACATGAAAAGGCCATGTTCAGTGATTTAAGTTGGGAAATGTGGCGAAATTGAACATAAGGGGTAGAGCCAAAAAATCACTGCCATCTTTGACACATTCTTCCTTTTCACATAGTATAGCCAAGACGATTTCATGTTAACATTTGAAAAACTACTCTAGAGGTGTCTTGAAAAAATAGGTTTGGTTTGATCCTGAGGTGAGGGTGGAGGGTGGGGAAGGTCATAGGAAAGGTTCCTAGCTCCCAGACTAATATGATTAACCCTTTTCATACAATTACTCATAAAGTTTTGCATAAAGAAGACAAGATAAGGTAATACAAAACAAATATAATATTTTAATACTATAGGGCAAATCTATTTCAGTTATTTTATACTGAAATGGTTGGAATTTCCTTCACCTTCAACGTAACAAAATCAACAGTGAAAGTATAGTTATCCAAAAAACGTTTGTACTTTATAATTTTGCTCGCACACCATATCATAACACATGAATCATTTTCAATTGCATAATGTTCATTCTCATTATCCCACTGCAGACTGATGTCAAACTACCAAAATTTCAAGGAGCCAATTTTTCCCATGATGCAGGGTTTCTGCTAGGGCGACCTTGGATCCCCTGAATGGCCCCATTCCCCCTCCTTTCCACATATAAATTGCTACAAGAAGGATTTTTTTTTTGGTTGGGTGGGGGGGGGGGGGGGGGGGGGGGCATAATGAATTAATATTTTGTTTTCATATATTCTGTTTGTCTTGCCACTTTATATATAAATAATATATACTGTGATGAGCTATTGTTCCAAACATTTTGGCTTTAATAACCTTCTTCAATGGGAACACTGAAGAAGGTTATTAAAGCCGAAACTTTGGGACAATAGCTCATCAGAGTTTTTATTTTAAATTTAACAAAGAGACTTTATATTTAAATATTATGTAAGTTTGTCAAATTGCCGTAGTCAATATTTATATTTTAATATATTACAAATTCAAGGGTTGATATGTACATGAAGCTTTACCAAAGAAATAAAAAATTTTAGTTTGCATAGTCATTTTATCACATTTTCCTTAGGCCCCACACAGTAGATCTTCTGTTTCTCAGGCCATTTTTTTGTAAAACTGCATGTGGGCGTGCTTTTTTTTATTTTATTTTTCATTTTTATCATTATTTCTTTGCCATCAAAGTTTGTGTTCTTGGTTTGTTTTATGTTTTGGGCCTCATAATCTACAGAATAGCATGGGTGGTGGTGTATTTCGTCCCTTGGGTGCAAGAAGGCTTTGTAATGCTAACGCATATCAAAGTCTTGTTGCACTCACGGGACAAATTGTTTGTTTGTTGGTGGTTAACGTCACATATTTATGCACCATGGCTAATCGTGACACAACATGGAGATGAAGTCAAGTTTAGTCAATCGTTGATCAACATGTTGCCCATGTTAGAGGACTTTCACCCCAAGCATTGGTGACTGGGTCCTATTTTACTAGTAAAGCGGAACTGGTTTACCACAGTAAACAAGTGCTGCTTACTTCCCGGGGTTCCCACGGGGAACGGGACAAATTTATCAGTTTTATTAACTTGGGTAAAATATCAGACATAAACCATAATTTTTATTTTTTTAAGTTTGCATTGGTTATAAAATGAGAGCATGCGGCATCCAAAAGGGCCATGCGTGAGGGCCTGAGAAACAGAATGTTAACTTTTTTAGGCCTTAAACCTAATCATTATTTTTCTATGATTTTATTTGTAAAATGAATTTATAGTTTGATTATTTATATTTCTATATATTTTGCCAAATTCTATGAATATGGAGTTTTACCAAAGAAACACAGTTTTTTGTTTATAAAGTGATTTTAATCATTATTACTTAAAATTTTTATTCTTCTTTCAATAAATTGCTGCTTATATTTAGTGAAAGTTGTTGAGGCATTTCTCAATGTGTGTTCAGTTTATTACCATGACATACGCTCACTATGTGTAAAAAGAAACTTACTTAATTCTTCTTAATTTGAGTAGCAGATGACACTTGGAAATTTTGTTCAGAATAACAAAAACAATTTCATTTTTTTGCTTAACTCTTAACCCATATTTTCAAAATATTTTTCATCAAATCTAGTCATGGGTGCTTTGAAGCAGGCATGACTAGATTTGGTGAAAAATTCATCGAAGTTTAGCTCAAGAAATCATTGTTGAAAAATTCTGTTAAATTAACATGGGGAAAATTGATTAACTGGTAGAGTGCTGGAAGCCCATATTTGGGCTTTACTCTGATGTGTAGGGACTGTAATATAAGGGCCTCATACTCAGTGGATAGGCTTCATGTTATCTTCAAAGTGAAATTATTTAGTCTGTGTAGATTTGCCTTGTTACAATTTATGGGGGAGTGCCTACAGACATTCTCCCATAAATTGTAACAAGGCAAAGGCATGTGAACAAATTTTGTTGGTCAAAAATAATTTAGCACTCTACCAGTCAAATGTGCCTAAATTATACTTAATTCAGTGGAAAGAGAAATCCTGTCCTGGGCAGGAAAATCCGCCAGCAGCATGCAAGGAGTTAAAAAAGATAGCTTTTAATCCCTCACTGTAGCAAGCTCAATAGTCCCCCCTCATTGTAACAAGCTCAACAGTCTCATTCAAATGAGGGGTCATAAACTGTATTGGAAGCAAAAAAAAGAAAATTAGAAAAAAGTAGAAAATTGAATTGATAACAGTTATTTGTGCTACCATTGAGTAGATTTTTATTCCAGCGAACTGCACTATGTATGCACACATGAAGAATAGCAGGTTTGTACAAAAAAAGAAAGCCAGTGAAAATAAAGTCGACTAAAATGCTTGTTAAATGTGTATACTGCAACTGAAAAATTAAATTTAACAGAGTGGTGAAATATACTGCAATTATCTGTAACTTTGATGAGATGGTCACAGAAAATGTTTTAAAAGCTGATAGTTATTTCTGAAGTGATGATATTTTCCAAGCAGTATAGCTGAGCAGTATGGAATATTATGTCCTGGTCATCACAGTAACATTAAAAATAGACTTCAGAAGGGAAAAGTGCATTTATGCTTCTTGTTCGCATTTAGAAATAAGTAAAAAAAAAGCGTGCCAGACATATTCTTATACGTAAGCTTAACAAAAAAAAAAACATGCCAGACATATTCTTATATGTAAGCTTAACAGCCTTGCCATCTTAAATAAGTACAGAAGATGCAGAGCAAATCACATCTGATTTTATTTATTTATAATTTAAGCCTTTACCTGACATGAAAGGCAGACAACACTTGCAAACCAAACTTTTGAATAACTAAATATTTCCATTTTTTGTCTCAAAAACATAGCTTATGTCCCCCTCATTGGAACGAGCTTGTTGAACTCGTTCCATCGAGGGTTCATAAGCTATGTTTTTGAGACAAAAATGAAAAAATTAATGAAAATTGTGTGGTGATTTTTGTAAATAGTGGCCGGATTTGGCTATTAAGTTGGGTAAAGGGTTACCAACACTTTCAACAGCCAGGGTCGTATTGTGTTGGACAGTTTTATGAGTGGAGGATGCCAGAGTACCCAGTGAGAACCACCAAGCAGCTTTCCAACTTCATTTTTTTTCATTTATTGGTCTTTAAAGTCACATATTTCTGCACAATGGCTAATCATGACCACAACAGTTTTATGGGTGGAGGAAGATTTTTATACATTTTCGCTATACTTTGAAAGTCTACCTCCTGTGGCTTTACAGTTGTTTCTAATCAAGTCTTGGCTACCTACAGAGGCAACCAAAACTTGCCTAGAAACAACTGACAAGGTACTTAGAAAACAAGTTATGAGTTTACACAAACAATGCATGTTGGGGCACCTGTTCGTTTGCATTAAAAAGTTATCAAAGTCAAAATTAGGCCTTTAAGGGTTAAACCTTTATCCAACTCCAACAGCAGACAAAACTTTCGAAAAAACGTATTTAATAACTAAAAATTTGCATTTTTGACTCAAGAACATAGCTTATGACCCCTCATTGGAATGAGCTCTGTAGGGGTCATAAGCTATGTTTTGGAGACAAAAGTGAAATATTAATAAAGTTTGAATGGAAACTTTCAATAATACTAGATGTTGGTAAAGGGTTAACGGTCCACTAGTTGAAATTTTGCTTAAAGAGGTGAAGTGTATTCTGACAGAATATGAGTTATTGTCTGGTGAGATCAGCATAAAACACATATTCTATTGATAATCAAATTTTCACATACTCTGACTTGACTTCCAGGTTAACTAACCAGTTAATCAATCTTTTTTTATTGTCTGAGGGCAAAATTTCCCTTCTAGATGTTCTTTGAGAAGGGTCTGGAAGGCCAAAGTTATCGAAAAAATTGTCTTTTTTGATTGGTTTTGAGACACTGTGTGATGAAATATGCAACTTGTCCCTTTACCTAACACATCTATCACATCCATCCTGCATACTTTGTAAAATAAGCAGTTAAAAAAAGAATATTTTTCTAATTGGGTAAAGGGATAGTCACTTACCAAATAATGATGATATTCTATATTTCCCAGTTCAGATTTCCTGCAAACGACATGGTTCAGTTAGATACCTATCTGCATCACATGTCTACTTACTTATTTATTTATTTATTGGTGTTTAAGGTCACATATTTCTGCACAATCGCTAATCATGACCATGACAGTTTTATGGGTGGAGGAAGCCAGAGTACCCGGAGGGAGCCACTGAGTAGCGGTGAGCAACTGTCAACTCCCCAACATACTAACTCCACACAAGCAGGGTTAGCACTGGTTGAAGACAAGTGCACCATCAACGTGCAGTATGCCTTGGTACACAACTCCACCATGCCCCCACGTGGACAATGGGGTGAAGTGTCTTGCCCAAGGACACAACACGGTTGCTGCAGGTGGAATTTGAACCAAGGACCGCTCGGCTTGCGGCTTGCACCTCTACCTAATAGGCCACCGAGCCAACCCCCCCCCCCCCCCCCCCCCCCCCCACACACACATGTCTACTTAAACTGCCAGTAGTGCTCTTTTAAAATTTGAAATCTCCCTTCATGAATCTCCCCTCACCTTGCCCTTTGGTGTTTTCGGTGCCCTTACAAATAATGTCCTGTTTAACTGGTTGAGCACCAGAAGCCACTATAATTGCTCCATTGAAAAGTGTTAGAAGCCACCTTAGTGGCTTTACACTGGATGCATTAGCTGTAGAAGAAAAAAAATATATGATGTTGTTTGGTTACAATTTATTGGTGAGTACCTGTTGGCACTCTCCAATAAATTATAACAAAACAATTATTTATGAACAAAGTCTTGCTAAACTAAGGCTACTCTTGCTGGTAGCTTGGTATCTGAAAGAAAATACTCATGTTTCAAATTACCATTGAAAAATGAAAGTGTCAATGACACTGTAGCTCAACTTGTTTAAGACATGTACATGTATAGTATGTGACACAGCAATGACAAACATCTAGGTAATGCCCTGATAACAAAGGTACATGTAAAGTATTGTAACGGTCTGTACATAAATGCTGACCGTAGCCTGTAACAAATATATAGGTAAAGTATTGTAAAAGTGGGGTGACAGTTAGATGCTAAACTAGAAAAGAAATCTTTGAGTCCCAGAGTGGGTCTGACTGAACCTCAAAATATTTGTTCTCATAACACAGTGATAACAAAGGCACCCAAAAACACTCGTTCCTGTCACAAAGTGATAACAAAGGTACCCCAAGACGTTTCGTGAAGATCAGTTCATAAATACAGACTCTAGCCCGAGCTGTATTGACATGTGCACTTACTGTGTATAAGTAGCACTGAATAAATCAAAGTTCATCTAATTTGCAAAATTTTTGCACGACAAAAAAACCCGTATTATATGTGATGTATTCCATGTTACTAAACATTCATACAAAAATTTATTCAAATCAGAACTTTCATACAGAAGTTCTGTACAAAAAACTGATTGTACTAACTAAAGTACAAAATGGCAGCTGGTGGCCATCTTGAATTTCAGACCGCACCCGAAACCACTCGTTCTCGTCCCACGATGATAACAAAGGTACCCAAGAAGTTTTGTAAAGATTGGTTCATAAATACAGCCTCTAGCCCGAGCCGTATTGGCATTTGCAGTTACAGTGCTGAAAGTAACATTAAATAGATCAAAGGGGAGCGAGGTGGCTCAGTAGGTAGAGATGCAGGCTGCAAGCCAAGAGGTCCTCGGTTTGAATCCCACCTGCGGCAACTGCGTTGTGTCCTTGGGCAAGACACTTCATCTCCATTGCCTGCGTGGGGGCACGATGACGCCGTGTACTAAGGCGTACTGCACGTCGATGGTGCGCATATCTTCAACCAATCTAACCCTGCCTGTGCTGCAGTGCGGAGTTACGATGTTGAGGAGCTGGCAGCTGCTCGTCATTGCTCGGTGGTTCCCTCTGGGTACTCCGGCTTCCTCCACCTGTAAAACTGTCACAGTCATGATTAGCCATTGTGCATAAATATCTGACCTTAAACACCAATAAATAAATAAATATAAATAGATCAAAGTTAGTCTAATTGGCATAATTTATGCACGAGAAAAAAAAAACATATTATATGTGATGTATCCCATGGTACTAAACATTCCTACAAAAAAATTATTCAAATCAGAGCTTTCATATGGAAGTTCTGCGCAAAAATCTGATTGCACCTAATTTTGTACAAAATGGCTGCCAGTGGCCATCTTGAATTTCGGACTGGACCCCAAAACACTCGTTCTCGTCTCACGGTGATACCAAAGGTACCCAAGAAGTTTCGTAAAGATCGGTTCATAAATACGGCCTCTGGCCCGAGCCGTGTGTACGGCGCGACGGACAAACGGATGACGGGCCATGGCAATACTTCAAATTTGGCTTTGCCAAAGTTGAGCTAATAATCTAGCATTTAACCAGTTAAATATCTCCCAGTGATCAGTGGCTGAACCAACAAAGAGAGGCACATTCCCATACCCATATGACATCGAGATACTCTCTAAAATATTCAAAGTGGGGAAGGGAGTAAGACTGAAGTAAACAGTATTGTTAGACATCCAATTTGCTGAATGCTATAAAGCAGCTCTAGCCTTCAAACGATTTATCCTCTGTTTTTAATGCTGTAATTCAATGTCACACCAAATATAGACTGCATCATTATTCATTATTTTGTGACCTAACTTTTCATCAAATTAAAAACAAACACGTTGAGCTCATTGTGAATACGATTTACATGATTAGTCATTCTGCATTTTCAAAAATTACATATCATGGCAGCATAATATAACTGTAAAACCTACACTTTTTCTTTATATTTATTATTATTATTATTTATCGGTCTTTAAGATCAAAATTCTGCACAAAGGCTAATTGTGACTGCAGCATGGAGATAAACTCAAATTTAGTCAATTGCAGATCCTCTGTCTGCCCATTTTAAAGGACTTCCACCTCAAGCACTGGGTCCTATTTTACCAGTAAAACAGTAAACAAGCACCGCTTCACTTCCAAGGGTTCCCACCAGAGACTTTTTCGTTAGATACTTTTAACACAAGAGGCCCCAAGGGTCCTTAATTGCTCAAGTGACAAAGTGGTTCAAAGAAGTATTTTGGGTCACATTCAGTTAGTCATGGTTCATCAACACTAAGGAGGAATGAAGTCATGAAATTAGTCATAACTTTAGTGCCCATGTCAGATGACTATTATCATAGGTATTCTGACTGCTTCCGGTTCTATCAGCTGTAGACAAGCACTGCCAAACCTGTTATATCACTGCAGTTTGAAAGGCAAATTTTATGGAAAAAAACTTAAGGAATGGATTTGAACAACCTTCAACCTCACCTGCCCCTCTCCCCTTCCCATAGAGAGCCCAAATATTAACCCACAGACTCAATTTGAACAAACTCGAATCTGACCCGCCTAGAGATGTTGTATACCAAATATCAAGATTCTAATTGATGGTTCTGGAGAAGAAATTTATTTTAGTCGACTTATAGTTTGATGAAGGGTGGGCGGGCGTAAACAATTGGTTTCCAGATGATAACTTGATAATGGTTCAACCCATGTTCATGAAACTTCATAGGTAGGTTGGTATCGGTGAGAGGAAGAACCCTATTAATTTTGGACTTGCTTGATCAAAGGTCAAGGTCACAGTGACCTTGAACATAGTAAATTGTAAACAATTGGTTTCCAGATGATAACTTGACTGCGGTTCAACCCACATTTATGAAACTTCATATGTTGGTTAGCCTTCATGAGAGGAAGAACCCTATTTATTTTGGACTCACTAGGTCAAAGGTCAAGGTCACACTGACCCTGAACATAGTAAATCAAAACAATTGGTTTCCAGATGATAACTTGATAATGTTTCGACCCACATTCATGAAACTTCATAGGTAGGTTGGCATCAGGGAGAGGAAGAACTCTATTTATTTTGGACTCGCTAGGTGAAAGGTCAAGGTCACAGTGACCTTCAACATAGTAAATCTTAAACAATTGGTTTCCAGATGATAACTTGATAATGTTTTGACCCACATTCATGAAACTTCATAGGTAGGTTGGCATCAGGGAGAGGAAGAACTCTATTTATTGTGTCACCGCCCCACGAAGTGGGGAGCGACATATAGGGATTACTTTTGTCGTCTTGCGTCGTCTGCGTCGTCATCCGCGTCACACTTTCTCTTATCCGCCACTCCTCTTTAACCTATGAATGGATTTTGATGTAACTTTCAGTGATTCTTTATCACATAATGGCATTGTGCACCTCCTATTTTATTTTTTCATCCGCTGTATAGGGATTACTTTTGTTGTCTTGCGTCGTCCGCGTCGTCGTCCGCGTCACACTTTCTCTTATCCGCCACTCCTCTAACCTATGAATGGATTTTGATGAAACTTTCAGTGATTTTTTTATCACATAATGGCATTGTGCACCTCCTATTTTATTTTTTGATCCGTTGTATTTTTTCCAGAGTTATGCCCCTTTTCCACTTAGAATTCTGTCTGAAACGCCAGGCGACACACGTCTTCCATGGAAGACTCACATCTAAGTATATTTTTGGACTTGCTAGGTGAAAGGTCAAGGTCACAGTGACCTTCAACACAGTAAATTGTAATTCCGGACGATAACTTGATAATGGTTTGACCCAAATTCATGGAACTTCATAGGTAGGTTGGCCTAGGTGGGTGGAAGACCCCTATTTATTTTGGACTCACTAGGTCAAAGGCCAAGGTCACAGGGACCTTGAGCATAATAAATCGTAAACAATTGGTTTCCAGATGATAATTTGACAATGGTTCCACCTACGTTCATAAAACTTCATAGGTAGGTTGGCTTTGGTGCAAGAAAGAGCACTATTTATTTCGGAATCACTAGGTCAAAGTTTCAAGGTCACAGTGAGCTTTCATACAGTAAATTGTAAACAATTGGTTTCTGGACTATAAGTTGACAATGATTAAACCCACTTTTGTGCTGTCACAACTCGCCATTGGATCGGTAATCCTATCGGTATTTTTTAAATTTTTGAAAACAATTTATGGGTGCTATCAGAGAAATGACACTTGTGGTGTCCCCTGTGGGCGTGGCAAGATTATTTGAATAAACTTGTAATGACATATGATAAGGAACATGTATATCAAATTTGGTTCAATTCGGCCCAGTGGTTTATGAGAAGTTGATAATGTAATGTTCATGCCGGCCGGCTGGATGACAGATGGACAGAAAGTGATCACTTAAGCACTCCCTGACTTTCAGTCAGATGAGCTAAAAATAGTAATTTTGGTTTACTTAAAGCTGTTTACTTTGTAAAATATTTCAGCATTCAGTTTGGATTCAAAAGTTGTTCTAAATAACAGAAAAGTAAATTTTATGAATCAGAGTTTGTATAGTTTCACATGTTCAAGGTCAAGGTCATACTTCAGTACTTACATTGAAGGTCACATTGTCTCATTCTTAACTCAGAAACTGTTCTGGCTACAATCATCAAACTTAACACAGTCATTAAGGTCAGTTCCGTTTAGTGGTTTTTGAGGGGGTGGGGTGGGGGATTTTTTGTTTGGAAATATTCCAGGAACAACATAATCCACTAAAATTCTCACCGGGTAAATGTTTATGTGTTTATTTGCCTTTATCTAACAAGCAACTTGGGGCGCGGTGGCATTGCGGTAACCAGTTCTTGTCAGATCACCGAAGTTAAGCAACGTCGAGCCCGTTAATCCTTGGATAGGTGACCGTCTGAGCGATCAATTCAGACTCCCGTTTTGTGTCCTTGGGCAAGGCACTTAACCCCGATTGTCCACATGGAGGCATGATGACAATCTAACCCTGCCTGTACTGCAGTGCAGAGTTACGATGTTGGGGAGCTGGCAGCTGCTGGTCGTTGCTCGGTGGTTCTCTCCGGGTACTCCGGCTTCCTCCATCTGTAAAACTGTCATGGTCATGATTAGCCATTGTGCATAAGTATGTGACTTTAAACACCAAAAATAAATAAATAAATAACAAGCAACTTAATTTGCACCCACAAATTCGGAAAAAATGTTTATATCAGCCCCCTGTTCCGATTCCGTATCAGACAGATTCAACTTCCAGTAAACTTGCAACATCATGAAAGCAATTTGCATTGTGATTCGCATTAAAATATAAAATGCAAAATTTTGAACAATTCCAACCCAATATAAACTGAACAAGACTACCATTGACCGCACAGCCACAGATGCCCTCGAACTATGACCTTGATCTGTGACCTTGACCTCCATTGAACAAAAAAGATTTTATGCATGCCACATCATTTCCCCATAAGCAACTTGTATGCCAAGTTTCAACAAAATCCAACGAAGCATTTCAGTTATGGAGTGGACACAAAAATCTGACGGATGCATGGACATAAAAACCTGGGGGCATAAAAACGGGGGAAACAGGCTTTATGTAACAGGATTGTTAGATAAATGTATTATCATTACCAAATGCATGTCCCGTAATTTGTATCAGATTCTCGCTCGTGTTTACAATCGGATTGCAATGAGCCTGTCAGGACTCGTTGCGATCCGATTGTAAACACAACCTCGAATCTGATAGAAATTACAGGACATGCATATGGTCATGATAATGTATATTTATGAACACTTTCACAAGGGCATATTGTATTGGACAATTGTACAGGTGGAGGATGAGCTAGAGAACCTGGAGAGAACCACTGAGCAACTTACTAACTCTGCACAAATAGAGCTAGCAGCAGTGCAAGAAGGCAAGTGCAGCATCGACATGCAGTACTACTTAGTGCACAGCACCACCATGCCTCACATAGGGAATTGGAATTAAATGTCTTGCCTAAGGAGACAACGCAGTTTCCACTGATCAGGATTGAACTGACAACCTTTCAGTTTAAATTCCAGTGCGCTAACCACCGAGCTACCCCACTCCCGAGGGTGACATGTAATTCTCCCATCCATTTTGTATGATGGAGGCTGCCATCGTGGCTTCTATGGTGGCATGTTGTTGCTTCGAGTCTGAAAGGCTTCCAATGGTATGGGCTATATTCTGAGGGTACAGTACAGTCGCCATGGGCTGGTCATATTCCATGCATGGGCAGTGATGTCCACGTATGCGTTTACTAGGTAATAAAAATCATCATCAGCAAAATTTTAATTAATGAAGCACCGGGTACAACCTGGTGCTTCATTAATTAAAATTTTGGATGATTATTCCTATAATTTGTGTTTGGAATCTAATATTTTTGTGTCCGTGGAAATATTTCCCACCACGGTGGCCATACTGTATCTTCGATTTAATGAGTACCGGGTATATTTAATGCAAGTGGACCCATCTTGGATGGTATGCGTTTACAATGGGACCCAAATGGCTTATGACGATAAGAAAAGGGTGTTTGGAGGATATGCTTGCTTGTGTAGGAGTGTTTCAAATTATTAACAGGAGCCTGACAATGCATTAAGGTACCAAACTGAACCTATCCAGACCGCTATCAGAATCCCCGTTTCTAAGTATCCCGACCCACTCCAGGTGCATTCTCTTTATTTTTATTCCTTCTCCTTGCTTTCTCAGACCCTCTTCTGACCTCTGCCCTGGACGAAGTCAAAGGTGATTCATTGAAAATGCTGCATTCTCCTTAACTAGTGAAATGCTAGAAGCAACTATCATGACTCCACTGAAAAGTGCTAGAAGCCATTTTAGTGGCTTTACACTTGATGCATTAGCTTGTTTGCTCAGCAGCAGAGAAAAAAGAAACTATGTAAAATTGTAACAAAAGAATTATTTATGAACAAAATCTAGCTTTTGCAGGTAGCTTGGTATCTTTGAAAAAAATACTCATGTTTCAAAACACCTTTGAAAAATAATTTAGTACTCAACCAGTTAACTTGTATCTTCCTATACAGTCCCTTGCCCAAGTAAGAGTAAGACACCTATGAAATGTGTCTGTGTTCTAGTGCAATGTGTTCACATCACATGGACAGGTGCTGTGTGTATCGAGATGTGCTTGTATGCAATTGTACAGTATGCACACACCACATGCAGTACACACTGGATATGCCAGAATGTGCTTTTGTGCTGGTTCACCATGTGCCTAAAAACATAGCATATTGGCACATATGTGTATTTGTGAATCAAGGGTGATTACTCTGTGGACTGATTGCGGGGGCCTTTGTGGACTAATATGGACCAATGTGGCTCTCTGGATTAAATGTGGACTTTGGTTCTTGGCTCCTAGCCATTGAATCTTTTTTTTACCCCTAGATCATATGATGGCATTTGTGACTCCTATGCCACTCCTAGACCATCCCTTTAGATTCGTAGCTCCCAGGCCACTGCGACTAACTTGTCCATGGTCACCAGTGCCATTATCTGTTTTGTTATCAAGGGCAGTAAATCCCACTGGGTGAGCTTTAACTAGGGCCCAGCAATCGAATTGAATCTTGAATCAAATTGAGTCTATTATTTGAAATAGAATCTGACCTCGAATCGAATACAGGCGCCTTGAAGTCCCGACTGATAAAATATTCCAACTATACCATCAGGGCATGCCTTCATTGAAGGCATGCCTTGATGATGTAGTTGGAATATTACCCAGTAAGGATTTTTGTTCAAAAGCAAAAATGGGTGTGAGAATTCTGTACTGGCCACTGCATGGGGCTAGCTGCTAGCAACTGTGAGCTCATCGTCAATATTGCTTGGGAACTTTAAATTTGCTTTCAGCAGTGGTAATGACTAGTGAAACTGGAATTAGCATGGATGGTGAGATGGGTACAGATGCTTTTTATGTTAATATAGCAGAAATTACACTCGGTCTTCAGTTTATTGTCAACATTATTTATGTGCAATTTCTATCTCAGCTACACATTTTGTGAGACAACTAAGATGACTGATACCAAGCAAAATTCCGGTGAAAAGATTCGAAGGTAAACGAATCGGGCAGCCGATTTGAATACCAACTTAAGATTCGAAATCAAATCAAAATCTTGAAGCTTCACAGGGCGCTAGCTTTAACCATCCTATTTGTTCCAGAGCCTGGCCTTTATGACTTGATATGTGCTATAAGGTAAATTTTCACTCTATACAATTTGGTTCTAATGCGATAATTAGACTGAAGATATCCCAACAGCATGAAAATCACATATTATTTTAGCAGTACTTATCCTACCAAGATCGATTCCAAGCAGATACTTTTATTCAGACTTATCATCCATACATCCATACAATGTAAAAATCACACTCTTCTAGTTGAAAATGGACCCTTAACCCTTTATCCAATGCAGACAATATCTCAAAATTTATTATTTTAAATAACATTTTTTCAAATTTTTCAAAAAATTTCAACAAAACCACATCATATGACCCCTCGTTGGAACGAGCTCAACGAGCTCGTTTTAACAAGGGGTCACATGATATAGTTTTGTTGAAATTTTTTGAATGAAAAATAATATTTTTTCAACCGCTGAATTTGCATATTGCGGGTGGATGTGGCCAATTCGTGGAGTAAAGGGATAACTTTGAGAAAAATCAATGAACATTCACATTGCTTTTATTGCTGTTTTTTTTCTCTCAATATAATTTAAGTCTCGCAAAAAAAAACTACTGCAAAAATGAATGAGAAAACCGTATACATTTGTATGTCTAGGCAACAAAAACAATAGAAAACAGTGTACATTTGTATGTCTAGCCCTTTACCCAAAGTAACAACCAAAACCAGCCAGCGCTCTTCACAAAAAATGTCATTCAATTTTCATTTTTTGCCAAAAAATATAGCTTATGACCCCTCATTGGAACGAGCTTGTTCCAATGAGGAGTCAAAAGCAATGTTTTTGACACAAAGAATGCAAAAAATTAGTTATTCAGTAATTTTGTTTGCAAGTGTCATCTGCTCTTCAGATTAGGTAAAGGGCTAGTCAACAACAAGAGGGGGGTGTCCATCCCCATTAGCTCACCAATGCATGGCATGCAACAAACCTAGGATTATTACAAATCTGCAAAAAATGTCCGGTCAATTGTTAATGTTGACTTATATTCCTGCATTTAACGCATACCAGTACATGAAATATAAAAGCCACAGCATACCGGTGGTAGCCTCCACTCATGTGCATGTATAGCGTAACAGGTCAAAAGACCACACTTACAAAAAAGTCAAACATTGCATTAAAAAAGTCCAAAATCTCAGAAAAATGTCTGGCTAAGGGTTAAAGTAATCTTATATTGATGCATTTAACACATACACTGAGTCAAAAAAGAAAGTATAATAAACTTTGAGGAGCCATTTTTTTAGTATTATCAAGTTTAATTCCAAACAAATGATTGTAAATTCATATTTTGCGTCTATCTGTATAAATTTGTATAATTTCATGTTCTTAATGTTGCCAGCATCACGTCAGGACATCACGGTTCAGATATGGAGTGAAATGAAAAGTTCACACATGCAGGCAATAGCGTGTACGTCCACCGTTTGCCTCTTGGATGGCAAAACATCGACGGTGCATGGACCAGATAAGTCTCTAGATGTCACCCTGTGGTATTGCGTTCCACTCCTGCCTTAGAACATTACGTAAATTGCCAAACGTCTGAAGATCATGAAGTCATACCCGACGGTCCAATTGATTCCAAAGACGCTCGATTGGCGACAAATCTGGCGAAAGTGGAGGCCAGGGAAGAAATTTGATGCTCTGCTCCTCAAGAAAGTCATGACAGATATGCGCCACAAGACATCTGGCATTGTCTTGCTGGAATAACTGAAATCCGACGTTAATGTTGAACAACGGGACAACAACAGCATTAAGAATTTCGTCCCTTCAGATTACCATCAATGAAGATCAACTGCGTTCGATAGTGCAAGGAAATTCTTGCCCAAACCATTACACTACCCCAGCCAAAACGGTCGCATTCACGCCTGCAAGCATCAGAAAACTGTTCTCCTCGTCGACTATGCACTCTTGCCCTATCATCAGCGCACTGTAGACAAAATCGTGAGTCATCACTAAAAAGTCCAGTGAACACGCTGATGTACCCATTCCTTTCTGACGGTACAATGACGTTGGGTAAGGATTGGTCTGTGGTATGGACGCCTTCTTCGGATGCCGTGTTCAGCGAGTCTGTTGCAGACAGTTTGTGCACTGATTCTATTCTTAGTTCTACCAGGAGTAATTGCTGCTGTCCTCGTCGCCGGAAGGAAGCGATCCCGCAAATGAGATGACCTGATGTGTCGGTCTTGTGCAGGGGTCGTAACTCTTGGTCGACCTGAACGTGGTCATTTGGCAGTACATCCAGTGTTCTAGTCCTTCCAATGAGACGGTAAATAGTGGCCACAGTGATTCCGAACTCACCAGCGAGCTCAAAGAAAATCTTCGGTCACCCATTCAATTTGACATTCTCGGGTAGCACATGCTATTTTAAAATCCGTAGCAAAATTGTATACGGTTGGGTAGACAACAACAACATGTCATTAAACTCTTTGCACGACTTCTTGTCCATAAACATGCAACATTAGAACTATTATATTTCAGCCTTTATGCTATTTTTTCACATTTGTTTCTATTATACCTTCTTTTTTGACTCAGTATATATTAAATATAAAAGCCACAGCATACCAGTGGTAGCCTTCACTCATGTACATGCATAGCAAAACAGGTCAGAAAGTTTTCTACTCTGACAAAAAAGTTTAACATTGCAAAAACACTCTAAAAGTCGAAAAAATATTACTGGGTAAGGGTCTGTGGGTAAATGTAAGCCATAGAAACAGTATGGAGTGCACAGTAACAGGTGGGAAAGTCAAAGTGGACTCTTACAATAACTTTAACACAAGTGTTGACGCCAATGCCAAGGTGCCTCGGGTCATGACATAAGCTCACACAACTTCATAGGTGAGCTAAAAACAACAAGGGCTTTCTTGCAATTGTACAGAAAGCATTATCCTGCACATAATAGGGTCATGATGGACGTGCATGTCAAATACTGATAGAATCCGATAACCTAAACCTGAATGAAAGTGTCAATGACACTGTAGCTCAACTTGTCAAGACAAAGACATGCACATGTATAGTATGTGACACAGCAATGACAAACATCTAGGTAATGACCTGATAACAAAGGTACATATAAAGTATTGTAATGGTCTGTACATAAATACTGACCATTGCCTGTAACAAATGTATAGGTAAAGTATTGTAAAGGTGGGTGACAGTCAGATGCTTAACTAGAAAAGAAATCTTTGAGTCCCAGAGTGGGTCTGACTGAACCTCAAAATATTTGTTCTCATAACACAGTAATAACAAAGGCACCCCAAAACACACTCGTTCCTGTCCCAAGGTGAAAACAAAGGTACCCAAGAAGTTTTGTGAAGATCAATTCATAAATACGAGCTGTATAGAACTTGTGACAAAAAACTGATTGGACCTAATTTTGGTACAAAATGGCCACTGGCAGCCATCTTGAATTTTGGACCGTACCCAGAAACACTCATTCTAGTCCCAAGGAGATAACAAAGGTACCCAAGAAGTTTTGTGAATATCGGTTCATAAATACAGCCTCTACCCTGAGCCGTATTGACATGTGTGCTTACATTGTGCAAGTAGCACTGAATAAGTCAAAGTTCATCTAATTTGCATAATTTCTGCACGAAAAAAAATCCCTTAGAATATGTGATGTATTCCATGTTACTAAACATTCATACAAAAATTTATTCAAATCAGAACTTTCATACAGAAGTTCTGTACAAAAGACTGATTGCACTAATTTTGGTACAAAATGGCTGCTGGTGGCCATCTTGAATTTCGGACCACACCCAAACACACTCGCTCTCATCCCACGGTGATAACAAAGGTACCCAACAAGGTTCGTAAAGATTGGTTCATAAATATGGCCTCTAGTCTGTGCTGTATAGAAGTTGTGTACAAAAAACTGATTAGACCTAATTTCGGTACAAAATGGCCACTGGCAGCCATCTTGAATTTTAGACCGCACCCAGAAACACTCGTTCTCGTCCCAAGGTGATAACAAAGGTACCCAAGACATTTCGGGAAGATCAGTTCATAAATACAGACTCAAGTCTGAGCCGTATTGACATGTGTACTTAATGTGTGTAAGTCGCACTGAAATATCAAAGTTCATCTAATTTGCATAATTTCTGCACGAGAAAAAAACCCGTATTATATGTGATGTATCCCATGGTACTAAACATTCACACAAAAAATTATTCAAATCAGCGCTTTTCTATGGAAGTTCTGTGCAAAAATCTGATTGCACCTAATTTTGTACAAAATGGCTGCCATCGGCCATCTTGAATTTCGGACCGGACCCCAAAACACTCGTTCTCGTCCCACGGTGATACCAAAGGTACCCAAGAAGTTTCGTAAAGATCGCTTCATAAATACGGCCTCTAGCCCGAGCCGTATTGGCATTTGCACTTACAGTGCTGAAATTAACACCAAAAAACATCAAAATTAGTCTAACTTGCACAATTTACGCACGAGAAAAAAACCTGTATTATATGTGATGTACCCCATGGTACTAAACATTCATACAAAAAATTATTCAAATCAGAGCTTTCATATGGAAGTTCTGTACAAAAAACAGATTTCTGCATCATCGGTACAAAATGGCGGCTGGCAGCCATCTTGAATTTCCGACCACACCCAAAAACACTCGTTCTCGTCCCACGGTCATAACAAAGGTACCCAAGAAGTTTCGTAAAGATCGGTTCATAAATACGACCTCTAGCCCGAGCCATAGCCAATTGTTGACGTACGGACAGACGGACGACGGGCCATGACAATAGCTCAAATTTGACTTCGTCAAAGTTGAGCTAAAAATGGGCATGATGGACAGGTGGATGGGCAGACTGATTACCCTAGTCCCGGAACTGAAGCTCGGAGGACAAAAAACTGCAACAGAATATAAATTTGAACTAGAGAATTGTAATTTGTTGGACAAATTGCGGGCTTTCCCAACTTTCCAATGTGAAAATGCAAACTACATATAGCAAAGCAAAGTGTTTGAAATTAACCATTTCCAAAATGATAGACAAAAAGCATCCAAAGCTGGCTAATTTTCGCATTCTCTCACGGTTCTCTTATTCACGCCCTCATTTTGCTTGGGGGTTAAATCTTGAGAATAAAAGGTAAACAGTAACTTTCTTCTACAATCATTGTTGCATCTATCCATACCAAAATAATTGCTACAACAACCTTGCAATTAGAGGAAATGAGTACAGATGTTTGCAAAATTCACTGAAAATCAATTTTTTTTCTGACAGTACTATTCTTTACATGGCCAAAGCTTATGTTGTGTTTAGCCCCAAAGCATAACTTACAGCAGAGGATTTGTTCATTAGGCATCTCTACTTATAGCAAAACAAAGTGTTTAGAATTAACCCTTTCCAAAATGAAAGGAAGATGCAACCACAGTTAGGTAATTTTGGCATTTTCGGATGGTACTCTTACCCTCATTTGCTTGAGGGTTAAAGATGAGATTAAACCATAAACAGTAACGTTCTTCTGCAAGCATTGTTGCATCTATGCATACAAAAATAATTGTTACAACAACCTCGCAATTATGAGAAATTTGCCCTTGAAGTTAGTAAATCTTGAAGATAAAATGATATATTCATATCATTTGTGGCCAATAGGGGTAAATTTTGAAATATTTGTGTGGTGATTTTAGTGTATAATATTATGATCTTAATGTGTGGACATCAATCACAGACTGAGTGTCTGAAAAGAGACATGGACGAATCTTGAATTTTGCTATTTGAATGAACATGTTCAAGTTGAGGGTACTCCAATTCAAGGCCTGACAACTGGGTGAGGGTTAAAACTTGGAATAAAATATATAACAGCAAAATTGTTGTTGGATAACAGTTAGATAATTGCCAAAAATGAAAATTGGACAGAAACCGTCCATGGGTTAATGGCGAAAAGGCAGTAATTTGGCTAATTTGACATTAAAATTGAACAGACAGCAGTGTCGCTCATATGCCCACTGCGTTCAGACCAGTGAAGGCAGATACAAGAAATCTTCAGAAGTTGTTCTACTATGTCTGCTCGACAGGACAGTATCTTTGTTGAGTGGCGTGACCGCGTGGGAACAATGTGGATCACGTGGAAACCGCGGGGATGATTCGTCCCTACTCTATTCCCAATGCAATGCCGTTTCCATTCACTATTTACCTATCACCGGTCTAGATTGGCATTATTTCTGTCTATTTGATGAACTGTTCAGCTTTAAATATTCGCACATTCATATGGGACAGAAAGTTTGGAGTTAAACTGCTTATTTTAGACCGTCCCGGCAGAAACTGACAATGCGATCCGGTGGAGAAAAAGCCGTCATCTGGCTAATTTGACATTCAAATTGAATAAATACAATGTCGGATATACGCCAATTATGTCCCGACCATGCAAGACAGCAACTTGAAATTCTCAGAATGTTTTCTACTGTCCCTGCCCGACAGTTTAGTATCTTTGTCAAGTGCCGAGACCGCGTGGAAATACTGTGGATCAGGTGGAAACTGAGGGCACGATTCGTCCCTACTTTATCCTCAACTCATCGACTTTTTCCATTCATTATTTACCTGTCACCGGCTGAGTTAGGTATTATATTTGTCTATTTGATGAACTTTTCAACCTTAACTATTTGCGGGTTCGTGTAGCACCACTGAAAGGCCACTGCATGGTTACCAATATATTCAGGGATTGATTTTACAAAAATAACAAAAACTGGGCGAAGGTTAAAACTTTGAATAAAATATATAACAACAAAATTGTTCTTGGATGAAGGCCCAATCCTCTCGTGGAAAAGGTTTTGAGACAACATGGGTCCAGTGCTGAGAAAGTGCATGTCAACGTTGGCGAAAATAACAATTATTCCGACAGTACCCTTATGGGAAGTCTCAAATCTGCCAAAGGTTAAACTTTTAATATTAACATATAGAACAAAATTTGTCATACTTTGACTGCTGCAAGCAGCTATAGAAAACATTCAGAGCTCAAAAAATTAAAAATGGAGTAAATCGCCACCTAAACTTACCAAATTCTGAAAAATTGGAGTTTTTTTTGGACGGTACCTACTTTTATGCAATCAGAATGGGATAGGGTTAAACTTTACAACCAAACTTACAACAGCAAATATGCTCGGTAGTCAGTTGTGAATATGTACATGAAAAGTTTTTTAAATTAATCCTTTCCAAAATAATAGAAAAAGCAACCAAAGATGGCTAATTTGGGCATTTTCAAACGGTACTCTTATTCTCGCCCTCATTGTGCTTGAGGGTTAAATCTGAGATTAAGAAGTAAACAGTATCTTTCTTCCACAATCATTGTTGCATCTAGCCATACCAAAATAACTGTTACAACTACCTTGTAATTAGAGAAATTTGCCCTTGAAGTTGGCAAAAATAACAATTATTCCAACAGTACCCTTATGGGAAGTCTCAAATCTGCCAAGGTTTAAACTTTTAATAATAACATATAGAACAAAATTTGTCATACTTTGACTTCTGCAAGCAGCTACAGAAAACATTCAGAGCTCAAGCAATTAAAAATGGAGTAAATCGACACCTAAACTTACGAAATTATGAAAAATTTGGAGTTTTTTGGGACGGTACCTACTTTTATGCAACCAGAATGGGATAGGGTTAAACTTTACAACCAAACTTGCAACAGCAAATATGCTTGGTAGTCAATTGTGAATACGTACATGAAAAGTGTTTGAAATTAACCCTTTCCAAAATGATAGAAAAAGCAACCAAAGCTGGCTAATTTTGGCATTTTCAAACAGTACTCTTATCCTCGCCTTCATTGTGCTTGAGGGTTAAATCTGAGATTAAAAAGTAAACAGTAACTTTCTTCCGCAATCATTGTTGCATCTATCCAAACCAAAATAATTGTTACAACAACCTTGTTATTTGAGAAATTTGCCCTTGAAATTGGTCAATTTTAAAGAAAAAATCTATATTCATGTCATTTTTGGCCAGTGGGGGTTAAAGTTGAAAGATTTGAGTGGTGATTGTGGTATATCATATTATGCTGTAAATGTGTGGAAAATTTGAGCTAAATAACTGTAAACAATTTTGAGACATTTGAAAAATGGTGAAATTTTTAAGGTTTTGGCAGAATATTTTGAAAATATGCATTTTCACAGATATGACGATACCGCATTTCACTAGATTTTATGACATTACATGAGTGTGCCAAATTTGGTCAAAATCATACAGCTTGTTTTCGAGCAGTTCAACAGACAAAATTGAGGGAGGAGAGAAGAAAAATTTTGAAAAAGAAGAATAACAAGAGTCTTTCCCAAACTGGGTTTGGGAAAGCCTAATTAACTATATTGAGTCAAACATATAAAATATTCTTTAGATGTATCTAAACTTGAGAAATACGTGTAACTAACATACAGGTGGACATGCCAACAAATGGATGGACAGATGGATGGAAAACCCCAGACAGACACAGCCAATTACTAAAGAATATTCATCATACCAACTTTAGTTGAAAAAGTGCCATATGTCAGACAAAAATCCTCAAGACTTATTTGAACTTAACCCTTTACCTAACGAATCGCCCACATCCGCCCGCGTAATTTGCAATTTCAGCAATTAAAAGAAATTTTTCAAAATCAAACAATTTCAACAAAAACATATCATGTGACCCCTCATAGGAACGAGCTCATCGAGCTCGTTCCAATGAGGGGTCACATGATATAGTTTTGTTTAATTTTTTTTTTAATTTTTAAAAAATAGTAATTAAAATAATAAATTTTGATACCAACTGCATTGGGTAAAGGGTTAACCTGAAGCATCTCAAGAATATTCATTATATCAAGTTTAGTCTCATCAGATGATTCTGCCTGTGCTGCGGTGCAGAGTTCAGAGTTACGATGTTGGAGAGCTGACAGCTGCTCGTCGTTGCTCGGTGGTTCTCTCCGGGTACTCCGGCTTCCTCCACCCGTAAAACTGTCACAGTCACGATTAGCCATTGTGCATAAGTATGTGACCTTCAACACCAATAAATAAATAAATAAATAAATAAATCAGATGATTCAAACTGGAGTTATAATCTGGACATGAAAATCACATTTTCTGAAACAAACAAGTGCCATAACTCTGACAATGAAAGTGTCAAATGATATTTTGTCTTACCTTGACTTTGTACTGCATTTATAAGTTTTAAGTAAACTGTGTCATAATTATTGAATTTTTGTTGTTAATCAACTTGAAAAGAAAAAAATATGTGCCATGGCAGCCATTTCAAGCAGCCAGCCACAATGGAAATACTATGGAAGCTGGCTGAGTTTCAAGCAAATTGATGCATAAATATGACTGCACAGTTTTCTGAAGAAATTAAAGATGGCCATCAACCGTTATCGAAATAGGACGTTCTCATCAACTCATCATACTTAGTCACCATACCAAATTTAAAAAAAAATTATGAACAAATGCGACCTGTAGCAAGTACAGAAGAAATTCAAGACGCCTGCCTTTGTGACTTTTGAGGGTGGCCAACAATGACCACAATAAGATGTTCTGGTCTAGATACGAATCTTAAGATCCATATAAAATTTTGCGATGATCGGGATAACTGTGGGCTGTAATCCATGCTGATCGAATTGTGGACAGTGTTCTAAGAAATCCAAGATAGGCTTGTGGCAGTCATTCTGAATGGCCACCCCTTATAAAAATAGGATGATCGCATCTACTCATCATGTTGAAGCCTGAAAATAAGCAATCTGTCATTTGCAGAATGAGGTCGCCAGATGGTGAATTTGCTGATGCTATCCCATACAGTGTGCCAGTTTATCCTCTGGGTACCTCTTGCTGTTTAGACTTGAAACTTTGATTCAGATTGAGGTTCACAGAGGGTAAATTTAGTGATTCTACCCTGCTCTGCAGAGCAGCATCACCAAATTCACCCTCTGAGGACCTCATTCGGCAGATGACAGTCTGCTTATTTTCAGGCCTGATCATGTTAAGTCACCTTGTAAAATTTCAAGAAAAGTAATGCAAAAATGTGACCTGTAGTCTGTATGGAGGAAACGCAAGATGGCTGCAGTGGTAGCCATTGCGAGCAGATGGTCATGACCACAATACGACATTCTCATCTTGGCATGAACCTGAACACAAAATTCAGTACCCATCAGAAAAGAACCTTTAGACAGGAGCCGGTGCTGAACAAATTTTGGATAGACGAACTGACATCTGCATGCACCATGACAATAGCTTATTAGAGATGGGCAATATACTGAAAAAACCGAATCGAATCAATTGTTGAATATCGAAATCGTCTGAATTTTCAAATTGTCCCACATTCACTATTTACAAGTCCCTGTTGAGGCTTGATAACAGTTGAAAGGTTCAGTTTCGTGAAACTGACCGATTTTCTTTTCAGTTTTGTTGCCCCTCAATAGACTGGGCAACTGTCCTGAATTCCCACCTGACTAGAAATCACAGCCCAGGTGTTTTGTCTATCGTCAGCGGGACCTCCTAAAGATGGCATGGTAAGGACACATGCTCTGAGGTCTCAAAAACCTGAAATAGGTCTTTAAACATTAAGGTGCATTTAGAACAAGTCACAAAATTAGTGTAGATATGATTTGTGGTCATAAAAGAATGTCAATTTGGGCTCATTGGCAGTATCATTTATAGCAATGTGGTAGAATGATACTACAACTTATTCGGTTTTTCCTGATGTGAATTTCCCTCTGGTACTTCAGCAAATACCAGTCAAGTCAGATGCTGAATGCCGAGGTATACCCTCCTAAAAATACCGTGGTATACCCTCCTAAAAATACTGAAACTGATACCAAACTCAAAATTCCAATACTGCCCATCTCTATAGCTTATCTTGACTTTGTTAGTTTGTTAGTTAAGTAAAATAAACAGCTGCGCCATGAGCGCATGATACGCCCTTTATTAATAACAAGAGGGAAGCACACAATATGAGTATACATGTATTGCCTATATTTTGACGAATAAAATCCCATTACTCTGGAATTACTAATCGATCGGCAACACCAACCGAAAGGGAGCTTCCTTCCATCAACATAAACCATCTACCAAAAAATCATGAAAATCTCTCGAAGCATTCTCGAGTTATCGTACGACGTGTAAAAAATCAACAATTTTCTAAGTAATAAAGTCACATAACTCTGGAATGACTAATCGAACGGCGACACTAAACGAAAGGGAGCTTCCCTCAATCGATATACACCACTACCCAAAAATCACGAAAATCTCTCAGAGCGTTCTTGAGTTATTGCACGACGTGTGACCGGACGGACAGACGGACAGTGGTATACCATAATACGACCCGTTTTTTTCAAAAAAGGCGTATAAAAACACCAAACTATATTCAGACTTTTCCAATATTTTGTTACCTTTGAGCTAAGTATTCAAAATGGTTGGAATCGAATGATCCAAACTAAAGTTATCATCCTGAAAAGAAAGACCTTTTTTTGTTCCATGCCAAAAATAAGTCCCATAAGGCACCACTAAGTAGATCTTTTGTTTCTCGGGCCATTTTTTTGTATAATTGCATATGGGCGGGCGGTTTTTTATTTTTTTTAATTTTAGTTTTGTAATTATTTCTTTGCCATCAAAAGTTCATGTTCTTGGTTTGTTTTATGTTTAGGCCTCATAATCTACAGAATAGCATGGGTGATGGTGTATTTCATCTCTTGAGTGCAAGAAGACTTTGCAATGCTAACGCATTGCAAAGCCTTCTTGCACTCAAGAAACAAATTTATCAATTTTATTAACTTGGGTAAAATATCAGACATAAACCATTTAATTTTTATATTTTGAAGTTTGCATTGGCTGTAAAAAGAGAGCATATGGCAGCCAAAAGGACCAGGCAGAAGGGCCTAAGAAACCATTTTTTAACTTTTTTAGGCCTAACTTCCACATTAATGATTGAGCAGCAACTATTTTCCCCATGAATCTCTACACACATGAGTAACCTTCACACAAAATATAAAACAAATTCAAGTTATTACCCCAGTATGCATAAATCTTCAAGATATATTTTCCAACATCACTTTTTAGTCAAAAATGGTGTGTACTTAACAAAACTTGATGAAACGGGCATAAACTTTATACTGCATCAAGTGTGGACATGAAAAAGCTGCATGTAAAATATTGTTAGAATTCGTCGACGCAAACCTGAGAAATAGGCAGGACAGATGGATGCTGATGATTACTATAGAAACCCAAACTGAAGGTCAGGGGAAGCAAGACCATCACGGGGCATGGCTAAATATGCCCATTAGCCATTTTGAATTTTACCAACTTTGGTTGAGATCAAATGATCCAAAGTGGAGTTATCAGTCGGAAACCAAAAATATATAGATAGACAGTAAAATTCTAAGTCATAAAAGGGCTGTATCTCTTGTAAAAATACTTGGATAGAACCCATATTCAAACTTAGTCTGTATTACTAGCTGGATAATACACATACCAAGTTTGGTTGAGCTCAAATAGTCCAAACTGAAGTTATCATTCGGGAACCAGAAATATTAACAGATGGTTGAATTTTTAGTAAAAAAAAGGCCCATAACTCATGTAAAAATAATTGGACGGAACCCATATTTGAACTTGGCCTATATTACTAGCTGGATAATACACATACCAAGTTTGGTTGAACTCAAATAATCCAAACTCAAGTTATCGATCGGAAACCAAAAATGTTAACAGACGGTTGAATTCTAAGTCGAGAAAGGGCCATAACTCATATAACAATAATTGGACAGAACCCATATTCGAACTTGACCTGTATTCCTAGCTAGAGAATACACATACCAACTTTGGTTGGTATAAAAAATATTCCAAACGGGAGTTATCAGTCAGAAACCAACTGTTTATGGACAGACAGATGGACACATGGACAGACAGACCATTTTACAAACAGGCGTATAAAAAGTTCTACTTTTAACATTTTAGTGCTCCATAATCAGACCTATAATCCCTGAAATTATTTTCAGAATATTATCAACAAAATTAGGGTTTTAGCTAGGAAGGCAGACAATCCCCTGAACAGCTCTCATCCCCCTTGGTAACTCTTCTTCAACCATGATATAATTATTGGTTAAAATCCGAATTACATTATGTGAAAAATTTGCTGCTTTAAATTTTGGTATTTCAACATCAGGCACAGTGGTTTAATTTAGAATGTTCATTTGAAACCTCTAGATTATTTAACCCTTTATCCAATGTAATGGTCAAATCTGTGCAGTGCACAACATAACAAGTGCACTGCCAGGCAGAGGATCAATATACGGCCGCCTATGAAGAAATTGCACTGTTGAAGAAATTTTTAGTTGAACAAAAGGTAAATAATTCCTTGAAAAATAAAATTGTACATTTCTGGCATATGACCCATTAAAGTTGAATATATTGTTTTCAAGTTATTGCATGGAGAATCAAAAGTCACTAAAATTCCCAGATGGTTGCCATGGCAGCCATATTGGACATGCCAGAATGCTGGTTATCGAACGGAACCATCCTCTAGTCATGACTAATCAACCATAAAAAACAGTATCTGTTGGATGTATTGCTTTCAAATTATCGCGTGGACAAATAAAAGTTAACGGACAGATGGACGGATGGACATTGATGCTGGTTATTGAAAGGAACCATCCTCTAGTCATGACTAATCAACCATAAAAAACAGTATCTGTTGGATGTATTGTTTTTAAGTTATCGCATGGACAAACAAAACTTAACGGACGGACAGACAGATGAGCGGCCATATAAAAAGTCTCCCAACTTTCGGTCTCCATTCTATTTTTGTAACTAGCACATACAGACGGATGGATGGACGGATGGACAGTGATGCTGGTTATCGAAAGGAAACATCCTCTAGTCATGACTAATAAACCATAAAAAAACAGTATCTGTTGGATTATCACATGGACAATCAAAAGTCCTTGAAAATCCAAGATGGCTGCCGTGGCAGCCATATTGGATATGTCAGAATGCTGGTTATCAAAAGGAACCATCCTCTAGTCATGATTAATCAACCATAAAAAAGCAGTATCTGTTGGATGTACTGTTTTCAAGTTATTGTGTGGACAAACAAAAGTTAACGGACGGACAGACAGATGAGCGGCCATATAAAAAGTCTCCCAACTTTCGGTCTCCATTCTATTTTTGTAACTAGCACATACCTTATGACCCCTAACTGGAATGAGGTCATCCCAATGACAAGTCATGAGCTATTAATGATTAATACAGTGGAACCCTGTTAATTGAAAAGCTACTTTGCCAAAGAAAATCATTCATTTAACAGGAGTATTCAATTAACAGGGATTGTGTTACATTCCTGTATTCTAGAGATAAACTTTGCATTTATTCTATATATATAATAGATTAAAGGCCTGTATTGGATGAGTTGAGGCCAATTAGGTCTATAAACAAAGGAAAACTGTGGTGTATCAGGGTAATTTCTCGACAGGTTATAATTTTTTTTTATTCAATTAACAGGAGTTTACTCTATAACCTGTATTCAATTAACAGGTCAAATTAGTAATGGAGGTATGGTAAATGGTTTTGTGTTAGGAAATTATATTCAATTAATCAGTTAAGAGATATCCAATTAAATGGGCTCCACTGAATTTCCTTCATAATAAGTCCAGCCAATTGTTTATACCCATGTTGCCCATTTTAGAGGACTTCCACCTCCGGCACTGGCCCCCTGGTCCTATTTTATCAGTAAAACAGAGCTTGTACAGTGGAGCCTACTTAATTAAATATCTGTTAACTGAATAACCCTGTTAATTGAATATAATTTCTCAACACAAAACCATTTACCATATTGACAGTACAAATTTGAGCTGTTAATTGAATATAGGTTATAGAGTAAACTGAATAAATGAAAGTGTCAATGACACTGTAGTTTAACTTGACTGTGCGTTGTGTGTGATAAGGATAATGTTCAATGTTTATGAAATAAGACAAGAATTGTGATAATTGGGAATATGTTAATTTCTGTTCCCTGTATGCTATGTTTTCAATAAAAATAATTTGAGGTGTAAACTGTACTAAAGAATTGAGGAGTGGGTTAATGTGCCCCTCACAGTTAACGTATGTGGCCCTCGCAGTTAATGTATGTCAACCAAAGTTACCAAGTGACAGTGAAATTATTCATAAACGAGTCATCTTATCATGTTACAATGAAATCCCTTCATAAATATGGCCTGTAGACTGTGCTAAAGGTTTTCGGGCTTTGAGCCTGTGTAGCCATCACAGTTGATCGATCGTAACCAAAAGGGCACATCGTCACCTAGACATTACACTGAGTCATCCTACCAAGTTACAATGAAATCCCTTCAGAATTACGACCTGTAGTCTGTGCTAAAGGTTTTCAGGTTTTGGGCTCGGGCAGCCATCATGGTTGAATGATCACGACCAAAAGGGGACATTCTCATCTAGACGTTATATATGGAGTCATCCCACCAAGGAAGAAGGAAATCACTCCACAAATATAACCTGTATACTGTGCTAAAGGTTTTGGGCTTGGGCAATCATCACGGTTGAGAGATCACAACCAAATGGGGAAGTTCTCATCTAGACATCATACAGAGTCATCCTACCAAGTTACAATGAACTCCCTCCATATTAAATATGACCTGTAGACTGTGCTAAAAGTTTCTAGGTTTCGGGCTTGGGCAGCCATCACGGTTGACAGATCATGACCAAAAGGGGAAATTCTCATCTAGATACTATACAGAGTCATCCTACCAAATTACCACGAAATCCCTTCATAAATACGACCTGTAGACTGTGCTAAAGGTTTTCGTGTTTTGGGCAGCATCAGAGTTGACCAATTGTGACCAAAAGGGGATGTTCTCATCTAGACATGACCTCAAACCTGCATATGAAATTTTGTGATGATCGGACAAGAACTACAGGGTGTAGCCTGTGCTGAAGGAAAATGTGAACAGACTCAGGCTAACAGACTTCCGCGTGTGTGATGGAATAGCTTATCTTGACTTTGCCATGTTGAGCTAAAAATCTAGCAACCTGTGGAGAAATTTACATCTTGTTCCACAGAGCTCATGGAGCTCTGTCAAACAAGATATAATAGAATAAATGCTAAGTTTATCTCTAGAATACAGGGAAGTGACACAATCCCTATTAATTGAATACTCCTGTTAAATGAATAATTTTCACTGGCAAAGTGGCTATTCAGTTAACAGGGTTTCACTGTATACCACACTAAACAAATGCTGCTTCACTTCCAGGCATTCCCAAAGGGCATCACAAGGTCATAGACATCAATGAGTTATTCTCCAATAAGCTTTTCACTTTCAACTTTCTTCTGCCAAAACTCACCCAAAGATGCCCCAATTTTCATCTCCTAGTCCAAACGCACGAATGACATGAATTTTCAGATAAGTCAGAAATATACTTCTCTCCATTACTGTTAAGAAAAGTTTACCAAAATTATTTTTTTCTGCCAAAATTTTCCCCAAATTTAAAAATAGGCCCTCAAAATCTGCCATTTTGGCTTACAATCTGCAGGCTATGAGTTAGCAGAATACCAGTAATGGAATAAATAGTACGACAGCAATGTATGATTTACATATATGCAAAAAAACCCTTCGATTTTATCCATAATGAGTCCAAAATTGCTACCCAAACATGTCCTTTTTATACAGCATGCATTTGAACATATTATCTCAAGATAACCTTTTGTGCTTTTAATACTTTGCAGTGTGGTATAGGGCTTGGAGTGGTTGGTCTGTTGAACTTTTCACAAGTGATTAAATCTTTTTTCTGCCAAAATTGCCCAAATGTTTATGAATCAATATTTCTTTATCCAAACATGAGAATGACTTGAAATTTTCAGATTGGTCACAAATACAATTTACGATCACTAACTGTTAATGTAAGTTTACTAAAATGATTTTTTTTGCCCAAAATTGCCAAAAATTCCAAACTAGCCCTCAAAATTGGTATTTTTGGTCTACTAAGGACTATGAATTAGCAGAACACCAATAATTGACTGAGTAGTAAGAAACCACTGTATAATTATCATAAATGCAAAATAAATTTCAGTTTTGTCCATAATGAGTCTAAAATGGCCTCCTGAACATGTACTCGTACAATAGAATGAGGCTGTTCAAATTAAACTTTGCAAGGGGCTCTAGGGCTACGAGTAGTTAGTCTGTTGAGCTTTTCACAACCAATTTAATCTTTTTCATGCAAAAAATTACCCAAATATTCATTGGCCTATATCTCTTTACAAAACATGTAAATGACTTGAAGTTTTCGCAGGTTGGTAAAAAATATACTTTTCCTTCATTAACTGTTAATGAACATTTACAAAAATTATTTTTTTCTGCAAAAAATTTCTCAAAAATAAAACCAGAGGCTAAAGTGAGCTTAAAATGCTCACCTGGCTCAGGTTGTCAAAAGAGATGAGTGTATCAGTAAGTGACCGGCATACAGAGCTCAAATATTAACCCATGGACTCGATTTGCATAAATTTGAATCTGACAACCCTGGAGATGTCACACAACAAATATGAAAAGATTCTAACTGATGAATCTGAAGAAGATTTTTCAAGAAATTTTCTCACATTGCACTGAGTTAAACTATGGGCCCCAATAAAGAGCCCAAATATTAACCCAAGGGTGCAATTTGAACAAAATTGAATCTGATGCCCCGTACAGAATAGCCTGACACAACCAATGGCAATTTTTTTTTACAATTCCATTCTACTGTCCTAAGGATGCTTCATACCAAGTATCAGTTCTATGTTCCGTGTGGTTTGGGAAATATGGGCATTTTAATTTTTAGCTTCTGGGGTTCCCACGGCGCTGTAAACATTTTTTTTTTTTGGGGGGGGGGGGGGGGGGGGGGCATCAATCAATTACTTAGGCCCACTTACACTACATGCCAAATTTAGTTCAAACTGACCCACCGGTTCTTGAAATACAAATTTTGGGCGCAGCCCAAAATGGATATGCTCCCACAGAGAGCCTAAAATGGATAGAGTTCCACAGAGAGTCCAAATATTGACCTACCAATTTCCCTTGAACAAACTTTAATCTTCAGCACCAAGGGATGTTCCATACCAAAAATTATCAAGGCATTCTTTCTGGTGGTTCATGAGAAGTTTTTAAAGATTTTTAGGCTTATAGGGCATTAACCAGAGCCCGAAGATGGCAGCTGCTTCATTTGAACAAAATGGAAAGTGTATACTCCATAGATGGTCTGTGCGATATATGTTTGAATTTGGCTTAATGGTTGTGAAGAAGACAAGTTCCCAAATGTTAACGGACGACAGACGACTGATGACGGATGACAGATGCCAAGTGATGGTAATAGCTCGCACTGACTTGCAGTCAGGTGAGCTGAAAAAAGAGCCTCAAAATGGGCCATTTTTTCCTACATCCTTGAGACTGTGAATTTGCAGAACACCCAAAATGCACGGTTTCCAAACATTTTGTACTCAAGGCATTTTTACCCAGTTGGACATTTTTCCCAAACTGCTGGACATTTTGTAAACCAAGCATTCAACATTTTGTTCACCAAAACAATTAAGCACTATTCATGAATTCACCATGGTTGCTAAAATGGGTAAATTCTGAGCAGGATGATTTTGTACAATGCCATCACGTCTTGTGAACTCGGTTCTCATCCTGTGCCTTGAAAAAATGATGTTCTCATCTCACAGTCTCCAGTGTATTTACAATGGAACACACCAATTCATAATGATTCTTCCAAATAGAGATACTCTGCACCAATTACAGTCTCCAACACTTAGAGGGCAGATGCAAGCATGCACTGCATTCCTGATCAATCTTCCTGACAAAGTTACTCCAAACATTGCTTCAACCCCTGTCTCTGACAGAGTTAAGAACAGGAAGGACCTGTTCAATCTACAACTCGCCAAGAGAGTGGAAAAGTTGCCTTAGGTCGAGAAATGCCTGCGATTCTACAGAATCACTCTGTTTGGTTGTTCATAACATTATTTTCAACCATTTACGGAAGAGTTTCTACTGGCACTCATTAACCCTTTACCTAACATGAAAAGCAGACGACACTTGCAAAAGAAATTCTTGAATAACTAATTTTTTGTCTCAAAAACATAGGTTATGACCCCTTGTTGGAATGAGCTCGATGAGCCCGTTCCAATGAGGGGTCATAACCTATGTCTTTGAGACAAAAAATGAAAAAATAATGAAAATTAATTGGCGATTTTTGAGAATAGCTGTTTCAACAAAACCATATTTCTTTCTGTTTAGTTTTGAGACCCCGATTCAGATTCAGATTGAGGTTCACAGAGGGTAAATTTAGTGATGGTACCCTGCTATGCAGGGTAGCATCACTAAATTCAGCCTCTGGGGACCTCATTTTACAGATGACCATCTGCTTATTTTCTGGCTTGCCAATAAATTGTAATGGAAGTATTTTATAAACAAGTGCAGTGCTGTGGGATGGCCACCCATGTCCAAAAAGTGCAATAACTCTCAAATAAACAGTTGGACACAGCTAGTTTGAAATCCCCTTCAAAATTTTATCACCCAAAAGCGATATATTAAGTTTTTTAACAGTTTTCTTTCAGGTTAGAAGGATGGCAATGTGAAGACAAGAAATTCTAAGTCTACCAAGGGCAGTAACTTTTATGATATGATTTAGAAGTATTTTTTTTTAAAATTTGGAAAAATATAATTAAAACTAGAAACTGTTTTAGCACACTAAAACATATGTCTCCCCTTCCTTTCTATTTAATGCACTGCAAATTATGTATACATGAATAATATTGACAATCATGCCAAATATCTAAGGTCTAGGTCAAAAGACAAAAAAGTTCTGGTCCGGACGAAGTTGCCCTTAAAAAAGCACATAAATCTGACCTTCAGGCCAAAGATCAAGGTCACATGAAGGTCGCTATGGTACGCGACACACCGGCTCACGGTGATACATCCACATGCCAAATATCTAAGATCTCGGTCAAAAGACAAAAAAGTTATGCCCCGAACAAAGTTTCCCTTAAAAAGCACATAAATCTGACCTTCAGGTCAAAGGTCAAGGTCACATGAAGGATCACTATGGTATGCGACACACCGGCTCATGGTGATACATCCACATGCCAAATATCTAAGGTCTAGGTCAAAAGACAAAAAAGTTATGCCCCGGACAAAGTTTCCCTTAAAAAGCACATAAATCTGACCTTCGGGTCAAAGGTCAAGATCACATGAATGTCGCTATGGTACGCGAAACACCAGCTCATGGTGATAGATCCACATGCCAAATATCTAAGGTCTAGGTCAAAAGACAAAAACATTATGCCCCGGACAAAGTCTGTATGAAAAGAAGAAGAAGAAGAAGAAGAAGAATATGCACTAAAACAATATGTCTCCCTTCTGGGAAGGGGAGACATAACTAGAAAAACTGTGAGCACTGCTCACTAAATGATACCACCCACTCCCACCAAGAAACATTCTACAACAGTAAAAGTGTGTTTAATGTAGAGAGCACAAAGACTGACACCAAGGTTCAAAGGTTTCATTGAAATCCATTCACTAGTTTAAAAGAGGTTGAGGATAGCAAATGTCAACAACCCCCCACGCAAGCTTGAATTGACAAAGCCCATTTTTAAATATGAGAAACCCTAAAAATGAAAATATGTAAAAACAAAACAGGAGGTGCTCATCTCCAATATATGTAAAAGAATGTCTGAAAGTTTCAATGAAATCTGTTCAATGGTTTAAGAAGAGTTGCGGATAGCAGATCTGTACAGAAAGTCAATTGAATTTGACAAAGTTCATTTTTCAATATGGGAAACTGTAAAAAAAGAAAATATCTGAAAACAAAATAGGAGGGGCACATCTTCAATGTATGTAAAAGAATGTCTGAGAGTTTCAATGAAATCTGTTCACTGGTTTAAGAGGAGTTGCGGATAACAGATGTGTACCCCCCCCCCCCCAAAAAAAAAAACAAACAAAAAAACAACAACAACTTAACACCCCTATAGCATAACGGACAGATGTATGTCAGAATATAAACATATCTGAAAGAAAAATAGGAGGTGCACATCTTCAGTGTATGTAAAAGAATGTCTGAGAGTTTCAATGGAGTTTGTTCAATGGTTTAAGAGGAGTAGCAGATAGCAGATCTATACCCCTCCCTGCTAAAACCTGAATTGACAAAGACCATTTTTTAATATGGGGAACTGTAAATATAAAAATATTTGAAAGGAAAATAGGAGGTGTACATCTGCAGTGTATGTAAAAGAATGTCTGAAAGTTTCAATGAAATCTGTTCAATGGTTTAAGAGGAGTTGCAGATAGCAGATCTGTACAAAAAGTCAATTGAATTTGACAAAGTTCATTTTTCAATATGGGAAACTGTAAAAATGAAAATATCTGAAAAGAAAATAGGAGGTGCACATCTTCAATGTATGTAAAAGAATGTCTGAGAGTTTCAATGAAATCCGTTCACTGGTTTAGGAGGAGTTGCGGATAGCAGATGTGTACCCCACCTAAAGCGTAACGGATGGACGGATGGATGGACAGACTGATGTATGGACAGACCAAGTGAACACTATATATCTCCCACTTTTCATGTGGGTGGTATAACAAGGGCCACCAAATGAACTATATTTTAGTGGTAACAAAGTCAAAACTCGAGTCTCTGCAGAGCCTGTAATCGCTCACCTGGAACTACATATAAAAATGTGATTTCCCAATCTTTCCATGGTAACTATGAGCTAAAATTGTGGCCATGTTTGCAACATTACATCAACATTACATGAGGATCATTGGTAGAAGGTGTCCCAGTCTTCAATGACGTGAAGTTTCAAAACATTTGAATCCACAAACAGAATCAAAGAATGTCTCTGGTGGCCATATTTTTCCAACCAACAGGAACAAATGAAAGTGTCAATGATACTGTAGCTTAACTTGTGTGTTGTGTTTGGTGAAAAGGATAATGTTCAATGTTTATGAAAGGATTATGAAATAAGACAAGAATTGTGATAATTGGGAATATGTTCATTTCTGTTCCCTGTATGCTATGTTTATGATAAAAATAATATGAGGTGTACACTGCACTAAAGAGCTGAGGGGTGGGTTAATATGGCCTCACAGTTAATGTATGTGGCCCTCACAGTTAACGTATATCAACAAAAGTTACCAAGTTACAGTGAAATTATTCCAAAACGAGTCATGCTATCAAGTTACATTAAAATCCCTTCATAAATATGGCCTGTAGACTGTGCTAAAGGTTTTCGGGCTTTGGGCCCCTGTAGCCGTCAGTTTCCCAATTGCGTCCAAAGGGGACGTTCTCATCTAGACATTATATGAAGTCAACCAACCAAGTTACAATGAAATCCCTTAATAAATATGACCTGTAGACTGTGTTAAAGGTTTTTGGGCTCTGGCAACCATCATGGTTGAATGATCGCAACCAAAAGGGGACATTCTCATCTGGGCGTCATCTGGAGTGATCCAACAAAGTTACAATAAAATCCCTTCATAAATATGACCTGTAGACTGTGCTCAAGGTTTTCGGGCTTCGGGCACCTGTAGCCATCACAGTTGACCAATCACGACCAAAAGGGGATGTCATCATCTAGGCATTATATGGAGTCAACCTAACAAGTTACAATGAAATCCTTTCATAAATACGACCTACAGACATGCTAAAGGTTTTTGGGTTCGGGCACCCATCAAGGCTGAATGATCACGACCAAAATGGGACGTTCTCATCTAGACATTATTTGGAGTCATCCTACCAAGTTACAATGAAATCCCTTCATAAATATGACCTGTAGACTGTGCTAAAGATTTTCGGGCTTCGGGCTCGGGCAGCCATCATGGTTGAATGATTGCAACCAAAGGGGACAATCTCATCTGGGCATCATTTGGAGTAATCCTGCGAAGTTACAATGAAATCCCTTCATAAATATGACCTGTAGACTGTGCTCAAGGCTTTCGGGCTTCCGGCACCTGTAGCCATCACAGTTGACCAATCACGACCAAAAGGAGATGTCATCATCTAGGCATTATATGGAGTCAACCTAACAGGTTACAATGAAATCCTTCTATAAATATAACCTTTTGCCTATGCTAAAGGTTTTTGGACTCGGGCACCCATCAAGGCTGAATGATCGCGATCAAAATGGGACGTTCTCATCTAGACATTATTTGGAGTCATCCTACCAAGTTACAATGAAATCCCCACATAAATATGACCTGTTTGTTTGTTTGTTTGTTGGTGGTGGTTAACATCACATATTTATGCACCATGGCTAATCGTGACACAACATGGAGATGTAGTCAAGTTTAGTCAATCGTTGATCTACATGTTGCCCATTTTAGAGGACTTTCACCCCAAGCATTGGTGACTGGGTCCTATTTTACTAGTAAAGCGGAACTGGTTTACCACAGTAAACAAGCGCTGCTGACTTCCGGGGGTTCCCACGGGGAAATATGACCTGTAGACTGTGCTAAAGGTTTTCGGGCTTCGGGCACCTTTAGTCGTCACAGTTGCCCAATCATGTCCAAAAGGGGACGTTCTCATCTAGACATTATATGAAGTTAACCTACCAAGTTACAATGAAACCCCTTCATAAATATGACCTGTAGACTGTGCTAAAGGTTTTCGGGCTTCGGGCTAGGGCAGCCATCATGGCTGAATGATCGCAACCATAGGGGACAATCTCATCTGGGCATCATCTGGAGTGATCCTAAGAAGTTACAATGAAATCCCTTCATAAATATGACATGTAGACTGTGCTCAAGGTTTTCGGGCTTTGGGCACTTGTAGCCATCACAACTGACCAATCACGACCAAAAACGGATGTCATCATCTAGGCATTATATGGAGTCAACCTAACAGGTTACAATGAATCCTTCCATAAATATGACCCTTTGCCTATGCTAAAGGTTTTCAGGTTTTGGGCTCGGGCAGTCGTCACGGTTGGCAGATCATGCCCAAATGGGGAAATTCTCATCTAGACATCATAAGGAGTCATCCTACCAAGTTACAATGAAATCCCTCCACATTAAACATGACCTGCAGACTGTGCTAAAAGTTTTTGGGTTTCGGGCTTGGGCAGCCATCACGGTTGATAGATCATGCCCAAAAGGGGACGTTCTCATCTAGGCATTATACAGAGGCATCCTACAAAGTTACAATGAAATCCCTTCATAAATACGACCTGTAGACTGTGCTAATGGTTTTCGGGTTTTGGGCTCGGGCAGCCATACCGGTTGCCCGATCGCGACCAAAAGGAGACGTTCTCATCTAGACATGACCCCAAACCTGCATATGAAATTTCGTAACGATCAGACAAGAACTGCAGGGTGTAGCCCGTGCTAAAGGAAAATGTGAACAGACGTCACAGACTAACAGACTTCAGCACACGTGATGGCAATAGCTTATCTTGACTATGTCAAGTTAAGCTAAAAAGAGGATCGTTTGTAGAGGGCCTCCTCTAGACCATTCTTGCCAAGTTTTGGTTCACGCTGGCTCAGTAGTTCCAGAGAGAAGATGAAAATGTGATTTCCCATAGGGTTTTTCTGCAGTAACTATAAACTGCAATTGTGGCCATGTTTGCAAAACGATCAACATTAAATGAGGATCTTTGGTAGAGGGTGTCCCAGTCATCAACCATGCAAAATTTCAAAACATTTGGCCCTGTGGTTTCAGAGGAGAAGAGTTTTCAAAATTGACCAATCAGAACCAAAGAATGCTTCTGGCGGCCATATTTTTCACCCAGCAGGAATAAAATTAGTAACAGTTGTAGAGAATCTCTCATAGACCATGCCTACCAAGTCTGGTTCACATTGGCTCAGTACTTTCAGTGAAGATGATGAAAATGTGATTTCCAATAGGGTTTCTATCGTAACTATAAGCCACAATTGCAGCCATAATTGCAACCCGATGAAGATTAAATAAGGATCTTTGGTAGAGGAGGTTATAGTCATCAGTCACATTAAGTTTTCAAACCATTTGGCCTTGTAGTTTCAAAGAAGATTTTCTTGAAAATGCACACATTTATGAATTCGGTTTCAACAAATGAAAGTGTCAATGACACTGTAGCTCAACTTGTGAAGACATGTACATGTATAGTATGTGACACAGCAATGACAAACATCTAGGTAATGACCTGATAACAAAGGTACATATAAAGTATTGTAACAGTCTGTACATAAATACTGACCGTAGCCTGTAACAAATATATAGGTAATGTATTGTAAAGGTGGGTGACAGTCAGATGCTAAACTAGAAAAGAAATCTATGAGTCCCAGAGTGGGTCTGACTAACCCCAAAATATTTGTTCTCATAGCACAGTGATAACAAACCTCGTTCCCGTCCCAAGGTAATAACAAAGGTACCCAAGAAGTTTTGTGAAGATCGGTTCATAAATACAGCCTTCAGCGAGAGACGTATTGACATGTGCACTTACAGTGTATAAGTAGCACTGAATAAATCAAAGTTCATCTAATTTGCATAATTTCTGCACAGAAAAAAAACCCGTACTGTATATGATGTATTCCATGTTACTAAACATCCATACAAAAATTTATTCAAATCAGAACTTTCATACAGAAATTCTGTACAAAAGACTGATTGCACTAATTTTGGTACAAAATGGCTGCTGGTGGCCATCTTGAATTTTGGGCCACACCCAAAAACACTCGTTCTCATCCCACGGTGATAACAAAGGTACCCAAGAAGTTTCATAAAGATCGGTTCATATATAAAGACGGCCTCTAGCCTGAGCCGTATAGAAGTTGTGCAAAAAAAAACAAACTGATTAGACCTAATTTCGGTACAAATGGCCACTGGCAGCCATCTTGAATTTTAGATCGCACCCAGAAACACTCCTTCTCGTCCCAAGGTGATAACAAAGGTACCCAAGACATTTCGTGAAGATCGGTTCATAAATACAGACTCTAGCCCGAGCCGTATTGACATGTGTCCTTACTGTGTGTAAGTAGCACTGAAATGAAAGTGTCAATGACACTGTAGCTCAACTTGTCAAGATATGTACATGTGTAGTATGTGACACAGCAATGACAAACATCTAGGTAATGACCTGATAACAAAGGTACATATAAAGTATTGTAACGGTCTGTGCATAAATACTGACCGTAGCCTGTAACAAATGTATAGGTTAAGTATTGTAAAGGTGGGTGACAGTCAGATGCTAAACTAGAAAAGAAATCTTTGAGTCCCAGAGTGGGTCTGACTGAACCCCAAAATATTTGTTCTCATAGCACAGTGATAACAAAGGCACCCCAAAACACACTCATTCTTGTCCCAGGGTGAAAACAAAGGTACCCAAGAAGTTTCATGAAGATCAGTTCATAAATACGAGCTGTGTAGAAGTTGTGACAAAAAACTGATTGGAAATAATTTTGGTACAAAATGGCCTCTGGCAGCCATCTTGAATTTTGGACCGCACTCAGAAACACTCATTCTCATCCCAAGGTGATAACAGAGGTACCCAGGAAGTTTCGTGAAGATCAGTTGATAAATACAGCCTCTAGCCCGAGTCGTATTGACATGTGTACTGTGTGTAAGTAACACTGAAAAAATCAAAGTTCATCTAATTTGCATAATTTCTGCATGAGGAAAAAACCTGTATTATATGTGATGTACCCCATGGTACTAAACATTCACACAAAAATGTTTTCAAATCAGAGCTTTCATATGGAAGTTCTGTGCATAAATCTGATTGCACCTAATTTTGTACAAAATGGCTGCCATCGGCCATCTTGAATTTCGGACCGGACCCAAAAAGAGAAGTTTTGTAAAGATCGGTTCATAAATACGGCCTCTAGCCCAAGCTGTATTGAATTGTTGACGGACAGACGGACGATTGGCCATGGCATAAGCTCAAATTTGGCTTCGCCAAAGTTGAGCTAAAAAATCAATAAAAAAAAGGGTTAAATATTTTGAAAATTACAATTTTTTCAGACAGTATTCTCTTTCAAAATAGCTTTGGATTGGTAAAGGGTTACAGGAAACACATTTTACTCCAATTTTGTCAGATCTTAAAAGATATATATAATTACTGTCATCAAAGCTGACATGATGGGAACAGAATATAAACAAACTTCCATTCTTTCCAAACACGTGTCATCAATCAGTATTTTCTGGTAAGAGGGAATAGATAATTAGTTAACAGTTGGAAGTTGTTTACAGTACAAGTCAAAATAAGTTGTAGGTTAATCCTATAAACTATGTATCTTTCTCTTCCTACACTGATAAGACCAGAAGCTGACACCATTTTTTGGAAAGCTCTCACTGATAGCTTCCCAGAAAATGTCAGATTCTGATCTTGTCAGTGCAGGAGCAGCAGTTTACTTAGTTTATTGCAGTTATGCTACAGCTTATTTTGACCTGTACTGCATACACAATATTTTTGGGTTTTTCCCCAGTTCTCAGTGGAGAAAACTGGAACCAACCCTTACCAGATTCTCAAAAAACAAGTATTTTGCTGACAGTACCGATCTTAGTGCAGACAGGAGAGGCATTGGGTTAAGCATTAGAATATAGCCTCTGGTGGCCACATATTTCCATCCTCTCATTGATCATTCCTGCAAAATTCACGCTGGCTCAGTAGTTCCAGAGAAGAAGATGAAAATGTGATTTCCCATAGGGTTTCTATAGTAACTATAAGCTGCAATTGTGGCCATGTTTACAAGCTGATCAACATTAAATGAGGATCGTTGGTAGAGGGGGTCCTCAGTCATCACTTATGTGAAGTGTCAAAACATTTTGCCTGGCAGTTTCAGAGAAGATTTTTGAAAATCCACCAATCAGAATCAAAGAATGCGTCTGGCGGCCATGTTTTTCAACCCACGGGAACAAAATGAGGATCGTTTGTAGAGGACCTCCCATAGTCCATATCCCTGCCAAGTTTGGTTCACATCGACTCAGTAGTTCCGGAGAAGATGAAAATGTGATTTCCTATAGGGTTTCTATAGTAACTATAATCTGCAATTGTGGCCATGTTTGCAACCCGATCAATATTAAATGAGGATCGTTGGTAGAGGGGGGTCCCAGTCATCATTTATGTGAAGTATCAAAATATTTGGCCTGGCTGTTTCAGTGGAGAAAATTTTTGAAAATCCACCAATCAGAATCAAAGAATGCCTCTGGCGACCATGTTTTTCAACCCACGGGAACAAAATGAGGATCTTTTGGAGAGGACCTCCCATTGATTATCCCTGCCAGGTTTGTTTTCACGTCGCCTCGGTTCTTCCAGAGAAGAGGAAAATGCGATTTCCCATAGGGTTTCTACAGTAACTATAAGCCGCAATTGCGGCCACGTTTGCGACCCAATCAACATTAAATGAGGATCGTTGGTAAAGGGGGTCCCAGTCATCATTTATGTGAAGTTTCAAAACATTTGGCCTGGCAGTTTCAGAGGAGAAGATTTTTGAAAATCCACCAACCAGAATCAAAGAATGCCTCTGGAAGCCATGTTTTCATCCGACGGGAACAAAATGAGGATCGTTTGTAGAGGACCTCCCATAGACCATTCCTGCCAAGTTTGGTTCACACTGGCTCAGTGGTTACAGAGAAGAAGATGAAAATGTGAAAAAATTACGGACGCCAGACGACAAACGCCAAGTGATGAGAAAAGCTCACATGGCCTTTTAGGCCAGGTGAGCTAAAAAGTGCCATAACTCAAGATAAAAATTATCGCACCATACTAAAAATAAAACCTGTCGGATATATTGTCTACAGTAAGCTATATTCAAAGTTTGATTGAAATAGGACACCTATGACTTAAGTTATCATCTGGAAGCCAATATCAACATGTCTTCAAAGTTGGAAAAGGGCCATAACTCTCCCCCAAAATATCGGACCAAGCCCACTATCAATCCCAACCTGTATTATGTGTTTATAAACCTGTGTATGAAATTTTGTATAAAATTTTGTTTCACAGAGATTTGAATCCAACACCTTTGACCAATTATTTACATGTGCCCCATTTGCTTAAGGGTAAAATCTTCCTTAAACCTCTGACATTATTCCAAGTACTCAAGTACACAAGCACAAATTTACTGCATGGGTCTTTTCTAGTCTTCAGAATAACCACAATGGACAAGTCTGAGTAAAGAAAAAACAAATTAATACACATTGGTTTATTTCATTTTTTTTAGAAAAAAATGAGTTTATCAACAATTCTAAATGATACAAAAATGATGTTTTCTGTATTATCGACATTTATTACAATAAAATATACCTCCTAAAATCAATCTTTTCACTTGCTTCTTCCCATCTTCCACCATGATTACCCTATTCACTTGTACCTTCACTTGTACCTTCAAGGGGCTGGACAAGTGTCCTGAAATCCCACAATACTACTGCCTCTATATATCCAGTGGCTTAGCCCCTAGCACTCTGGTAGTGCAACAGACTTTTTTCCAGCCACTCTGGTTTTGTCTTGTTTATGTATGAATTTAACCAATTATATCTTGTTTGACAGAGCTCACTGAGCTCTGTCAAACAATATATATTTGGTTAAATATCAAACAGCATTTTGGGAAATATTTGCTGTGAAAAACTTTACTTTTTTCACGTCAGAGTGCAGAGGGTTAGCAGTGATTTCTAGTCAAGTCTAGGCTGCCTAGAAACCACTGCCTTGCTAATTTGTCTATTGTCAGCAGGACCTCTTCATGATAGGATGTTAAGGGTGCCTGTTCTCAGGTTGGAAATGTTGAAAATAGGCCTTTAAGGGTTACTGCCACTGAATCCATAACCTTCACCTTCAAAGAATGAGCTTCCCTTTCTACACGATGCAAAATATTTTTTATTCAATTTATTTATTTATTGACATTTAAGGTTACAATTTCTGCACAATGGCTAATCGTGACCACAACACAGATATAAAGTCAAGTCCAGCCAATCATTTATTTCCAGGTTACCCATTTTATACGACTTCCACACCAGGCAATGGTTAACGAGTGCTATTTTATCAGTAAAACAGTGCTTGCTTATCATAGTAAACCAGCACTGCTTCACTTCCCAGGGTTCGCACTGGGATTTTATTTAATTTCTAGTAGTTATTCTATAGCCTATATGCAATTAACAGGTCAAATTTGTTTTGAAGGTATAGTAAATGGTTTCGAGCAATGGAGTTATACACGATTGGGTATAACTCCATTGCTCAAAATGGAGTTATACCCATTAAGTGTTCGCCACTGTACTTTAAACAAAATTTTAACAATTTTACAATTATGGACATCTCCATTCCCTTAACCCTTCATGTACCAAAATCGATAAATCCCCAAAATATGGAATGGTTATTGTAATTTAACCCTCTGCATACTGACATCAAAATAGCGAAATTTCAAGACACAAATATTTCCAAAATGCAACCAGGAATTGAATGAATCCAGCCTTATTTGGACAGACTCACTAGTGAGCTCTGTCAAACAAGACTAAATTTGTTAAATTCCTTGTTGCATTATCAGACAAATTTGCAGCATGCCATTTTGATATTTCACATCAATGTGCAGTAGGTTAAATTTGACTATTTTTTCAATTTTTCTTTCAAAATAATAACTTTTGAACCCTCATTAAAATGAGCTTGCCAAATTTGTTCCTCTGAAGGGGACATGAGATATGTTTCGGAAGAACATAATGAAATTATTGACTTATTTTGAAAAAAAAAATTCCCAGCAAACAAACCATTTAAAAGTTCTACCACAGTAAACAAGCACTACTTCTCTTCCTGGCTCCTTTAAGGGCTTAGTGTCAAGTCAATCACATGCACAGACATGAAGGAAGCAAGTGAGAAGTTTAATTTTTTGTAACTTTTTTTGATTTACATGATCATAAGATAAAAACAGAATAAAACAAACATCTATAAATAAAACCTTACCATCAGTCAGTCATCACTCTTCGACACTATGGGTATGTAAGTTGAGTAACTTATTTAGCACTTCATGAAAAGATGGATTCTACTGATCACAATATATATGATGTAATGGCAGGTGAATATTTTGACTCCTAACAATCTGACACCCCACAGTCACTCTTTCGGACAAGGCTCCTGTACTTGAATGACTGGGCAATTCAAGGATTTCACAAGACAATTCAAGTTTATTTTAACTCCATACATGCTGTTGGCGGATGTTCTTGCCAGGGACAGGATTGCTCTTGCCAGTGAAGTAAGCATAATTTGGGCACATTCAATCAATTTTTCCCCAGTAAATTGAACGTTTTTTATTTCACCAATGATTTCTTGAGCTAAATTTAGATGCATTTTTCATCAAATCTAGTCATGGCTGCTTCATAGCAGCCATGATTAGATTTGATGAAAAACATCTTGTGGGCTGCTTGGATTATATCACTCTGCTAAATTCTTGTGAAATAATTCTCTGTGCACCCCACTTAAGAATAAAAATCATACTCAAATCTGAGCAGTGAACTACTGTCCATTTATTCTACAGGGCAGAGAAGATCCATTCCAGTAATATTCAGCTTGCCGAGAAGTGGGCGCTGAATATTACCAAAATGAATTTCCTCAGATCGCTTGTTATCTCATTTTTGAATGAAGATTCAAATATTAAAGAGACTTTTCAGATCCTTTGAATATTAAAGAGACTTTTCAGACCCTTTGCAAGAGATTTCTAAATATGATAATTCAAGGAGCTATGGGAACTCTTGAAGAATGACAAATGGACAATAATCAACAGCTGATTTCTGTATGATAGTTATTCTCATTTGTGATGTGAAAAGATCCCCACAGCACATGACAGCATAACAATCATACCCAAATAAAACAATCAATAACAATCAAAAACAATTTTTGTTGCACTCAGGTGTTATGTGAGTGGAGGAGGAATTCTAATAAGCAGGTTACTTCTTGTCAACCTGAAGCACCAACTTTCTGCTGGCATATATGATGGACCATATCTCTGGCTCTGGAAATGAAATGGTTTAATCCCCATTCCCCATCATGTGTCACATAACTGGTTCTAAGTTCATTCGTTTGATAACAGTCTGTTTGCAATTACCATATCTTCCAGGAGGGTGGCAGGTAGACAGCCAATCTGGCTATGTAACACCTCATGGTATACTAGTTATTATATTTGTGCAATATGTTTATTTGTAACCACTTTACATATATGTATACCGTGAATAAAGAATCTGAACAATTATATTGCTACCTTTTGAATAGATCGATATAAGAATTTATCAACCCGTTAAAAGGGATATTCATCTAGGCCATATCCCAAGGTGAACAGCACTTTTGAGGGTTGTTTTTAGCTGATGTTAATATCATTTTTAAGAGTTGATAGATCAGTGTATGAACCTAATCATAAGAATCAATAAGAACAATTTTATGCTGGCAATTAATAAAATTTAAATTTGAATGGCGACTTTTGTGAAAAATGCTGGCCAGATATGATAAAGGGTTAACCAGTAGAGTGCTGGAATGTCATATTTGGGCTTTACAAAATGCTACAGATCATGATAAAACTATGTACACTCTGTTAGAGAAGATTTCATATTGACCCCGACAAGAATCAGATTTTGTTGATTTTACAGTGCTCAGTTACATTTGATTGGATAGTGCCTATTGGCACTATCCAATCAAATTTAACAGAGCAATATACGATGAAAATAAATCTGTGGTCAATTAAAATATAGCACTTTACCAGTTAATCGAAACCTACTTGCATGTTTTTTGCAAATCTGAGTAGAATTTCTGCATTCATATAATTATTGTATTTATTACACCTTCATTCAAATATTAACTCTCTTTTCAGTGTAAATTCATGCATGAGGGATCCAAATGCACTGAGCATTTTTACTTGGTAAATAGTCTGTCAGCTCGGTAAATAGTCTGTCAATGTAATATTTATTTATTTGTGTTTAAGGTCACTTTTAACATCGGTGACTACACCTAGACCATAAAACAAGTCAAATTTAGCCAATAGTTAATACCTATGCTGCCCACTTTAAAGCAGTATCACACAGGTATTGGTTACTGGATCCTATTTGACCAGTCAACCAAACCTTGTTTATCATAGTGAATAAGCGCTACTCAACTTCCCAATATTTTTATTGCAAACTGTCAAGTGTTCTACAGTCAGAATGTAGAATACATATGCTCAGGGAGACTGTTTAGAATAAATCCTACATTTTGTTCTGAAAAGAAGATGACACACATGAAGAGATTGCAGGGTTTGATTACTGGGGTTTAGGGTCTCTTCTAGCATCTATGGCCACACCACCTCGACCACAAAAGTTTAGCCAATTGTTCATAATTAAGCCACCCCCTTTAGCGAACTCACACATCAGGCATTTCGTTACGCGATCCCATTATACCAGTAGAGCAGAAATTGTCTAGTAGTCTACTTAGTATTTATTTATATTTATTTATTGGGGTTTAACAACAGTTTTGACAGCCAGGGTCACCTTGTGTTGGACAGTTGTTCATAATTAAGCCACCCCCTTTAGCAAACTCACACATCAAGCATTTCGTTACCCGATCCCATTACACCAGAAATTGTCTAGCAGTCTACTAAGTATTTATTTATATTTATTGGGGTTTAACAACACAGCCAGAGTCATCTCGTGTCAACCAGTTTTACGGATGGAGCAAGCTGGAGTACCCAGAGAGAACCACCAAGCAACAGTGAGAAACTTTCAGACTCCCTGCAGTACTGACTCCGCAGGAGCAGGGTTAGCATTGGTTGAAGACAAGTGCACCATACACCTGTGCCTTAGTACACAGTGTCACCATGCCCCAAGTGGGAAATCGGGATGAAGTGCCTTGCCCAAGGACACAACACAGTTACCCCTGGCGGGGATCCAACTGTGGACCCTTCGGTTTCAGTTCAATGCCTTAACCACTGGGCTCCCAGTCTACTTAGTAAACAAGCACTGTTCATTTCTCAGAGTACCCATGGCGAAGATTGCAGTTCAATACAGTTCTTTGTAAGCAGGGCGAGCAGGTGGGTGATACTAAATCTGTGGTAAGACTTGTAAAGTTTGTACGTTGTAAGACACATAAAACAAATTGGCACAATGAAAGGAAGAAATAAATTTTTGTAACAAAAACAAAATACAACAGGCTGCAAACCAGGAATTTCCCAGGCTGTTTCAAAATGATTATGAACAAAATGCTTCACGAAGCAGTGAAGAAAATCCAAAACACAAGTGCCACCTTTCTTACAGAATTTGCCAAACAAAAGACATTCACACAATAGTTAACTGGTAGAGTGCTACAATAACCCTTTACCCAACATGGTAGCAAAAAACGGCCAGAAAATTAACCAGAATAAGCCTAACAAAGCCTAAAATATCTCAGAATTTTCTCAATAAAACCATACAAATATGGATATCATTAAAACCAGCTGAACGAGCTGGTTCTAATGATATCCATATGGGTTAAAGGTGATTTGAAACGCAAGTATTTTTTTCCAAAGATATCATGCTACCAGCAAGGGGAACCTTATTTTGGTAAGATTTTGTTACTAAACACTCTCCAATAAATTGTAATAAAACAATTTCATATATTTTTTCCTACCATTGAGCAAACAGCAACCTTAAGCTTAGTGTGTAAAGCGACTAAAGTGGCATTCAGGACTTTTCAATACAGCCATGATAGTGGTTTCTAGCACTCAACCAGTTATTAATGATTAGTGGAAGGAAAATTAACTTCATGCGATATCACAACAAAAGTTGAAGCAAGTCAAATCATTTTATGACACAGGGAGCTTCATATTACAGATTAATATTGTGGACCCCTTTTAATTGATGACCACTTTGCCAGTGTAAATTATTACAATTAATGGGAGTATTCAATTTACAGGAATCTGATCAATTTCCTATATTCTGGTGATAAACTGAGCTTTTATTCTATTGTCACTTGTTAAATAAAATCCTTTACTTTTTGAGGTGTAAAAAGAGGGGAATTTGGTGACCGTCAGTGTCATGCTAGTTTACAGAATTTTTTTTTTTTTTTGGGGGGGGGGGGGGGTTCATTTATTTATTTATTGTTGTTTAAGGTCACATACTGATGCACAATGGCTAATCGTGACTGTGACAGTTTCACAGGTGGAGGAGGCCGGAGTGAACCACCGAGCATTGACGAGCAACTGTCAGCTCAACATTCTAACTCTGTTCAAGCTCCGCTCAAGCAGGTTTACAGCAGTTGAAGACAAGTGCACCATCGACGTGTAGTACGCCTTAGTACACGTCGTCATCGTGCCCCCATGTAGGTAAGCGGAATAAAGAGCCTTGCCCAAGGACACAACACGGGTCGTCCTGGATGGGGATCGAACTCGGGACCGCCAGCATAGAAGTCCAACAGTCTACCACTGAGCCCCCATGCTCCTGGGGGTTCATTTAACTGGTAGAGTGCTGGAAGCCCATATTTGGGCTTTATTGTGAAATGCAAGTACTGCAACTAGATGGGTTCAAATTCTGTGGATATGCCTCATATGATCTTTAAAGTGAAATAATTTAGTCTGTATGAATTTGCTTTGTTACAATTTTTGGGAGAGTGCCCATGGGCACTCTCCCATAAATTGTAACAAGGCATGACAGGCGAACAAAATGTTTATGATAAAAAAACCCAAAACTTAGCACTTTATCAGTCAATAGAAGTGTTCCGACATGAAGTTTACACTTCTTCGCATTCATCAAACAGCATACTTTGAGTCATTCCATATACATGGTCCCAACCTACAGGGATTGAAATGCAAGTTCAGTTGATCAGGGGAGATAGACAGGAACTTTCTTCTGTCATCTTAACTAATTTGATTCAAGAAGCCAATATCTGGGGTCTTTGAGGCAACTTATTTATTTATTTTATGGGTGTTTAAGGTCACATATTTCAGCACATTGGCTAATCATAACCACAACATGGATATAAAGTCAAGTGCAGCCAATCATTTATATCCATGTTGCGCTTTTAGAGGACATCCACCCAAGGAACTGTCACTGGGTCCAATTTTACCAGTAAAACAGAGCTTGTTTATCACAGTAAACAAGAACTGCTTCACTTCCTGGGGCTCCCACGAGGTATTTGAGGCAACTCAACAGCTTTTATTCTTCATCCATTAATCCTTTCCAAACGCAACAAGACAACACTTTGAAACAAATTTCCTGAGTAACTGAAATTTTCTTTTCTCTCTAAAACATATCTTATAACCCTTCATTTGTATGAGCTCCATGAGTTTGTTCCAATGAATGGCCATAAGTTATGTTTTGAAGGCCTCTTTCTGTAATTTTAAATAAGTTGGTATTCGAAACCTATTTCAGGGGTCTTGGCGGCAATTAAACAGCTTTTATTCTTCATCCATTAATCTATTACCAAATGCAAGATGATGATGACACTTGCTAACAAATTTCTTAAGTGAAAACTTTTCATTTTTGTCTCAAAAATGTACCTTATGATCCATAAGGCCCCCACAAAGTAAATCTTCTGTTTCTCAGGCCATTTTTTGTAACATTGCATGTGGGTGGGCATTTTTTTTAATTTTCATTTCTGTAATTATTTCTCTGCCATCAAAAGAGAGCATGCATCAGCCAAAAGGACCTTGCGGGCTGAGAAACAGATTTTTAACTTTTTTTAGGCTCAAACTATGTTTTGGAGACAACAACTAATAACATGAATGGAGATATTTGTTAACAGTGCTGGCCATTATGTTGAGCAGAAAGAAGATTAAATTTGCAGTCAGATTGGGTTATACAGTAGAATCCTCTTAATTGAATATCCATTTTGCCAGTGATAATTATTCAATTAACAGGAATATACAATTAACAGGGAAAAGGTCAGTTTCCTGTGTTCTGGAGGTAAAGTGAGCATTTATTCTATTATATCTTGTTTGTCAGAGCTCATAGAGCTCTGTCAAACAAGATATAATAGAATAAATGTCTATTGGATGTAGTGAGGCCAAAAAGGTTGATAAATAAGGGGAATTTGGTGCATGTCACAGTAATTTTTTCGACATATTACAAAAATTTAAATACAATTAACAGGAGTTTACTCTACAACCCATATGCAATTAACAGATCAAATTTGTACTGAAGGTATGGTAAATGGTTTTGTGTTTGAAAATTATATTCAATTAACAGGGATATACAATTAAGAGATATCCAATTAAGTGGGCTCCACTGTAGTTGTATCATTGCAGCATTTGGATTGATTTGCTAACAGATTAAAAAATATTTTAGGACACGATGATAAAACATTGGCGGAAGCATTAAATGAGCTATAACATGATTTCTATCGATGCTAATCGTACATGAGATAATTATATAAAAATACAACATCTTAGTTGCCCTCTTTAAATAAATGAGTCACTTATAAATTACAAACACTAATTTAACACCAATTTATAAAATGACAAAGAATTGAGTAAAAAAGGCCAGGCAGAGTAAGGCAATGTATATAAAAGTCATAGCCATCAAGTGTACAGGGCTCATTCTACTGAAGTATGTCTACTTTTTATTTAATTATTTGTACACCTATTTCTTTTTAAAAATATGTAATTCAAAATGCATTTCACAATTTTACACAATGTTACTTCTTAGGAACATTCATAGAAGTGTTCTGGAATTACAAACTTGGCTGCCTTTGAAAGTTTGAAACTCGGGAGGATCATTATGAATTTTACTCTCATTAAAATATGAAAAAATGTTTTTTTGTTGTCACTTAAAAAAAACAACAACATTGTTTTATCACATAATTACTCCACAAAATGCTATGTTGTTTTTCTGAACAGAAAACATGTGTTGTGTAGTAACACGCAACAACTTATCTTCTTTGTGGAAGCAGTAACCTGTTTAACCTTTTATCCAAAGCACATGAAACCTTTTACCCAAAGCACATGATAACAAAATTTATCATTTATTATTGTTTTTTCAAATAATTTCCTCCAAACCATATCATGTGACCCTTCATTGGAATGAGCTCGACGAGCTCACTCCAATGAGGGGGGTCACATGGTAAGGTTTTATCAAAAGTTTAATTATCTGGGCAGATATGGCCTATATGTTAGATAAACGGTTAACTCCCAACCTTCTGGGTATTTTCTTTAATAATAATTTCTCACAAAATCAAGTCACGGCTGTTATGAGGCAGCCGTGACTTGATTTTATGAAAAATTTAACAGAACCTGGAAACAAGAAATCATTAATATGAGGATTATTATTAATTTATTGAGGCTTATGGTCACTTTCAGCATGGTTACATTGTGACAACAACACACATATTTAGCCAATCATTTATAATCTCACCCTAGGCAGTAACTTGTGGTAACCGGTTCTCGTCCGATCACCGAATCTAAGCAACATCAAGCCTGGTTAGTCCTTGGATGGGTGACCATCTGAGCGATCGATTCGGACTCCCGCATTGTGTCCTTGGGCAAGGCACATAATCCCGATTGTCCACAAGAGGGCACGATGATGCCCCCATGTGGACAATCGGGGTTTAACGACACTTTTTTATTGGGGTTTAACGACACTTTTGACAGCCAGGATCACCTTGTGCCAGACAGTTTTATGGGTGGAGAAGCCAGAAAACCACTGAGCAGCAGCAAGTAACTGTCAGACAAGAGCTGTGTAAAAAAAAACCTGAATTGGTTAACCCTCTGCACTCTGATGTCAAAATAGCAAAGTATTCAGCAAAAAATATTTCCCAAAATGCAGTTTGATATTTAACCAAATATATCTTGTTTGACAGAGCTCACTGAGCTCTGTCAAACAAGATATAAATGGTGAAATTCTTAGTTAAAGAAGAGAAAAACTGAGTGAAGGGAGAAAATTCTGTTGCACTACCTGAGTGCTAGAGGTTAAATTCCTAGTTGCATTGTGGGAAACATTTGCTGCTTGAAATTTCGGTATTTTGACATCAGTGTGCAGAGGATTAAATTATTCCAATCCTCTATACAGATTTTCTGATCTCTCTAATGTCTGTCCACTGTCACATTTTATTTTTGAAAAAATGTACCAGGTTCAAAGGCTTAACTTAAGGAAGAAATATGCCGAGAATATCTGGGAAGACAGATGTTTTTATCCAAGTAATGAATATAAAAATAAACTTTGTGCACACTACAAAACAATTCAAATACTAATAAATCATGTTTGACATTGTGACAACTGTAATTTACAAATTTCAGAAACACTGCCTAGTGAACAAATTTTATTGATCTTGCACCATTAACTCCCAATATATTTGTCTATTTATTTGTGTTTAAGGTCACCTATTTCTGTGCAATGGCTTATCATGACAGCTACATGGAGATAAAGTGAAGTTTAGGCAATCACTTACATCCATGACCTTAATAATTGTCTGCTGTTTCCATTACAGACTTTTAAGTCTGGCAACCTGACCAGTGACTCAGAGTCAGGTCCTGGCTGCCTGGATACGTGGCCAAGATTTGACAATATGTGTATATTTACTTACTAAAGGGAACATCTCAGAAGTTTCATAAAAATTAGTTCATGAAATATTGGAGGAGGTATGCAGACAAGAATTTTATGTGGAGATTTATACAAAATCAAAGTTATTCAAGATGAGATAACTTGGTAAATATGGTTGTAGCTTGAAAATTTTGGGACATATAGTGTGGAGTTTCATAAATACTGATTCATGACAGTAGGAGTCACACACACATGAATTTTGGATGCATGTATATAACGTATATAATTATTGTAAACAGGAAGTGGATTTCACGACTAGTTTAAAGTCTTGGCACACTAGGGATAATGTTAGGTAGCAGTGAAAATATGCTGAAGGATGGCTGCAAGGAAATTTCCCAACTGTTTGGATGTTTGTTTATTTCTACTGGAGTTTAAGGTAACTGCCATTATCTGTGGCTGCTACAATAGTGACCACAACATAAATATAAAGACAATATTAGTCAATATTCATGTGTTGCCTACTTTTGAGGACTCTGACCCCAGGCATTGGTGACCATATCCTATTATACCAATGCAGCAAAACTTGTGGACTGCACTAAAGAAGCACTGTAATTTCCCAGGGTTCATCCAAGGATAATACTACCTTCTTACCTTGATGCTTAGAAACCTCTCTCCATTCTAAGAATCAATGTCAAGCTTGCAGAATCAGATGCTGGAATGGACAATTTGTTAATCCATTTTTCGTGGTGTTTGTACACAGACTACCATTGCTGTAATGTGATGTTCCTTTGTGCACAAAATATACAGGTATTCTTTCATGCTCCCATTACTGATATTCCAATCAATAAATGTTTAATTCACCAAGATATTAACACAATTAGTGGAACTATGTGCAGCTTCATCACACAACTACAGTACAAGTTAAAAAAAGTTGTATGATAACCACTATAAACTATGTATCTTTCTCTTCCTACACTGATAAGACCAGCAGCTGACATCATTTTCTGGAAAGCTGTCACTGAGAGCTTTCCATAAAATGATGTCAGATTCTGATCCTATCAGTGCAGGAGCAACAGTATACTTAGTTTATAGCAGTTATACTACAATTTATTTTGACTTGTACTAAACAGCTGTGATTTGGAAAAGCGAACCGATTCTAAAAATACACAATGGACTATTTAAGGGACAGGGCTTAAAATTCATGCGCGAATCAGAATCGATTCGTGCAAATGATTCTCACAAGAAAAACACTGAGAATCAACTTTGATTCGCGCAAAGCTTTCAATTCATTCTTGACCTAGATTCTTTTCTTTGCACCCTCATAATTAGGTAACAAAACTTCAGTTAGCAGTGGTGCCTCGTGAAGTCTTGGCTGCCTATATAGGCAGCCAAGACTTCTCTAGAAACCAAGCCAAAGTACTGTAATGTCCATCAGTATTTTTACCATGGCATATGTACACTCACAGGGGTATAAGAATACTCTCAAATTCTAAATATTCAAAAGAGAAAATTGATTCTCGCAACAGAAGTTTGCGAGAATCAAAACTGATTCTTGTGAACTGCCACAAAATTTAAGGCCTGAGGGATATACTGGTTCCAGGCCATAACAGTGTCAGATTCATTTCAAATGTTGACTGGTGGCTTGAGAGATTGAATCAATTCAAGAAACTGGAAGTAATTTTGGAGGAAAAACAATAGATATATTGGCTTCTCACATTCTTTTGCTGGAATTACCATTATAGGTAAAATAGTGAAGGTTTGTTGCAGTTTAACTTCCAACTTATTTCCACTGGTACTGTACTGTATTACCAAAGACTACAACCTTTGAACATGCAATAAGTTCACCCCTTCAGCACCAAATGAAGTTTCTAGAAATTTTTTTATACCATATAATATTATCTCATAACCCCTAGAACTCTAGTCGTGCAACAGAATTTTCTCCAATCACTGTTTTTCTCTTGTTTAACCCTTAGGGACCTGGAGATTTTTCGTACACTTTTGCTTTACTCTGACCATTCACATCCTATGACTTTGCAGTTGTTTCTTGACATGTCTTGGCTGCCTATGTAGGCAGTCAAGACTTGCTTAGAAACAACTTCCATGACACTTTGAATGTAACTTGCAAGCTTACCCCAAAGAAACTGCATGTTAGGGGCACCTGTTTTGTAGTAGAAAAATGTGATTAAAATCTGAATTAGGCCCTTAAAGGTTAACTGTGAATTAAACCAAATATATCTTGTCTGGCAGAGCTCACTGGGACCTGTCAAACAAGGTATATTTGGTTAAATATCAAACTGCATTATGGGAAATATTTGCTGCTGAAATCAGTGTGTAGAGGGTTAAATTGCAAATTCCCAAGAAATACCAGTACATGTACAGTATATTCAGATTTATACAAATGTTCATACTATTTTAATAAGACTCTACACATATTTACACCTATAATATAAATTATCTCTATACTGGCATATCATACAAATAATGTACATTATTCATGTTTTTACAGTCTTTTTGCTAAATTAACAGTATCACCACTGGAAGCCACAATCAGAACTACAGTGAAACCCTGTTAAATGGATGACTACTTTGTCACTGAAAATATTCAGTTAACAAGGGAGTGTTCAATAAATAGGAATTTGGTTTTTTCCTGTATTCTTGTGATAAACTGTGCATTTATTTTATTAAATCTTATTTGACATAGCCCCTGAAGCTTGGTCATAGAAGTTAAAATAGAACAAGAGGTTTACAACAGAGATGCTGGGGTCGAGTTGTGATGGCTAAAAAGGACTTTTTGCAAGCACCTGAAACTGCTAAAACTAGAAAAAAATTTAACCCTTTACCTAACATAAAAAGCAGATGACACTTGCAAAAAAAAATTTCTTGAATAACTAATTTTGTTCATTTTTAGTCTCAAAAACATAGGTTATGACCCCTCATTGCAATGAGCTTGACGAGCTTGTTCCAATGAGAGATCATAACCTATGTTTTTGAGACAAAAAATGAAAAAAATAATAAAAATTGGCGATTTTTGACAATAGCGCTCGCCGGTTTTGGCCGTTAAGTTGGGTAAAGGGTCAAGAGGAAGAGGACAAATTTGGTGAAAATCAGATGATTGTTCAAGTAATTGTGCTGACAATGCCCCTGTCGTAAATTCAAATAAGAAAACAATGTAAGAGGAATAACTTATGAAAAAAAATATGAGCAGGACTGGTTTTGAACTCATCCAAGACATTTTCGATTAGAACCCACAGACCAAATTTGGTAAAAATTAAATGTTTGTTAAGTTTTCATTCTGACACTCCCCGAAAGTCAGAAGTTAAAACTAAGGGGCATAACTCCTGAAAAAATTCAGGCTGAACTGGTTTTCAAACTCATCCAAGACATTCTCAAGCAAAACCCACATACCAAATTTTGGAAAAATCGGATAATGTTTGTTTCAGTTATTGCGGTGACACTGCTTGTAAGTCAGAAATCGAAGAAGAAAACAATCTAAGAGGCATAACTTCTAAAGAAAATTTGAGGACTAGTTTTCAAAGTCATCCAATAACTTCAATTCTCGAGTAGACCAGGCATGTTAAGCTGATGAACTGTAAAATAATGAAATTTCCAAGCAAAACTAGCGAGATTTTTTTTAAATTGAAATTTTTATATATCTCAAGGAGGAAAGTTTATGGACTTTAATAGAGGGAATCTGTTAACAAAAAAGAAAAAAATTCAGACTCGTTTAACCCTTTACCCAACGTAACGACCAAAACCGGCCAGCGCTATTCTCAAAAAACGCCTATTAATTTTAATTTTTTTCATTTTTTGTCTCAAAAACATAGGTAATGACCCCTCATTGGAACGAGCTTGACGAGCTCGTTCCAATGAGGGGTCATAACCTATGTTTTTGAGACAAAAAATGAAAAAAAATAATTATTCAAGAATTTTTTTGCAAGTGTCATCTGCTTTTCATGTTAGGTAGAGGGTTAACAAAAATTCATTATGAAAAATAGTGAGACTTAACATGTCTGGGTGTGACTGACAGCACCTATGTTTACATCCGGGATAGAAGGTACCATAATAAATGTTATGTTTCAAATCTTTTTGAGCATTTTCAGTTCATTCTGATCCAGGAATGCTTAAGGAATCCAATTCTATTGCTAAATGACTTCTGAAAGATCACCCATTTTCAGAATAATTTTCCAGGATGAAAACCAAATAATACCAACAGATTATGCATATTAAAAATTAACTATTCTGTAATAAAAAAGATATCATTAAATATATAACTGGCCACAGCAATGTTAGTACTGATACTTAAAAAATGTTGACTATACAGCAAGATATTCTTTTAAAAAAAAAGTGATGCTAGTCGAGTATACAGATGACTCCTTTACTGGAAACAAAATAAAATCTGGCAGTTAGGTCATATACAATAAATGCAAATTTTTAACTGGTCAATGAAAGAAACAAACATCTGACTTTACTAAATTTCAGAAAATAATTTCAGAAAATATTCTGCCACCAAACTTATTACTCAACTCCTGTATGGAAAAAGGCAGTGTAATTTGCTTATACTACAATTTCCCTCACAAATAAGGCAAAGGCCCTATCAATGGACTGGGCAAGCTCTGAAATAAGCAATCTGTCATTTGCAGAATGAGGTCCCCAGAGGGAAATTTGCTGATGCTCTCCCATACAATGGACCAATGTATCCTCTGGGTACCTATTTCTGTTTAGGCTTGAGACCTTGATTCAGACTAAGGTTCACATTGGGTAAATTTAGTGATGCTACCCTGCTGTGCAGGGTAGCATCACCAAATTCACCCTCTGGGGACCTCATTCTGCAGATGATCATCTGCTTATTTTCAGGCCAGGGTCTGGATATGTTGTGAACATTCTAATGAAGGATACAAATTTTAGGTTATTCATGAACAGATACTGCTGAAACTTTCTGAAAATTGTATTATGCAAAGGATTAAAAACTAATATAGTTAAATTTTTATTGGTGTTTAAGGTCAAATATTTCTGCACAATGGCTAATCATGACCACAACAGTTTTACATGTGATGGAAGTCGGAGTTCCCAGAGAGAACCACCGAGCAACGGTCAGCTCCCCAACATGCTAACTCCACACAAGCAGGGTTAGCATTGGTTGAAGACAGGTGCACTATCAACGTGCAGTATGCCTTAGTACACAATGTCACCGTGCCCCCACAAGGGCAATGGGGATGAAGTGTCTTGCCCACGGACACAATGTGGTTGCTGAAGGTGGGATTCAAAATAAGGACCTCTCAGCTGGCAGCCTGCACCTCTACCTACTGAGCCACCGTGCCCCCAAACTAATAAAGTTACATGTACATGTACGATGAGGGAGTTTAGGTTCTTTATTATATGATAGCCTGTGAATTATCGCAAATTATCTAAAAGATATTTCTCGGTATCCATCAACTCAATAGATATCAAGACGTATCCCTCAGTAACTTCCTAAATGACATCACTCTTTGGCCCATGACATCGCCTTGAAGAAACGAATATTATGCAGTAAAATGACACATAGAATATAATAACTTAGATGTGAGTCTTCCATGGAAGATGTGTGTCGTCTGCATTATATTTTAATATTTCAGACAGAATTCTAAGTGGAAAAGGGGCATAACTCTGGAAAAAATACAGCGGATCAAAAAAGAAAATAGGAGGTGCACAATGCCATTATGTGATAAAGAATCACTGAAAGTTTCATCAAAATCCATTCATAGATTAAAGAGGAGTGGTGGATTAGAGAATGTGTGAGGCGGACGACGATGCGGACGATGTAAGACGACAAAAGTAATCCTTATATGTCGCTCCCCACTTCGTGGGGCGGCGACACAAAAAGAAAATCTACTATTTTAGTGAATATTGAGAACTGTCTCATTCATGTGGACCTGAAAGTATTATTTTTCACTCGCGCTTCACTAAAGCAGCATAGGTATCCTCTATTTATTACTAATTTTCATGTGGTATCTGCAGTCTAATGCATAACTGATGCAGACTCAGCTGATAGTTGCAGAATAAATTTCCTTCAATTGCCAGATACTTTGTCTTACCAAGATTTTCCAGGAAGGTCCCTGTATTGAAGGACTTTCCGGCTCTTTGACAAGAGATTTCTAATTTCCTGTGCAAAGCAGCCATGACTATATCTGATAAAAAATTTCATGAAAATTTAACAAAAAATTACTGGTCGAAAAGTTTATTCTCTTTACAGAGGAAAATTTGGTTAAAAAGTACTCAAATAACACTTCAGTTTGCAGTACTTGGCAGGAATATCTGCTAGCAGCTTGCAAAGAATAAAATGAAAAAACAAAAAGAGAATACATGACATCATGTTTGACTGAGCCTAGTCATGCGAACATTGAAGACACTGATGCACATTTCTTCCTCTTTGTGATCAAGTATAATCTCAACTGTTAATCACTGTATCATGAATACAATGACAGTAAAATATTATTATTGATAATATTTGAAAATCATTGGAAAAACAAAACTTACAGCAGCCTTATCATGGCTCTGACCATATGGTCTCACGGGTGTATACCAAGACTCGACTACTCCTCAACTTGATATAATTCTACCAATTCCATACAGGATTTAAATAACAAATTGTAGCTCATAATTTCTGCCATCAACATGCACAGAGTTATATTCTGATTCTTATTTCTATTTCTGTCATCCACTTTGAGGCTTTTTCTCATGCATTAACTGGTAGAGTGCTAAATTATTTTTGATCCCAAAAATTTGTTAACTGTCTTTGCCTTGTTAGAATTTATAGGAGAGTGCCCCAAGGCACTCTCCCATAAATTTTAACAAGCCCAATCCATACAGATATAATTTCACTTAAAAGACAATATGAAGCATATCTACTGAATATGTAGCCATTAAGTTATGATGCCTTCACTTCTGAATAAAGCCCAAATATGGGCTTCCAGCACTCTACAGGTTAATGGCTCAAGTGTGTTATACGATAAACACAAATATCTTTGTCTCTCCATTTTTCTTCACTTTTAATACCATGCCTGAACACTGGTTTTTGTATCATGTATTTCCAAGTATCAATATCATGGGGTGGTATTATGAGCAGAGAAAAAACAAAATCATGCTCTTATCCCATAACTTATTTAAGCAGATAGTGTAAACACATTCAACAACACCATCCAGGCACAGTTTCGAAGTGCAACAATTTTCTGTGTTGGAACAGTTTGAGTTTTAAGATTTTTCTGACCCACGTGGAATCACATTCATTATTTAGTGCTTTCATTATCTGACAATGGAAAACTTCTTTCTTTCATGATATAAGGAAGCTAAATTTGGGCAAGTGAAGGACAATTGTGGAAGCCCTATTTAGCATTGGAATGATAAGGAATGCTATGCCCTAAATAAATTGATGCCACAATATGAGACATTCTGCTTGTGAACAAAAAGTTTATTTGAACATGTATGTGGACTGTAATATGGAAATCCTGTCCTGAAACATCCTGCAAATCTAACTTCATTTTAAAGATTCTATGTCATTTAACATTTTAGAATAAAGCATAAGATTTATATCAAACTCTGAAAAATAGATTGACGTCAGACATCCTAACAACAAGAGAAAGATATTACCCTGACTGCGATTTCTGATATCAAAGCTAATTCATTACACATATAGGTAGTGGTGTAGCTGAATTTTTTGAAAACCTGTCTAGGGCTGAAATTGAAAACTTTGTCACCTTTAATAGTGCAACTTAATTTTAGGAAAATTATAATAAAAGTAAAATCTATGCATTCATAAGCATCCATATGCACATTCAAAATAATCACATTTGGACATTTATGTATGTCTGGAATAAAATTAATAGGTCCCTAAACCCCACAACACAAATGCCATTCTTAATAACAATCATAAAAGACAAAACAACCCTTTGAAATATTTTGATTTCAGGTACTTTCAGACTTGGACAATGAGGCATTCCTTTATCCCTTATGGGCCAACAATTTCTACAATTTGTACAATAACATCATCTACAAATCTAGACTCTTAGCAGTGGTTTCAAGTCAAGTATTGGTTGCTTATTTAGGCAGCCAAGACTTTTTTAGAATCCTTTGGCAGGTTAAATTAACTGTTTGGAAGACTTCCCCAAACCTACTTGATTCAGCACCAGTTCTGAGAAAACAAGATTTTCACATTCTGCAAATGCAAGATTTTCAAAGTCAAAAAAATTATTTACTGGGGTTTAATGACACTTTCAACAGCCTGGGTCACCTCTTGTCAGACAGTTTTACAGGTTTAGGAAGCCATAGTACCCAGGGAGAACCACCAAGCAATGACAAGCATCAGACTCCCAAATGTACTAAGTCCACTCAAGCAGGGTCAGAATTTGTTGAAGACAAGTGCACCATCGACGTGCAGTATGCAATATGGGCAATTGGGATTAAGTGCCTTGCCCAAAGACACAACGCAGTTGCCCCTAGCGGTGATTGAACCACAGACTTTTTGGTTTGAAGTCCAATGCCATAACCACTGAGCCACCATGCTCCCAATCGAAAAAATTATGCCCTCAAGGCTATAAGTGGCCAGTACTATTTTTGTAGAGTTCATTCCAGTGAGGGATTATAAGCTGGATTTTTTCAACAAAAAATTCAAATTTTTTTGTTTGTTAACTATTTTTTCTTCGCACATATCATCTGCTTTTAAAATTAGGTAAACGATTAAACAACAAGAGTTGTAGACAGCAGTATCAATAAATTTTGTTTTTGTCTTTGAAACAAAGCTTATCTTCAGCTACTGAAACATATCAATAACCTTGTTCCATTGAAGAGATCATAAACTTGAGACTGAAAAAAAATATAAAATAAAATTTGCATTGATTTTTGATTACAGGACCGGGATACTCTATTGATTTTTCTGGTAATGGGTTTCCTTCATACAGAATATTTTGTTTACACATCATTTTCCCAAACAGGCACCAAAATACCTTACTCAACCTTTGAATCTTCATATTTATGGACAGGATTTCCATTAAATGCCTTTGAAACATACATGAAGTTGAGAAGAGAGCAATGGTTCCTACAATTTCATGCCAGATACTGAATCCTGTTGATAACACAATCATGCTAAGTGGTTTTCATACCATCCTTATCTCGTCCTGTAATCCTTAAATTGCTTATTCCTCCCTCTGTCAGAATACACAAGCTTGGTGCTACAATGATGATGATCAGTTGATTATTCAACAAGCAGCATTAAAATGGAATACTGTAAGTCATCATCAAGCATGCGAGAAAGGCCAAGCTGAGATGAAGAATCAAACCACAGGTTAAACTTTAACCAGTTGTTAAAATATCAGTCACTGCAGTTTAATTCTCAAAATTTTTCATTGTGATGTCCTGATGAAGGAATCTGTACTAAATTTTCAACTCGCCGCCTCTGACTTCTCCGCACTGCATCAGCTCGTCTATATGGCTCATTCTTTAGGTCTGAAAAAAAGATTGATATAATAAATTATTGTGATGAATTGATGGTAACATGGTCTGAGGTTTGCGGCTCGGAGCTTATGTTCAACCTCAACGTGAATAATGTATATGTTCCAATAAGACACTACTCATAGCCCAAAACCTACATTGTGAAACACAAGAGGTTTATTTACTAAACCTGTGATCGTTAAAAGTTGCCTTCTGCAAGGCAACTGTTAAAACGATCACAGGTTTAGTAAATAAACCTCCTGTGTACCCACGACGGCACTGGATAAATAATCAATAAACCAGATAAACTCATTCCATCTTAGTTCAAATTGTAAATCGGTTTGTAATTTAAACAATACTTTATCCAGAACACCATCTGCTGCACGTGTGAAAAATCCAGAAAAAATCCAACTCCGTTGATGAAGCAATTACGAAACGGGCAACGTCATTTCAAATGTTTTGCTTAGTGACGTCAGATGGTAACATTTGCTACTGGAGCTGTAAATATAAAAGAAACTATGCCAGCTGTCATCCAATCAGAGAGCGAGGATTTTACTCTTATTGGAACATGACTTGTTTGTGTTATTTTTTTCTAGAATCCGAAAATTAACATCCAGTTGATTCATGAAGACAAGGAGTGAAACATAAGCAATCACACACTCTTCTGCATTTTCTGTTCTCTTCATACAGGGCCAAGTGTTGACTACTTTGGCATGACTAAAACCCACCATGGTATTGATGAGGTTTGTAATGATCTCATTATCATCATTCAAATTTCATAATATTAAATTTTTACCTCCAAAATATGGCTTATGACCTTTAATTAAAACAAGCTCATTCCAATGAGGGGTCATACACGTTTTTTAAAAGCAAAAAGTTAAAAAATTTATAGTAATTTATATATTTTTTATACTTACCAATGACCCAGACATAGCTGGTGCTAATTCTTAAAATATAGGGCCAAACACAAATTTTGCCCCCCAATCCCCAAAATTTGCATCTAAAACCAAAGAAAACATGTCCTGAATGGCCCTCCACACTTCACCTCTACTGCGCATGCGCAGTGTCAAGGACGTTCCGAAATTGGCGCCATTAATCATTCTAATAACCAGTGCCTGGTAAGCGCTATGTACTCAGCGGGGAGGTAAGAGTTCCCAACTCCTGGGAGGGCCATCCCCGTCTGGGTCATTGGTAAGTATAAAAAATATATAAATTACTATAAATTTTTTAACATTTTTATACTGTACCAATGACCCAGACATAGCTGAATAGTAAAAAGGCTGGAGGGCCAAGGACATAGAGCAAGATGGAATACGCTCAATAATATAAAATAGAGTCATCCCCTCTAGGGAAAACGAAGGAATAGGCCTTACATGTATCTTTCTTATTTATGATAAATTAGAAAGATACAACACCTTCCAAAATTGAGCATCATACATCCATGTACTCTATTAATATCTAGTATAATCCTTATACTAATAATTTTTAAAGTAAGCCAATAAATAAAGTAAGTCTAGAGAATAGAGACTCTTTATACTCCTTAAAAGTGTCTGAGGATTGCATAATCATGTCCGTTGACACGTGCTATATTCAAAAGCTATACTTTAAAAACTAAGACTTGAATGAATTTTAAAACATAAACTTCTCACTAAACAACCATCCCAATAACAGCTCAGAATTACTAACTCCGGAGGAGGTATCCCCTTGTTTTCATAGTAAAACAGGTGACCCAAGGGAACACCCTCACCCCCCCCCTTTCCTTGCCCTGGGTCAAATAGCCCAGAGCGAAGAGGGCAGCAGACTGAGTCACTGCCGAAACAGACAGCCTACCTAGCTATAGTAGCAACTGTTAAGTAAATGACATTCTGAGCAGTAGATAATAGACCTAACAATAGAGGCCTCCAGAAATGGACTCGATATTTCTGAGATAAAAATTCATGAATGTGGATGGCTGAGCGCAATGAGCAGCTTTCAAAAATCTATAATAGCGACACTATTAATGTAAGCCCAAGATGTAGAAGAACTCTTACTTCATGAGCCGAAATCTCAAACACAACTGCTGAGTCAAAGATATACTATAAGCAGTATCGATAGTTAATTGAATCCATTAACAATAGAATGGAGTGTAACGTCCTTCTACTAGGCATCAAAGACAGAAGAAGTTTACGCCCGTAGTAATAAACAGATATCTGTTTATAAATACATAAACTCTAACCGGACAGAGTAAAGGCCTATGCCCGTACGAAGACGGAACGACCTTAATAACAATAGGTTCCGGATATTAGGAGCCTAACTCTTATGCAAAAATCCAACCTAAATAGTAAAGGAAGTAGTGATTCCGAAACTACGAAAGTGAAAATCATCCACCGATAGTGCATGAAGCTCACTGACTCTTCAGTAAAAGAGAAACCAACAGAATTACTGTCTAAAAGGTCAGAATTTGAAAACTACTGTTTCCTGAGGCTCAAATGATTACTTAGCTAAATAAGAACCGAAGTTAAATTCCATATAGGAATTTAATCTAAAGATTCTAAGTCTATTTATCAAAAAGTTACTAACTGACTTAGATAAAGAGACATAAGACTCAATTGTAAACTATCATAGAGTGCATAGGTATGAGGTAACATAAACCTATAACCGTAATAATAACAGGCTGCAGTAGATCTTGTCAAACAAGTATACTAAAAAGTTGCAATGAGTAGTATGGAGGGATCAACAATATCAACATAGTGATCCCTACAGCAATGACGGAAGAGCCTCCACTTTAGCCGCAGAGAAAAGCGAAGAAGAGGATCTCCTATAGTAAGAAATCGCGTCCAAAGCTCGTCCAGTACAATGCTTACAAAGCAATACGGACCACACAACGGAATACGTGAAGGTTGCGACCTTGCGGGTTGTGATAAAGATGACACGATTTTACTCAGCGAAAAAAGATCCCCTCATTAAGGAAGATTTCGCGCTAAGTCCCACAGTAGACATCAGAGTAAATTTACCCACGGTCTCTGTGAAGACAGAGATGCTATCAACAGAAATGTATTGTAGTTGTTTATCTTAGCAATACCTGCTGAAACAACAGTGCCGGAGGATACGCATATCCTATCATTCCGTCCTATTAGATCAATAGAGCGTTAACAACATTAGCTCAGAGATCCGGACAAGCAAACACATACGTCTGCAATTGATTAGCAAGCTGTGTCGTAAATAAATTATCATTGGGTGCTCCCATTGATAGCAAATCTGATTGAATACTTGTTTGTTGAGAGTCCATTCTGACGGCAACAAGTGACTCATAAGTGAACGGGAGTCCGGTAAAACAATCAGACGACCCGGAATATGACGGACCGAAACAGAACTTGGTGTACTATAACAAACAGAAGGATTCTTTCCATTAAATTGAATAACGGAAACGAATGAGTGCCTCCCTGGTTCCGGAGATACGCCACTACTGTCGAATTAACGGACAGGATTTGGACATGCGTTTCTGAATAATGTTCATCCAATGACATAAAGCAAGCCTAGAAAACATTATTCCGTGGAAGATAAGTGCTTGCTTAGAGACTGCGGAACCCAAAGACCCTGGCACTTCGAATCCGTTGGGATCAATATTATATCCCAACCTGTTTGACTGGCCACCGTCATAATTATAACACTCGGATCCGGCAACTGCAGTGGCACTCTCTGAGTCAACCACCGAATGTTTGCCCCAGTCTGAATCTCTTGCAACACTAGATAGACAAGAGAACGTGTAAATCGAGCAATTCATGGATTGCTGAAAAGTTGCCCTCGAAGAGAAGCTTCTCCGAGAACGAAGCAACTCTGAGAGAGTTCTTCACCTTACTATCCACGCGCGTGGATGTAGCTAGGGCTGCGTCACGTCTAACCAACTCCAATCAGCCACTGAAGGGCGGAGTTATACGTGAACAAACTACTGCCCTCAAAAGAAATCACATTGAGGATAATATCCTGTAATTCTTTTCTTGAAGACGTAATGATAACACCTCAGTAAGGTGGATTACATATGATAAAGCGTCTAAGTTAAGTCTACAAGACATCATTGTCGTTTCCAACATTGTGGTTGGAAAAGACATAGACGGCGAAAAAGAATATTTCCAGTCTTTAACCACGCTGTCTAGACGCATAAGAACTCTCGGTATGCCCTGCTCTGCCAAAATAAATTATTCGTATAAATGATAAAAAGGCAGAAATGAGCATTGCGGACAAGAAACTAAACTATCATGCTTGGTAGCAGGCCTATATGCATATATAGCGTCGATAAATAAAACACATGTTCTAATGACAATATTGGACTGTGTCGGTAAGTCAGGGGCAATGTCCCTGAACCAATCCAAAATTACGTGTCCAATGACGCTATAAGTCTCTTATCCAACATCGCAGCAATGTAGTCCGAAATAACAATCACTGGAAGATAATGCCAGAAGATATGAATGGCAGCTTCCGATGCTACGAAAGGGAAAACTCGAAATCTTTCGAATCCCTTTCGCCATCCTGTCGGACCCTATAAAGCGTTCGGTCGTCCGTACCTGATGCAACCGCGGACCGCACCGACCCAGCGCCGTCAGATAATTCCTGATTCGACTAAGAAACTGTCGATTGCTGGGATGCTGCGAAAAAACTGTGCTAACTCGGATAGCACGTCCGTCACTGAGGCCTGTGGAGAAGCGGTCCTACAATGCATTGCCGCTAGAAGCTCCGTGATCGTTACCCCGTGCATACTACTAATATGCGAGCGAACGGAGTGTATAGGCCTCGTGTCCCTTGGCTACTGGATGGCGTGACCTATTCGCCGTGGAATCACTGAATGACGAAACTGATCGGATACTCGAGGTCACGTAGCCAATGTGCGGTCATGTGCCCTGCTGTGAGGATGAGGAAGCATTATCGACAGTCTATCGGACTGTCAATATAACGGAGCGTCCCGACCGACAGACATATGCTACGAATGTAAAATATCTGAACCACAACATGCGGTCCCCTATGTTGTTGGACGAGAGAGGGACCTCTCTCGCTCACAGCCCGGACGGACCTGGACAAGTCAGGAACCGGACTAACAGGCTTCCTCTGATCTGTCCTCAATCCGCTGTCACTGGGTGAGTACTAAAGTAATTATAGTGCTCGCATCACCCAAATCTCTTTCCTAGACCGCAACGGACGAACCCGGCAGCCGAACCATTCGATGAATGTACGCTACACCGGGTGAACTAGCGAATGTCACTCCGTCGATCCTACAAGGGACCTCTTAGGCGATAGACATATTCCATGAGCACTTATTG